>CM061258.1:76140000-76840000 GCA_030848825.1 Tadarida brasiliensis
AATGTAATGTGCTTAGCACAGTGCCTGATGATAATGAATACTCCATAGGTGGTCCCAGAATTCGCGCTCCTCGCTAAACTGCTTCCCGGAAATTTGTTATTTGTGAGAAAACTCTCTGCAAATAGCTAAGCACTCTACCACCAGCGGTTAGCCCCCTAGGGCAAAAGAAGTTCTTCACTCCCTTGGAGCTCTCCAGCCCTCAGTTCTCACAAAGATACAAACCTATGACGCTTACCCTCTCTGGCGGTACCTTGCTCCTACCGCCGGCCGAACGCCCTGCCAGGCTCCCGCCGGCCACACCCCTTGTTCTGGCCCCGCCCACCCGCTCATTACGCTAGCCCCGCCCCTCGCCCCGGCTGCGGCGGAGGCCGACCCGACGCCTCGCGAGCTTCCACGTATACACTCCAACGTCTCTCCCCTCCGTTCCAAGAGAGTACATCCGGGTCGCTGGAGCAGGTGCCTCAGGCCCCGCCCCTTCCCAAGCACTCGCCCCACTTCCGGCCACCTCAGGCCTTTCAGCTTGTTCTGTGCAGGTTTTAGTATCAACTCCCCAGGTGGTTCGCGGCCCCGGGTCCGGGTCTCAGCACCGCTCACCCGCCCCCAGCGGCTCGCTCATCATCCCGAATCTCCCCGAGGCTCGGAGCGATTCGGGCTGAGGCCTGCCGCGCGCGGTGAGTCCGCGCAGACCTGCCGCCGCGTCTCTCGGCAGCTCGGTTGAGGCCGCCGCCGCCACCGCCTCGGGATGCCGCGGCTGGGTTCCGCGCAGCGCTGGGCGGCCGCCGCGGGCCGTTGGGGCTGCAGGCTGCTCGCGCTGCTGCTGCTGGTGCCGGGACCCGGCGGCGCCTCCGAGATCACCTTCGAGCTGCCCGACAATGCGAAACAGTGTTTCTACGAGGACATCGCGCAAGGCACCAAGTGCACCCTCGAGTTCCAGGTACTGCAGGCTCTGGCGGTCCCAGGGCCCCACCTCGCGGTTCCAGGGTCGGGGAGTAATCTGCTGGTGCTCCCCTCCGGACCTGGTTTCTTCATTCTTTGGCTGATTCAAAAATCAACTCTAGGTTACAGATACAGAGAATTTGGCTTTCCTCTTCTAAACTTTGGGCGAGAGACATTTAAGACCAGATATTAAGATATGTTTCAAGAATGCTTCCCGTAGCCATGACTTTTCTTTCCATTCGCTAATGTCCTTCATTTGAAGGCCATTGAGCTTTCTTCCTTAAAAGGCTGTCCTTTAAAAATACTTATTCCTGCTCTGTAGTGCCCAGTGGCTGTCCCGACTCTCTAACCCACACCTCTACTTTAATCAGGTTTGAGGTGCTGCCAATATCTAACTCCATTGCTTTTTAGTTTTTTCATTGATATTAAGACTGTTGATTAATGTGGTCCCTCTCACTGAAAGAGCATCATTCTAGGCCAGATGACCAACTGCCAAAGGTCTTGTAGAAAGAATTGCTGCAATAAATGAGAGGCCCATTCTCACCTTTGGGAGTATAGTAAAAATAAATTTTGACAGAATGTAGTTTAAATTGGTTAGAAAAATCTTTATTCTGTTTCTGTTCTTTTTGGTAGACTTAGTTCACATATTTGAGCAGCTGTTCAGTGCTAGGTGCTGGTGATATAGAAGTGATCAAAACACTGGAGGGTGTTTTCTTGCATTATTGATTCCCCACCTGTCCTACCCTTCTTTTCTTAATTTTAATTAGTACCTGCTCATTCATCAAAACTGATTTAAGAGCAGAAAATAGGGGATATATGATCTGGTCTTTGGGATCTATGAAGGCTTCCTTTTGCAAGTGCTTTTAAGCTGAATTGTAAAGAATGAATTGCACATACCTCAATAAGAGAAAAGAGGGAGTAGGCTCTGCAAAGACCCCATGGTAAGAGTGACTGAGAATTTGAAGACTATAGAGAGGTCCTGTATATTTGGGAATAAGAAGTCAGAAAGCGGAGTGGAGAGGGGGAGGTCAGCAGAAGCCAAACCATTTGGTGCCTTGCTGGCTCTGTTAAAGATTTTAGTTTTTCCTAAGAGTATGGGAAGCTATCAGAGGGTTGTAAGCAGTGAAGTGACATAATCCAAATATTTTTGGTAGTTGTATGGATATTAACTTGTGCAGGTGGAGAAAGTATTTCAAAGTAGATATACAGATTGATTAGGAGACTATTGTCGTGGTTGAAGCTTAGACTAGGGAGTTAGCAGTGGGGAAGAAGAAAAGTGAAAGGACTGGAGATAATTTAGTAGGTGAAATCAACAGGACTTGGTGATTTGACTATACTGAGTGAGGGAGAGGAGGCTAAGGATGACCCTTAGGCTTGTTTAACTTTATTGATTAGGAATATGGGACAGAAAAGAAGATAGCAGGAATTGTAATATAAATTGTCAGCAAAAATTTTATGTTTGACTTTAACAAGCATTTTTGAATTCTTATATGTATAGACACAGTGTTTGGTGCTGGGAATACATACTACCATTGCTACTATTAGGCTAAAAACAGCAACTGTAATGTGACAGGCAGTATGCCAAGCATTTCATGTGTATTACTTAATTCTCAGGACAACTCGATATGAAATAGGTATAGTTCTTATTCCTTTTTTACTGATGAAGAAACTGAGGTTCCCATAGGTTAAAACACAAGGTCCTAAAACATTGCAAGTAACAGAATCAGTATGCAGTTCCAGGTTAAATTCTTTACTTTATCATACCTCCCAAAGATAAATAAGACTTACTTTGACCTCAGGGAGCTTACATAGGCGCATACAGTCATATAATGGTAAATGCAACAATGTAAGTACACACTAGGTGTTGTGGGGGCATAAAAAAATAACTTTCTTCCCACCTTCTAAGTTTTTCTAGCTGGGCTAGTAATCAAATTAACAGAGACAGATTAACAGGAGAAAATGTACAAAGTTTATTTTGGATGTATATGCAGGGGTATCATATACGAGGCTCGAAACCCTTTGGGCAGTGGAGGCTTACATGCTATTCTGGACAAAGCAGAAGGTGTGGACAGGGCTCTAGGATTTCGGAGAGGAAATAGGCAATTCATGGGTAACCCAGAAAGAACAGAACATGTGGCAAACACGTTCCTGCTAGGCAACCTAGAAAACAATGGGGCAGAGGCTAAGGAACAGGCTTTGCTAGATTTTTTTCCTGTCTGTTTTATGTAATAAAGTGAATATGCTAAGGTTTCCTTCCTGAAGCAGGTGTTTCTGTCTGAATCTCTTTAAGTGGGAAAAGGGGAGGTAACGGTCTTTTGTTTCTTAATAACCAGCTTAAAATCAATATTCCAAAAAGCACATTTTTGGGGTGGCAAATCTTTGGTGCCCCCACCCCTACCCCAGTATAGTGCTGGCTGAAGGAAGAAGGAAAATTTAACTGAGGAGGCCGATGTTTGGTCTGAGTCTAGAAGGATAAATAGGAGTTAGTTGCAAGGTTGAAGAAGGGAAGAGGCCATCCTAGGCAGATGTGTTATGTTTGTAAGACTTAATTCTATCAGGCCTGAAATTAGCCTGAGCTGGCACTGAAATACACTGAGTGATAGTGGTGCTTTGTAACTGTGGATCCAAGGGCTTTAGGGGTGGTTTGTACCACTTTGTCAGCATTATTTATTGATAATAGTAAGATTGATGAGTTGCACCTGGTCTCTGTGAACACCCCCCACACCCCTCAAAAGGCATGGTATTAAGACTGTTACCTATCAGGAATATGCCTGTGTGACCAGCAAAATATAAAAAACCCAGCCGATACTCTTTTGGGCTGGTTCCAAGGTGTTCCTTGTACACTTGGTGGTTCCTGATCTGAGAGAGAGAGTATATGTCTAGTTACAACCTTCATGGGGAGAGGACAAAGAAGCCAAAACCTGCCCTTACCTGACCTGTTTCTGTGAGACAGCTTTTGCCTGTGATGTTTTCTTTTCCTCTAATAAACTGGGTTTGTAAGCACTGTCATTTTGAGTCCTGTGATTCTTCTTCAGTAAATAAACCCTGTCTAACTTATAGTGAAGATGTAAAGCAAAGACTCTTCCAGGAACTTCTGACAGTCTGGTATTTTTGGAACACAGAGTGAGAAAGGGTATGAAAGGAGCTGAGGCTACCTGGAGGAGGTACAGGGGAATGGTATGCCACTGTTTTGTTTTGTTTTTTTTTTAATTTTTTTTCTTTCCCTTTAATGATTTTTTAGAGAGAGAGGAAGTGAGAGGGAGAGAGAGATAGAAACATCGATGAGAGAGAACATCGATTGGCCGCTTCCTGCATGTCCCCCACTGGGGATTAGTCCCACCACCTGGGCATGTGTCCTGGCTGGGAATCAAACCAGCGACCTTTTGGTGCATGGGTTGATGCTCATCCTCTGAGCCACACCAGCCAGACTGGTATGCCATTGTTAACAGGTTTGGATTTTTCTGTAGGGGAAATCAAAAGGGGATTTCCAAAAGGAAACGGGATTATCAAAAGGTTTTAAGTAAAATGGGGGATGGAGAAGGATAGGGAGGTTAATCAAAGTTGAAAAACACTTGATTAGAGGGATGAGAGATTGGGTTGTGGGAGAACTTTTAGGAAATTATAGCAGTAGTCCTGTCTGGCCCTGGCCGGTTTGGCTCAGCAGTTTAGAGCATATGCCCACGGACCAGAGAGACCCAGGTTTGGTTCCCGCTAAGGGCACATACCTTGGTTGCAGTTTGTCCCAGGCCCCAGTTGGGGTCGTGTGGGTGGCAACCAGTCAGTGTCTCTCTCTCACATCAATGTTTCTCTCTCTCTCTTCCTCCCTCTCTCCCTCCCACTCTATCTGAGGATAAATGCAAAAATGTCCTCGGGTGAGGATTGAAAAAAAATAGTCCTGTCTGGATTGTGGATTAGGAATGGAAAAGATGGGATGATTTTGAGAAAGGCAAAAACATCAAGAGAATCCTGTTATTTAATCAGACAGGTAAAGACACTTAATTTGGGATGATTCCAAGTTTCTATTTTATGTAACCACACAGGTTGTAAAGGGTTACTATTATCTGAAATGAGATTACTTGTTTGAAAGTTTGTTGCAAGAAAAGTGTCATGATGGTCAGTTCTGGTCCTATTCTATTTGTATGCATGTCTTTGATTATTCAAAGTACAACAGTGAATATGAATAATTGCGTGTATAAAAATGATGTCATTATTGTCACCTGGAAGAAAATTTGTTGATTTTTGGGGGCAGGGGTAATTTCCCAATTGATAAGACACTTTTTATGTCAAAACATTATCTCTATATTAATTTCACATATTTTTACAGTTTCCCAAGTACATAATTTAATTATCAAAATGATCTTCTAACATAGTTCAGCTATTCTTCATATCTCTTAAGTGACAAAAGGTCACATAAGTAATCCATTCTTCTTTGAAGTCCAAAGTTTGATCTCTGTTTTGCAGATCTAGAATGTCAAGTATTATGCTAACCAGAAGTGTTCAAGCTTGAAAATACAGGCTTGTGCCACCCAGACTCATGTTGGTTGGGAACCCTTAAACCCACTGTCTCTTCCTCATCACTTCTTACTCAAGTGGATACATGCGTTCTATGTTTCTTCTCCTGTCTCCTCCCTCTTTCTTCCCACTCAGTTCTTTCTCATATAAAGAGGCCTTTCTTCTCTTTAATCCTTCTTCCCTTTTCTGTCTTATTATGATTGTCCAGTTACTTCAGGAAAAATCCCCCCCCACCTTAATTTGGACAACCCAAGTTACTCAAATTGTAATGATTAAGTATAAGCCTTTGAAATAGCTCCAAAATCCTCTCCAGAAACATTTACTTTACTCCCACCTTTCCTTTCAATGTGCTTTTAACTTTCCAGATAAAAGATCTTTTTGTTTTTGTGTTGTTCTGTTTTGTTTTTGCTTTAGTCATTAATGTATAAACAATATTGTTTAATCATTTATGTTTCTCTTAGAAACACGTTTATAAATGATGATGGTACTCTTTGAACAGCCCACAAGTCTATTCAATTAATAATGTAGTTTAAAACAAAATATGTATCAGTTTCTATATAACTGACCTGTAAAAGAATTTAAGCACAATGTATTAATAATTTGTCAGTAAAATTAGTTTGAGTCTATGATGGGGTGTTATGCTAAGGACTGACCTACTTTACTACTTCACTACACTATCCATGTCTGTGCTTGAATGATACTAATAGAAAATTAGGTGAGAAAATGTGTGGAAGGAAAATATTACACACTAGCTTAAGAGTAAAGAGTATGACTTTGCAGTTCTAGTTTATCTTAATGTCAGTTTATCAGATGGAGGGGTGAAAAAACCCCGTGGTAGGATTGTTTGGGAGAATTCAGTGGTATAAGAGACCTACATTAACTAGAAAGTTATCTGGCTAATTAGCTAGTTCCCTCTCTCCTAGCATGGGAAGATTTGTTCAGTTTTTATAAACCTTTAGTTGAGCGGAAATCTGCCTCCCAAGTTCCATCCACTGGTAGGAATAAAAAATATATAAAATTGTCTGTGATAGTAAAGGTCCTTAGCCTCTAACTTTCTTGCCATTTTAACAGGAAATCTGGTAATTTATAAAACTTGTTAATTACAGTGATCTCTTTTTTTTTCTTTCTTTATAGGTGATTACTGGTGGTCACTATGATGTAGATTGTCGATTAGAAGATCCCGATGGTAATGTGTTATACAAAGAGATGAAGAAACAGTATGACAGTTTTACCTTCACAGCTTCCAAAAATGGGACATACAAATTTTGCTTCAGCAATGAATTTTCTACTTTCACACATAAAACTGTATATTTTGATTTTCAAGTTGGAGAAGACCCACCTCTGTTTCCTAGTGAGAACCGCGTCAGTGCTCTTACCCAGGTAAATAAAAAGTCAACACTATAATGTTGGTGTTATGTAAAGGGAAAAAACGCATAGTTTGTATGCATTAACTTGTTGATAAACACAGAATTTTGACTTTTAACACAATCATTAAGACTTATCTTAATTATTACAGTAGATTAGGCATTTCACAGAGAACTTCAGACTTTTCAGTGAAGACCAGTGTTAAAGGATTTCATGAATTTTTAAGTGTAAAGAAAATAAGAAGCATTAAAATAGGAGAATCACTTAGGTAGAAACATCAATGGCAAAGGAAATTTAGAAAGTCTAAACAGTGCTCCAGCATTCTGAAGCATTTTCTGTAATTCATGGAGGAATGTTGCTACCATAACATAGCAGATTGGTATAACTAGAAGCAAAATGGTGCTTTAATTAATATAAAAATACCACAGATGGTTTTATACCAATATTTTATTTTATTCAAGCAGCTGTTACAATAACTTGCTGTAACTTAAGGTAAAATATTAAAAGATTAATGATAAGTCATCTAACAAAAATAGATAAGGAAGCTAAATTGGGATTTATTTTGAAGAATAGCTTAATGAGAGAAAGATAGTAAAAGAAATTTAAAGTCAGTGAACAGATACTGCTCAGGTGATGAAAGGGCTATTTTAGTTCTAGTTCAAATACAGTATGAGCTCAGATTATATCTAAAAGATACTCAGATATCAAAGGAATTATTTAATCCCTGCTTATTAAAACCTTAAACTGGTATTTCATTGTTCCCATGTTCTAGTTAGTCCCTTGGCCAAAGTCATGTGATAATAGAGGTAGTTTTTAAGAATGTTTAAGAGCCTTAATTCATAAACCTATTGTAGACTTTAATAAGATGTGTTCAAATGCTCTTATTTCTAGAAATCTCTTTATTTTAACATCCTGTGTGAACAGCACTTTTCTTTGTAAAAAGATTTTTCTTTAGGGCCATGGTTTATAACTTAACCTTCATGAATTTTAATTTGTATAATAAGGTAGCTTGCTCTTAAAACCTAAATAGATAAATGTAAGAAATGAGTGGTCATAAAGCAATTAGTATCACTTAACCTGCATTTTGTATCACATTTTTTAAAATCTTAGTTTTATTTTTCCACTTTCAAAAAGCTAGTAAGTCTCTCATACAATAGGAATACGTCTAAAGCAACTTGTTCACACTTTGAAATTGGAAAAAATTGCTAGCTAATAAATGTAGAATGAATGATAAAGTTTTACTAAATCACTAGTTTTTAACCACTAAAAAATGCTGGGTCTAGAGTAGGCAGTAATCACCAGTCACTGCTAAAACCATTAGGTGAAGGGCAGGTGGGAAACCTTAGAATGGGTAGATAAGACAGTATCACCTAGCCCTGGCCAGTTTGGCTCAGCGGTTGGAGCATCGGCCTGTGGACCAGAGAGTTCTGGGTTCAGTTCCCGCTAGGGGCACTTACCAAAAAAAAAAAAAAAAAAAAAAAAAAAAAACTGTATCACCTAAATCTAATGATATTTCACAAATGTAGAGATAACGACATTATATGTCTTCTGATAATAGGCAGTAATGAAGTACACAACATTGCCTATGCAGTGTTCCCATTAAGAACATTATACCTGAATCCCATCAAGTCTCTAGCTCCAACTAGGAGTTTATAAGAAATACAAAGGATAGAGGAACACCATGGAAAACAATTATCAAAATTCAGGAAGTGGGAAATACTACAGGATTGAGGCTCCAATTTCTTCAATAAATAGATGGGAAGGGGAAAAAGAAGGCAGAGAACCAAAGGATTAAAGAAGACTTAAAAGACGTATCAACCTAATTACTGTGTTGACATTGTTTGGACTCTGATTTGTGAATAACTTTTGAGGCATTTGGGGAAATTTGAAGACTAACTTTATATTTGATATAAAGAAACTTTTAAATCACTTTATGTGTTGTAATGCTACTGGGGTTATATATATTTTTAAAGTGTTACCTTTATGAAATAAATATGTATGAAAGTATAGCTGAAATGATAAAATATCTGGATTCTGCTTTAAAATAATTGGTGTGGGGAGGAAAATTGGTGGAAAATAAAGATGGAACAAGATCAGCCATATGTTAGTAATTATTGACATAGAGGTTCATTGTTCTATTCTCTGAATTTTTTAATATGTAATGAACATTTTCACTTTAAAGGTAAAAAGAAAGTAAAGGGAAGCAATACCATAATTTCTGTATTTCCTCTAATCCAGCAGTTCTCAATCCGTACCCCATTGGTCAGGCTTCAAGGAATCCTTAAACATTCTACATTGGTGTCAAATCTTTGCTTTTACGCATGTTTTACAGGGAAAGAATCCTTAGACCATATATTTGTAAAATACATAGAAAGCAAAAAAATGCTAGAAGCAATCCTCTAGCCTCTTATCACAAATTTAGAAATCATTTATTTTAGCATAGTTTTGCTAATCTTTCGTTCCTAGGGGCCTAACTAAAATAGGAACAGCAAGAACATTTGAATATTCTAATAGGTAAATTCAATCTGTAATTTCATAATTTTCTACTTTTTAAAAGCACTTTTAATGGAATTTCTTTTTTTTTTTATTCCTCACCTGAGGACATTTTTCCATTTATCTTTAGACAAATTAGGAGGGAGGAAGAGAGGGAGAGACAGAGAAGAGAGAGACATAAACATGAGAGAGACACATCAACTGGTTGCCTCCCCCGGGACCTGGACCAGGGCTGGGCGAACCACAACCAAGGCACGGTCCCTTGGCCGGAACCAACCCGGGTCTCATTGATCCGCAGGCTGATGCTCCAACTGCTGAGCCAAACAGGCCAGGGCTGGAATATTTTTATAATTATTCTTTTTATACATACTCTGGCAGAACTTTATTAAATGTTTAAATTATTTTCTAATATCTACATTCCTTAATTAAAATTAAGACAAACTCTGCCCTGGCTTGTGTGGCTCAGTTGGTTGAGCGTGATCCCATTCACCGAGAGGTTTGCTGGTTTGATTCCCTGTCAGAGCACATGCCTGGGTTTCAGGCTTGATCCCCAGTAGGGAGCGTGCAGGAGGCAGCCAATCAGTGGTTCTCTGTCTTTGATGTTTCTCCCCCCCCCCCCCCCCGGAATCAATAAAAACATAAAAAAAATAATAAAGTAAAATTAAGACAAACTCAGATTTTTTTTTAATTCTTCATATGTGGTTTGTGATGTAAAATAAGTATAATATAAGAACGCATATATTCCATCACCAGGATTAAGTTTCAGTAGAAAATATTAAGCTCTGGTATACAAAAAAAATTAGACATTTAACTTTTCTCAATTCAGATGGTATAATTAATGTATTAAAAGGTAAGGCATCATCAGAGGAAGGCTCACAAACCAATTATACAGTGAAACTGAAACTTTTATCCAATTGAGAACATATATATTGGTTTAGTTGACTGGCATGAAGGGAAAAAAAACTTATTTAGCAAATTGGTAAATGTAAAAAGTAAGATATTCCTACTCTGACCTATTTTCAGATTCAATTATTTTTTAAATAGTTTGAATAACTAGCAATCTATTTTTATGCCATTACTTGATATATATATATATATATATATATATATATATATATATATATATATATTTGGAATTTGATTTATAGTCTTATTGGTCATATTTACTGATCTGTCCAATCTCTTCTTCCTTGTCTCAGTGGTTGAACATTGACCCAAGCACCAATCTCTTCCTAGTCATTCCTCTTCAGGGAATCTGGGTTTGAAATTTTATAGCTACAAACCTTAACTGATAAATATTTCTGCTACTTTTAGCCTAGTGTCCCATGCATATAGACTGTGGCATTTTAGTTTGGGGCATGCAACTGCTTTATAGGATCTCTAACTTACCAGTTGTACTAGTGGGAATGAGTAAAGGATTGCACTGCCAGGACCTCTGGCATAGCAGTGTGAATGAATGAGTGACAGTTTAGTAGAATGTTAATGAAATAAGGAATTAAGATCAAATTAAAAGAAAAGATGACTATGGTAGATTGGTTGTACAGAAAGTATTCAACATACTAACTGGAAATATTTCTCTTTAGATGGAATCTGCCTGTGTTTCAATTCATGAAGCTCTGAAGTCTGTCATCGACTATCAGACTCATTTCCGCTTGAGAGAAGCTCAAGGCCGAAGCCGAGCAGAGGATCTAAATACAAGAGTGGCCTATTGGTCAGTAGGAGAAGCCCTCATTCTTCTGGTGGTTAGCATAGGGCAGGTATTTCTTCTGAAAAGCTTTTTCTCAGATAAAAGAACCACCACAACTCGTGTTGGATCATAACTACGTTTTGAGAATTGATGCACCATTGCCACTGTAATATTGCTGTCCTCTAATTAATTTTAGGTAACCGAAGAACTTAATATTGACAACATTTTAAAAACCTTACTCATATACTTGTTTGGGGGACTATACGATGCATATCCCCAAACTGTGGAAAGGACACCTTTTTTTATTTGTAAAGGTATAAAAACTTTGGAACTTATTTTGGGCTATTCATGTTAAATATTCAACATCAATGATCTCTTTTCTTGGTTGTTTATATCTACTCTTCGCACACTAAACTTTGGTATTTTGATTCCTTTTTGCCATTTAAAAGTACTTTTCTTATAGGTAGTGAATATTTTTAAAACCTTCGATTTAATATCTACATGTGTTGTGGAGGAAGAAAATTGCCTTTTAATTGTTTATAGTAAATAAGGTTTTGTTTTTCAGAAAACCAAATGTGATTACCTGTAGCCCAAGCCCTATTCTGCACTGTTTAATTTTTATGGGGGAAAAATCTACCATAGAAATGTTTGTTAATATTGATACAATTTTAAATTGATACATCATGGTATAACTTATTTTTCACTAGCTTGGAAAATGTCAGATTTTTGTTTTGGGGGTTCATTCTATGATTTATAACTAGGTATGTTATTTTTTTCATAAAGACATTCTTATCACATAGAAAATAGTATGTTTCAGTACCATAATAGAGTTTATACAGGCCTTAAAAATCAGACTGTCTTACCAGATAGAATAAATACAGAAAAATTTAAGATACGACAATGTCTTATAGTATAGGGGCAAAAGAAAAGTGAAAATTTTTATTGAATTATTTGTGACAATTACATTTTCAGTGCTTTTACAAAGAAAAAAGGTGATCTGTTTCATTTAAACATTTAATTGGCTGATTCTTGCCATTATGTGGCTTTAATGTTTTTGAGTCATTCCCAGCTTAAACTGACAGTTGTAATATTAGTATCGTAATAGTGCCATACATTTAATCCCAATAGGTGTGATGCACTGAGAAGTTAGTTTCTTTGGATTTTTTTTTCTTTTCTTTTTTTCCTCTTCCTTTCTTTCTTTCTTCCTTTCATTCATTCTTTCTTTCTTTTTTGTCTTGCACATGTAATTTGTATAATCTCTGGTTAGCATCCCGAAGATGATTTAAAAATTTAGAATGTTGTGTATTTTTTATTTGATAATCCTCACTGATTGTACTGCATTTAATGAATATTAAATAGTGCATATTCTGTATACTAAATGGTTTAAAATGTGTTTGTATTTTATAACTTGTATAGATTGAGCTGACTGAAATAAGATTTTGTTTTAAGTATTCTGAGATAGAATACAAGATATTGCAAAATTGTATAGATATTTAAAGCTTTTCTGCTGTTAAAAAAAAATTGCAACTGCTTTTTGCCATGCATTTCTTTCCCACCCAAAGGTTTTAATAAGTGCTGAATGAGATTCATATTGTACAGACTTCGATATGTGGTACCATAGAATACTGATTGGATAGCAATTCTAGTTACCACTACTGACTAAAAGTAACTCAATTTTAAGCTGTCTTAAAATACATATATACACGTATACTACTGCATGTAAGAGCAAAAGGAATTAAAGTTGTCATGCTGGCTCATTTCAAATGCAGTGTAGCAAGGGATAAATGTGTTTTCAACTTCAACCTTTTAATTTTAAAATTTTTGAAGATCACATATCTAATCCTTAATATCAGATTAAAAAATGAAGTTTAAGATTTTGTAGCTTTACCATTTGGATTCTTATATTGGAGTTGTCTTGCAACTTTATAAGTGTCCCTCTGTATTTAGATTTGAAAATTTTCATCACTAATGTTAATGTGACTCATAAGCATGGGTGTATGTTAAACGTCCCTTCCGGTTACCTGTCTGCTCTGTTGTGTTCAGATACTTAGACCATAATTAAACAGAGTCAGGTACCATCAGGTGCCGAGTTTGGCATAGATAATGCGGTTATTTCATCTGTGCCTATCAAAACTTCATAATATTAGACTATTACTACAAATAATTTGTGATAAAACTGTTGAGATATATTTAAATGTTTGAAATCACCACTGTTACCTGTTGTAGAAAATAGTACAGGCTTAGTCTAGTCTGTATATAACTGGTTAATGTTTGATGGCTGCCTATACTCAAACTGGGTATATGTATATATAAATGAGAAAATACATATCTATCCAGATATAAATGTTAAGTGAACTTTTTTCTTCCTCCTGCTATATAATTTGTAGCTCATCTTTCTTCCTTAATTCTTTCATAACTTGATATAGCAGTTTGAATTTCCCAAATATTTATATTTGGACTTATGGCTCAGAATATTTAAACAACATTAGCTGTATATATTTTTTAAGTAGAATAAATAATGGAAAGGGACTTGATATACAAGTTTATACTAAAATTCCAACTGTGAAGATACATTATAAGATTACTTTGCTAATAATCTAAACATTCTTTTTTCTATTAAAAGAAACAAATGGTGTGTGGTTCTTAACTTTCATTCTGGCTTGATGCTAATCAACTTTGAAAATGCAATGGACTGAGAAGCAATTTTATTATTTGAAAGATTTCATTTAAATCTCTGTACTATCCATATTTGCTTCAGTTTATAAATGTGTAACATTGATAGTTAAATAGGACAAAGCAGACCCTGTGACTATTGTTTTCAAAAATTAAACAAATTAATATATAAATAAATCAGAGGGGTTTTTATTTACTTCTGAAAAGAAAAACAAATTTATCTAAACAGATGTTGGTTCTGTAGGGTTGCATCAATCCTTGTAGAATAAAAAAATCTTTCAACAAACTGACTTGTTTCTGTCAGGATTTAAATCTTTTTAAAGCTTCTTATGAACTTGCAGCTTTGATTACATTTTTGTAGCAAGAGAGTGACTATTTATTTGTTATTTCATCGAAACATCTTGGACTGGCCAAGAAAACAGAGAAATATAGGTATCCCCGACTTTTTGAAAGTTCACGGTATACCACTTTGCTTTTACAAATATCTACATTATATGTACCTGTTTTCACTAACTGGAAGAAATCCAGAGAGGATTTTCCTTTCGTGAGAAATGGTAAAAATAGCATTCAGCATCTGTTTTGCAGGGAACCATTCCAGAGGCAGCACGCACCCTGAGCAGCATGAGTGGCACTGCTTTCATTATATGTCAGTGTTATTTTAGGTTTCATGTGTTATTTGGTATGTTATTTTTTGGTCTGGGAATGCTTAAAAATTTTTCCATATAAATTAATGGTAATTGCTGCTTTGCTTTATCCCACCCTGCTTTCAGATAGCAGGGGAAACCCGTACGGCCTCTAAACTGCCTCATTTTTAACCTTTTTGCATTTCCTACTGAAAGTTTCTGTGAAAGGCAGTTTAGCCTTCAGTTTCCTAAAAAGCTCTTAGTTTTTTAGTAAATTAACCTCAGGTTGTATGATGCCAAGTTACCTCATTTTTTTTCTTTCCCTTATACAGGATATTCTGGTTTCTGGGCACAATTCTACAAAATAAATAATAGTAAATAGAGGTTAACATTTATTGAATGCTTACCCCGTGCCTCATGTTCTGGTAATGTTTTACTTGTATTGATACATTTCATCTTTGCAATTATCCTATGAACTAGTGAATTCCTGTTTATAGACGAGAAAATGGAGGCTTAGAGAGGTTAGGAAACCTGCCCATATCGCAGTAATTAGAATCTGAATAAGAACCATTGCAGCCTGGTTCCAGAGCCTTCTTTCTCAACCACCATGTAGTATTGCCTTACAAATACCAGTTAAAGGATAGATCTCTGAAGGTTTAACTGTCTTGATTTCAGTGTAGCTCAATATCGGTTCAGTGCTTTACCATCAAATTCAAATCATGGTTGTATGACCTCACACAAATGATTTTATTAACAGTATGTTTCTGTTTCTTCATCTGTTACTGAGGTAATATCTACTATAATGAGAATATAATGAGATGTTTATAAAACACTTAGAATCAGTGCCCGTCATATACAAGCACTTAACAGTAGCCATGTGTGTGTGTGTGTGTATGTGTGTATGTGTGTGTGTGTATATATATATATATATATATATATATATATATATATATTTAGTTTTTTTTCTTTATTGATTTTAGAGAGAGAGGAAGGGAGAGGGAGAGAGACATAGAAACATCAATGAGCGAGAACATTGATTGGCTGCCTGCATGTCCCCCGCTGGGGATTTGGCCCACAACCTGGGCATGTGCCCTGCCTGGGAATCGAACAGGCAACCTCTTGGTGCATGGGTAGATGCTCAACCACTGAGCCACACTGGCCAGGCCAGTAGCTATATTTTTATCATTGATCCAATTCTAGTTTCTTGTTCTTTAGTTTCTAAAGTTCTTACTTTGACCTCTACTCATATGGCTTTTAGTACATAACACAAACATGAAAGTGTTTGAACATTTATCATGTACGTAATAGTCTGCTAGAAGTGTCAAAAATGAATAATATAGTCTGACCTCCAGGAACATAACAGTTGGGGGAGTCAGGACAGCTATATGAGCAACTACTGTTATATAAGTAATGAAGCAGAATGGCCTTGAAGGAGCTAACACATTTTCAGGGTGCTAAAAGAAGAAGAAAATATATATGTCAAAAGACTTATATCCTAAAAAATTTAGCTTGGTCTACCCACAGGGGAGGTCTACAGTTGTCTAGCTAGTCCTGCAATTGAGTGGAGTAAACTCTAGTTCAGGGATAGGAACCTATTAGTCCCCATTGCTACAGGTAGGAAAAACATGTTCTTTAACTTTGTTAATTATAAAGGTGGTGATCTCTTAACTTCTCCATCTCAGTTGTTTCCAAATTCTGGAGGAAAATACAGGATGTTATCCCTAAACCACCAAATGTGCTAATTTTCAGTCTGCATTTCTTAATTTTACCTATAGGATACCATTATTAGGAATGATCACATTCCTTGCTCAAATGGAGATTACACCAGAAGTAACACTGGTCTGGCATGTCTGTTTCTAGTGCTGGTATTTGCTAGTGATTACTACTACCTTAAAAAGAAAAGGCAGCACAATAATTTAAGAAATAATGGTTCAAAGGGTAAAATCCACCCATAATCCCACCATACATTTTGTTGTATTTAAGTTCTTTTTGTTGTTGTTAATCCTCACCCTAGGATACTTTTCCATTGATCTTTTCAGAGAGAGTAGAAGGAAGAGAGGGAGAGAGAGAGAAACATCGATGCAAGAGAGCACAGGGTCTGGGATTGAACCTGCAACCCAGGTACATGCCCTTGACCAGAATCGAACCCATGACCCTTCAGTCTGCAGGCCAACACTAACCACTGAACCAAACCAGCCAGGACATAATTCACTTATTTTTATAGATACATATACATGTATTTTTAAAAATTGGTATTATATTATCTATAATAAAATTTTTAAATTAAAAATGATAAAATCTGCTGCAATACAGAAGAGGGTATCAAAGAAGTACAGTTTAAAGAGAAGTAAAATTATGAAGCATACACTAATATAACCAATGCTCAGTTTAAGAAATACAACATTGCCCAGCTGGTGTGGCTCAGTGGTTGAGCATCGACCCATGCACCAAGAGGTCACGGGTTCAATTCCCCATCAGGGCACATGCTCAGGTTGTGGGCCCGATCCCCAGTGGGGGGCGTGCAAGATGTGGCCAATCAATGTTCTCTCTCATTGATGTTTCTATCGCTCCCTCTCCCTCTCTCTCTAAAGAAAAGGAAAAAAAAAGAAAAATACAACATTGCCAGCCCTGGCCGATGTGGCTCAATTGATTGGGTGACATCCCATGCACACTGAAAGGTTGCCAGTTCCATTCCCGGTCAGGGCACATGCCGGGGTTTCGGGCTTGATCCCTAGTAGGGGGTGGGTGACATGCAGGAGGCAGCAGATGGATGTATTGCTCTCACATGGATGTTTCTCTCCCTCTCCCTTCCTCTCTCTCTAAAAATCAATAGAAAATATTTAAAAAAAAAAATACAACATTGCCAGCACCATAGAAGGTTCCTATGTATGTTTTTCTGATCACATCCCTGAATTTCTCCACTAGAGATAACCACTGTTCTGCTTGAAATGAAAATTTTCTTATTTTTCTTGATATTTTTACCAGTTATGTATAATAGCTCTTTTCAAACTGCTTTTAAAAATAATTTCCATACATCACAGATACTTTAATAAATATAAAATCAAATACTTGAATATTTTGGTAATGTCAAACTTGGACATGATTTGCTTATCTCTGCATCAGCCTGTAACAGTTCAGTATGGTCTATAGATCACACTTTGAATAGTACTGATGTTTATATTACTGAAAAACATTTTTTAAAAATCAGGCAAAACGTCAACTTTAATAAGTAAAATTTAATGGAGTATTAAATTCTATTTAATAAATTGAATATTACATGTATTTTTTTGTGACTTTATTTTGCTAGGTCATCCATGTTAATGCATATGGCTGTAGTTTTTGTTACTGTGTGGTAGTCCATCATATGAGTATACCACAGTTATACGTCTCTTCAACTGTAATGGTGTTTGGATTGTTTCATGGGTTTTTTTTTTTTGCTATTATGAACAAATTCACTATGAACATTCTTGTATGTGTCCTATTGCACATGTGTATGATCTCTTGAGAATACATCTAGGAGTGGAATTATTTGCTCATAGAGTATGTGTATCTTCATCTTTACGAAGTAATATCTAACTTTTCTAAAGCAATTGTATCAATTAATGTTTTTACCAGCAGCGTTAAAAGGTTCCACATTTGGTATTGTTAGAGTTTAAAACTTTTGAAAATCTCCTGGATATTTCAGTTATTTTTATAGTTATATGTAATATTGTTAAAGAAACTGATATTATACCTCATTGTTGCTTAAATTGCATTTTCATGAGGTTAATTAGTTTTTCTCATAGGTTTATTTATCATTTTGATTTCCGCTCTTGTGAAGTACCTGTTCAAATCATTTCCTCATTTCTAAAAATTGGATAGCTTGATATTTTTTGATTAACAGGATTCCTTTATGTATTGAGGAGACTTAATCCTTTGGTTGTAACTATTTCAAATATCTTCTCACAGTTAGTTTTTATTTTTATTTTCCTAGTGAAATGTATCAGTCTTTTCCTGTATTGGTGCTGGTATGTCTTTTTAAAGAAATATTTCTCGCCCTGACCAGTTTGGCTCAGTGGTTAGAGCATTGGCCCGCGGACCAGAGAGACCTGGGTTCGGTTCCCGCTAAGGGCATGTACCTCTGTTGTGGTTTGTCCCCGGCCCCGATTGGGGTCATGTGGGTGGCAGTCATTTCGATGTGTCTCTCTCACATCGATGTTTCTCTCTCTCTCTTCCTCCCTCTCTCCCTCCCGCTCTATCTGAAGATAAATGCAAAAATGTCCTCGAGTGAGGATAAAAAAAAATTAAGAAATAAAAATCTGAGATGATTTTATCTTCCTTAAGAGGTTTATGGGGTTTTTGTGTATTTGTTAGTTATATAAATTAACCCACTTATTAAGGGTTAGCAATGTTTCAAATGACGGAGCTTCCTCTGGTCTTTCCGTTCCTTCAGTCTTCTGATGGCAGACTTTAGACAGCAAAGTGTTGTAGGTCCAGGTACCACCAGCTGTCATTTCCATGCAGCAACCATAGTGCCACATCCCCATAGCTCATCTCTTCATCTTGGTTTTGCCATAGAAGGATCAAGTGTATTTGGCGTGTTGGCTGATTTCAGTTTTCTTCACCATTTTCCTGAGGGAGGCACCATAATGGGTCCCAAATTTACCAATAATTCTGACCTTGGTGCATTTAGCTAAGTAGGTTTGAGCCCAGATAAGTTTTTTTATTCTTTCTGCCAAGTACCCGAAGTCGCAGTCTGGAACTTAGGCTTTAGATTTTCTGTGCCCCTGTAGATGACCCACTGCAGTGCAGTTTGTACCCCGACTCCAGGATACAGCCCTTGGGCTTTGGTCTAGTCTAGAGCAAGGGGTATTTTCACCACGTTTGGTGAATACCAAACCCAGCCCTTGTCTTTCCAACTCTGGTTGATGATGAAAAGACAACTCTGGCCTTGGCTGCTGTGGCTCAGTTGGTTAGAGCATTGTCCTGTACACTGAAAGGTGGTGGGTTCAATCCCTGATCCGGCACCTATGGGAGGTGGCCAATGGGTGTTTGTCTCTCACATCAATGTTTCTCCCTCTCTAAAAAAATCAATTAAAAAAAAAAAAAGACAACTGTATCTCTCAGCTACTTCCTCTAAGATTGGCAGTCCACCCCAAGGGCAAAAGTAACTCTGGCACTGCTTCCTGAACTCCAGTTCTGTGCCTGAATTTGACCTGGGAAATTCTATATATTACATCTTCAAGAAGATACTGTTTCATCTTCAGTGGGAACATGGGTCCAAATGACCTGTTTTCTCATTACCTACCTCCAGAAATTCAAGGTTACATCTTGGTCATGAATAAAATGTGCACCTTCTGTACTTTCATTTTCACGCTTGGGTGACTCATAGAGTTCAGATAACCCCCAGATGATATCTTTTTATCAGTGACTCATTTATTCATTCCACAAATATTCATTTAGTGCCAAGTATGTTCTATCCTTTTTTCTATAAATAGAGATTCATCGATAAACAAGAACTTATTATTTTGTTCTAGGAGTTAGACAACAAGCCAATTTTCATCTGAGAGGTTTTTAACCTAAGGTGGACCCCTTAAAATTATTTACAAGATTTTACATATATCTTAGTCTTCTAGATGAAGAGTCTGTTGTTTTCACCACATTGTTGAAGGAGTCCATGACTCAACAAGTTTTAAAGAATCATTTTTATGTATGATAGAGGAATTTTAGCTTTTTCCTATTAACATAAAGATTTAAATTCTAAGCCTATTTTGTTATTTTTTTCTACATGGTGGGAATTGGAGGATTGGATATTGCTTAACTTTAAAATTTTCTACTATTCAATAGATGTTTGACTAAATGTCTACTGTGTGCTAGGCAATGGGTATACTGAAGTAAATATGCTAGTTTCTTATTCTCAAGGCATCTGGACACAGATCCCAAACAGAAAATTACAATATCTAACCTGAAAGTAGTTCTCAAACATTGTGATACAAGAATCACCTTAGTCTACTTGTAAAAAAAACAAAAAACGATCTTTCTCAGGTTTATCCCCCTGACCCTGAGATGTTGTAATACTATGTACCTGCTGTACTATGTTCTACATTCATGCTGTATAGTTTATTTACTCTTCTAAACAATAATTTCCCCCCCACTTTACAGATTAAACTGAAGCACAGAATGGTTAAGTTCACTTGCATAAGGTCACGCAGTTAGTGCTAGAACCGGGGTTCAACCACACACGTATTCTGCAGGGCGAGCTTGTGTCTCCCACGTGTCTGTGTAGCCTCTCAATCCTACAGAGATAGTGAAGAGCTAATCTTGACTCTCAACAGCTCTCCCATTTCCAGGGTCTTTCTGTTAAATTGCTAATCCACTGGTCTGCTGCTCACCTCATATGAGGTCACAACTTCAGACTAACAGAGCTATGTGGTTTCTCCATTTAGTTCCTCCCACATGTGTGGTTTTTATTGACTGCACCACTAGGTATGTACTTTTTGCCATCCACTCCAAGTCAAGTTAGCTCCCTCCAGCAGCTTTCGCTGTCGGCCTCTGTAAGCACTGTCACACCAACATAGCTGGGACATGAGAGCAGCTTCTAGCAAGAATGCCACAGACTCCTACCCAAAATTCAGCATGTTTTTTTAATGATTGAGCCGGCCAGCATATGCCCTTGACCAGAAATTGAACCAGTAACCTCCTGGTGCACAGGAGGTTGCCCAACCAGCTGAGCCACACCGGCCAGGGCAGTCTTTTACTTTTTAAATGTCTTATGATCTGTAATGATGTTTCCTTTTTTTAAATCCTCATCTGAGGATCCCCCCCCCCCCCCCCATTTATCTTCAGCTAGAGTGGGAGGGAGAAAGAGAGAGAGAAACATCGATGTGAGAGAGATACATTGATTGGTTGCCTCCCACACGACCTGACCAGGGCTGGAGATGAACCACAACCAAGGTACGACCTTGACCAGAATCAAACCCATGACTCTGGTCTGCAGGCTGACGCTCCAACTGGTGAGCTAAATCGGCCAGGGCTGATGTTTCCTTTTTAATTCTAGTACTGTGTCTTCTCTGTCTCTTTTTTTTCTAAGTAGTTTTACCAGTAGTTTATTAATTTTATTAGTCTTTTCAAAGAACTGTCTTTTGCTCTTGTTGATCCTCTTAATTTTTTCCTTATTTTCTAGTCTTATTTTTATTTGGATTTCATTTTCTGTGTTTTTCTAATGTTTTGATGCTGATGTTTAGATAGTTGTTTCTCTGTCTTTCTTTTCTGATATGTGCATTTAAGACTAGAAATTCTGCTCTCATTAGATTTAGCTATGTCCCACAAATACTGATATATAGTATTTTTAGTAACATTCAGATAAAAACATTTTATGATTTCTGTTGTGGTTTATTTTTGACCCATGGATTATTTTTAAATGTCTTTTGATTTCCAAACATGTAGAGGTTTTTCTAGTTATTTGTTTGTTTGTTTTGTTTTCAGACTAATATGCAGGTGGTGAGAGAACATATTCTGTGTTATTTCAGTCTTTTAATTTGTTTTGCTTTTGCTTTGTTGAGACTTGGTCTATGGTGAAAAATATAGACCAATTTTGTTAATGTCTGATTTTGTTAATGTTCCATGTGTGCTTGAAAAGAATATGTATTTTGAAATTGTATTGGATCCATAATCTATGTATGTCAATCAAGTCAACCTCATTAATCATGTTCAAATCATTTATATCGTTACTGATTTATGTATGAGTCTGCTGGGCATATATAAGATATCCAGGGAAATGGTAGAGTAAGCTAAAGAGGACAGAGGATCAAGACCTTGAAAATACCAGCATTTAATGTCAAGGATTTCAGGGGTGGGAAGCCACAGGGAAAACATTTTACATGTCAGAGAAGCCATCTCTATTCTGATTTAATTAGCACCACTTCCCACTTTACTCTGCTTTATTTCATTCATTCATTCATTACCAATGAATGGACTTGAAGTTTTCTTACTTGTTTACATGTCTATTGTCCATCTCCTGGACTATACTGCAAAATCTCCATGAGGACTGGGACCATGTGTGTCTTGTTCACACTATATCCCTAGTGTAGAAGACACCAAATATTTGTTGGCATATGTTATCAGTGCACTTTCTTGAAATGTATACTTAATAATTTGGGTAGAAAATTTAAGTCATGAAACTCATAACCAATTTAAAATATTTTCTTAGTACAGCGTGAATATTTATGAAGAACAATGCAAAATTTGGAACAAGGTGAGACATAAAATGGAAAAATTCAAGTGAATTTGCCTTTGACATCAGTGACTTCAGGTTTATTTGTGCATGGGATATAGGTAGTGAATGGGGGAAATAAATGTTTATGTCATTTGCCATTAGCAGTATTGCAACTGGAAAGCACTGATTTGAAGAGTTGTGAGAGGAACAGACTGAGGAGACTGAAAGAGAAGAATTTTAACAAGTTTGATAAGCATAAAGGCCACATGGGGTGGTTGACATCAGAAAATAGAGTATTTGGAGGAGACAATAGTCAACTTTGTTGACAGGCGAAGAGAAACTCTCAGGGGAGATGGGTGCAACAAAAGTATCATTTGGATTTAGTAACAAGGCCACTATTTACTTGAAAAGTTGAAACAACTACTGGGAAGTGAAGTGAGAAGAAACCAGCTGTCAGAGTGTAATGAATGGTGTAGCCACGTTTCCTTTTTCCAAATGCCTCAGAGCACAATCTCCCACCAGAGCAGGATGCCACAGAGCCCCCTCATTGTTATTGTTACTGTGTCAATTGTTAACTATCCTATACTCACCTATGTAAAAGAAGTATGTGTCTGTTCATTTTAGCTTATCCAATCCCAGAGATTTCCCCGCTTTGCCTTTTCCCTAATCTATCACCAATGAATTTCCTGTACTGTAACCCCTTTATGCCTCCTCTGTTTACTGTCATGTATAAAATAAGGTGCAAAACGGCTCTTCTCTGGAGCATTTTTCTCAATCCCTTGAGCTTTTGCTTCCCTGCATTTGCCATCAGTTTGGCTCAAATAAACTTACAGAAATTCTTACAGGTTTGGATGTTTCTTACGTTTAACAGAGGCTTTTTTGCTTCTTTACTTGACTGCTTTTAATGTTCTTCCTTAATATTCAGGGAAGTTCCAGTCTGTTTCGACTGCGGAAAAACCTGAGAAAGTTGGCCTGGCAGGGGAGCGGGGGATGCGCTTTGCATCCCTGGCCAGTGATGGGGTTGAATGCTGCAACATCCAGTGAGAGAGCCCCAAAGGAAAACGAAACGCCCAGAGACCGTCGTGGAGGACCGGGGAGTCGCTATATCTCGGGAAAGGTGCAGGGTCTGTCTGTCTGAGTGAGGCAGGCCATTTCCTTCCTTTGGAGTTCAGGGGCTGCCGTCTAGGAAGAGAGGGTGGATATGGTAGGATCAAGTATTTTGGGCTTTACAGCGGGAGCAGCGTTGGGCGCGCCGGGAACGCGGAAGCAGCGGCTGCAGCCCCATCCCAGCACTCAGGTCTGTAAGGAGCAGATACAGTGGGGTCCCCCGCTCCGCACTCCCCAACCTCAAAGTCGGGGTTTATGGGGGTGGGGAAGAAGAAAGAAAGAAAGAAAAAGAAGAAGCCGCAGCACAGAGAGTCCATATTGCCTGGGCGAAGGTTCGATTTCCTCTCCTCCGTCCTTCTGAACGGCCCGTCTCTCCCTTATGCGCGGAGACATCCAGCCACGTTGTAACCCCGGCTCGCCCCGCGGTGCTGCGTCCTGGGCCCGAGCAGCCCCCGGGAGCTGCGAGGCCGCACCACTGACCTCCAAGGGTTAAGTGTCGGTGCGTCTCCGAGGGGTGGGGACTCCGCGGTGCCGCGACTTCCGCGCGCCCGGCTTGGCGGAGCGCAGGGCAGTGGGCGTGCGCACGGGGCTGGCAGCCGGTTGGGGACTGGCCACCTCTCCCTCCCGGGGGAAGTCGCACACCGAGCGGGTCAGCTCGGCGGGAGACGAAGACGGAAAAGCGTCCAAGCTGGGCCCGGTGTGGCCCGCACAGCTTCCAGGCAAGCAGGGCGCGGGGAGGTGCGGCCGGAGCGGGGCGGGCTGGGGCCGGGCGGCCGCGCGCAGCAGCCCCGCGAATCGGGCCCCGCGGCGGGCAGGGCGCGGCGGCTCCGGGAGCCCCGCCGGCCTCCCAGTCAGACGGTGCCTGTGTCTGAAGGGAAAACCCACGCAACTTTCTACCGTTCTTGTTTCACTTTGACTAGAAAACCCATTCTTTAAAGAAACCTTCGAGCCATGTACAAATTGCCCAGTGTCTTAAATGGCTTAAATGTTCTGCGGGAGCCTTAGCCGGACACAAAATGCTGAAGGTTGTTTCCTTATTTGGCTTCTTGTCCAAAAGCTAATTTGGATAAAAATAATTTGAGCTGGCAGCTGCGAGCTGGTTTCCGATATTATGTTAGTTAGGACCTCTCCAGTTTTTCCTGGCATTAAACTTAAAAAAAGGGGGGGGGGGTCTTTAAAATGTGATATATTTTAACACTTTCAATAGTGTGTTGGTTATAAATGGAGTTAAGCAACTCTATTTTATATTTCATTTAAAATAGATGAGCCGGAGTAGAATAATATTTTACTTCCTTTTGAAGCAAAGTAAATGTTACTCATGTCCAGCTGTTTCGAACTTGAAGTATAAACCACATTGATACTGTTGAATCGTTTGCTCATGGTATTTTTTATTTATTGTTTAACAAATACGGGTCTGCTGATAAATCTTGTCTTTAAATAATCCCCTCCCCCTCAGATCAAACATCCCTTTCTAGCTTCCGCCCATTTCTTTGATCCCTTTTATTTAAACAACAACAAAACTTCTTTAAATGACTTGGAGCTAAGTCTCTATTTCCACTCCTATTGCCTCCTCCACTCTCTCCCCTGGGCTTTTTGTCTCCATCACCCACTTGGCATTTGTGAAATCCAGTATCTGTATAGTTTTTATTTCATATGACACATTTTACTGCTCCCTCCTCCTAGAAAGTCTTTCTTCATGTGGCTTCTAGGTCACCACGTTCTCCTGTTTTCCCTTCCACCTCACTGGTACTCCCGTGTCTTCAGGTTTCTCCTCTCCCAAACCACTAAATGTTAGAGTGCCACGGGGCTCAGTTCTTGGCCATAGGCTCCTTCTAGCCATACTTGATCCCCAGGCAATTTCTGTCCCAAGCCGTATTCCATGGCAGTGAATGATATCTATAAGCTTATGACTTCCAAAGTTTTATCTCTAGCTTTACTTCTGAGCTCCAGATGCATATATCTAGCTGGTAACTTACCATCACCACTTGGAAGTCTAATAGGAATTTAAATCGAGTATGTTCAAATAGAATGACTGATACCACACCCACCCAGTCCTCCCTGTGGCTTTCCCCTGGTAAAAGTAAACGATAATGCCATTCCTAGAACTAGGCTGAAACTCTGGGAATCGTCCTTGGAGCTTTTTTAGCTCACACCCTACAACCAAACATCTAGCAAATTCTGTTGACTCTACCTTGAAAAGATATCTCAAATCTGACCACATCTCGCTCCTCTCTCATGCAAACCACAACCTCTCTTACCTAGATGACTGTGAAGTCTGATTTATTCTTCTTGCTTCTGCCCTTGTTCCTCTACAGTCTTTCTACAAATGGCAGTGACTTTTTTCAAATATAATCAGAACTTTTACTTCCCTTTAAAACCTTTTGGTGGCTACTTATCACAATCATAAAAACCAAACTCTTACAATGGCTTCAAAGCCCTGTGTGATCTAAGCCTTGACTACTTCTCTGATCGCATCTCCTACCTTCTCCCCTTGCCTACTCCACTATAGGGACACTGATCTTGCTGCTGTTCCCTTTGCCTGCAGTGGGTCTCTGGTAGACCATCACAGGCTGTACACCTTCATTTTCCTGTTCAAATGCTATATCTCAGGGATTACTGCCATAGTCCTATTGTAACTTTTTTTTTTTGCTACTGACCCTTGGGGGTTTCTGTTAGATACTGGCATTCCATGAAGTTTATGGCACCTTTAGAACATTGTTGGTTGCTAAAACTCTCTAATATTAAAAAGCACAACCATCTTTCTCTTGGGCTTCATTTTGATTAGATATACAATTTGTCCTTAAATTCTGTGTTTTTATAAAATGTTCTTTCTGGTTGGGAGAAGATTTGCCCTTTAGTGCCAGTTCCCATTTTTAAATTTAGAAAGTGAAAGAAAAGTACCATCCAGTTCACCTAAAAGAATATGTAATAATTATTTTTGTCAATTCCTTTGCTTCAGTAGGAAGCAGTGGTCACTGATTTGGAGACTTTCTGAATGGTACCAGTAACAGGTAGTTTAAATGGAAAAAAGAAACTGAAGTAGCTTGTTCAGAAAATATTATACAAGTTTTTTAAGTGTAGTGACTAAGCAGACATTAGAATATCAAGATCTTACAGCAAAATTTAGTTCCCTTTAAAAAAATATATGGGAATGGAAATGAAAAACAATATTTATATCTTTAGGTAAAGCTGTTGGGGAATAAAATACTTTTATTTATAATTCTTATTTCTCATTTTAACCCCAAGGAACTTGTTCTGTGATGTTATCAGTAGTATATGTATTACCCTACCTTCTTCAAGAAAAAAAGAAAGAAAATTTGTTATTTCAGAATTGGGATGCTTGAATAAATATGTGCAATAGAAGATTAAATAAAATTTAAAAATTAAATGGATTTGGCCCTGGCCAGTTTGGCTCAGCAATTGGAACATTGGCCCTCGGATTGAAGGGTCGAGGGCATGTATCTGGACTATAGGTTTGATCTTTGGCCTCAGTTCTCTCTCTCTCTCTCTCTCTCTCTCTCTCTCTCTCTCTCTCCCTTCCACTCTATCTAAAAAAAGAAATCAATGGAAAAATAATCCTCAGATGAGGATGAACAACAACAACAAAAAGTGGATTTGGAATATGGATCAAAGAGAAGAGCAGAGAGTTAAAAGGAAGCCAGGAGTGAAGTTAGAATCAAAACACCTGTCACAAGCTTCTGTCTGTGTGAGCTAGAGAGCACTCATCAGCCTGGAGCTGCCCAGCAGCTGAGTCAAGAGAGGCTCCACAGATGAAAAAGCAGGTACCCAGGGGAAGGTCTGTTTGTATTTTTGCTTTTTTTTTTTTAACCTATAGAAGCAGTTGTGTGTGTGTGTGTGTGTGTGTGTGTTTCCAACTAATTAAATGTTTACTTGCTCAAGGACCTGTTTTAGGTACTATGGAGATGATACTGCTCTATGGTGCTTGTAATTAAGTAGAATATTGGAGGATCCCTGGTTGGCTTAGAGTTAGTAAACCCGGACTCTTGGAACATTTGCATATAGATAAGAAAACAGGAGGTCAGAGTTAAACCTGGAGACCGACTACACCCACCTGGAATGTACAGCTATGGCACATAAGGAATAGACTCTGGCACCAAGTTAACATGACCTCTATTTAAAAGTACAAAACCTAGGAAACAATTTTTTTATTTACTAAAAACAAAATTTTTTTTCAGATTGCATTATCATTGTAGAAAAAGGATATATAGAGATATACTTATATTCACACACCTACCAAACACAGATAACCAATGTTACCTTTTTGGTATACATTTTTTCAATCCATTTTCTCTAGTTTGTTTTATAAAGCTGAGATCATACTGTATATGCTATTTTATTATATTTATTTATTTATTTTTTAAAAATATATGTTTTTTTCTTTATTGATTTTAGAGAGAGAGGAAGGGAGCAGGGGGAGAGGGAGAGAGAGAGAGAAACATCGATGAGTGAGAACATCAATTGGCCACCTCCTGCATGCCACCCACTGGGGATTTGGCCCACAGCTGGGCATGTGCCCCTGACCGGGAATCGAACTGGCAACCTCTTGGTGCATGGGTTGACGCTCAACCACTGAGCCACACCGGCCGGGCTGTATATGCTATTTTATACTCTATTTTTTTCACTTATTATTATGGAAGCATTTTCTTATGTCATTGAAATTATTCATAGCATTCATAAACATTTTTAATGATTTAATAGGATTCAGTCATATAAATAATATGATATAGTTTATGTTGTTGCTATTCCCTTTTTTGGACATTCTGGTTGTTAACCTTCAATAGAATTTTTGCTAGCCCATGATACTGTGTTCAAGTTCTCTAAGAAAATATAGTCATATAACTCATATTTCAAAATCGCAGTAAAATGTCTTCATAGATCCTGTGACAGGAGAAAGCTGAGCAAATTGGTGAATCTGAAAAAAAGATTCGTGTGAAGGGAGCTGGAAGAACAAAAGGGAGAGAAACAGGAGATGAGTTTGGAGTCAGATACAGGGCAGCACTGGCCATATTAAGACATTTTTATTCTAAGAGCAGTAGGAAGCCATTGCTGGGTTGCAAATGGGAGTAAACTTGATCAGATGTATGTGAATGGAGAAAGGATTAGACTGACCAGAGTGTACAGAGGAGACCAATTAGGAAGCAGTACAGTGGTGGATCTGGGGAGAGATGTCGACTTAGAGTGAAAATGTGGTGGAGAGGAAAGTGGAACAACTAAAGATGTATTTTAGAGGATGAATAGACAGGACTTGGTGACAGCCAGGAGTGAAAGTGTAGGAGAGGACAGGGAAGGTGTCAGTGATGCCTCAGGTTTCTGGTCATAACTGGGCAAGTGATGATGTCATTTACTTTGACGGAGTATTCTGGGAAAATGGGGTGGAGGCTACCTCCCACACTACCAAGGAAGACAAGTTGCAAGTGCTGTGCAATATATATTGTGAGATGTGAACAGGATATTATGGGTGTCCAGGGGAGGAGTACTTAACCTGGAGATAAAAGAAAATGCTTTCTGCCAAATATGATCCTTGAACTGTGTCTTGAAATGAATGGACCATATTTATAGTCACATAATTTTTAATACTGCAATATAATCGCTCATTTAAAAAATCCAACAAGATATATTTGGATTTGCTAGTCCTGTTCTGATTGAGTCCATAATTTATGTAATACAGATGACAAAGAGCTATCAGGCTCTCTCTCTAAACCTCAAACACTGTGTTAGTCGTATTTGGAATAGTCTCAGTCATTGATTCATTCCGAAGGTATTCTTGAATGGTGACTATGTATGTGCAAGGCTCTGGGGATATAGCAGTGAAGAAGACAGATTTGGTCATTATTCTGGTAAATTTTACAATCTACCAGTTTACAATCTATCAGTGGGAAAAACAGAAACTAAACAGGTAGTCATACATGTCATTAATTAACTGTACAGTTAGTTGTGATTAGTGCCATGAAGGAAAGATATAGGGTGCTACACTCCTATAGAGCCCATAACCCTAAACTTGCTAATGCAAGCTCTGGTACCTCATGAAAAATACAGGCACTGGTTTATTTGGACTATAAATAAGTATCGATAGGTAATATTTTCTACTCCTTTTATTTATACTGGGCCTTTGTCATCCTTATGAATTCTGTGTAACCTCCAAAAGAAGAAAATAAATGACAGCTGATTCTTAATAATGTAATTTCAATATAAGATCAGGATGGATTCAAATTCTACCTTTTTATGCCAGTATTGATTACCCTCATTGGGATTTAAAAGATATTTTCAGTGTGAAGAAGTGAAAGAGAAGCCCACATGTTCCTTGTCTGGCTGACACAGGTGTGTTCTGTTGTGTCCTGGCATCCTGGCACTCCCAAACTGTCGCCCTGAGGTTGGCAAACTTTTTCTGAAAAGGGTCAGATGATAAATATCACCAGCTTTATGGGCCATGTGGTTTCTGTTGTAACTACTCAACTCTGCCTCTGTAGCCACAGACAATACATAAATAAATGGGCGTGACTATCTTCCAGTACAACTTTATTTACAAAAACCGGTGGCAGGCCATGTTTTGCTGCTGACCTCTGCTGTAGCTCCTTGTCCTGAATTTGGATGTTGTACCGATCACAGTTTAGTTGCAGAGAACAGAATCTACTCTGCTATTTGAAGCAGAAAGGTATGCATTAGAGGGTATTACAAGATTTACAGTCTTGTCAGGAAAGTTGAGCTAAACTCCAGGTTGAGTTTCTAGGAGCACCTCCTAGCACTGCTGGGCAGCATTGGACTAGTGTTTCTGGGGCTTTTGCCACGACCAGGAAACCTGCCAGATCAGGAAGCTGCCAACTCCTGAATCACTCCAACTCTGCTAGAGTCTAAACCAGCCAAATAGGTGCTTCACGCTCGGCCTGCCTTTGTATTTAACCCAGACATGTAAGTAGGTCTGATTGGCAGAACTTAAATTACATCGTAAACCCTAGCTTCAAGGGAGTCTAGGAAACAGAGCTTTTAGGATTTGTGTACAGGAAGTTCAGGAAGGTACACTGAAAGGAAGTTGAAATCCATTTTGGATGAGCAAATCTGCACTATCTGCTACAGAATACCCCTTTGCCACTTTACATCCACATCACCCTGCTTTCCATACCAGAACTTCCAGACAATAGTAATAACAGTATGCTCGCTCCCAAGATAATGCACCTGTCCCTCATAAAAACAAAAGTGCATTCACCTTCTCCCTAGAAGGTAAAACCCCAAGTCCGTAGGTCATCACATTGCCTCAGTTTCTAGGCATTCCAAGTATCACTTCTCTTCATGAAATCCTCTCCTGGCCCTACGTTTATTTGTAGCTATTGGCCTCTCCTTTCCTTCTTAGCTAAGCTTTCCCCCTCTCCTCATGTCCTCACTTCCTGCAGACTCTTAAGCAAGTACAAGGCAGTGTGGTGTGGTGACTCCCACCATTTCTCTGTAACTGCTCCTGCCCACCTCCAGGTGCCACTCCTCCTCTCCTCTTCTGGATGCCCGTCAGCCTTTGGTTCTGCCTCTGTTCTCCTTTCTTTCTACCTGTTCTCAGTTCCTTACAGATTTGAGCTAGTGCCAAACTTTGATCTCCCATGAAGATGCTCTCCTAAGCTTTGAACCTACTTGTGTAAGTCCCTACTGGGCAGCTCCTCTTCTAGGTTATGGGGACCCCAAGCTCCCTACATCCCAAATTGGATTAATTGGTCACACCCACCTCCACCCCTGTTCATCTTGGCAAATGGCAACACCACCAAGTTATACAAGGCATAGGCTTGGGAGGCATACCTGATTTTTCTTTCTGCCACCCACCCGCCTTTGTTACCTACTACGTGTCTTTGTCTCCATTATCACTTCCTTAGGTCAGGACTCTGCTTTCTTACCTCGGTTATTGCACCAGCCTCTCAAATGACTGTTCTCCCAGTCTAAGGCCTTACAGCCTTCTAGCCTAGTCTCCTTACTGCAACTAGTTTAACCTGTCTAGAACAAGTCAGATCATGTCACTCCCCAACTTAACACCTGCCAGGGGCTCTCTCTTTGCAAACATGATCAAATTCAAAGTCCTGAACATAATATCTTAGGCCTCTTACGCTCTCTAATCCTGTTTATCTCTCCATTCTTATCTGTCACCACTACCTTCTTCCTGCCCTTACATACGTGGACTGGAGTTATATAAACACCTAGTGCAAAATGATTCTAACAGAATTTTCCATCTGGTGCCTCAGTGTTTTTGCAAATGCTGGTCCATCTCAATGGAAAACACCCACCTCTCTTGGCCTCACTAACGCGCGGTGTTCCCTGCTGCAGGTGTCGTCCTGAGTGCTTCCGTAGCACCTGTTCTCCTGAATGAAGCACAGTGCAATGAGTCCTACTTGTGTACTTATCCTGACTTCACAGCCCTCAAACCCAGCAGGTCTTGGTGCAGGGTAAGTTTTCAACGACACTTATTTATTAATAACATCAAAATGTATTGACAAGTGAAGAAACCATTGATTTTTCATGTCTTCACCACAAGATGGTGCTGTTTCGATAGGAAAGAAAACTTGAAGGCTGAAGGATTCAGGTTCTGTACTAGATGTCTCAATTTTAAATGTGTTAAATTTCAGAGGCAGTGATTTAAACTCAGAAGCTTTTTCTGTGGTAATCACGTGGACAGATTTAAAAGTTGTATACGTGTGTGTATTTTATTATCAAATAATTACTGATTATTATTTTACTTACTGTTTGGGAGCCTCTCTTCTCAAGTGGTCATAATGTTTTAAAAATGCAAATATTAACTTTTAATTTTAGGACAACAAACTCTTAAAGAAGGTGGTATTTTGGGTTCTCCAGAGAAACAGGACTAATAAGTTAGAGGACAGAGAGATGGGAGGAGATGGAGAGATGGAGGGAGAGATTTATTTTAGGAATTGGCTCACATGATTGTGGGGCTGGCAAGTTGGAAATCCACTTCCTTTTTCTATCTATACTCACTTCCTTAATAATTTCATATAGATAGTATTTAGGTTTTAAATGCTATCTATACACAGCTAAATGCCAAATACACATCTCCTGGCTGGTCCTGTCCCCCAAACCCCAGACTCTATATTCTACGCTTACTCAACATTGTTAGCAAATCTTGTCCTACATTATGCTGTGCATGTCATATTGAATTACACCGGGAGGCACATAATGTCTGGCTGTCCTCAGTAAGACTGATCACTTGGATTAGGGTGGTGAATCTGTTATATCTTTGAATTTTTTTTTTTTTTATGTTCATTGGATTTTCTATTTCAGATGCATTGGTTTTCATTATATTGGTTGCCTTTTAAAAGAAATCTTCATAGCTGTATCTTTTTTTAAAATTACTTTGTTGTTGTTGGGTTTTTTTCCCTTTCCATTTCCTGTGATATATATATATATATATATATATATATATATATATATATATATATATATATATATCTCATATATATATATGATACATCAATGTGATAGAGCCACATCGACTAGTTGCCTCCCACACAACCCGACCAGGGCCAGGGACAAATGCGACCGAGGCATGTGCCATTGACCAGAATCGAACCCGTGACTCATTGGTCCGTGGGCTGACACTCTAACCGCTGAGCCAAACCGGCCAGGGCTGTGATTTTTTTTTTTCCCAAGCCTTTCCACCATGTTTAACTGATATGGTTTTGATTTCATATTTATTTCACTCTTTACTGTTTCTATTTTTTCCTAATAGTGTTAGGTCCTTGATTTGTCTATAGCCTCCCTTTTCATCTAATTCTGTTATCTCATCTTTAATATGTTTGTTTTATTGTTACATATTCTCTTTCATGTCTCCTAGAGCAGTATCACTCGAAGTGCTTGTCTGTAATATAAGAAGCCGGCACCCAATGTAGACCATGCTGCTGTCTTCATTGAGAATGTCTTACTATGAAAAAAAGTCAGCTGCACTAAGCAGCATACTTAACTGATGTAGTTGATTGACATCCTGGCACAATCTCCTTATCTCGTCACAGACTGGCACCAAAAAGTTCAGAGACTGGCACTTGTCCATGGACTACACTTTGAGCAGCACTGTACCAGAGCATAAGCATTTGTTGTGTAAATTTTTCTTTGGTTTCTTTGTTACATATTTAATAACAGTAATAGCTGCTAAAACTTGGGGGGCACTGTTCTAAGCCATTTTGATCTTCATAGGTACTATACCTATAAACTAAAAACCCTAAATGTAGGTACTATAATTATTACCATTTTACACATGTTAAAGTCAAAACACAAAGATTTTCAGTATCTTGTACAAAATTTCCCAGGTGTGTGTGTGTGTGTGTGTGTGTGTGTGTGTGTGTGTTTGTTTTTATAGCAGGGCTGGGATTTATATTCAGACCGTCTGATTCCAGAGTCTTAATGAATTTGGAATTTTTTATTTGTCTTTTGCATGCTATGATTCTTTATATTCTCTTTTATTTCCTGTAATATTTTTGCATATTTGCCAAGCTGTTCTTTTCATCTTACTCCTATTTAATATAGGGGATTCTATTGGAGCCTTCTTTTGCCTAGATATAAAGTGGATACATTCTGGACCTTCATTCCTTCTTATCTCAGACCTGTTTTGATCTTCCCTTCAGAACCTCAGTTTCAGGGCTTCATTCTGATGGGTTATATTTTTCTTTTCTTTTCTTTTTTTTAAATTACTTTTATTAATTTATTTTTGTTACAGATGTTTCTCCTTTTTCCCCCATTGACACCCTTCTCCCCAACCCCACCTCCCCGCCCTGTCCCCAGCTTTGTTGTCTATGTCCGTTGGTTATGCGTACATGCATATAAGTTCTGTGGTTTATCTCTTCCCTTCCCCCCACCCCCTCTTCTGAAGTTTGTCAATCTAGATGGGTTATATTTTTCCACATTTCTCTTGCCCAAGGGGATGTGATTAGCTGTGTTGGGCTGTGGTCAATAGTAATTGGTAGCTTCCATTGTCTCAGATCTTGGCAGAGGCAAGGGAAGGGAGATGGGGTTGTCATTGTATCAAGTTAAACATTTAAAAAACGAAAAAATGCCCAGGCTGGTTTGGCTCAGTGGTTGGAGCATCAGCCCACGGACCAGAGAGTCCCAGGTTTGGTTCCTGCTAAGGGCACATACCTCAGTTGCGGTTCGTCCCTGGCCCCCAGGTGGCAACCGGTCGATGTGTCTCTCTCACATTGATGTTTCTCTCTCTCTCTCTTCCTCCCTCTCTCCCTCCCGCTGTATCTGAAGATAGATGCAAAAATATCCTCAGGTGAGGATAAAAATAAATAAATAATAAAATAAATAAATAAAAATAAAAATAAATAAATAAATGAAAAAATGCTCAATTTTACAGAGAGCCATTTGGCCAAATCTATCATTATCACAAATGCATTTGTCCTTTGACATAGAAACTCCATTTGATAGAATTATTCTACAGATGAACTTGCATACACATGAAATGACTTTTGTCCAAAGTTATTCATTGCAGCATTGTTCATAATAGTAGTAGACTGGAAACAACTCACATATCCAGGAAACAACTCACATATCTAGGAACAGGGACAGCTGTAGTACATCCACATGCTGGAAGGTTATGTCGTAAATAAGAGTGAGGAAGTTTTCTATGTGCTGATGTGGAAAGCTCTGAGGTCATAGCATTAATGGGAAAAGCAATCTGTCCATATACTGGTGTTTGGCAGTGTATGTGTGTGTAAATGAACACACATACACACACACACATATATATGATATTTTTTGAAAACAAGGAAAGAAAAGAAAGAATATATATTCATAAAGAAACAGTAGAATATATAGGAGAAACTCATAAAATTGATCACCAGTGGGAGGTCATGGGGGTAACAGAATGGATATGGGTGGAGGTGAGACTTTTCAATATAAATGTTTTCAAAGTCATTAGGTTTTTCAACCACCATTTTTTCTAAAAAAGTAAATTGAAAAGTGAATACACACGTATTTTATTCCTGTGAACAGCTATCTCATGTGCCTCTCCCCAGTGGCCGCCTTCACTCTCCTCCCATTTAGCTGAGGGGAAGGAGATGGAACCCAAATGTTTTAGCCCTGGTGCTGACCATTCCTGATGGGCGAGGAGAACTTTAAAGGGAGCTCCCCAGGATTCTTCTGGCAAGCCTTCTTCCCTCCCCGCATTTCCTTCGGCATCCATGCCCTCCTTCAGTTCTAGTAAAGCCCTCCTTATTGATGGCGTTATTGGCTCAGAGTAGGCACGCTCAGCTTCTCTCCTTTCTTCCAACCTTGGGAATCTCAGTGACAAAATCTGACCGTCTCCCCATCTGTGAATCAGTGGTAGTGGGAAAGGCAGGTCTCCTGCACACAGCTTTCCACATCTTTCCCCCGTGGATTCCTCCTCACTCTCTCCCTCCAAGTTAGAAGATCAGAGTGAAGTTTTTCAGACACTGTCATTAACTTTTTTCTCTTTGGTCTGCTTAGGGCGGGGGTGGGTAGGAGTGCTTGGAAGTTAAATAGCATACCATAGATTTCTGGAGTGTTTTGCTCTTTTTGCTGACTGGTATTTAAGAAAAATAAGACATAAAGTTGTAATTCTTTAAAAAAAATTTTTTAGTTGAAAAGATTTTGTGATCTGGCTTGACACAGCATTTTACTTTAGAAATTTTTGACATGTTTATGATTATCTTGTATTACTTCATATGCACTTATCTGTAGCAGTTAGTGATCAAGACAATGAGGTTACGGTGCTTTAACAAACCTCTCAATGAAGAAGTGAAGATCATTTTACTTGGCACAGAAAATAGATGTTTAACCATTATTTTATTATGCAGGGGAAGCTTCTTTCTTCAACTTTGCATAGTAAAACCTTTTTTCATAATGCAGTAACAAAGTCAGCAGTTAATCCTAACCAGTGAGGAGAGTTCAGATTAATTTGATTTTATTATTGGGAATATATGTATGTGTGTATATATGTATGTAGCAGTTTAGTTAGCATAATTTACTGTGGAGTCAGAACATGAAGTACAGATACAATAAATGACAGAGAGTAGCCGGCAATTCCTTCTTTATTCAGAGGCAGCAGCAAACCCTATCACTCTTCATATATATTAGAAGGAATTCTCTGTGTTATTTCTTTTCCTTTTTTAAAAATTTTTTATTGATTTTTTGAGAGAGAGAGGAAAGGAGAGAAAGAGAGAGAGATAGAAACATTGATGAGAGAGAGAAGCATCAACATCTACTGGCTGCCTCCTGCATGACCCCTACTGGGGATTGAGCCCCCAGCCCGGGTATGTGCCCTGATCTGGAATCAAACCAGTGACCTCATAGGTCGACACTCAACCACTGAGCCACACCAGCCAGGCTCTGTTTTTGTTTTTTTTTTATCTTTTCTTCCCATAACAATGTTTCACCTTTTTGCTGAATGGGTTCTTCTAAACCTGAATTATTTTGGCATATGAAGCTGTGTTACTTATGTCATTATGAATGTGATTCTGGTTTCTTATTGAACTCTGGCCTTTGCCCATGAACAATAAATAAAAATGCTCTGGAAAATAAACAGTGTGGGCCCATATTTGAAAATATGGAGCCTATATTTATGTATTTTAAATTTTCTGTCTTTTGTAAAAGAATCCCCCTTGTAACTGCCTGTTTTGGAGTTACATTAACAACATTATCTGAACACTTATTTCAGTTAGATTCACACGGAATACCTTTCTTTCATGGCTGATCTAATTCTTCCACTCTGAACTTGGAATTTTAAAAATAAAATAATGAGTTTAGGCAATAATGATTCTTTGTTGACTTCACTGAAAAAAATTGCAGGTGTTTGTTTCTAGATCTCACTTCCAAACCGAGATGTTAGTTTTTCCCTAAGTGAATCAATATGTTTTATTCAGCATTCCCAGGATTAGCTGGAAAAGAGTATTCCCTACTTTTCACAACCCTTCTTATAATTTCTCCACTAGCCCCACTACAGCAATAATGCCTGACCTTAGACAAACAAAAAGGCTCCAAACCAGTGAGATGTGACATTTGCAGTCTTTTTGTGCTGAGTCAGTTGAGTTGCCTGCTGGCCCGCTTTAGGGTATTTGTATTCTGTTTCGTATTTGTGTTTGGTACAAAAATAAATTTTGCATTTAATATTTGAATATTCTGTTTGTTTAGATTTTTCATGTTTTTACGTAATAATTTGATAATGGGGAAGTTGGATTTTAACTCCAGATGGATAGAGTGGTATTGATACCTCTTCACTACAACACCAAAGTAATTCATTTTAATCTGGAGGTGTATAGTGCTAATAAAATACCATTTAAAATTTCCAAAAGTCTTATAGTCACCTGGACCCTTGGTTTAACTTACACCTGATTCCCTGCAGTAGCCCTTGTGAAGCTCACAAAAGACAGGTGATTTTGTCTCCCAATGATCTGCTTGGCATTTCTTTCTTAGGACCATATATCGTCATCTTTTTGAGCTTTTCAGGTTGAATGCAAGTTTCTATTTTTAATGTTTTGATGAAATTTACAATGTTCTTCTCTGTTATTTCTTCTTTTAGAATGAAAAGAAATGCTGAGAAATAAAGCTTTTCTCTTCTGACTTGGATATTCATAATGGGTATAGGGAAGTCTAAAATAGATCCCTGCTCTCTTTCTCTCTCTTTGGCTAAAAGCCACAGTGTGGATACAAATCAAAGACATCATGAGTCAGATTCCAAGAAATCTGAAGTCTCCCTGTGTGATGTTACTAAGCACAGCGACACAACCGAGATGCCAGCAGGAGAGCAGAAGGGAGCTGAGGGCCTGGACGGGGTGCCTGAAGAGGAAGCAGAAGAAGAGGTGTTCTTCAAATTTGTGATACTGCACGCAGAAGATGACACAGACGAAGCTCTCAGGGTCCAGGATCTGCTCCAGAATGACTTTGGCATCAAACCTGGCATAATCTTCGCTGAGATGCCATGTGGCAGACAGCATTTACAGAATTTAGACGATGCTGTAAATGGGTCTGCATGGACAATCTTATTGTTGACTGAAAACTTCTTAAGAGATACCTGGTGTAAGTTCCAGTTCTATACGTCCCTAATGAACTCTGTTAACAGGCAGCACAAATACAACTCTGTTATTCCCATGCGGCCCCTGAACAATCCCCTGCCCCGGGGAAGGACTCCCTTTGCTCTGAGAACCATCAATGCCCTGGAGGAAGAAAGTCGGGGCTTTCCTACACAAGTAGAAAGAATTTTTCAGGAGTCTGTGTATAAAACACAACAAACTATATGGAAAGAGACAAGAAAAATGGCACAAAGGCAATGTATTGCCTGAGATGGAACACAGAACACATGGCTGGCTCATGTCTTATAAAACAAATTATTTATCTTCACTTGAGAAAGCAATTTCCAGGAAAAGTTTAAATAGAAGAGATCCTATTCTTATAGGAAGCTATGGAGCACAAGGAAGATAAATGTCTGCCAGACAATCAAAGAATGTGGTACTTTTTGATGTTTCAGTAAACTCGAGAATGTTAGTTTCAAGAACTTTGCTGTCACAGTTTTCCTAGTTCATGAATATGACAAAGGTTGTTCTCAATTCATACTCCTTGTGTTGAACCTTGAACAAAAACTGTATGATAGACATTTTAAAAACAATAACACTTTTGCACTGTCCAGGTGGCTCAGTTAGTTGGAGCATCGTCCCATACACCAAAAGATCGCAGGTTCAGTTCCCAGTCAGGGCACGTATGGGAGGCAACTGATCAATGTTTCTCTCTCAATCTCTCTCTCTCTCTCTCTTTCTCTCTCTCTCTCTCTCTCTCCCTCCTTTCCTCCCTCCCTCTCCCTCTCCCTCTGCCTCTCTCTCTGAAATCAATAAAAACATATCCTCGGGTGAGGATTAAAATAATAATAATAATAATAATATATATAACACTTTCACTGAATTTTGTTCTCAAAGGACATGCATAAGAATGGCCCCAAGAGACCTGACTGCCCTCCCTCTTGAGATACATCTCATGAATGTTGTGATAAAACATCCCCCATATTGTCACCCAGAAACCTGGTTAGCCAGAATAGAACATGTGGAATGTTGAGTACTGATGAATATGAAATCAAAAATAGACGGGAGTATGGTGGGGCTTTTCAAAAGAATCCAGTCAAATATATTTTTCTTTCTCCTGGAATTTGCATATTTGGAGGCAAGTCCCACCACTGATTAGCAGCTCAATTGATAGTGTGGTGGTTAGAGACTCCATGGAGCAGGGGTGAGATGTTCCCTGGAGCCTGAATCTCCCTATGTTGGTCATCTGTAACCAGGACTTTATTTGCAGAGCTTCTGAAAGGTGTATGATTGTGTGTCTTGGGCCAGATGTTCTGTAAAATCAATTACCTTTCTATGGTTTTAAAAATTTCTCTCATGTACCATGTTCTATCCAGGAAATATTTCTGTTAGGTGTTTAGAATAGTCTCTCTTTTCTCTCCTCTTCTCTCTTTTCTCCTTCTTCTTCTTCTTCTTCTTCTTCTTCTTCTTCTTCTTCTTCTTCTTCTTCTTCTCTCTCTCTCTCTCTCTCTCTCTCTCTTGCAATATTTAGAGCTGGGATGAGTAGAAGAAGTAGGAGATGTGTTTTATCACTTCCTCTTCTAGTGTCCCACACTCATAGCAACCCAGAGAAGCCCCAAACAGATCTATTCCCTCACAACTCTTCTTCCCCAGCTGAGATTCAGAGAGAATCATCAAGTACAGACCAGGGTGGAGTGTGGTATGAATCATGTCTGTTATAATGCGAAAATCACTTGATAGGCGACCCGGTTCTAGTCCAATCTCTGCCACCGAGGATGAATGTAACTGTGGACAAGCTGCTTACTCTCTTTATCTGTGAAATAAAAGGACTGAATTGATAGGTTTGTAAAGGCCTTTGTTCTCTCCCTTAATGTGAACAACTAGCAACCAGAAAGGGGAGCAGCAAAACATAGAATTTTGTAATGTGATGCATAATATAGTCTCAGGAGGCTTTATATATGTTTACAATGAAAAGGTATTCTTATGTGTTTGCAGCATTTCTCATGATGTCCATTATACTTTTATAGTCATAGAAAAAATTATAATACATGCTTACTCAGATTTTTTAAAACATATTTTTTTTTATAGGGACCTTTGAGCAGAGACATTCTGCTTGATTCTTCTTTCTCCTTATCCCTCTTCTCCATATCTCCTGCTAGTCCTGGGGTCTGCTTACATCTTTGTACAGTCCACCTCTTCAGAGCTAGGAACCAAAATGTTCCATGAGGAACATTACCCCATAATCATGTAAGTATGTCTAGCCTCCTTCTCTGCTAGTACTTATTAAAGAGGAGATTGTTTTCATTGCATGGTGACATTTTCTTAACCTCAGGTCCCTTTCTATCACAGTAGCTTACTAACTTTTCTTTTTCAATTTTAATATTAAGTATTCTTTTTTTGCCATTCTGTTTCCTGTATTTCAAATTTCATACACCAACAAAACAATCACCCACTCTTCATGCCTGCCAAACTCAGAGCAATTGATGCTGGATGATATTTCTTAAATAAATGTTTTTATTCTTTACCCTTGACTAAACTTGATTATTACTAACTCTGAAGATTGAAGATTGTGGAAGTGTTTTGAAAAGAGGCATCCATCTGTACTCTGTCGAGCACCAGGCACAATGTCTCTCTTGATTTGGAGTTCAGTATATTTTTTTATGATGAAAAATGTTAAGTACCAAATAACAGTATGTGTTGAACTTAACAGTTGTAACAGGGATTATCAAAATAGCTAAACTGAGGATGAAAAGAGGTGAAGGTGTGGGCTTAGTCATGTGTTTGTGTGCATATGCATGTGTACACATACATAGATTTCGATTTACACACTCACCCAGGGGGAAATTCTGGAGAACTTTGCCACGTGCTGGAGAACTTCCATTCTGAGACTCTGGGCCTGTTGCCCACCCTGGAGCTTCACAGGAGAGTCTGAGTTGTGCCTTATGTGTCAGTTAGGATTCTTTCAGCTGCAAGAAACGGAAGACCCAATGCACATGAGCTACACCATAAGGTAAACTTATCCACCTTAACAGGAGGTCCCCTAACATATGGTGTCATTAAAAACCCAGGTTCTACATACAGTGGAATATTATTGCAACTTAAAAAGGAATAAAATTCTGGTACATGCTACAACATAGATACAACCTTGAAAACATGCTAAGTGTAAAAAGGACAGACACAAAAGGACGAATATTGTATGTACCTAAAATAGACAAATTCATAGAGACAGAAAGAATAGAGGGGACTGGGGGAGGGAAGAATAGAGGGTCATGTTCAATGGGTGCCGAGTTTCTTTTTGGGATGATGAGAAAGTTCTGGAAATGGGTAGTGGTGATAGTTGCACAACCTTGTGAATGTACTTAATGCCACTGAATTGAATGGTTAAAATGGTAAATTTTGTGTGTATTTTACCACAATACTTTTAAAGCCCCAGGTTCTTTCCAGGCCTTTGCTCAGCCATCCGCAGTGTTGCAGTGAAGCTCCCCTAAGTTGTACCATGATTGTTCCATTGTCAGGCACCCTATACAGACGTGCTAGCATCCAGCCTAATAAGGTGATGGGAGGGATCCACTCAAGTAAGGAAGAATATTTCATCACTGCTTTATTGAAAATCGCTTGTACATGGGATAACCATTTAAGTTGGTTTTATTATTTTAAAGTTCTCTCTACTTGCACCTAGGGAGATTCTTCCCACCGCCTCCCCTTGCCTTGTCCTTTCCAGTGCCACTGCTGTTGGAGTCAGCCATCTGGCTTTGAATCCCACCCTGTCCTCTATAAAATGTGATCTTAACATACCTAGCCTTTCTGGGTCTCAGAGTCCTTATTCAAAAGTAAAGATGAAAATATCTCCCTGAAGTAATACATGCAAACACTCAAACAGTGCCTCACACAGCTACTGCACCGGTTCTAGCTACTAGAAGTATTGTTGCCTACGCGCATTTAATCTGCACAGTAGGATGGGGGAAAGGGCAAATGTGAGCTATAACCACCCACGCACCAATTCTTAGAACCCTTGCAGCTTGTAGGAAATAGATTTCAAACAGAGAAAGAAGGATGCTGGGTCTTGTTTTTACGTGCAGTCATTCCCATCCGGGTGCTGAAAATCGAGAGAAGCACTCCGAACAGCAAGAGATGTGTTAGCTGTTAATGGCAGGTGTGGGTGTGGAGGAGCCTGGGCCAGGAGGATGAAAGCATGGCCAGGACTGAGACAAGTTAGGGAAGTGGGACCGTAAACTAGGAAAGCAGGAAGGTGGAGTCCAGGAGGCCCAGCTCGGAAGCCAGTTCAGGAGAACGGCCAGGTGTGATGCCTCAGCTGTTTGTTGCTCCTCACACTCAGAAGCTGTAGATGAATATAGATGCATTTGAGTTAGGGATGGGGTCCTCATTTAACTCCGCCCTTTTCTGGGGCTGAGCAACTCCTAGGTCATTTTGCTTCCTTTGGGAACACAGGTTGTATGAAGTGTAGACTCTTCCCTCTTAGGGTGGTGGAGGGGGCAGTGAAAGAAGCACTCATTCACTTTGCTCCTTCCTGTCCTGACTAACTGGATTTCAACCCTGAATTCAAGGTTGCCTGATGGACTTAATCCCTTCCAGTGCAAGTCATGGCTCTTTTCTTTTTGATTCCCTTGTCCTTCACCTTTGCAGATCCTAAGGCATTAGTTGGGCCTTGGCATGCACCCCAAACCTCCTCTGTGGGCCCCAGGCCTCAGTGCGTAGGGAGTGACACAGCTGGTTACAGAAGCAGCTTCCTTGGGTCCTCACATTGACTGCAGCTCATTCTTAAACCCCACCCCTGGCTGCTGATTGTGAGCACAGTTCCAAAGCCAGAAAAGCCCAATCACTGCATCTCCAGTAGTAAATATGAATTCACATGTAGACGAGATCTTGCAGAGCTGAGGACCCCGCACAATAAAGGTCAAAGTGATTTTCACAGTCATGGGGAAATCTTGAGTTGGCACCCAAGTTGCTGAGGATTTAGGGTGGCCCAGTATAAATCAACCAATTCAGAATTGTCAGTCCTTATGCCACACTTCACTGTTGAGTCAGGCTGTTTCCTACTTTAGGCAAAGTCTCTTGACCCATGACTAGGGTGGGGTGGCCCAAGGCTGAGAAGCTGTTGCCACACCTGCATTGCTGGCAAGAGGAGAAATAGTGTATTTGCATTGGGCAGTCAACCCTGTGCCTTTCCTCCTCATCACAGTCTTACATTGCCAGCAGGTCTTAATGTCACCAGTAGGGTGGGTCACAGAATGTGACTGTATCCTCTGTACTTGTAGAAAAGTCTGAAGGGCAAGGAGGAAATTTCAGAAAGCTGCCAAACGCCTGATGAAATGAAACCATAGCATCTGAAAATTGAGGTCCTTAAGCCAATGACTAAAAGGAATGAACTAATACAATAGAACCAATGTTGTCCGTGAACCTGATGTTTCTTATGAGATTCCAAGTAGAAAAAAATATATTAGAATTTGAACACTTAGTACCTGGATAAGAATAATATTTTTATAAATGTTTATTCTAAGCCATATTTGACAATCCCCATTGTCAATTAACACATTAAGTTTAAATAGGAGTAAACAGTATTTGAAGGTGCCACTAATTAATAACTCAGAGTATGAAAATTATTTGATTTAAAGCTCAACAAGTTAACCTGTGTATGTGGGGTGGAGGGGGAGGGAGATGGTTGCTCTCTTCTCCTTTGCCAATACACTGGCTTTCACAAATGTTTACTCCAGCATCTATGCTGATTCACACCTCCCTCCCTTTCTGGTTTCAGCAAGAATTGTTCTGGGGAAAAAATAATTCCTTTATTTGGTATAACACCCCTCTCATTCTCTTCACATAGAGTTAGTTCTGAGTCATTTTACTCTGAGGTGAATAAATAGGAATGCTTTTTATAGCAAATAACAGGAACCTGTGTTTAAGCAGTTTCATAATCTGATTAGGAATGTTCCTTCTAGCTACCTACTCGAACAACAGGTTTAAAACAAGGAAATCTGTACAAACTAGTTCCTCCCAGGGGATTTCCATGAATACATTGGACAGAACACATGACCAGCTTTACAGATAGATGTCTTAAGTATATTTATAAATAAAAACACTATTACATGAATCTAAAATTATATTGCACAGTTCGGCAAATATACTAAAAACTATTAAATTGTACCCTTTAAATGGGTAAGTTTTGTGGCATGTAAAATATATCTCAATAAAGAATAAATAAACAAAACCACAAACTGCAATAACAAAATGCTATAGTAATTTGGAGCATGACTTGGCAAGAGCTAGTAATGTTGAAAATGGGCTTATCTTATGAACCTAGCAATTCCTCCTCTGGATTGTACCCTAGAGAAACTCTCCCACGGGCTCCCAAAGAAGCACTCGTGAGGAGGATGTCTATTGCATTATTCTTTGTAAACTTGGAAAATTCTAAATGTCCACCAGTAGGAGAATGTAGAAATACATTATGGTAGGTTCATACAATTGAATACCATAGATCACTTAAAATAACTAACAAAGCTACATATATCAACATGGCTAAATCTGAAAAACATAATGCTGGGGATGGTGGAGCAAGTTATAGAATAATATGGACAATCCGATACCATTTATATAAAGTTTTAAAACATACAAGACAGCACTATGTTTTAAATAGATACAAACGTAGGTGATAGTGTATTATTTTCCATGCTTTTCTGTGTATTTGAAATAGTTCATAGTCTTTTTTTTAAGTTAGCACATACTTGTAGTCATGTTAAGTGCTGTAGAATTTTATTACACATGCTATGATTTGAGGAATAAAAACACAAGGAAGACTCAAAAGATGTGTAAATTAGAGAAATACATGCCAGTAATAATTGGTTGCATTTCTTTATCACCTAATGTGTTGGGCACTTACATCATCTCCATGTTTTCACATGATCAGCCTTATAAGTCCCTGGATAATGAAGCCAGAGACATAAGTAGTCAGCCCAAGATCACAGGCTGGTGGATGATGGAGTCATTGGAATGTCAAGTGGTCTGGCTGCACATCTGGTGGTTCTTAGGCTCCATAATGCTGCTTCTCAGTGGATCTGTCTGCTTTCCTCGTGGTGAAGAATCTTAGAAGAGGTCGGTAACATGAGGAGAAACTGTAGCAATTTCTAGGTAAAATCAAGAAATGGCATGGTGAGGTACAGGTAGGTGCCCTATTTTTAGTCTTTGCCTAGTATGAATAACTCATGAGTGGGGGTCAGGAGATACATGTGCCAGCACCACTGTGTTGCTGTCCAGCTAACTTTTCCAGTCTTCAGTCTTTAGGACTCAAGTTTTCCCCTAAATGTTGCTTAGGATTCTTGTTTTATTTGCTTTCTTTGCTCACATTAGATGATATGTACATTAAATGAAACACTGCTTTGATTTAGAGGGAAGAAGAAAAATGAGGGGGACAGGATAAGTGGGAATTGTGTTTATTTCAGGAAAATTAGTGTTGCAAAGCTCCTGGGTACACATAACTATGTGGTTCTTTTTATGTCTTCAGAACAAAAAGATTCAACAGTGTACAAAACATTGACTAAAGGAAATAAATATAGACATCCACATGTACTCTGATCTGTGAGTTTCAGGAGGGGCTGGTTCTAACAAAAATTATTACTTTTCTTGCTTAGATCACACTACAGGTAAAATTACTATGACAGAATACCATGTGTTTTGATGAGAGTGCAGCCTTTGGAGACACGTTATCTGGGTTCAATCCTAGTTCTGCTGTTTACCCCTTGGGTAACTTTGTGCCAATTAAACTTCCCATGTTTCAGTTGCCTCATTTGTAAAATGGAAATCATAGTAATGACTACCTCTTAGAGTTGTTGTGAAAAGTAAATGAGTTAATACAGGTAAAGTGCTTAAGACAAGGGGAGTAAGGCATTCTAGGAAGTCACTTTCATCGTGACCTTGCCCATTAATCATGGCTGACTGCTAAGAGATTAAATAATTAGATCCAGATCTTTTATTTTTTTTTTGCCCTATTTCTTTTTCCTTCCAGACCATATGGGTTCACTTTCCGCACATAAGTTTTCCTAAAGCCAAAGAACAATCCATCTGCCACTTAAATAAAAACAGATTTATTACATTTAACTTTAAAAAGAATGTCTATAAAGATCAGCTCTACCTTACAGTGGGCCTCATCTGCACCGCCTCCTTCTAGCCAAGGCTGGGTGGCTGGTGTAGTCAGACACCCAGTCACTGGAGCAGATCCAAGGAGAGAACTCAAAGGCTGTGCTCTGAAGAGGAGGTGACATAAGGATTGGTAGTCACTGGTCCCAGTGACTCCAATACTGTCTTTGTTTCACTGAGTTTTATATCAGCTAAAGAACTGGAAGGCTCCAGCCATTCTTTCATTTTCAGTGTAAGTGTGTGCTGTAGTGGCTTCTCCATCGCTAGAAAGCAAGGAGAGGAAGGTGAGGGCAGCCGTAGCCCTGATTTCGGTTGCTGGGGAAATTCTGGCATTGGTTAATGCTTCCCAGTTGGCATGGGGAGTATTAAATTCAGACCACCTGACAAGTGGGGACTTAGGGGAACAACAGGTCTTGGTTTTTATGCTCTGCTGAGATATTTCTTATTCTTCCTTGGAATGCCTCATTAGGATCCAAGCTATTTTCTGTGGTTACAAAGGCCTACTCAACTTAAAAAATTTAACTTAATTCTATTTAGTTTTTAAAACAGATAATACATTCAAATGCTTAAAAATTCAAAGGATACAAAGAAGCAACCCAGTTTCCATTCTCAAAGGCAATTAATATTATGAGCTGCTCAGTTGCTCTTCCAAAGATACTCTATGCATATACAGTCAATAACACCTATACATACAAGGTGTCCCAAAAAATGTGTACAGGTTGTCTGTAGACTCTATTACATTTTGAAAATGAAATATATTTGTTGTTAATCCTCACCCAAGGATATTTTTCCATTGATTTTTTTACAGAGAGTGGAAGGGAGGGAGGAGGGGAGAGAGAGAGAGAGAAACATCGATGTGAGAGAGGCACAGCAATTGGTTGCCTTCCACAGGACCCCAGTGGCGGCTGGGGATTGAACCTGCAACTCAGGCATGCGCCCTTGACTGGAAATTGAACCCGATACCCTTTGGTCTGTGAGCTGACACCCCCACCACTGAGCCAAACCAGCCAGGGCAAAATGTATTTTAATAAACACTGGCTTTATAATTATTCAAAGTTGTATATACATTTTTTGGGATACCCTATATATATCTATCTATCCATACTTACCAATTAATCTATCTCAGAGGTCATTCCATATCAATACTTGGAGAGCTTCCTTATTTTGTTATTTTTGACTGTCTAATATTTCATTGTTTCATGATTTATTTTAATCAGTCCCTATTGATGGGCTTTTAGGTTGTTTCCAATCTGCCATTACAATGCTCCTATAACAAATAGTCTTATATGTGTGAAATTTTGCACATGTATGAATGATTATGTCAGTAAGATAAAAGCCTAGTAGTGGACTTGCTGGGTTAATGAGCATGTGCATATGAAAAAAACATTTTTTTAAACTTACCTTTATTGTTGAAAGTATTACAGATGTCTCCACTACCCAGCCCCCATCCATTTACCCCCTCCTCCCCAATCCCGCCCCCCTCCTGCTTTCCCCACACTATTGTCTGTGACCATTGGTTATGCATATATGCATATAAGTTCTTTGGTTTGTCTCTTCCCACCCCCTACTCCCTACCCCCTTCTCTTTGAGGTTTGTCAATCTAACAACCAATTTGTACTTCTTAATTCCTTCACCTTTTTCACCCATTCCCCCAACTCCCCTCCCATCTGACAACCAACAAAATGTTTTCTGATCTATGAGTCTGTTTTTGTTCTGCTTGGTCATTTTGTTTGTAGATTCAGTTGTTGATAAATATGTATTTATTGCCATTTTATTGTTCATATTTTTGTTCTTCTTCTCCTTCAAGAAGACCCTTCAACATTTCATATAATACTGGTTTGGTGGTGATGAACTCCTTTAACTTTTTCTTGTCTGGGAAACTCTTCATATGGCCATCGATTCTAAATGATAGCTTTGCAGGATAGAATAATCTTGGTTGTAGGTCATTGCTTTTCATCACTTTGAATATATCTTGCCACTCCTTTCTGGCCTGCAAAGTTTCTTTTGAGAAATCAACTGACAGTCTTATGGGAACTCCTTTGTACGCAACTAACTGCTTTTCTCTTGCAGAGTCTTTTAATCTCTTTTTGTTTTTAACCTTTGGCATTTTGATGATGATGTGTCTTGGTGTGGACCTCTTCAGGTTCATCTTGTTTAGGACTGTATGTGCTTCCTGGACTTGTATGTCGGTTTCCTTCTTTCCTTCATCAACTTAGGGAAGTTTTCTGTCATTTTTTCGAATAGATTTTCAATTTCTTGCTGTCTCTCTTCTCCTTCTGGCACCCCCATGATGTGAATGTTGTCCCAGAGGCTCCTTACACTGTCCTCATTTTTTTGGATTCTTTTTTCTTTTTGCTGTTCTGATTAGGTGTTTTTTGCTTCCTTATATTCCAAATCAATGGTTTGCTTCTTGGCTTCATCTACTCTACTATTGATTCCCTGTAAATTATTCTTTATTTCAGTTAGTCCTTCATTTATGACTGGTCCTTTCTTATGTTGTTGATGTTCTCACTAAGTTCCTTGGAGTTCTTAAGTTCCTTGAAGTTCTCACTAAGTTCCTTGAAGGTCTCACTAAGTTCCTTGAGCATCCTTATAAGCAGTGTTTTGAACTCTGCATCTGATTGATTGCTTATCTCCATTTTGTTTAGTTCTTTTCCTGGAATTTTGTTCTGTTCTTTCACTTGGGACATGTTTCTTTGTCTCCTCATTTTGGCTGCCACCCTGTGTTTGTTTCTATGTATTAGGTAGAGTTGCTATGTCTCCTAGGCTTCCTAGGGTGGCCTGTTGTAGTAGGTGTCCTGTAGGGTCCAGTGGCACAGCCTTCCTGATCACCCCAGCTGGGCCCTCGAGGTGCACCCCTAGTGTGGACTATACACCCTTCTGTTGTAATTGAGTCTTGATTGTTGTTGGCACGTCAATGGGAGGGATTTACTCAGGCTGATTAGCTATAAGGACTGGCTGTGCCCACTGACCACTGGCCTCTGACTCCCTTGGAGGACCAGTGGTGTAGGGGCCCAACACACAGAGCAAGATTTACCTCAGCAGGGCTCTGGTACCCACTGAGTTCACTCATTGAGTGTGTCACTTGTGGAGGTGGTTGGGTGGTGGTGTTTCAATGTGGTCTGAGTTGTCCACTGGGTGTGCTGGCTCTGGAGCAAGGTCAGCCTCTGCCTGTGTTCTACCCGGGGCCACCTGGCATAAGCTACAAAGTGATCTGCAGATGGCTGCTTCTTGTGCTGGGCTTGGAGGTGCCCAGGAAAAGCCAAGTTGTGAACCAAGGCTGGCTGCTTTTGGTGCCAGGCCTGGGGCTACTTAATGAGAGGTATGGGGCTTGCTGAGACCAGATGCTGCTTGTTTGAGAGAATTTAGGAAAATCTAAAGCAGGATCCAAGACAGACCAATCCTATGTAAAGCCATTGGAAACAGGTTGAATGGGCCAGAAGGTTGGGTGGGGCAGGGCCTCAGGGAATCACCAGGGCAGGGCAAACAGTGTGAGCCAGGTTGCTGGAGTCCCAGATATGGTGGCTGTCTGCTGCCCTATGGAGCAGCTCACCAAAGGAACAACACCCTCCCACAGCAAATCTGTCCAAGAGAAAGCTGCCCCTCCAGGTCTCGTCCCAATGCCAAACAATTCAGTTCTTCCCTGTATGTCTCTGGTGCCTTTCAAGCTGCCTCCCCAATGTTGGAGCCCAGAAGGAGTGAGTCTGAGTAAGTCCATGCACGGGCCCTTTAAGAGGAACTGCCTGGGACTCCAGAAGCCTCAGCCTCCCTCAGCCTCAGTTCCCGCTGGTTTTACAGCCAGAAGTGATGGGGACTTCTCTTCCTGGCACTGGAACCCTGAGCTGTGAGTCTGGTGTGGGACAGGGACCCCTTGCTCCTCAGGGAAGACCTTCACAGCCAAGGTACCCTCCTGATTTTTATCTGCCACACATGGGTGTGGGACCAGCCAGTCCGCGCCTCCACCCCTCCTACCAGTCTCCATGTGGCTTCTTTAATTTCGTAGTTGTAGGACTTCCATTCAGCTTGATGTCAGGTGGTTCTAAATGATGGTTGTTCTGTAGTTTAGTTGTAATTTTGATGTGATTGTGGGAGGAGGTGAGTACCGTATTTACCTACGCCGCCATCTTTTTCCCATGGTGCGTTCATATGCTCTCAGGGTGAGTGTTATAAACTGTCTGCCACAAATCCTGTGCTGAGGACTTGTGTTTACTACCCTCAAACACAAGAAAGAACGAGAACTTGAACTCAACTTTAAAAAATGAACATTTTTCCAAAGTTTTGTTTTATTTTAAATATTTCTAGATTGAATTTTCCTCCTATTCCAAAAAATATTTTATTGCTCAGTTTTTAAATGTTATTATGAATTTTCTAAGGACTTCCATTTATAACACACATGGATTTTTCTGGAGACTTGGATAATAAACTACTTGGAGCTAAAATTTTGTTGATATATTACTATCAGTTTTAATCAATGAAAATATGTCAAGGTTTAAAATGAAAGAAGATTTTTATAATAGTAGTCCTTCATTTTGTGTATTGGAGTGAATACTTTTTTTTTTTTTCAAAATATGTGCTTTTCTTCAGTGTTGAAGCTATCATTTATACCTTCCTGCATAAGATATTTGTAATTCAGTGTTTTTCTAAGATTGAGAAACAGGACTCATAGTTCCCAATTTTTACAGTATAGAACTATTCCTACCCTCATCTACAACTTCATTCAGAGTCTTTTATTGAGCACACATTATGCATCATACATTGTGATATAAATAAGAGACTGAAGATATAAATAAAATGTGGTCTCTGCTTTCAAGGACTGTTCAGAAGTGTGGAAGACACAAATCAAGTAAAAGTATGGCCATAGTAATGAAATAAACTCCCTGTACTGGGTATTGTGAAAGATGGAAGAGGAGCATTTGAGCTCTGAACAACCACCTAGAAATTTTTGTTTGTTTGTTTTTAATCCTTTCACTGTTTTCACCTAGCCCCCCCCCCCCAACTACCCTCCCCTCTGAAAGCTCTCATTCTGTTCTCTGTATCTATGAGTCTGTTTCTATTTTGTTTGTTAGTTTATTAGATTTCACATATAAGTAAAATCATACGGTACTTACTTTTCTCCGACTGGATTATTTCACTTAGCATAATACTCTCCTGGTCCATCCATGCTGTAGCAAAAGGTAAGATTTTCTTCTTTTTTATGGCTAAGTAGTATTCCATTGCAACCGCCTAGAAATTGTACCCAGTGGGTGACATCCTCAGTGGAATGGGGTAATAATGCTGTTGCTGATTGAATGCAAAGACAATAGTGATAACAGGGCCAGACACTGTTCAGTACTTTCTATATATACACATTATCTATTTAATCTTTACCGTAATCCAGTAAAGTAGGTAGTCCACTAATAGTAGTAGTATAAGTTCACCAATGGAAAGAGGCAAAGTTGAGATACAAACCTGGGTCCCTCTGATTTGGAGTCCAAGCCCTTAAGGAATTTGGGCTTTGAAATTCTACAGAGTTAGATTTGAATTCTGCATTGCATGTTCTGGCTAAGTAGTTGTTGCTAAATTACTTTACCTCTTTAAGCTTCAGTTTTCTTCTTTATAAAGTGGGGATAGTAAAAACACCTGTAAACAGCACTGTTCATTTTCTACCTGATGGATACTACTCCTTCCCTCTTTCTTCCTTGCCAATAGAGCCCACCTCCAATTATTAAGGCTAAAATTTCCGGGTACAGGTATACCTTGGAGATACTGTGGGTTCAAGTTCAGACCACTACAATAAAGCAAGCATCACAATTAAGCAAGTTATAACCTTTTTTGCTGGTGGAGGGTCTTGCCTTCAATTTGTAAAAAACACATCTGTGAAACACAGTGAAGTGCAGCGCAATAAAATGAGGTATGTCTTGCCTGGCCGGTGTGGCTCAGTGATTGAGTGTTGACCCATGCACTAAGAGGTTGCTGGTTCAGTTCCCCATTGGGGCACGTGCCCAGGTTGTGGCAGGGTCCCCAGTTGGAGGTGGCTGATCAATGTTCTCTCTCATCGATGTTTCTATCTCTCTCTCCCTCTCCCTTCCTCTCTCTCTAAAGTCAATAAAGAAAAAAAAATTAACAACAAAAAAAATGAAGTATGTCTGTACTTATGTTTTCAGTTACCCTTGAATGTGGGTTCTGAACTCATGACCAAGTCCTGGCCAATGAGACCTGAAGGGGAAATGAGTGGGAGGAACATTTACTCTAATAAAAGTTAATGCTAGGAATCCACTTTCATTTCATATAGTATGAAGCCTAATACTTCTCTAGCCAACTTGCAATAAAAGAGAGGTGCCATGGGCACACTGAGGATAGCTTCAAAAATATGGGAATTAGAGCAATCCTTGTTAATATCATCAAGCTATGTGAGACAGTAAAATTTTTTCAGTTGCATGAGGAAAGACTAGGGTTTGTGGCTCTGGGGAGAGCTGAAGGGACAGCCATCAAGATCCCTGAGCTGAATCCCTCTCCCACACTGCAGACACCATCTTTCTTGGGTGAAGCACTCCCCTCCATATGGTATCAGCCTGGGGGAATGCAATAGCTCCACCCTCTGAACTCTCTGGTGCCCAACCCTGAGGAGCTTGCACCCTCTGAGGAATCAGCTACCTGGGCCAGGGTATAGAGGTCTGGGCAGTGTGTCAGTGATGGAGTTGTGTGGCTTTGGAGTGGGGGCCATTCCCTCCACCTTTCCGTGAACCTGACTGGTGTCTCCCCATCACAGGAGATCCACTAGCCCCACTCTCCAGGCTCCTGGCAGCCCCACCTCCCCAACTCCTGGTGGCTCCGCCCTTCCGAGGTCTGGGCAGAATCCAGGACAGACAGTTGTGTAGCTCTGGGTCAGGGACAACTTCCCCCACCTTTCCCCCCACCTTCCCCCAAGCCTGACCTGCACCTACCCCTCATGTTGGATCCACTAGCTCCAACCTCCCAACTCCTGACAGCCCTACCCTGCTGAGATTGGGCTCTGGGAAGAATCTGGGACAGACTGAGTTGTGTGGCTCTAGGATGGAAACTTTGTTCCCTTGCATGCCCAACTGGTGCAGAGCCCTCCCTTCACATGGCCAAATCTTGGTCTGTTTGGGCCTGATAAACTCTGCTGACCTCCCTCTGACAACTATAGCAGATCTGCCTAATACATAGAAACAAACACAAAGAGGTAGCCAAAATGGGGAGACAAAGAAACATGCCCCAAATGAAAGAACACGAGAAATCTCCAGAAAAAAAGAGCTAAACGAAATGGAGGCAAGTGACTTATCAGATATAGAGTTCAGAAAAAATTTTATAAGGATTCTCAAGGAACTTAGTGAGAGCTACAATAGCCTGAAAAAAGACATAGGAACCATAAAAATGAACCAGTCAGAAATGAAGAATACAATATCTGAAATGGAGAATATACAGTACTGGAAGATATGATCAGTAGGTTGGATGAAGCAGAGGATCGAATCAGTGATTTGGAAGACAAGGTAGAAGAAAACACTCAATCAGAGCAGCAAAAAGTAAAAGATGTAAAAAGAATGAGGATAGCCTAGTTGGTGTGGCTCAGTGGATTGAGCATCATCTCATGGACTGAGAGGTCCTGGTTCAATTCCTGGTCAGGGTACACACCCAGGTTGTGGGCTCAATCCCCATTAGGGAGCATGCAGGAGGCAGCCAATCGATGTTTCTCTCTCACATTGATGTTTCTATTTCTCTCTTCCTTCCTCTCGCTCTAAAAAGACATTAAAAAAAATAAAAATAATGAGGATGGTTTAAGGAGGTTTGGGACAACATTAAGCATACCAACATCCTCATCATAGGGGTGCCAGAAGGAGAAGAGAAAGATCAATGGATCAAGAACCTATTTGAAAAAACAATGACTGAAAACTCTCCTGATCTGGTGAAGGAAAAGACACACAAGTCCAGAAAGTGCAGAGTCCCAAACAAGTTGAACTCAATGGGCAAAAACATAAAACATTTTCCTTAAGATCAAGAAAAAAACAGAGATGTCTGCTTTCAGCACTCTTATTAGTACTGGAATTCCTAGCCACAACACTCAGACAAAGAGAAGAAATAAAAGGCATCCAAATTAAAAAAGAAAAAGTAAAACTGTCATTATTTGCAGATGACATGATACTATATATAGAGAACCCTAAAGATTCCACCAAAAAACTACTACAACTGATAAATGAATTCAGTAAAGTAGAAAGATACAAAATAAATATCCAGAAATCAGTTGCATTTTTATATACCAATAATGAACTATCAGAAAGAGAAACTAAGAAAACAATACCATTTATTAATATAATTGCATCAAAAACATAAAATACCTAGGACTAAATTTAACTAAGGTATATCAAAGACCTGTACTTGGAAAATTATAAGACACTGAAGAAAAGAATTGAAGAAGATATAAATAAGTAGAAGCATATACCATGTTCATGGATAGGAAGAATTAACATCATTAAAATGCTCATACTACCCAAAGCAATCTATAGATTCAATGCAATCCCTATCAAGATACCAATGATGTATTTCACAGAACTAGAACAAATATTCCAAAAATTTATATGGAGCCACAACAGACCCCAAATAGCCAAAGCAATCCTGATAAAAAAGAACAAAATAGGAAGAATCACATTACCTTATATCAAACTATAGGTTAAGGCCATATTAACTAAAACAGCATGATACTGGCATAAAAACAGACATATAGATCAATGGAACAGAATAGAGAGCCCAGAAACAAACCTACACCTATATCATCAATTAATATTTGACAAAGAAGACAAGAACATACAATGGGGTAAAGTTAGTCTGTTCAATAAACGATGTTGGGAAAATTGGACAGATATGTACAAAAAGAAAAAAAAAAGAAATCAGAACATTTTCTTATACCACACAGAAGAATAAACTCAATATGAATTAAAGACTTAAATGTTGGACTCGAAGCAATAAAAATCCTAGAAGAAAACATAGCCAGTAAAGTCTTGGACATTTCTCATAGCAATATTTTTTCTAATATATCTCCTTGGGCAAGGGAAACAAAAGAAAAAAATTAAACAAATGGACTACATCAAACTAAAAAGTTTGCACAGCAAAGGAGACCATCAACAAAATGAAAAGACAATCCACTGAATAAGAACATATTCACTAATGATACATCTAATCAGGGGTTAATATCCAAAATTTATAAAGAATTTATAAAACTCAATCCCCAAAAAACAAACAGTTCAAATAAAAAATGGGCAAAGGACCTGCATAGACACTTCTCAAAGTGTCTATAGAGATGGCCAAAAGACATATGAAAAGATGCTCAATGTCACTAATCATCAGAGAAATACAAATTAAAACCACAAGGAGATATCACCTCATACCTGTCAGAATGGCTATCTTCAATAAATCAACAAGCAACAAGAGTTGGCGAGGAGGTGGAGAAAAGGGAAACCTTATGCACTGTTGGTGGGAATGCAGATTGGTGCAGCCACTGTAGAAAGCAGTATGGAGTTACCTCAAAAAATTTTAAATGGAGCTGCCTTATGACCCAGCGATTCCACTTCTGGGAATATATCAGAAGAACTCCAAAACACTAACTTGAAATAATTTTATGCACCCCTGTGTTCATTGCAGTGTTATTTACAATAGCCAAGATTTGGAGGCAGACTAAGTGACCATCAGTATATGAGTGGATAAAAATCTGTGGTACATTTACACAATGGAATACTGTTTGGTTGTAAAAAAGAAGGAAATATAACCTTTGTGACAGCATAGAGGGACCTGGAGAGCATTATGCTGAGCAAAATGAGCCAATCAGGGAAAGACAAGTACCACATGATTTTACTTACATGTGGAATCTAATGAACAAAATAAACTAACAAACAAAATAAAAACAGACTCATAGATACAGACTCATAGATACTCATAGACAGCTCTCAGAGGGGAGGGGGGCCAGGGGAAGCTGCATGAAAAAGTGAAGAAATTTAGCAAAAACAAAAACTTTTAGACACAGGCAACAGTATGATGATTACCAGAGAGAAAAGGGGTGAGGAGAGATAGAAGAGTATAAAGGGGGATTAAAATTTTTATTTTTAACTTACCTTTATTGTTGAATGTATTATAGATGTTCCACCCTTTTTCCCCAATTGACCCCCTCCTCCCCACTCCTACCCCCCTCCTGACTTCCCTACACTATTGTCTATGTCCATTGGTTATGCATATATGCATATAAGTTCTTTGGTTTATCTCTTCCTGCATCTCCTTCCCTCTGAGGTTGTCAGTCTAACAACCAATTTGTACTTCTTAATTCCTTCACCTTTTTCACCCATCCCTCCAACCCCCCTCCCATCTGGCAGCCAACAAAAATTCTCTGTGTCTGTGAGTCTGTTTTTGTTCTGCTTTTTCATTTTGTTTGTAGATTCAGCTGTTGATAGATATGTAATTATTGCCATTTTATTGTTCATATTTTTTATCTTCTTCAAGAAGACCCTTCAACATTTCATATAATACTTGTTTGCTGGTGATGAACTCCTTTACCTTTTTCTTGTCTAGGAAACTATATGTCCATCGATTCTAAATGATAGCTTTGCAGTAATCTTGCTTGTAGGTCCTTACTTTTCTTCACTTTGAATACTCTTGCTACTCCCTTCTAGCCTGCAAAGTTTCTTTTGAGAAATTGACTGACAGTCTTATGGGAGCTCCTTTGTAGGTAACTAACTGCTTTTTTCTTGCAGCTTTTAAGATTCTCTTTTTGTCTTTAACCTTTGGCATTTTGATGATGATGTGTCTTGGTGTGGGCCTCTTTGGGTTCATCTTGTTTGGTACTCTCTATAATTGGATATTCTGTTACTCATAAATACTCCAAATTTATTGAGTTTTAGATCAGCTAAATTGTATAAAGTATTTAGTATAATACCTGCATATAGTACATGCTCAATAATAGAGGCTATTATAATCTTCTTGGCCAAAGTTATCTAAGTATGATTTTTATTTTTTAGCTTTTGATCATTAGTAACATGTGGACTTTTATATTATATATATATATTTTTTATTAATTTATTTTTGTTACAGATGTTTCTCCTTTTTTACCCATTGACACCCTCCTCCCCATCCCCTCACCCCGTCCCCAGCTTTGTTGTCCAGGTCCATTAGTTATGCATACATGAGTATAAGTTCTGTGGTTTATCTATACCCTCCCCTCCCCACACCCTCTTCTGAGGGTTGTCAGTCTGTACCCTACTTCCACGTCTCTGGGTCTACCCTGTTCCTCAGACTGTTATGTTCATTATATTCCACAAATAAGTGAGATCATGTGATATTTGTCTTTCTCTGCTTGGCTTGTTTCGCTTAGGATAATACTCTCCAGGTCCCTCCATGTCGTCTCAAAGGATAAGAGATCTTTCTTTCTTACAGCTGCATAGTACTCCATTGTGTATATGTACCACAGCATTTTTATCCATTCATCCACTGATGGACACTTGGGCTGTTTCCAGATCTTAGCTGTTGTAAATAGTGCTGCTATGAACATGGGGGTACATGTATTCTTTCTGATTGGTGTTTCAGGCTTCTTAGGGTATATTCCTAGAAGTGGGATCACTGGGTCAAATGGCAATTCAATTTTTAATTTTTTGAGGTAACACCATAGTGTTTTCCATAGTGGCTGCACCAGTCTGCATTCCCACCAGCAGTGTACTAGAGTCCCCTTTTCTCCACACCCTCACCAACACTTGTTGTTTGATGATTTGTTGATGGCGGCCATTCTGACAGGTGTGAGGTGATACCTCATTGTTGTTTTAATTTGCATCTCTCTGATGATTAGTGATGTTGAGCATTTCTTCATATGTCTCTTAGCCATTTGTATGTCCTTTTTGGAGAGGTGTCTATTTAGTTCCTCTGCCCATTTTTTAATTGGGTTCTTTGTCTTCCGTTTGTTGAGTTGTATGAGCACTCTATATATTTTGGAGATTAACCCCTTATCTGATGTGTCATTGGCAATTATGCTCTCCCATACAGTGGGTTCCCTTTCCGTTTTGATGGTTGTTTCTTTTGCTGTGCAGAAGCTTTTGAGTTTGATGTAGTCCCATGTGTTCATTTTTTCCTTTGTTTCTGTTGCCTTATGTGTTGTATCAGTGAAAATTCTGCTGTGTATGATGTCCAAAATTTTATTGCCTACATTTTCTTCTAGGATTTTTATGGAATCACGAGTCACATTTAAGTCTTTTATCCATTTTGAGTTTATTCTTGTGTATGGTGTAAGTTGATGGTCTAGTTTCATATTTTTGCATGTAGCTGTCCAATTTTCCCAACACCATTTATTAAAGAGGCTGTCTTTACTCCATTGTATGCTCTTTCCATTTTTGTCAAATATTAATTGAGCATAATGCCTTGAGTCAATTTCCAGGTTCTCTGTTCTGTTCCACTGGTCTATATGCCTGTTCTTGTGCCAGTACCAGGCTGTTTTGATTACAGTAGCTTTGTAGTATAACCTCATATCCGGTATTGTGATCCCGCCTACTTTGTCCTTCTTTTTCAAGATTGCTGTGGCTATTCGGGGTCTTTTTTGGTTCCATATGAACTTTTGAAGTATTTGTTCTAGTTCTGTGAAATATGTCATTGGTATTTTGATGGGGATTGCATTGAATCTATAGATTGCTTTGGGTAATATGGACATTTAAATGATGCTAATTCTTTCAATCCATGAACAAGGTATGTGCTTCCACTTTTTTATATCTTCCTCTATTTCTTTTTTCAATGTTCTGTAGTTTTCTGCAAATAGGTCCTTTACTTCTTTGGTTAAGTTTATTCCTAGGTATCTTAATTTTTTTGCCACGATGGTAAATGGGATTATTTTTTTAGTTTCTCTTTCTGTGAGTTCATCATTGGTGTATAAGAATGCCGTCAATTTTATTTTTTTTTAATCCTCACCCGAGGACACTTTTGCATTTATGTTCAGATAGAGAGGGTGGGAGAGAGGGAGGAAGAGAAACATTTACGTGAGAGAGACACATCGACTGGTTGCCACCCATATGACCCCAACTGGGGCCGGGGACAAACTGCAACCAAGGTACGTTCCCTTAGCAGGAACCGAATCCGGGACTCTCTGGTCCACGGGCGGATGCTCCAACCACTGAGACAAACCGGCCAGGGCTGCCGTCAATTTCTTGACCTTAATTTTGTATCCTGCTACTTTGCCAAATTCATTTTTTAAGTCTAGTAGATTTTTGATGGAGTCTTTTGGGTTTTCTATGTATAATATCACGTCATCTGCAAATAATGACAGTTTCACTTCCTTTTTTCCAATTTGGATCCCTTTTATTTTTTCTTCATGTCTGATTACTGTGGCTAACAATTCCAGTCCTATGTTAAATATGAGTGGTAAAAGTCGGCATCCCTGTCTTGTTCCTGTTCTTAAGGGAAATGCTTTTAGTTTTTTCCCATTGAGTACGATGTTGGCTGTAGGTCTTTCATATATGGCCTTTATCATTGAGATATGATCCCTCTATTCCCAAATTGCTGAGTGTTTTTATCAGAAATGGGTGCTGGATTTTGTCGAATGCTTTTTCAGTATCTATTGATATGATCATGTGGTTTTTATCTTTCATTTTATTTATGTGGTGTATCACATTTATTGATTTGCGAATATTGTACCAGCCTTGCATCCCTGGGATGAATCCCACTTGGTCATGGTGAATAATTTTTTTGATGTATTGCTGGATCTGATTTGCTAGTACTTTGTTAAAGATTTTGGCATCTATGTTCATCAGCGATATTGGCCTGTAGTTTTCTTTCTTTGTAGTGTCTTTGTCTGGTTTTGGAATTAGAATTATGCTGGCTTCATAAAAGGAGTTTGGAAGTCTTCCTTCTTCTTGAATTTTTTGGAATAGTTTGAGGAGAATGGATGTTAGTTCTTCTTTGAACGTTCAGTAAATCTCGCCCATGAAGCCATCTGGGCCTGGGCTTTTGTTTGCTGGGAGAGTCTTGATTACCTGTTCAATTTTATTAGTTGTTATTGGTCTGTTCAAGTTTTCTATCTCTTCCCGGTCCAGTTTTGGGAGACTATGTGTTTCTAGAAATTTGTCCATTTTGCTTAGATTGTCGAATTTGTTGCCATATAATTTTTCATAGTATTTGTTAAGGATCCTTTGTATTTCTGTGGTGTCAGTTGTTACTTCTCCTCTTTCATTTCTGATTTTGTGCATTTGGGTTCTTTGTTTCTTGGTGAGCCTAGCTAAGGGTTCATCAATCTTGTTTATCTTTTCGAAAAACCAGCTCTTTGTTTCATTGATCCTTTGAATTGTTTTTTTGGTCTCTATGTCATTTATTTCTGCTCTGATCTTTACTATTTCCTTCCTTCTACTTGCTCTAGGGTTTTCTTTTTGTTTGCCTTCTAGTTCTTTAAGTTGTGAGGTTAGTCTATTAGAAATTTTTCTTGTTTCTTGAGGTAGGCCTATAGTGCTATGAACTTCCCTCTCAGAACTGCTTTCGCTGCATCCCATAGATTTTGTGTTGTTGTGTGTTCATTTTCATTGGTTTCCAGGAAGTTTTTAATTTCTTCTTTGATCTCCTCAGTAACCCATTCATTGTTTAATAACATGCTATTTAGTCTCCATGTGTTCAAATGTCTTTGTATGTTCTTGTTGCAATTGATTCCTAGTTTCATGCCATTGTGATCTGAGAAGATGCTTGATATGATTTCAATCTTCTTGAACTTGTAGAGACTTATTTTGTGTCCTAACATGTGGTCTATCTTTGAGAATGTCCCATGTGCACTTGAGAAGAATGTGAATTCTGTAGTTTTGGGGTGTAATTCTCTGTAGATAGTTATTAAGTCCATTTGGTCTAGTGCTTCATTTAGAATCTCTGTTTCCTTGTTAATTTTTTATCTAGAGGATCTATCCAGTGATGTCAGCAGGTTGTTGAAGTCCCCTGCTATGATTGTATTTCTGTCGATTTCTCCTTTGAAGTCCTCCAGAAGATTTCAAATATATTTTGGTACTCCCATATTGGGTGCACATAGGTTAACCAAGGTTATATCTTCCTGTTGGATAGATCCTTTCAATATTATGTAGTGACCTTCTTTGTCTCTAGTTATAGTCTTCAATTTGAAATCTATTTTATCAGATATGAGTATTGCTACCCCAGCTTTTTTTTCCTTTCCGTTTGCTTGGAAGATTTTTTTCCATCCCTTCGCTTTCAACCTATGTGAGTCTTTTGTTGTGAGGTGGGTCTCTTGTAAACAACATATATATGGATCATGCTTTCTTATCCAATCTGCTACTCTGTGTTTTCTTATCAGAGCATTCAATCCATTTACATTTAAGGTGATTATTGATATGTACTTATTTATTGCCATTTTTGTTTAGTGTGGTTATATTTTTCTTCCTATTTCTTCTACTAATTACAGCAGTCCTTTTAACATTTCTGGCAGTGCTGGTTTGGTGCTAATGTATTCCCTTAGCCTTTTTTGTCTGGGAAGCTCTTTATTTCACCTTCTATTTTGAATGATAGCCTTGCTGGGTAGAGTAGTCTTGGGTTCAGATCCTTGTTTTTCATGACCTTGATTACTTCATGCCATTCCCTTCTGGCCTGTAGTGTTTCTGTTGAGAAGTCAGCTGATAGCCTTATGGGGGTTCCTTTGTAGGTAACTTGTTACTTATCTCTTGCTGCCTTTAGGATTTTCTCTTTTTCTTTAATTTTTGGCATTTTAATTACTATGTGTCTTGGTGTGGGCCTGTTTGGGTTCTTCTTACTTGGGGCTCTCTGTGCTTCTTGGACTTGAATGCCTTCTTCCTTCACCAAATTAGGGAAGTTTTCTGTCACTGTTTCTTCAAATATATTCTCTAACCCTTGCTCATTTTCTCTTCTTCAGGGACTCCTGTGATGCTAATATTATTACGTTTCCAGTTGTCCCACAGTTCTCTAAGCTGTCTTCCTGTTTTTTAATTGTTTTTTCTTTTTGGTTCTCTGATTGGGTGATTTTTTCTACCCTGTGTTCTAATTCACTGATCCGATCCTCAGCCTCCTTTTCTCCACTGGTTAGTCCTTCCAATGTGTTCTTTATTTATGCTATGTCATTTTTCATTTCTTCTTGGTGGTTTTTAATTTCCAATTGGTTGATTTTCAATGTTTCTATGTCTTTACTCATGGTGTTGATGTCCTTACTCATGCTGTTGAGCTTCCTCAGGATCATGGCTCTGAATTCTAGCTCTGTTAACTTACTTAACTGCATTTCATTTATCTCATCTTCAGTAGAGGTCTCTTGTTCTTTCATTTGGGATTTGTTTCTTTGTTTCACTATTTTGGCTATCTCAGTGGGTTTTGGAGCCTGCCAAATTTTCCTTGTGGGTGTTGGTGTTCTCCTGTTTGTGGCTCCCTCTACTGGGTTTGGATGAGCGTAGGAGGACCCACATTAAACACCACTGTCAAGTCTTACTTTCCTGGGTAAATTTGCAAGCCCGGGAATGGTTTAGTTATCCTCTAGTTTTTGCCTGGAGGCTATTAGTGAAGAGCCTTGGGTTCTCAGTTGAATAAAATAATCCCTCAGGTGTTCATCACAAGAGGATTTCCCGAGGGTAGGGCAGCTGCTGGTAGTTAATGACCTTAATTTGCATTTCAATAGCCCACTGGGTGGGGTTGAATCTCCGAGGGAGGGGCTGCCACCTCTCCGCAGAGCCCTGGGAAGGAGTAAGATGGCCACCATCCTGCGTGGCCACAACTCAGCAAAAGCTCTGAGCGCTCTCCAAATCCCAAGTGTCCCCACACAGTTCCAGTCCAGTCCACCCTCCCTCTGCCAGAGCCCAAGGTGAGTGGCTGTGGCTATTTTAGTGCTCTGTCCCAGCCCTCTGCGCTGTGGAGCAGGCTTGGGAATTTAACCCCGAGGGCACTGCTCACAGCTAAGACCACTGCTGTCCGTGGGCTCCCAGCCCCGCTCTCGCGCCTCCATAATCCTACCAGGATCGATTCAGTGTTCCTGTTTATATGGTCCTCGCAAGCTGCTTTTCTGTTGCTTTTTCCCAACGATTTGTCTTTGTTTTAGTTGTAATTCCAGTTTTGTCCTGGGAGATGGTCTGTGTAGCTTCCATTCACTCTGCCGCCATTTTGGAATCCCCAAGGCTTTCATTTTTAAAAATGAAAATAACACATCAATCACACACATATAGCTCTGTTCTTCACCACGTAAGGATACAATGAGAAGTCATCAGTCTGTAGCTCACAAGAGGGCTGTCACCTGAACTTGATAATTCTGGCACCCTCATCTCAGACTTCCAGCCTCCCGGATTGTGAGAAATAAATTTCTTGTTTATGAGCAAAAAAAGAGAATGTGCCTGTAGTTAGACAAGGTGGGTTTATTATTTGTAGCAGACAGGGAGATCATACATCAACAGGAATTATCAAGCATCTCAGTAAAAGGGAATTAGAAAGAATGGATTACAGGATTTGGGCTTTGGTTGGATAATTTGGATGAGGGTCTAAGGAGGCAGGCGTTGCTCTAGATCAGATGATGTGAGGAAGCAGAGGCAATTCTATAATTGGGATCAATGAATATTGCCAGTAGAGAGGGGAGATTAGAGCATGGATAAAAATTATAAATGACCAATAAGTAACAATCATCTTGGCCAAGTGAGGGGATATTTGGTATTTTGTACATGTCATGCTGCCTTTGTTTTTGTCTGTGCTTATGCAAAATTATGGAGGGGACTTATTTTGTCTCATTTTATCATGGTCTTAGAATAACCTTGTCTGTTCTGTGAGATGATTTATGTCTAATAAGAGAATAACATGGCCTAGTTGTGAGTGTAAGGCAAGCTTCTGAATGTCAGGGACTGTCATTTTGTTTTCTTTCGTAATGCCAAGTGCAACAGTGTAAGATGCACACATAATTTTCTACATGTAATGTTGTTGAAATTCAGAATTAAAGTCAATAAGGTGATGGTACTTTAATATAAAGGGAGAAAAAAATGTTGTTCTTTTTAATGTTCATGTTGTGGAAATTCTATAATTCTCTTTGGCTGATTTAAGGAAGTTAGACTGGGAGGATCCCAACAATAGCAGGAAAATATTTCTTAAGAAGGGTGTATCTCAGACTGGCCATATCCTTTACCCCGGTACAAAAGATAAAAAAATAAAGGAGTTTCTACTTTATGGTTTATTCATCCACACTTATTATTAGTAGTAGTATTACTATTATTATTGTTTTTGGCAATCAAATCCAAGCAATCATTCTTAGTTTTTAAAAAATCCTTTAACTATTTTTCTTTCTTTTTTTTTTTTTTTATCAATTCTTGTTTATATATTTAACAAAAGATTACATAAATATCATAATAATAATTTATTAATGTATAGAGAATGGTATTATAAGTCATATATGAGCTTCAGTTGATGTGTTTCAGTTCTATAAATATTGTAATGCTATGCACAGTAATAATAAACCATACAGACACAGGGCTAGGAATAATGATAAAAGCTGCAATTAGATTGTGGATTATAAATTGGAAAACGCATTACATAAGAAAAAGCCAAGGAAACAATGAAAGCATTTTAGTAAATATTATTTCTTAAATTTTTTTAAGTGATAGTACTTGGATAATAAAGTGACCCAAATTGGTGCAAAACTGTCTCTCTCACACATGCAACACTCTTAATATACATGATTTTAACTTAGCATCTTATTTCTTATTTCATTTGTTCATTCATTTCACCCACCCACCCCTGCTCTTCTTTACTTTAGCAATCATCAGCTTGTTCTTTATATCTATGGGTCTGTTTCTGTTTTGTTTTATTTATTCATTTGTTTTGTTTTTTAGATTCCACATATAAGTGAGATCATACCACATTTGTCTTTCTCTGTCTGACTAATTTCACTTAGCATAATACACACTAAGGGTATTATGTTAATGTCCTCTATTTTCATTGCAAAAAACATTTTCTCCACTCAGAAAAACTACATAAACACCCATATTCTAAAATCTTTTTGTTTTTCATGTGAGTGATATCAAGGGTGAGAAGTACCTTGGAGCTTTCTCACTGTTTTTTTTCTCTTGTGCCTGGCTATAGTAAGCGACTTTTTGCCTTTTCCCCCTTCTCTTCTGGATCATATTCCACATAGACTTGTTCCTGCGGTAACTCAGAGTGGGACAAAGTAGGTTTACAGTTGTACATGTGAAAGATGTTATAATAATAAATAATAACACGAGAATAAACTGTTTTGCATACTCACAACTGTAAACCTACTTTTGCCCCATCCTGTAGTTATAATCTGTTATAAACCTGTCTTGAATTAATATGCATACATGCAGCTCAACAATAACCTACTTTATGATATTCCCAAAGTGAAAAGCAAGATGGACAACATTTTGACTGTTGCTTCCCTTCCACATGTCCTGACAGAAAGGCTCTAGTGTGAAAATAGAGGAAGCAGGCGGATGAGGAAAGTGGTATCTAGGCTAATGGCTTGGTCCTGCAGTTCTCAAAGTGCTTGCTGGTGGAAGATAAGGGTGAAGACACTGTTGCTGTGGTTCTTAAACGTTATTTCACATCAAAATGACCCAAAGGGTGTTTGCAAACATCAATTTCTGAGCCTTACCCCCAAGAGTTTCTGAATCCTGAGGTCTCAGGTAGGGCTGAGGAATATGTATTTCCAATGAGATCCTGGCTGATGTTGATACTGCTGATACAGAAGCCACATCTTAAAAACCTTTGCTTTATTAGTATATTTCAATCTGTTGGACCCCCAGCTGTGTGGGTTATATGTTCCTTTTTCAGATTTACCTTTCAACATACTGAGATCAGTTCAGGGTAGCCTAGTCTCAAGTCTCCTCTTGTTGCTAGTCCGCAAGTCTCTTTCCTGGACTCTTGTGTAGAGCCTGAGTCCTGGATCTCAGTCTTCTAAGACCAGTTTTGCAAGCTCTTTGCTCATGTCCTTGACCCTTTGTTTCTCTGATATCTTAGCCTGGGCTCTGCATCCTTAAAACATCTCTTGGCTTTACTTGCAGTGCCTGCCAACCCATTTTCTGCCTGCATTAACCATTCTTGGCCTGACATGTTCTGTTATCACCCATGTCCCTTGGAAATTTACCACCTATAGAATTTTTATTTAGTACAGTTCCATTGCTGTGATTAATATAATGAATTAGAGTCTCCTTAGGGATTAAAGGGAAATAGAAATGTATGATTTGAATGAGTTTGAAAGTAGAGTAGGGACATGTGATTGTTAGCAGTTGAATTATTATAACTAAAAGGAGAATGAGCAATTGATGATTTGAATAGTGACTTCAGTTATACAAAGGCAAACTTACATTGAACATAGTCATACATATTTAAGAATTGTATTAGTTTTCTCTTGCTGCGTAATAAAATTGCCACAGACTTGGTGTCACCCCCATTTATTAGCTCACAATTCTGTCTGTCGGAAGTCTGGAATCCAAGAGTTGAGTTCAGTATTGATGCTGCAGAGTGCTGAAATCAATGTCAGCTGACTGCACTCTCCTCTGGAGGCTTGACTGAGGAAGAATCTTCTCCCAACCTCATTCAGGTTGTTGGCAGAAGTCAGTTTCTTGTGACTGTAGGACTAAAGTCCTTGTTGTCTTTCTGACTGTCAGCTGGGACCACTTTCCACTCTCAGAGGTCACTGACATTTCTTTTCACAGGCTCTCTTGCAACAGAATCCTTCAAGGCCAGCAGGAGAATCTCTTCACGTTGAATCCTCTTATGCTTTGAATCTCTCTGACTTTTTCTGCTTCCACCAGCCAGAGAAAACTCTCCTTTGAAGGGCTCACATAGTTAAGTTACGTCTAGCTGGATAACCTCCCTTTTGAAATTTAATGTGACACAATCATGGGAGTGATATCTCATCATATTCACAGGCTTCAAAGGGGAGGTGATTATACAGGACTGAGAGACAATGGGGTAGAATTCTGACTACTTCAGTCCACTTGCTGACCACCAGTCATCCATGTCTATTCCACATGAAAAATACATGTACCTCCTCCAAAGCTTCCCAAGGGCCTTATCTCTATATAGCATCAGTTCAAAGTCCAAACTCTCATCTAAATATCATCAGCTCGAAAGCCCAAAATATTGTCATATAAATCAGGCACTGATGAGGCTCCTGGGTATAATTATTAATATTTCTAGGCACAATTCTTCTCTATTTGTAGACCTGTGAAACTAAAGAGACAAGTTATCTGTCCCCTCCCTCACTTTCAACATACAATAAGATGACAGTTACAGGCATTTCCGTTCAAATAGGGAGTAAATGGAAGGTACAAAGGAGTTATCAGTCCAAAGCAGTTTTGACATCCAGCTGGGCCAACTCCACTAGGTTCCAAGGCTTGGGAATATTTCCCCTTCATTCTTTGTTTCACTCTCTAGGCTCCTGGGTTTCTCTTTCCTGGCTTTTGGTTCTTCCCTCTGGGTGAGGGTCATTATTACAATAATGCTACTGTAGCAATTATTAGATTTTTTTTGTATAGCCCATATTTCAAGTATCTTGAGGAATTCATGGCAGATACATAAGATTCTATGTATATACATGATCTTGTTCATAAAGTTAATAATATAGCTTCCAAGTTTTTAAACACAATGGTATTAACCACCATATAGCAGATTATGAGTTGTTCCCCCCAGCAGTGAGATCATACTTATAAGATGATGACTTCTAAAAGAAAGGAGCATACACTGGGCATGGTCATCTGATAGATGATTATCTCAATAACAGAGTATGAGGAAATTAAAGAACTGAGAAAAAAGTTCACAATAAATGCTTTAAACAAAGGCCATGAGCATTTCTTTAAGCAAAGGTTTCTCTAGAATAGTCAAATATCATCAATAAGAAAAAGGCAACCAAATCTCGTTTGCATTTGGGTAGTCCCCAAAACCTAATCTAGAGCACAGTGACCAGCATATGGAAGACTCTTTGGGGAGGATTTTGGCATTTCAATCATATAATCTTGGAAACCACTTCCATGCAAGGTTGTCCTGAGTGGGACCCTTGGACAAAGTCATGAGAAGGCTTATATGGGCAAAAGACAGAGAAGATCTTTAGTTTAATGATTTGTAGCAGACAGGGGTGAGTTAAGGACCATCTAGAAGGGAAAGCCTAGAACATAATTATGAGTCTGATTCTGATTTAGGGGGAATCTGAGATTTCTAAATAGAGGCAATAGAGTTAATGTTGGAACAGCAGATCAGAGATAACATTGGCAATAGAATAAAAAATGGACTAGTGGACAGAATTGAGAAGAGGATGGGGAAAGAAGTTACAGTGATAATGTGGACATTTCGTTCTTCACATATTAAAACAATGGTTTGGGCTCACTGTCAGCACACGATGTTCTCTGAGGTGTTTTTTGAGTAGCAGTCATAGATTTGTGCTAATATAGTCATCATTTCTTGTCCAGACTCTCCTGTGAGCAAGGACAAGTATTACAGTGTGTTATTGTTAAAATTACTACAGTGTATAGGGTTATGTGAAAATTCAGTTTGTGGTGGGAGAATCATACAAATTTAGCCAGCACAGATAGAACAAGAATTCTGAGTTCTGGCTTATTACATAATGAATAGATACCATTTATTGAGTGCCTCCTGTGTGTAAAACACTGTGCTATATGTTTTACAAATGTCACTTCATTTAGTTCTCAAAGCAATACTTAGGCAGTAGGAACTGTTGACCCATTTTATAGTTGGGGAAATTGGGGCCCTGAGAGAGCTTGTTATTTGCCCAAGGACACAATTATAAGTGGTGGTTGCCTCTGAAGCACTCGGAGTACTTTTCTCATAGCTTGCCCATTAAATTGAAATGACCTGCTTATGTGTCTTTTGCCTATACCAGACTGTCAGGTCACCAGGAAAGGGACTTGGTCTTATTTTGAACCCAGTGCAGGCAATAAGTAAGTGTTGAACTGAATTGTCTGCCACTAAAGCCCATGCTTGTATCATCTGCCTAAGCTTAGTAGCTGTAAGAACATTATAAAAATGTGGCAGGGACACAATTAAGGCAAGGAGAGTGCAGAGTTTTAGTGTTAGAAGGCCTTCTAGAAATGACCTATGTCCTTCTCTTTAGAAGAATTCATTCTCAAAATTCTTCGTTCATGCAAATTCTTGTTGATGATGAGAAACTGTAGTCTTTGACAACACATAGAAAACTTGTAGAAATTCTTTCTTCCTCTAATTTCCTCTCCACCCCCACCCCACCTCCCAGAGCACACAGAATAGTGAACACATAATTATTGCATGTTTCCTATGTTTTTGGCACTACTGCTTGGCACAAGGTAACAAAAAAGAATGGGGCAAAGGCCCATGGAGCTTACAGATTAGCACACAGTAACCAAGGCCTGATAATGGTGAAGAGCAAGGACCTATGGGAATACATATTAGGGAGACCCAAGTTAGTCTTCAGGGTTTGGGAACATGTGAAGGATATTTAAGTGGAGGCCCTGCCTCATTTGCTCAGGTTTGAATTCCATCTGAGGAAAGTTGTATGACATCAAGTTCAAATTATTTTAGGTGGTTTTTTAAGATTCTCCATGACCTGACCCCTTCAAAACTTTGCGTTCATTTCTCACCACTTTCCCGTTGCAGGTTGTTTCTCAGTCATATGGAACTTCTTTCAAGTCGTTAGCTGCCAGACACTCTCTTGCCTCTGAGTCTTTCCCTCTGCCTAGAACTTTATTCATATCATCTCTTCATCTGTGCAGACTTCTGCATAATCATCACTGCCCAGATGAGGTGATTCAGATGCTCCGGGAGGACATGGTCAACACGATCTTGCTCATGCACACTGTATTCCCAGGCCTCATCGCTGGGCATAGCACAGAGTCAGAAAAAAATGTGATGAAAGAATGGGTGACTGAATGAATCAGTAAATGAATGGATGGGTGAAATATGCCTGTCCTCTGAATATGACCAATCAGAAGGTTGCTTTGAATAAGGGCCTGGAAGGTGAGGGATTTTTTTGGTGTTCTTGGATTGAGTGCCTTAGACTAAGGAATTGAAGCCTGTCCAAGAGGCATGGAAAACACTTAGGTAAAATAATAAATAAATAAAATAATATGCTCATATAGCCAAAATAAAATAAATCATAGTAAGCGGATTGTACTGTGCCTAAATAGGATTGTACTGAGCACAGTAGTACTCAGCTTCAAGGATACATCTGCCTGTCTGCTCCTGAGGATTTGATCTCTATTTCTCAAGGGGAGAACCTTATGTCTACAACACAAACCTACCACCAATGTAAGTCTTCAGACAGTTCTTCAGGGGTACTCTACAAGAGTACTAGCCTCACAAAACTGACAGTATGGGCCTTTATCCCCTTCTGACTGGGAATCCTACGTCAAGATTGGATTGTAAGTATGGTGGGCTACTCTGGCCCTATAAGCCAGGAAGAGAGTCTGAGACTTAGCATGAGACCTACTTACTAGCATGGGACAGGCTTTAAAACACTAACTTAGTTGCAGAGAATAATGATAGTAGAAGAGCCAGACAGGAGCCACTATTATCAAGAAATACAGCTGCCTCAGTCACAATGCAGGCAACAGCTGGCAAGGGGTTTCCAGTCAGAAATATTGGGAGATTGACGGTGTATTCATGGGTGGCTCCAGCAAGATAGAGTCAACCTTACAGGGTCCTCACCATCATGGTTGAGCTCAAAGCTAGAGTAGACACAGGGCATGTTGGAACTGCCGGTTGGTGGCAAGAAAAAGAAGCCAGGAACAAGTGGGATTGGGGTCAGAGAAAGTGACACTGCTGCAGCACTGGCCTTTCCAGAGAGGGGTCAGCAGTGGAACACACTGGGAACATGTAGAAAGGACCTAAAGAAGGAGTGGGAGGCACAAAATCAGTGGACAAAGTCACTAGATGTTCAGGAAGTCAGAAGGATAGGAAATGAGATGGAGCTGAATCATCTTACAGAATTCCACACTAGGACATAGTGAATTTCACTAGGAGTACAAATGGCATGAGGTTCCTAGAGCTGTAAGCATCTGGGAGGTGTTGAAGCAGCTCTGGAATGTGGGACGGTCACCTTGGCAGAGATAGAATCATCAATGAGGACTCATCCCTATGCGTGAAGAAGAGGGCCTTCAAGCTGAGTGTCCCAGGAGGTGGCTGGGAGCTCCTGTATGGGGATGTACATATAGGTGGGTGTGAGAGCAGGCAGCTTTGAAGTAGAGTCTGGAACTGAGGGAGGATGTGAAAGCATAAAAGGAGTGAAGGTTGTGAAAGCAAAATTTATTTCCTAGGCTCTGTAAAAAGTAAGGCACCAGAAGGTCATTTGGGTTTTTAGGGCCTGGCCAACAGGGGATTTGGAGTGCTGTGTGAGGCATTGTCCCCAGGGCTGGGGGAGGGGGTAGGAGTGCCCTAGACCCAGGTTGGGATGGCAATAGGGGACCTAACTGCACTACTGGGCTAGAAGCAATATGGCTCCTCCTAATAAAGTGTGGCTCCTAAGACTTTGGGTGGGATCTCGCACATTTATAACTAATGAGAGCCTGCCCCATCTCACATCGGTTTGGGCAGTGTTAGAGAACTCAACATCATGGTTCCTCACCTGGGATGTGACTCATCAGGCTGTCAACCAGATTGGTAAATCCCCCATAAGCAAATCTCACAACATTTGTAGGATAAACCATCAGCCATAAAGCTATGTCCTAGAGCTCTATAGCAGTCTTGGGGTTTCTGCCCAACATGTACTACTGAGCAGACACTAATGTAAATAGAGGAATCATGGCTGGGATCCACACCCATGATGTCACCTTCTCTTTAGAAAGTTGGAGGACAAGGACCTATAAGACCATGGTTCTCATGGGCATAAGAATCATCTCTAGGACTTATTTAAAATGCAGACTTATGTTTCACATCAAAGTTAATGAATCTTAATTTCTGAGAGAGTGTCCCAGAAATCTTTTTAAACAAGTTTCCTAGTTGGTTCTTATGCTTGAGATCTGTAGACCACATTAGAAGAAACATTAATGTGGAGGCCTATTCTGCTGTAGTAAGTAGAGATGGATTTTTTATTTTATGGGGGTTGGATGAAAACTGCCCTAATTTGGCTTATTCATGATGGCCTAGATGTGGTTGTAAGGAGTTTGGGAGAGAGGTGATCATCAGGTAGTGCTGATGACCACATATATAATATTTGATAAAAATTGTATAAGATGGATAGATGTTGAGGCTGGGTATTTCTGGACTCGTCAGGTTGACTGGGGCTGTGGCTAAGGAGTTAGTGGTGAGATTGGAGGTATACTTTGGTGATTGGATGGACACCTTCACAAGCATGGACAGCCAATCAGGGGCATGGACTGAGACTGAAGATGTAGCCAAGGTCATCAACACATAGGGATCATTTCCAGCTGCTCTTGACGTTTGACAGGAGTGTACTGCTGACAGTGGTCTCATATCTGAGGTGACTTTGGTCTCCTCCATCTGTCCCACACCTAAGAGAGTCTTCTAAGCTATAAAAATTTCCTCAGAACAGTTTCCCTGTACTGAGTTCTCAAGTATATCCTCATCTCTCCAAGAAACTTGGACTTTTGTGCCGGAATTGCTGGACAATATTGCGTGGACTGGATTGGGATATGAGGGGGGAGGATACCAATAGGTGAAAGCCAATTCTTTTTTTTATTTCATTTATTTTTTATCCTCACTCAAGGACATTTTTGCATTTATCTTCAGATAGAGCAGGAGGGAGAGAGGGAGGAAGAGAGAGAGAAACATCGATGTGAGAGAGACACATCGAGTGGTTGCCACCCACATGACCCCAACCAGGGCCGGAGACAAACTGCAACCGAGGTACATGCCCTTAGCGGGAACTAAAGCCAGGACCCTCTGGTTCGCAGGCTGATGCTCTAACCGCTGAGCCAAACCGGCCAGGGCGGAAGCAAATTCTTAAGACTTCAGAATCTTTCTCATCCATTGTTCCTACAGAGCTAGAGTCTGGGCCCCCAAAACTTCAGGAAATGAGATAACAAAGGAAAGAAACACGTTTATGACACAAGATTTCCAGCTTGTGATAATGTGAGGAGTAAAATGATAGAACCATACCAAAGTGGGAGACTGTGTCAAGAGAAAATTACCAGAATTTGGTGACCAAGTTGCTGCCTCCTCATTTGTATTATTCAGGGAGGTAAAGAGGGGCTACACCAAAAGACACAACAGGAATCTGTAAATCTCCCTGCTGAAGGAATTCTGCCCTGCATACCTCTACAAGTTTAAGATTCATTTGAGCTCGCAAGTTTCCTTTTTAAAATGGCTAGTACCCCAAGGATGTATTCTTCCTTGAAGTAGATTACTTTCACCAGGTCACACTTCTTCTAAAATCTCTAAGAGAGCAGCTGTACCGAGAGAATGTGAATTCTGGTTGAGCTGCAGAAATGGCAAATGGTGAATTATGATGCATTTTGAGGGAGGGGAATGGGGGATTTTGTATCTTCAGGTCACCTAGGGTACTGCCCTGTACCTGAGGGGGAAATGAGAAAAAGGGAGGGGGCCATCTCCTATATTCTTTCAGCCCCTGTTTTCTCCACAGGCTTCTCCTCTTCTCCCTCTGCCCTTTGGCTGGTCCTCCTCTCACTAACCCTTTAAGATTTAGTTTAACCATCACCTCCTCCCCAGACTTGCCCAAGGAGAGTTAGAAGCTCCATCCTTTGGGCTCTCACATTTATATACACATTTGACTCTAATCTGTTTATAATTACATTTCTCCCACAGACCATAAATTCCTTGAAAGCAGGGATCATATTCATATTGTGTATCTAACATACTACACAGTAGGATTCAATAACTATTGACATGATGAATAAATTTATGACAGTTAAAATACTTTACCTTGGCTAAACAAATTATCAGTGTTAATAAAAGATTCCTTATATAAGAAATACATTTCTAAATAGTGTGCAGAGCATACAGATTGCTATGCTATTTTTGTGTAACTTTTATATTCATTAAAGTCGTTTCCTTTCATACTTTTAAAAGTTAAATTGTTGCCCAGTTAGTAGTAAAAACAAAAGGTTTTTTTTTTTTTTTTCATTCATCCTGGACTTTCCCAAAGTTAGATCAAGTTACAAAGTTTACCAAAACCATGCAAGCTGTTTCATTGAGGTTTCTGGTTTAAACAGAGACTAGCAAGAACTAAAGATTTGAAAATCTCCAGAAGGGAAACTGTAGAAGGAATACTCTACTAATTATAGGAGATCATATGGGCCAAAAAAAAATCACAAGAGTAGCCAGGCAACTTTGGGAAAATTTGATGTATTATTTTATATATACCGCTAGCTTGGCAAGAATTTTAAAAATATCCAGTGGGGACAAGGTTTGGTGAATTCAGCACACTCCTTTGCTACTAGTATAACAAATTGGCCTCTGCGGGAAAGTGATATGACAATATGTATGAGAAGCCAGAAAGATGTTCCACAATCCAACTCCTGGTAATTTATCCCAAAGCAATACATAAGAAGAAAGAAAACAACTTATACATTTGAAAATGTTCATTGTTCTAGTAATAAGGGCACGTTTCCTCTCTGCTAGTCCAATCCCCCTGCCCCCACCCCCCTATCACCTTTTCAGGTATAGGGTAGTGTCCCCTCTGGGCTTACAAGTCCCCTCTAGGGGCCTTGCGGGCAGGTACCCTCACAGGCACTTATGAAGCCTTGGGTATCAGGCAAGGCAGATGAGTCAGAGCTGTGGATGCAGTGACACAGGGCTTCCCCTCAAGGGTAGACTGGCTATTTGCCTTGGCTCCTTGCCATGGTTCCTCTTTGTCTGCCATCCCTGGGCACTGACTAGAATGGGTCATTCAGAGGCTCCCTCTGCTCCCTTTCCCCTTTTCCAGTCCTCTAGTTTCCACCTGGACCATCTGCAGACTCCTTAAACTTGAGTTCATGGTTCTTCTTGTTACACCCCCCTAAATATTCTGAGGCTTTCTAAAGACAGTAGTTGCTGATTAAACCAGAGTCTAAAACCTTAATGAACAAACATGCCAAACAAAAAAGTTCCCTTCCCATTCATAGAGGGTAGGGAGGACATAGGTGTTTAGAAAAACAATGTAAGTTCTTTCAGCAAAAATTAAATAGGAATTTTCGTTGAGTTTCTATTTATGAAAACAAGAAACTACACAAAAGATTGGAAGAATAACTATTGCCAAAATCTTTAGAAATAGAGACAACCTCCAAGAGGGGTGATGAGTAGTAAATCAGTGGTCTTCAAACATTTTTGCTCACATACATCAAATATTGTTTATCCTCTTACATATTTCTAGGTTAACATCTAAAATTTTTTATAAGTTTAAGTAGTTTTAAAGGATGCAATTTCCTGCATACTGTAAACATTGCCATTTTAAAGTAAAATGTCACTCTTTTAAATGAATCCAATGAAATCTAAATACCATAGCAATTATGCCTACTAATTAATTTTTCTATTTACACTTATAACTCCATTCCACATCTCCACTCCTCAAGAGTATATCCTAATTTATTGTATTTTATTATTTGAATGTTTTATCAATCACCCTATTATATTCCTCTGCAATGAAAATATGTATACATTTCAATGAAAATTTTTAAATTTTCTATAACCGAAAGAGTGTAAGTGCTGAAACATTTTCTTCTATATTGAGATATCATTATATTTATTAGTAATAATCAAACATTCAAAATAATACAAAATATATTACAAATTTTATAATCATTAAACATGTAATTTTTTTTTACAATTAGTGCATGCATTTATTAAGTATCACTTCTTACAAGAATGAGACAGAGTTTAGCATTAATGTTTTCTCAATTTTTTATTTTATTTATTTGTTTAGAGAGGAAGGGAGAGAGAGATAGAAACATCCTTGTGAGAAACATCCACTGGCTGCCTCCTGCACGCCCCCTAATGGGGATTGAGCCTGAAACCCAGGCATGTGCCCCAACCAGGAATTGAACCAGGACCTCTCAGTCCATGGGATGATGCTCAATCCACTAGGCCACACCAGCTGGGCTCAATTTTTTATTTTTATAAATTCTAAGAAAATGTCTTTACATTAATAGGTAGATGGAGCTGTGAGAAATTTTGTTATATCACTGTCACTTAATTATTTGAACTCCTTCCAATTTATAAACTCAGTGATTTTGAGGTCATACTTTGTTGAAAGAAATTACATGTAAATCATTGGACTTGTAAAAGTATTTGTTATCCAGTCATTCTCAATACAGCCTAATCTTTTAAATAGATAAAGAACTGACATGAGTTGCCTGAGGTTTTTACAAATTATGCCCTTTCTTTTTGCAATCTGACAAATATGTGGCTGTTGTGAAAGAGTTGGAAAATGAAACAAGGAGACACCTTAACTGCATTCCTTTACCAGCAAATCAGTTTTAGGGAATATTATATACTGATGCAAACTGAAGATTCAGAAAGTGGTGGCCTTAAAACTAAGTGTGCACCTACCCCTCCAAAATTCCTTTGGGGATGCACATCTCAGTTTGAAGACCACTGAGGTAAATTTTTACATCATCTTATTGAATCTGATGAGAGACAGGTCAGCTCAGGATAGGCCTTGGTTGGGACACTGTGCACTGGTGTCTATACCTTGGGAGTATAAAACTGTGACCAGTACACTAGGGATAAAATAGCCAGTCCTCTTGGTTGTTTCATTTTTATAGATGGCTGATCTCATCCTTTATATTCTGTTCTATATATTTTTTGTCAGTGGTAGTAATCTTAACTTCAATTTCGGGGTACTTATGTTGAGCCTATATATTGACTACCTATACTTATGTTGAGCCTATATATTGACTACCTAATGGAAATATTATGCCCTACTTAAAAATAATTATGTCAACAGACGGTTGTTGGTGCCAATTCAACACCAGCAAGAACCCCCAATTTAGGGTGCTGGTGAAAAGAAAGAAACTTTATTCAGTGCAGATTGCTGTGAAAATAGCACAGCTGTAGAACAGCTCTGGAGCCAGGCCCCTCTCCAGCTAGACAGATCTGCCCTGCTCCTGGATTGTTTGCTGTGTTCTGCTCAGGGTGGGTCTGCTTTGTACTGCACTGGTGAGACATCTGTGCATGTTTTTTGTTTTTTAATTGACGAGAGAGAGAGAGAGAGAGAGAGAGAGAGAGAGAGAGAGAGAGAGAGATTATTTGATTGATTCTTGTATGTGCCCTGACTGGGGGCTGGTTGTGAGGGGTGGGTACCTCAGACTTGCTCTAACCAACTAAGCTCCCTGGCCAGGGCCACATCTGTGGGTGTTTTAGCTCAGCCAGTCTTCAGTGGAAAGGGAAAGTACGCACTCTCAGCCCGAGGGAGCTGGTTTATATAAACAGAAGTCCCTGTCCTGGTCCCTGTTTGGTATCCTCATGAAAATGAGGACTCCAAATCCTCACAGTTTGATTGGTCCAAAAGGCACTGTCCTGATTGGTCAGAATAGAGGCACTCTGATTGCTTGGAACTTTGCAACTCTAATTGGGTGAGGAAATTCTCAATTGGTTGAAAGAGGATTCCAGGAACTCCTTTGTAAGCTGGGTCAGAGGGCAGAAATACAGTGCAGGCAGGCAGTTCAACATAAAGGCAGGTAATTCAGTGCAGGCTTCTCCCTAAAGTGCAGTTTGTTGTCAGAGGCCCCTGTGCAGAAATGGCTGCTAGGGTATGTTTTTAAAAATTTGAGCCCAGTTAGCCACCAGGAGCCCTTATTAGTTAGGTGTCTTTTTTTCCCCTTCAGAGTTCACAATTATTACCACTAAAAAGATGAGAAATCTTTAGAGTATGGTAAGGGTTATAAACAAAATATATAGTTGTGTGACACTTTACAATTTCAATGATGCAAAACTACATAAACTTCAAAACAGCACTCTTAGTAAATATGCAAAAATGAAGTGTTGGTTTTTTTTTTTTGGTAAAATGTCTTCAGTGTTGCGTGATTCAAAATAATGATGATTAAATTTATGATGCTGGGGGGGTCAGATAATCTGTCCAATCTAATATTCTCCTTCTCCCAGTAGTACTAAGAAACTGTGTGTGAGTTTAAGTTCCCCCCAAAAAGTGTTCAAGAGATTGAGGATCCTTTTTTCAAAAACTAATTTCTCATCATGATCCATTATTTCCCAAATGTATTTAAACTTTTCTTCAATTTAATTTAATGCATCCCATGTCTTAACGTGAAGAATTCCAGAAGTTTATTTCTTGCTGTATGAAACAGTAATCTTCTCATTCACATTAACTTTTTAGCTTTCACTTCCTGGTTGTTCAGAGTTCAAGAAATCGACCTTGCTGACCTGTACTGCTCTTAAGTTTCACCATTCCTCATAGCTTTTATATTTTTTAAAGTCCGTATTAAAAAAAAAAGTCATGTTTGGCAGCCTCCAAAAGTAATCTTTTTCTCAAATTTGTTCCTTGTGGGGTATTTTTGTTGTTTCTTTTTTGAGACCTAACTATGAGCTCGGTATATTCTAGGGCCCAGCAAAGGAGAGCACAGGCTAGTCAAAGAAGAGTTGACGTGCATGGGAGAGTAATAACGATTACCACCCCCCCTGGGATTCACCGCAGTGGGACCCAAAGGTTTCCCGAAACAAACGCTCAGAAGGCTGAAGAGCTGAGGAGCCCGCGAGAAGTCCGCACCTTCTCCCCTGACCTGGCTGCCCCGGCACTGCGTGGGCCAGCCCTCGCGTGGCACCCTGTCCACCCCTCACGCCCCTCTCGCCGGAGCGCCGCACGCAGGCGCGTCCTCGGCGGGCTTGTGGCCCCGCCCCTTCCACGCCGCCCCGCCCCGGCCGGCCGCCCCGCCCCTAGGCGGTTGCTCGAGGCGCCGCCGCCCTCCCCCGGCCCAATGGCGCGGCTGCCGCGTCAGTGATGTGAAGCTTTGCTCAGGCTCGTCCGCCCGGCCCGCAGCCCATTACACCATCCGCCGCGGCAGTCGCTGCAGCCGCTGCAGCCCGCGCAGACTGAGAGGGCGGGAGGCAGCTCAGCGTGGCGGGGCGGGGCGAGCGGCGGCCGGACTCATTCCTGTGGGGCGCGGGGCATGGAGGAACTGTGCGGCCGCAGGCGGAGCAGGGCGGCTCAGGCGGCGGCGAGGACAACGGTTTCAGTTTGAAGGGGCGGCCGGAGCCCGAGCGGCCAGCGGCGGCTGGAAGGACTAGCCCACGGGCAGGTAGTGTCGGCGGCGGCCTGCCCGAGCCCGGGCCGCGGCCTGAGGCGCCCGCGGGGAGGCCGGGGCGGGAAGGGGAAGGAGGGCGCCCCGGGCAGCTGAAGGTGGCTGCGGGCTGGAGGCCACAGGCTTGTGGGCCCGCCGGGAGGGAGGTCGTGGTCGATGGAGGGCCTTGAGGAGGGGCTGCCTGTATCTGGAAAAGGTAGAGGTGAAGGTTCTGTAGGGGCGGCTGTAGTTTGGGGACCTGCGATCTCTTGGGGGTGGGGGGATCAAAATGGGGCGAGCGAAGTTAGCTGAAAGGCAGGCGGCCGGATTTCCTGAGAGCCTCGAGTAGTTTTAAAGGAAAGAACCTTTCCGATGAGGGTTTGGCGTTGGCTGGCAGTGGTTTGTTGTGTCTGACTTTTTTGTTCCTCCACGAAACCCATTCTGGCCACAGTGAGGCCTTCCAGCCTCGCGCCCTTGGTCCGCTCTCCTCTGCAGATGTGAGAAAGAGCAGTTCCGAACCCGCGTCTCCTGTATCTTTCGGTTGTACTCTCCCTGGGCGTGTGCAGAGCAAAACTAGAACTAAAGCTTGGCTAGTCAGAAGGCGAGAAAACCGGTGGCCTGTAGTGTTTATACATTTCCTATATATAGAGAAGAGACCGCCTTCCACCAAAACATTTGGGTCTGTGTGTACCTTTTTGTACTCTCCTTTTTCACTTTGGAGCTTGGGGGCGGGGTAGTCCCTAAAGTATGGCCTTTCCTCTCTGCCCACAGGAGTAGAAATTAAGAAAAACCAAAATAATGTTTTTGCCTTTACCTATGGAAAATTAAGAACTGCTCCTTTTTTTTCTCCTTTCTCCAGTTTGGTGCTCTGGTTGTCAGATGTTGGAAGGCAATAGGACAGAACACACTCTCCGTGGTTTTATATCCGTCCTGGAATTCAGTGATTAAAAGTGAACTTGGGTTCCTGTAACTCTTGCCTCTGTCCATAGAGTTAAACTGGAGCTTTGCTTTGAGGGATAAATAAAGCACAGCCTCTCACCTGGACATAAATGGATCTAAAGACAGCAGTATTTAACGCAGCTCGGGATGGCAAACTCCGGCTTCTCACCAAGTTATTGGCAAGCAAATCCAAAGAGGAGATTTCCTCCTTGATCTCTGAAAAAACAAATGGGGCCACGCCACTCTTGATGGCGGCCAGGTATGGACACCTTGACATGGTGGAATTCCTCCTAGAGCAGTGCAGTGCCTCCATAGAAATTGGAGGCTCGGTCAATTTTGATGGTGAAACCATTGAGGGGGCTCCCCCTTTGTGGGCCGCTTCTGCAGCAGGACATCTGAAGGTGGTTCAGTCTTTGTTAAATCATGGAGCATCTGTCAACAACACGACTTTAACTAATTCAACTCCTCTTAGAGCTGCCTGTTTTGATGGCCATTTGGAAATTGTGAAGTACCTTGTAGAACACAAAGCTGATTTGGAAGTGTCAAACCGACATGGGCATACCTGCTTGATGATTTCATGTTACAAAGGACACAAGGAGATTGCTCAGTATTTACTTGAAAAGGGAGCAGATGTTAATAGAAAAAGTGTTAAAGGTGAGTTCCACTTCTTCATTTGAATTTTTTGTTTACCATTATTTTCTGGAAGTTTGATACATAACTATAAGCAGTGGTGTTGAGTAAGCCATTATATAACCTTGTTGTTTGTTTCTCTGATATTTGATAATATTTGATAATATTTGATAATATTTGAACAAGTGTGTTAAAAAGACCTCTATCACTATGTTAAGCAGCATTTTCTGTCTCTTATGTGGAGTAACTTTTAATTGCTGGGAAATGGGTTCTTCAGAGTTATAGAGCATGTTAGTTGCAGTTGAATCTGAGCCCTTAGCTTGTATTTAATCTTCAGAATATACTTAAATGTAATACATTTTTCTTAGCTTTAATATTTTTAGAACACCCTTGGAGTAGAAACTGCTATATTTAATGAATCATTTTCTTGTTTATCTTAGGGTAGGCATTTATTTTGTTGCTGTCATGGAAGGCTAGGCCAAACTGACCTGGAAGGATTAATATCTATGGAAAAAGAGAAAACTCTGTTCCCTTATTCCCTATTTATTGTGTGGCCAATAGAAAATCTTTTTATATAGAACATGTATTAAATATAGCAGGAAAGAAAACAGGTTTTTAAAAACTGCTGACAATACTGAGAAGGATTAGGTTAAACAAATGTGGATTTGTTGGCTAGCAACAATGTAAACAACCTTTGTCCAGAAGAGTTAAGGTTTACAATGGAGTATAATTTCAAGCCATTGTAATAAATTTAAAGCAGCAAATGATAGTTTAGAATATTTTTAATTCTTAAAAAACAACTGTTTTGATAATATAATTTTGATACTTGAAAATCTATTTTTCTTAAACATATTTATATATACAGCAGCAAAATAGTTCACTACCTAATTTAAAAAACTATTAAAACTTAAAAGTACCATATATACATGATAAAAAAAAAAATTCAAATAGTACAGATTGGTTTACAGTGTCTATAATGAAAAATAAGTCCAATCACCCCTGATTTCCAGACCTCCAACCCACCGGCAACCACTATTTACATTTTTCTGTGTATGTCTCCTAGAGATAGTCTGCAAATAGGAGTATACTTCTCTGTATCAATCTCATCTTTCCTGTTAGTTGATATATATTTCTTTTTTTTTTAATCTTAATTTATCTTGGATGTCATTCAGTTCCAACACACATAACTACCTCAGTCTGATTCATAGCTACACAGTACTTCATTGTACATAATTTATTTATCTACTCTCTATTGATGGACAGTTCTGTCACATCCAATACAAACAATGGTGCTGTGAATATCCTTGAACAAAAGAATTGCACACTTGTGTGGAAATAGCTGTATTAATACCTATAGGTGGAATTGCTGAATCAAAGTAAATTTGCCTTTATCATTTGATAGTGTCTGATTGCCTTTCAGAGATGCTAAACTACACAGTTATGGGGCATATAGTTACTAGATATATTTATTAAAGTTACTATCATCTTTTTTAAAAAGATTTGTTATAAAAATGAAGCAGGTTCATTGTGATTTTTCTGAAAACTTTTTCCCCAGAGGAAATATAAAAATACCACAAAGTCGAGACACTTAGAGATAATCCTTCCAAAGATGTTTCTGAATTTGTGAATATATATATATATATATATATATATAATTAATATATATGCATTTTTTATGTGCTCTTCTATAACCTGTTTCTAGTTTAATAAATGTTATCTTTAACATCATTAATTTTAGCTCTTAATTTCAGTAGCTGCATACTCTTCTACTAATGGAGTTTTATGTCGTTTCTAGCTTTTCAGTATGATAAAAATGTTTCTGTAAGCATTCTTTCTTATAAGTGTTTTCAACTGTTCCTGATTGTCTTTGCGATAGGTTGTAGGGTCAGAGAACAGCATGACCTTTTTTTTTTTTTTTTTTAAAACAATCATCATTGTTATAAAGAACACTTATTTTAAGAACAAATTACTTAAGAGACCATGTTAATACTAGGGATGCTTTGAAATCATAACTAAAAGAGAAAGGATTAAAAGATATGGCTGCTTGTTTAGGCTTGTTGGATTTTTTGTTTCTTTGTTTTGGGCTTTTTATTTATCAGCCTAATGATGGACAGATTGTTGATAAATTCATATATTTAAGTAAAATTGGGGCATATTTTAAACTCTTATATGTCATTGGAGAGATGGTACTGGTACTATTTCTCTTGTGTTTTTCAAAACTGCTTTATATACTCCTGGAGATATAATATTTGAGAGAACTATACTATAAATAACTCATTTTTTGTCTGAGCATTTTCCTTAATAAACTCAACAGTATTTAATTTGATTACCTTTGCTATTTTAGAAGAATATTCTTTTTTAATCATTATCATCATATAGCTGTGTATGTGAGATGTGTCTACTCCCTCTTTTGGCCAATGGTCTGCTTATTCTAGAGTCATTCCCACCCCCAGTGTCAATATCAGATATTTATGTCTTTAAAAAAATACACACAGCTCCAATTTTATGTACATACATATATGTGTAATATATATATATGTATATATGTCACATACATCACTTTGTGTGTGGTACTCTTAACCTTTGCATGGTGCATTTTAATTTCGATAATGATTTTTAATGATTGTTGGGGCAGATTAAAGTACATTGCACCCTGCCCTGGCCGGTTTGGCTCAGCGGTTAGAGCGTTGGCCTGCGGTCCGGAGAGGCCCGGGTTCGGTTCCCGCTAGGGCCATATACCTCGGTTGCAGTTTGTCCCCGGCCCTGGTTGGTCGTGTGGGTGGCAGCCACTCGATGTGGCCCTTTCATGTCGATGTTTCTCTCTCTCTCTCTCTCTCTCCCTCCTACTCTATCTGGACAAAAAATGAAAAACTGTCCTCGGGTGAGGATAAAAAAAAAAAAGATAAAAGTACATTGCACCCTCCCCATCTCTAATCCTGAAGTTTCCATTCTTTGATAATCATTCTCATTGAATCTTCAGATTTTTTTTTATGGGTTAAGGGGTAATAAAAAAGCAGGGATCAGTTGAAACTGAGGCAGGAACACTGGAGAAAGATCTGATAGAGCTTCAAGAAGAATTTTTCGCCACATTTTAACCCTCATCCAAAAAAAGGAAAAGACTGGTAAAACTAGGGATAAAAATGGAATAATTTCTTTCTTATTTTTTAAAAAAATTATTTTGTTGTTGATTTTTTTTTTGAGAGGAAGGGAGAGAGAGTTAGAAACATCAATGTGAGAGAGAAACATCAATCGGCTGCCACCTGCATGCCTCCTACTGAGGATCGAGCCAGAGTCCTGGGCATGTGCCCTGACAGGGAATTGAACTGGGACCTCTCAGTCCATGAGCAATGCTTAATCCACTGAGCCACACTGGCTGGGCAAAATGGAATAATTTCTTAGGAAATTTTATATGTCAGCTGTTGGAAATGGTTCTGAAGAAAGAAAATGCCAATAGATTATGCTTGGTCTGCTTAAATATGAAATGTATGTGACTTATACATTCCATTATTTTAAACAGACTTTTGGCATTTTGAACATGTTTTAACCTAAGATGGAATTCATTCATTAATTGAGAGAGCATTTATTGAGTCCCTTGGTGTGCTCGGCTGTTAGACTTGGGATATACAAAGATGAATGAGACAAGATAGCGAGTCCTTGATTCCCTGTCCTAGAGGAAATCATGGTTTGATCAGAGAGGCAGGTTCATAAGCAGATACTTAAACCACAATATGGTAAGTGCAACAGTAGTGCTTTCTTCTATTAGATAGTTGGAAATACTTTATCCCTAAATAGCTCATTACCTGAGGGGACAATGGGTTCCTTCTTTTCCTATGGCATTCAAAGAGGGGGTGACGGGGACTTTGTGATATTTAGAAATACTTCTCCAGTTTAACACAGTTGATTTTTGAGACAGGAGAGAGTTGGTTGCTATTTAAAACTATAGACCCCAAATCAGAAGTGATTACACAGGCCAATCTTAGAGCTGTTAACATTGATCTTAGCCCTTTATAGTTATAGTCATCTTTGCTTTTTTTTGTTCTTTATTTTTTTTTAAAACTTAGAATAGGACTTTGCAGATCTATAGTAAAGTTACTTAAAGCTCTTCATCTCTGCTTGTATACCAAAATTCAACTGTAATTGAGCAGCTGAAAGTGATTGAGTGCTACAGACCAATGGAACAGCTCTGAGTTGGGATTGGGGATGCTGGCCCTAGAGGACACACTGTCCTCATGCGTGGGTCAGTCATTTTAGACATCCAAGGGAATTATGTAAATTGGTAATAAGATAATTATTGTGCATTTTCTGTAGGCAAGGCATTGTGTTAGACATTGTGAGGCTATGAGAAGATATAGGATATCACATTTGTTAATTGCTAAAGGACTAGTATAAATCTATTTTGTAGGATTTTATAAAAGTATACTTACTAGAAATCTTAATGAAGAAGTTGAACTGGGCCTTGAAAGGATTGTTGGGATTCAGATCTGCAGAAGGGAATTAATCCATTTTTTAACGCTTAGGAAACAGCATAAGGAAAGACAGATTGAGAAATGTGCTTAGAGGGTCCAGGAATTGGAAGGTAGGTGTACTGTTTGACCAAAGGTCACTCAGGTCTAAATTATAAAGGACATTGACTTCTAGGTGAAGGTGTTTGATTTTATAATTTTTTAAAATATGTTTTTATTGATTTTTTTAGAGCGAGAGGAAGGGAGAGAAAGACAGAAACATTGATGTAAGAGAGATACATTGATAGGCTGCCGCCTGCATACCCCCCACTGCGGATTGAGCCTGCAACCTGTGCCCAAACCGGGAATTGAACTGGGACCTCTCAGTCCTTGAGACGATGCTCAATCCACTGAGCCAAACCAGCCAGGCTGATTTTATTCTTTATGGAGTGGTAAACTAGTGAAAGTTTTCAGCAGAGGAATAACTGGGATTTTTTAAGAGAAACCCATCTAACTACATTCTAATTAGCTCTTTGAGGCTAGAGACCTGATGTTTGTATCCATGCATTAGAAAGAGTATCTGGCCCATAGTGAGTATTTAGGAAATGGGCTTGTTGAATGAATGTTTTGGGATTTAAGAGAGGAAAGATTATAAGCTCCTTGATAGCAAGGACTGTGTTTTGTAGTCCTTTTGGAAAGGAAATAAATACATATGTGAATAATTGACAATATTTGTGAAAAATAGGAACTCTGTAGGGGTTTAGAAAAGGGAGAAATCCATGTAGGCTCATGTTAAGTATAGCTAGCATGTAAGGTTTTGAGAGAGAGCTAGTTCAAGCAGTTTATTTGCCTTTTTATTATTGAAATTTTCTAACTTATATGTAAATATAAAGAATACATTGAACCACTATGTACTCATCACTTTGCTTCAGCAATTATCCACATTTGCCAGAGTTTTAAAAATATATATTTCTCCTCTCCTATTGCTTTCTGCAGTAGTTTAAAGCAAACCTCAGGTAATTCATTATTTCTCTCCCATAGTATAGGCATTTTAGGGTATAGATGTATTTCAGTCAAGAAAATATGAAAAAGAAAGAAATTACATATATATTACTGTTAATACAAATGAATTTCAAATGAGAAAATCTACTCTTTTAAGATAATATTAGTATTAAGGTAATGGCCAAAGATAAATGATTGTTGTCGTATAGATAAATTAATTTCGGTGTACTACCTGACTATCTGAGAGTGTTGGAAGATGAAGTTCTCTTTTCCTTCTTGACTTTGTGGTTGTTGGTTACCTCAACACACCTACTTTCAGATTAGAGTAAAAGGGAGAGACTTAAAGTTTTATTCTATTCTGTAACATATCTGTATTTATTTTGATTTAATAATGTTTAAATAACTGACTAGTTGAATTCATTAACATTTTGATCCCAGATCATCAGTTTAATTTGCTCCTGCAAGTTGTTCCATGTTCATTCTTTTCCCTGTTTTATCTCCTCGCTCACTTCTCTGTATCCTCAGGGGACTTGGTATCCTAGTTGGAGAAGCTAAGCTATAGATGATGTGTAAATTGAGTGCAGTAGGAAAATAGTGTATCCTCTGTCCCTGGAGTTGGATTTTGAAATGTGAATTTTCATAGAATTGAAATGAATAGATCCTTTGCATTACTGCTATTTGAAGAGCTGTAGGCAGCACCACGAACTTAAAGCAGAGGTTAAGTTTTATTTAATGATCTGTGTGGGTACATGTGGTTCTGTCATTGAGTTCATCTGTATCAGATTTTTCTAGATTGATTAAATTTTGTTTGTTTGTTTCAAACAAAATTCAGGAAGCTCTTGGCATTCTAGAGATTTGTGCTATTTGAGACATCAGGAATGTATGTGATGGAAGGTCAAGGTGGAAGTGGTGGGGAGAGGCCCAAGTAAAGAAGTCACAAGAATGCAAATCTGACTAAAACGTCTCTTTTTCTTTTTTCCTTTCTGTTGGGAAGAGCTGCAGTTGAATAAACTAGAGAGGCCAGAAAGGATATTTTAATGAAGTCCTAATTGTAATGTTGATGTTTTTATCAACTTTACATTATGTAATTTTCATCAAATTACCCTATTATTAGTTTTAGTCCTGGTTCCTCAGCTAAGGTGCTCTTTTTTATTTTTTTTAATTTTTTTTATTAATTTATTTTTGTTACAGATGTTTCTCCTTTTTTCCCCATTGACACCCTCCTCCCCATCCCCCCACCCGGTCCCCAGCTTTGTTGTCCATGTCCATCAGTTATGCATACATGTGTATAAGTTCTGTGGTTTATCTCTTCCCTCCCCCCACCCCCTCTTCTGAGGGTTGTCAATCTGTACCTTACTTCCACGTCTCTGGGTCTACCCTGTTCCTTAGACTGTTATGTTCATTATATTCCACAAATAAGTGAGATCATGTGATATTTGTCTTTCTCTGCTTGGCTTGTTTCACTTAGGATAATACTATCCAGGTCCCTCCATGTCCTCTCAAAGGATAAGAGATCTTTCTTTCTTACAGCTGCATAGTACTCCATTGTGTATATGTACCACAGCTTTTTTATCCATTCATCCACTGATGGACACTTGGGCTGTTTCCGGATCTTAGCTATTGTAAATAGTGCTGCTATGAACATGGGGGTACACGTATTCTTTCTGATTGGTGTTTCAGGCTTCTTAGGGTATATTCCTAGAAGTGGGATCACTGGGTCAAATGGCAATTCAATTTTTAATTTTTTGAGGTAACACCATAGTGTTTTCCATAGTGGCTGCACCAGTCTGCATTCCCACCAGCAGTGTACTAGAGTCCCCTTTTCTCCACACCCTCACCAACACTTGTTGTTTGATGATTTGTTGATGGCGGCCATTCTGACAGGTGTGAGATGATACCTCATTGTTGTTTTAATTTGCATCTCTCTGATGATTAGTGATGTTGAGCATTTCTTCATATGTCTCTTAGCCATTTGTATGTCCTTTTTGGAGAGATGTCTATTTAGTTCCTCTGCCCATTTTTTAATTGGGTTCTTTGTCTTCCTTTTGTTGAGTTGTATGAGCACTCTATATATTTTGGAGATTAACCCCTTATCTGATGTGTCATTGGCAATTATGCTCTCCCATACAATGGGTTCCCTTTCCGTTTTGATGGAGCTCAGGTGCTCTTAAGAGCCTTGAACATTCTACTAATATCATTCTACTAAATTGCCATTTCAAAGGCAATTTTTTTATCCTGTTTGAGTCATAAGAATGCATCTTACCTCTATGGATGCAGGTGTTTTTTAGCATTTAACTTTGTCATGAGCTCATTGACCTGTATTGTTAAATTTTTGTATGCTCCTAGTTCAGTGCTTTATACAAAAAATTAAGGGAGGGGCGGAACATGGTAATCTTGGCACAGTTAGTCTTGGATTCAATTTTTGATTCCTTCCCCTCTCCCCAGCTCCTCTCCTTGAGTATCTGAGAATATGCATGGGGATGTGAAACATTCTGAGCAGAGGAACCTTCTAGTGCTCCTTTGATATCCTAAAGTGATTTTCTACCCCTTCTCACCTCCTCCCTTAACACACATACCAGTTAGTTATTCTGGGAATAAAATACTTGGAATCAGCATTGTTATGCATTGTTTCTGTATGGTGTAAAACAGGGTCGTGACCTAACTTTCCTTTTAAACTGCTCACCCTTTCCCCATCTTTACAAGTAGACCTCTTTATGGACTCAGTTTTGTCCCAGCTACAAAGTTGAAGAAGAATGATGCCAAACACAGTGGGCTAAAGAGATCCTCTTATAACAGATTTGGGCATTTCCAGACAAATCTGTTACAATAAAAGACATTTAATTGCTGCTTCTATAAGTCAAAGCTTACAGTTTTACCAAAATGCCAGTACTTTGACTTTAAAACTGCTAACATTCACTGATTTAAAGTGTCCAAGTCAGTGGTTTTTAGTATGTTCACAGAGTTGTATAACCATCACCACAATCACCTTTTCATCCCCACCTACACCCCTGCAAAAACCCCTCCATATCCATTAATATTCACTCCCATTTTCCCCCTCCTCTCTCATCCCCAAATAGACTAGTTTTAATCAACCAGTAATTTTTCTGTCTCTATCGATTTATCTGTCCTGGACATTTGATATAAATGAAATCATAATATGGGTCTTTTGTGACTTCTTTCACTTAGCATGTTTTCAAGGGTCATTCATTTTGTAGCATGTCAGTACTTTTTTTCTTTTTATTGTTGAATAATCCACTGTATAGATATACCACATTTATTTGTTCATCAGTTGATGGACATTTGGGTTGTTTCTACTTTTTGGCTATTAGGACTACTGCTACTGTGAATATTCATGTAGAAGTTCTGAGGATGTATGTTTTCATTTCTCTCCAGCATAGGTAGAGGTGGATTTGCTGGGTCATATGGTAACTCTGTTAACCTTTTGAGGAACTGCCCAACTGTTTTCCAAAGCAGCTGCACCATTTTGCATTCCTTTTAGCAATGTAGGAAGGTCCCATTTTTTCCCACACCTTTACTAACATTTGTTATTCCCCTTCTTTTTAAGATAGCCACCTTTATTTTCAATTGATTTTTTTTTTTTTTTTTTAGAGAGGAAGGAAGAGAAAGATAGACACATCGAAATGAGAGAGAAAAATCAATCAGTTGCCTCCTGCATGCCCCCTACTGGGGATTGAGCCATTGCGGTGATCGAGTAATCTAACTGAGACCTCTCAGTCCACTAAGCCACACTGGCTGGGCTAAGATAGCCATCTTAGTGGGTGTGAAGTTGTATCTCATTGTGGTTTTGATTTTTATTTCTCAAATGGCTAATGATGCTGAGCATCTTTTCATGTGCTTATTGGCCATTTGTGTATTTTCTTTGGGGAAATGTCCTTTGCACTCTTTTAAATTGGGTTATTTATCTTTTTATTACAGAATTGTAAAAGTAATTTATATATTCTGAATACAAGTCCTTTTTCAGATATATAACTTGCAAAAATTTTCTCACATTTTATGGATTGTTTTCACTCTTTTGATGGTGGTGTTCACAGCAATTTGGATTACATTTTACAAACTAATTTTTAAAAAATAGACTGTGGATGACCTAGATTTTACTTAATCAAGAAAGTTGTTAGGAATAGATTTCAGGGTTTACTGATACCCTTTACTACATAAACATAAACTTTTCTGTGGATCAACTGGGTAATATAGTTGTAAAACACACCCTGTTTCTGCTATGGTATATAAATATTTAAATTTAGAGTAAAGAGGAATAGTGAAATTTTGTTTCTGCATAGTGTAAAACAGGACTGTGACCTAACTTTCCTTTTAAACATATATTCATATCACTTAATATAGTTATTGGATATTTTAGTATATGGCAAATATCTATATAAGAAGTCCTCGCTTAACATTGTCAATAGCAACTTTAAGTGAAACAACACATAATGAAACCAATTTTACCATAGCTAACTGTTATAAACAAGAGTTAAGTTCCTACGATATCTCATCAATGTTATAATTAAAAGATGCTGAATGAAATGATGTTATTTGAGGACCTGCTGTATAGCAAACAAAAAAAGAGTCCTTCTCTATTTCCTTGCTGCTCAAAATAGCAAAGGCCAGCAGCATAGGCACCACTTGGCACTCCTAGATCAACTGAGTCAGATCTGTATTTTAATGTGATCCTCTGGTGTTTGTACACTAAAGTTTGAGAACCACAACTTTATTTGACTTATACTAAAAAAACACAAACACAAAGCTTGAACTATGTGAAGACTTTACAGACAGTGGAATCTGTTGAATTGATATTGCTAGAAAAAGTAATTTAAATTATAACAAACGTTTTGTATTTGTTAAATATTTACTCCCCTTATGAGGACAGTTTTGTTTCATTAAAAAGATAAATTAATTCTGTTTACTGTTTGGGGGTGGTTTAGAAATTGACTTAATTCTGATCCTGGTGAGTCTAAGTAATCTTACCCAAACTGAGATATTTATAAATGCTCTGTTGAAGTTCCTTATTATTTAAGTGGTTGATTGATAACATTGACTTGCAAACAATCACTTATTTATCGTTTAGTCAAACTCAAACCATCTGGTTTGGAGCCAGGAAACTCTTGGGGCTCAAAATAGTTTTTACTTAAAATACTAGTATGTTTCAGATTGCTTATTTTTAAAAAGTCTTGACCCTATTGCTCTGCACCTAAACTGTCACAGTTGAGCATGAAGTCCTATCTTTTATGTGCCTGCCATCAAAAGATTACAGGTCTCTTTAAAATTATAGCAACTAACACTGGCACTTTGGGTCTTCTTAATGAATACTGCCATGCTTTAAGGCATGAGCACTTCCCATAGTTTCCTTCCCTTAATAGCCATCCAGAAGCATCCCAATGAATATGGCTACTTTTTTATCCTTCTTAATTTTCTTAGCATTATTTCTGTGTTTAGTTATATAGGTGAAAATTAATGTATTTGGATCATACTATTTTAACTTCTGCAACAGTACTTTAAACTGAATTGATGTTTAGGTTACTATTATCTTGAGTTTCAAGAATTGTCCACTTAGCAGATATATCTTTTGAGAAGTCATAAACATTTTCCATTTTCCATTATGAATTCAGTTTCAGAAATTTAATTTTTTCTCCAAATTAATTTTTTCTTAATTGGGCATTGAGAATTATATAATACAATACTTTTTTACTTTAGCTAAAGGTAAATCCATTTAATAGTATTGCTTAATTTACCTAATTGTTTCTAAGATGCCTGGTTGTAGTTATTTTTGAACTTTGTGTTCTATTTTCATTGCCTTTCTCACTCTGAGGATGCAAAAATAAGACATTAAGAGGTAGAGAGAGAAAAGTTTTAAAAGTACAATTATTGTACTATGGGAACATTTTTAAGGGGCATGTAAACCAGAAAAAGTGCCTGAGTTGAATTTTCAAAAGTGCTTGGTATATATTATTATGCACCAAAAGTTTAAATCAATTAAGTTACCTAGCAAAAATTAAATATGATTTTATCGGTCTTTGACATGTAACTTAGCGTAGACTAGTCACAACCTAGTAACTTATTCAGCTTGTATTTTTCACAAGAACTTGCATTAATAGCATATCTAACACTTGAATGAAACAAAACAACTGATAGAGCAAATATACAGCTGTATCTTGTTCTATTGCACTTCACTTTATTGCGCTTTGCAGATACTGTGTTTTTTACAAATTGAAGGTTTGTGGCAACCGTGCATCAAACAAGTCTGATGGTGTCATTTTTCCAACAGCCTGTCACATTTTGATAATTCTCTAATATTTCAAACTTTTTCATTATTATATTTGTTATGGTGATTTGTGATTAGTGTTTTTTGATGTTACTATTATCGTTGTTTTTGGGTTCCATGGACCATGCTCATATGATGATGAACTTAATCCATAAATGTTGTTTGTGTTCTGACTCCTCCACCAACTGGCTGTTTCCCCATCTCTTTCCCTCTCCTCGGGCCTCCCTATTCCCTGAGACACAACAATATTGAAATTAAGCCAGTTAATAACCCTATAATGGCCTCTAAGTGTTCAAGTGAAAGGAACAGTCACATGTCCCTCACTAAATCAAAAGCCAGAAGGCACATCAAAAAGTGAGATAGACTGAAAGTGAGACCTCTTGTGCCAAACAGTTAGCCAGGTTGTGAATGCAAAGGAAAAGTTCTTGAAGGAAATAAAAAGTTCTACTCTAGTGAACACAAATGATAAGAAAACAGCCTTAAATGCTGATACGGAGAAAGTTTTAGTGGCTTGGATAGATCAGACCAGCCATAATGCTCCCTTAAGCCAAAGCCTAATCCAGAACAAGGCCTAACCTCTCTTTAATTGGAGAGAGAGAGAGGGTGAGGAAGCTGTAGAAGAAAAGTTTGAAGCTGGCAGAGATTGATTCATAACGTTTAAGGGAAGAAGCTGTCTCCATAATATAAAGTGCAAGGTGAAGCAGCAAGTGCTCATATAGAAACTGCAGCAAGTTATCCAGAATATCTAGCTAAGATGATGAAGGTCACTAGACTAAACAACAGATTTTTATTGTAGACAAAACAGTCTTATATTGGAAGAAGATGCCATCTAGGACTTTCATAGCTAGAGAGAAGTCAGTGCCTGTTGTCTTGTTTTAAGAAATTGCCACAGTCACTCCAACCTTCAGCAACTACCACCCTGATCAATCAGCAGTCAACAACATCAAGGCAAGACAAGACCCTCTGCCCGCAAAAAGATTACGACTTGCTAAAGGCTCAGATGATGGTTAGGATTTTTTAGCAAGAATGTATTTTAAGTTAAGGTATGTACATTGTTTTGTAGACAAAACACTATTGCACATTTAATAGACTACAGTGTAGTGTAACATAACTTTTATATGCACTGGGAATCAAAAAAATTGTGTGACTTGCTTTATTGCAGTGGTCTTGAACCGAACTTGTATACAGTAAATATAATAGACTACTGGTTATCATTTTAAAAAGTACTTATATTAAAAAAGACTAATCCCAGAAACTGGAACATATACAGACATATCATAAACAAAAAAAAATAAAGTTTGCGAACAGATATGGAAAAATGTTCTGTATAACTAGGAATAAAGGTAATATAAATTAAAATTCAAAGATTGATTCCAGTGCTAGAAAGAAAACTATAAAAGGGGAACTTTTGAACTATTTTATAATCCTTTGAAAGTGAATTAAAGGTGTGTGTTAAGCTATCACACATTTGTGATTCTGTTTTAAGGTAGGCATTAATTTTTTTTGTCATTTGTTTATTGAAGTATAATTTATATACAATAAAAACCATCCTTTTTGGTATACAGTTCTGTAACTTTTGACAATTATATACTATAATTCAGTTACTGTTACAATAAAGGTAGAACAAAAGGTTCCTTCATCCCCCCTTGCAGTTAAACCCTCTTCCAACACACATCCCTCTGGGTAATCACTGGTCTGTTATCCGACCTTCTAGTTTTTTAGGCACTAATTCTAGTAGTGAAAGCAGTGCAGATGTCCATTAACAGGGAAATATCTATGTAAATTATGACATGCCTCCTTATTTGAACTTTCACCCTAAAACAGTAAGAATGACTAAGTAGCCCAGGCGGTGTGGCTCAGTTGGTTGAGCATCGACCCATTGCACCAAGAGGTCGCCGATTTGATTCCCGATCAAGGCACATGCCCAGGTTGTGGGCCCAATCCCCAGTGAGGGGGCATGCAGGAGGCCTCCAGTTGATGTTCTCTCTCATTGATGTTTCTATCTCTCTCTCCCTCTCCCTTCTTCCCTCTATAAAATCAATAAAGAAAAAAAAAGTAAAAAAAAAGAACGACTAAGTAGTACCTATGTAGTTCATATAGTTACTATGTAGTAACTATGTAGTTCATGTAGTTCATATAGTAACTATGTAGTTCATATGTAGTCCATGTTAATATAATATGACAAAATGACCAAGATGTAGGTGAAAAGCAGGCAACAGTTACATATATACTGATTAGAACTTTGTCAGAGCATACTATGTAAAAGAGACTTGGAGACACAACACAAAAATTATAGTTGCTTTAAAATCAGGCTTTTTTTTCTTAAGCCTCTATTTTATAAACTTTTAAGTAATGCTCTAGGATATAATTCAGAATATGTAGGGCTTCCAGGGCATGAAAGTTGTGGTTGGATATACTTACATTGTTAGAGTATTAATAAGATCCCCTTCTAAGATTTTACTTTTTAAACTTATTTATCTTCAGAGGCTAAATTTAAATCACTTTTTATGATAGCAAGTATTAAAAATATAAGAATCTACATTTAACAGTGTGCTAACTGCTATCTGGAATATAAAGGAAATATAGGACATGTGTACTTTAGGAATATTGACAGTTTAGGGAAGAAAACCTATTTCTGAAGCAGTGACATTATACTACTGTAAGTTATTACATAGTATTATAATAGTAGATGCAATATGAATACCTACCAGGATGAGTGATACATTTATTTACTAGGCATTCTCAAGATGGCAAATTGATATGGTATAACTAAGGAGGCATCTTTGAGCAGCTAAAATTCTTGGTGAAACTGGGACAAAAAGTTTAAAAAGATAAAGAAGAGTGTATTAGGGAAAAATGAAGAACAGAGGCTTGAAGATGGAAGTGAACAGACTGTCCCTGGTGCTGGGAGAGATACTTAGGATGGAGTGATGTGAAGCATAAGCAGAATATCTGCGTTATTTATGGCAAGTATTGATAATGTCTTTTGGATTAGGGTTAAGTGTTGGCAAACTATGGCTAATGGGTTAGATCCTTCACACTCCCTGTTTTTGGATTACCTGAGAGCCAAGAAATGGTTATATAATATATTGTTTAATGGTTGAAAGAAAACCAAATGAAGAATAATAATATCTATGACATGAAAATGATAGGAAGACCACATTTCAGTGTCCATAAGTAAAGTTTTGTTAGAAAACAACCACGCCCATTAATTTAACATGCAGTAAGTTCCCCTCTTACCCGAAGTTTCACTTTTTATGGTTTCAGTTATCCAAGGTCAGCCACAGTCCAAAAATATTAAATGGAAAATTTCAGAAGAAACAGGTTCCTGAATTTTAAATTGCACACTGAGTAGTGGGATGAAATCTCTCACTGTCCCACCCAGAACATGATTCATTCCTTTGTCAAGCACGTCCACCTATTGGTCACTTTTAGTATACCTCGGTAAGCAGGTGGACTGTTGCTATATCACAATGCTTGTGTTCAAGTGACCCTTATTTTACTTAAAGGGCCTCAAAGTGCACGTGTAGTTTAAACATTATCCTAGGTATATATGTATAGCAAAAAAACAGTATACAGGGTGGGGCAAAAGTAGGTTTACAGTTGTGAGTACTTGAAACATAGAATTTATTCTTGTATTATTATTTTTTTTATTAATTAAAAAAATTTTTTTTATTGATTAATTTATTTTTGTTACAGATGTTTCTCCCTTTTCCCCCCAGACACCCTCCTCCTAATCCCACCCCACCCTCCTTCCCCAAGCTTTGTTGTCCATGTTCATTGGTTACACATACATGCATATAAGTTCTTTGGTTTATCTTATCCCTCCCTCCCGCCCCCCTCCTCTGAGGTTTGTCTGTCTGAACCATACTCCTTTCTGTGTCTGTGGGTCTTATTTTGTTCATCAGCTTATTTTGTTCATTATATTCCACAAATAAGTGAGATCATGTGGTATTTGTCTTTTTCTGATTGGCTTATTTCGCTTAGCATAATGCTCTCCAGGTCCCTCCATGTCCTCTCAAAGGATAAGAGATCTTTCTTTTTTACAGCTGCATAATATTCCATTGTGTATATGTACCACAGCTTTTTTATCCACTCATTTATTGATGGACACTTGGGCTATTTCCAGATCTTAGTTATTGTAAATAGTGCTGCTATGAACATAGGGGTACATATATTCTTTCTGATTGGTGTTTCAAGCTTCTTAGTATATATTCCTAGAAGTGGAATCACTGGGTCAAATGGCAGTTCCATTTTTAATTTTTTTTTTTTTTATCCTTGCCCGAGGACATTTTTCCATTTTTTTGTTCAGATAGAGTAGGAGGAAGAGAGAGGAAGAGAGACAGAGAGAGAAACATCGATGTGAAAGGGACACATCGAGTGGCTGCCTCCTGCACGACCCAACCAGGGGCCGGGAACAAACTGCAACCAAGGTACGTGCCCTTAGTGGGAACCGAACCCGGGTGTCTTTGGACCGCAGACCAACGCTCTAACCGCTGAGCCAAACCGGCCAGGGCTCCATTTTTAATTTTTGAGGAAACACCATATTGTTTTCCATAGTGGCTGCACCATCTGCATTCCTACCAACAGTGTACTAGAGTCCTCTTTTTTCCACACCCTCACCAACACTTGTTGTTTGATGATTTGTTGATGGCGGCCATTCTGACAGATGTGAGGTGATACCTCATAGTTGTTTTAATTTGCATCTCTCTGATGATTAGTGACGTTGAACATTTTTTTCATATGTCTCTTGGTCATTTGTATGTCCTGTTTGGAGAGGTGTCTATTTAGGTCCTCTGCCCATTTTTTAATTGGGTTTTTTGTCTTCCTTTTGAGTTGTATGAGCACTCTATATTTTTTGGAAATTAACCCCTTATCTGATATATCATATGCAATTATGCTCTCCCATACAGTGGGTTCCCTTTCCACTTTGATGCTTGTTTCTTTTGCTGTGCAGAAGCTTTTTAGTTTAATGTAGTCCCATGTATTAATTTTTTCCTTTGTTTTTCTTGCCTTAGGCATTGTATCAGTGAAAATTCTGCTACGTGTGATGTCTGAAATTTTGTTGCCTACACTTTCTTCTAGGATTTTTATGGATTCACAAGTCACATTTATGTCTTTTATCCATTTTGAGTTTATTCTTGTGTATGGTGTAAATTGGTGGTCTAGTTTCATTTTTTTTGCATTTAGCTGTCCAATTTTCCCAACACCATTTATTAAAGAGGCTGTCTTTAGTCCATTGTATGCTCTTGCCACCTTTCTCAAATATTAATTGAGCATAATGTCTTGGGTCTGTTTCCAGGTTCTCTGTTCTGTTCCATTAATCTATATGCCTATTTTTGTGCCAGTACCAGGCTGTTTTGATTGCAGTGGCTTTGTAGTATTACCTGATATCCAGTATTGTGACCCCTCCTACTTTGTTCTTCACTTTCAAGATTGCTGTCGCTATTGGGGGTCTTTTTTGGTTCCATATGAACTTTTGAAGTATTTGTTCTAGTTCTGTGAAATATGTCATTGGTATTTTGATGGGGATTGCATTGAATCTATAGATTGCTTTGGGTAGTATGGACATTTTAATGATGCTAATTCTTCCAATCCATGAACAAGGTATGTGCTTCCACTTTTTTATATCTTCCTCTATTTCTTTTTTCAATGTCCTGTAGTTTTGTGCAAATAGGTCCTTTACTTCTTTGGTTAAGTTTATTCCTAGGTATCTTAATTTTTTTGCTGCAGTGGTAAATGGGATTGTTTTTTTAGTTTCTCTTTTCTGTGAGTTCATTATTGGTGTATAAGAATGCCATCAATTTCCTGATGTTAATTTTGTATCCTGCTACTTTGCCAAATTCATTTATTAAATCTAGTAGATTTTTGATGAAGTCTTTAGGGTTTTTATGTATAATATCATGTCATCTGCAAATAATGACAGTTTCACTTCCTCCTTTCTAATTTGGATCTCTTTTATTTTTTCTTGTCTGATTGCTGTGGCTAAGACTTCCAGTACTATGTTAAATAAGAGTGGCAAAAGTGGGCATCCCTGTCTTTTTCCTGTTCTTAAGGGAAATGCTTTTAGTTTTTGTCCATTGAGTATGATGTTGGCTTAGGTTTTTCATATATGGCCTTTATTATGTCAAGATGTGATCCCTCTATTTCCACATTGCTGAGCATTTTTATCAGAAATGGGTGCTGTATTTTGTCGAATGCTTTTTCAGCGTCTATTGATATGATCATATGGTTTTTATCTTTCATTTTGTTTATGTGGTGTATCACATTTATTGATTTGCAAATATTGTACCAGCTTTGCATCCCTGGGATGAATCCCACTTGGTCATGGTGAAAATTTTTTTTAATGTATTGCTGGATCCAATTTGCTAATATTTTGTTCAGGATTTTGGCATCTATGTTCATCAGGGATATTGGCCTGTAGTTTTCTTTCTTTGTAGTGTCTTTGTCTGCTTTTGGAATTAGAATTATGCTGACCTCATAGAACGAGTTTGGAAGTCTTCCTTCTTCTTGAATTTTTTGGAATAGCTTGAGGAGAATGGGTGTTAGTTCTTTAAATGTTCGGTAAAACTCCCCCGTGAAGCCGTCCGGGCCTGGGCTTTTGTTTGCTGGGAGAGTCTTGATTACATCTTCAATTTCCTTCATTGTTATTGGTCTGTTCAAGTTTTCTACCTCTTCCCGGTTCAGTTTTGGGAGATTGTGTTTCTAGAAATTTCTTCATTTTGCCTAGATTGTCCAATTTGTTGTTGTATAATTTTTCATAGTATTTGTTAACGATCCTTTGTATTTCTGTAGTGTCAGTTGTTACTTCTCCTCTTTCGTTTCTGATTTTGTTTATTTGGGTCATCTCTCTCTGTTTTTTGGTGAATGTAGCTAAGGGCTCATCAATCTTGTTTATCTTTTCAAAGAACCAGCTCTTTGTTTCATTGATCTTTTGAATTGTTATTTTAGTCTCTATGTCCTTTATTTCCACTCTGACCTTTACTATTTCTTTACTTCTACTTGCTCTGGGTTTTTCTTTTTGTTTGCTTTCTAGTTCTTAAAGTTGTGAGGTTAGATAGTCAATTAGACATTTTTCTTGTTTCTTGAGTTAGGCCTGTAGTGCTATGAACTTCCCTCTCAGAACTGCTTTTGCTGCGTCCCATAGATTTTGTGTTGCTGTGTGTTCATTTTCATTGGTTTCCAGGAAATTTAAAAAATCCTTGATCTCCTTGTAACTCATTTATTGTTTAATAACATGCTATTTAGCCTCCATGTATGTGAATGTTTTTGCTGGAATTGATTTCTAGTTTCATGCCATTGTGATTTGAGAACATGCTTGTTATGATTTCAATCTTCTTGAACTTGTAGAGACTTAGTTTGTGTCCTAACATGTGGTGTACCTTCGAGAATGTCCCATGTGCACTTGAGAAGAATGTGAATTCTGCAGTTTTGGGGTGTAATTCTCTGTAGATATCTATTAAATCTATTTTGTTTAGTGCATCATTTAGAGTCTCTATATCCTTGTTAATTTTTTGTCTAGAGGACCTATCCAGTGATGTCTTTGGGGTGTTGAAGTCCCCTGCTATGATTGTACTGCTGTCGATTTCTCCTTTGAAGTCATTCAGAAGTTTTAAAATATATTTTTGTGCTCCTGTGTTTGGTGCATATGTTTACCAAGGTTGTATCTTCCTGTTGGATAGATCCTTTCCATATTATTTAGTGGACTTCTTTGTCTCTAGTTATGGCCTTCATTTTGAAATCTATTTTATCAGATATGAGTATTACTACCCCAGCTCTTTTTTTCTTTTGGGTTTGCTTGGAAGATTGTTTTTCCATCCCTTCGCTTTCAACCTATATGAGTCTTTTGTTGTGAGGTGTGTCTCTTGTAAACAACATATATATGGATCATGCTGTCTTATCTAATCAGCTACTCTTTGTCCTTTGATCAGAACATTCAGTCCATTTACTTTTAAGGTTATTATTGATATGTACTTATTTATTGCCATTTTTGATTATTGTGGTTATATTTTTCTTCCTCTTTCTTGCAGTGCTGGTTTGGTGCTAATATATTCCCTTAGCCTTTTTTTTGTCTGAGAAGCTCTTTATTTCACCTTCTATTTTGAATGATAGCCTTGCTGATAGAGTAGTCTTGGATTCAGATCCTTGTTTTTCATGACCTTTATTACTTCATGCCATTCCCTTCTGGCCTGTAGTGTTTCTGTTGAGAAATCAGCTGATAGCCTTATGAGGGTTCCTTTGTAGGTAACCTGTTGCTTATCTCTTGCTGCCTTTAGGATTCTCTCTTTGTTTAATTTTTGGCATTTTAATTACTATGTGTCTTGGTGTGGGTCTGTTTAGGTTCTTTTTACTTGGGGCTCTTTGTGCTTCTTGTACTTGTATGCCTTCTTCCTTCACCAAATTAGGGAAGTTTTCTGTCACTATTTCCTCAAATATATTCTCTAAGCCTTGCTCATTTTCTTCTTCTTCTGGAATTTCCATGATGTGGATGTTGTTACGTTTCATGTTGTCCCACAGTTCTCTTAGGCTGTCTTTCTGTTTTTTAATTGTTTTTTCTTTTTGGTTCTCTGATTGGGTGATTTTTTTTTCTACCCTGTCTTCTAATTCACTGATCCGGTCCTCAGCCTCCTCTTCTCCACTGATTATTCCTTCCAATGTGTTCTTTATTTCTGCTATGTCATTCTTCATTTCCAATTTGTTGGTTTTCAATATTTCTGTATCATTATTCATGCTGTTGAGCTTCTTCATGGTTATTACTCTGAACTCTCCCTCTCATATCTTACTCAATTCTCTTTCATTTATTTCATCTTCTGTCGAATTATCTTGTTCTTTCATTTGGGATTTGTTTCTTTGTTTCACCATTTTGGCTATCTCAGTGGGTTTTGAAGCCTGCCAAATTTTCCCTGTGGGTGTTGGTGTTCTGCTGTTTGTGGCTCCCTCTACTGGGTTTGGATGAGTGTGGGAAGCCCCATGTTAAACACCATTATCAAGTCTTAACTTTCCTGGGTAGATTTGCAAGTCCAGGAAAGGTTCAGCTATCCTCTAGCTTTTTGCCTGGAAGCTATTAGTCTCAGTTTCTTGATGAGCCTTGGGTTGTAGCCCTCAACTGAATGAAAAAATCCCTCAGGTGTTTAGGGTAAGAGGATTTCCAGCAGGTGGGGCAGATGCTTTCTGGCTGTTAATGAGCCTCAATTTGCATTTCTCTGGCCTGGCTCGGTGGTGTTAAATTCCTGAGGGATGGGCTGTTGCTCTGGGAAGGGGTTCTTTGAGTAAGATGGCTACTGTCCTATGAGGGGGTGATTCAGCACAAAACTCCCCAATGCCCTCCTAGCTCTTCAAATCCTGAGTTTCTTCACACAGTTCCAGTCCAGTCTGCCCTCCCTCTGATGGAGCCCAAGGTGAGTGGCTGTAGCTAAATTAGTGCTCTGTCCTGGCCCTCTGAGCTGTGGAGCCGGCTTGGGATTTTAACTCCAAGGGAGCTGCTCAAAGCTAAAACAACTGCTGTCCTTGGGCTCCCAGCCTGCCCTCTCAGGCCTCCGCAGTTCCTACCAGGCTTGATTTAGTGTCCTCTTTCTGTCCGTGGTAATACAGGCCCTCTCCAGCTGCTTTTTTGTTGCTTTTCCCCAATGATATGTCTTTATTTTAGTTGTAATTCCAGTTTGGTCCTGGAAGGTGGTCTGTGTAGCTTCCGTTTACTCTGCCGCCATTTTGGAATTCTCCATATTATTATTTCTTAATTATTGTATTATTTTTCATACGAACAGGTGTAAGCCTACTTTTGCCTCACCCTGTTTGTAGGGATTAGCACTATCCTTGGTTTCGATTTCAGCCATCCACTGAGGATCTTGGAATGTGCCCCCTGCAGATAAGGGGAACTACTGCATTGCCTATGGATCCTTTTCACTACATGGTAATTGATCTTATGGTCTGCAAAGACTAAAACACTACTTAGCCCTTTACAAAAAACTTTGCCATCTCCTGGGCTAGATTCACAGTGATTCATACTGGAGGTGATAAGAAATGAGGCTAGAGAGGTAGGGTAGGGAAATATTTCTAGTCTTTTTTTTAAATATGTTTTTATTAATTTTTTTTTAGAGAGGAAGGGAGAGAGAGAAACATCAGTGTAAGAGAGACTCTTCCATTGGCTGCCTCCTGCATGCCCCCTACTAGGGATCGTGCCGGCAACCCAGGCATGTGACCTGACTGGGAATTGAACAAGGACCTCTCAGTCCATGGGACGATGTTCAATCTACTGAGCCATGCCAGCTGGGCATATTTTTCAGTCTTTACAATTCATTTCCCATAGGACATCTTATGTGTATTCCCACTAATCACAATTATTCTTTAGTTCACATACCATGAATTCTAAAATTATAGATTTCTACCTTATTGCCCTCCCACCCCCACACAGATGGTTCTGTGAGGATAGATGCTGTAGAATTTTGAAAGCCATCTTAAAGATATTCAGCTATTTCCTTAGAGGAATCATGAAAGCTTTTGAGTTGGAAAGTAATGTGATTGGTGAGAGTTATTATGAGGTTTGGCTTATATTAAGTGTAACCTATTCATTGGAATTTAGTATGACTAGCATTTAAAATATGACCAGTCCTCAGAAATGAGCAGTACTCTGAAATGGCGATTGAGTAACATGGGTTTATGTTTTACTACTAATGTCTCTGTTTTCTATTTGTAGAGTACATTTATCTTCTCTACTTTCCGTAGTTATTAAAAAGATTACAAAGGGCCCTGGCCAGTTTGGCTCAGTGGTTAGAGCGTCAGCCCGCGGACCAGTGAGTCACAGGTTCAATTCCGGTCAAGAGCACCTACCTGGTTGCAGTTTGTCCCGGCCCTGGTCGGGTTGTGCAGGAGGCAACCAGTCGATGTGTCTCCCTTGTGTCGATGTTTCTCTCTCTCTCTCTCTCTCTCCCCCCCCCCTCCCTCCCACTCCATCTGAAGATAAATAGAAAAATATCCTCGAGTGAAGATTAAAAAAAAACCTATGTTTTTAGATGAAAAAAAGATTACAAAGGACACAGTAGTTAAATAAAATTTAGGAAAATTAAAAATGCTGAGCTAGCTAGCATACTGATGACCTTTTTCTTCTTCATTATTTCTGCGTTTTAGTATTTGCTTTTACTTCTTCTGGTTTAATTTACTGTTTTTCCCCTATAACTTCTTGAGATGGAAACAGGTAATTTTTTAAAAGCCTTTCTTCTTTTCTAATGTACATTTAAGCACAGTTTTAGCCATATTCCACAAGACTTGTTACTTAATGTTTTCGTTATCGTTCAGTGAAAAATATTTTCTATTTTCCAGTGGGATTTCTTCTTTGACCCATGGGTTATTTAGAATTTCAGATATATGAAAATCTTTCTAGTTTTTTGTTTGATTTTGATATCTAACTTGTATTATGAACTTAAAACATAGAGCGATTTGTCTCTTGACATTGTGTGAGACTCATTTTATGGCCCAGAGTATGTGATCAATACTTATATACACTCATGTATCCTTGGGAAAAAATGGTATTTAACAGGTATTAAGTTCAGTATTCATTTATGTATGTCAGTGAAATCAAGTTTGTTAATTGTGTTCAATCTTCTATATCCTTTTGGGTTTGATCTTTTATACTGAGAAAGGTATGTTCAAATGTACTGTGATTGTGGGTTGGTCTGATTTTCCTTGTAATTCTGTTGATTTTTGCTTTATATAATTCAAACCTATGTTTTTAGATGAAAACAAATTTAAAATTTTACCTTTATTTTGTTTTGAATTTTATATCATTATAAAATGGTTTTTCTTTTCTAAGCATGCATTTTAAAGTTTACTTAGTCCGATAATTTAATATCAGCTATTTATTTTTTTTAAATGAGTCAACATGTTTTTATTTCTACCACAAAATTAGGGAAACTATCATAAGTGACAACAAAAGATGACCTGCCCCTCAGGAGTTTTCCCCACTACAGACTCTTTGGAACTGACATGAGGTGGGGAAAAATGATGTAGAAATGCAGTGGTTCCTGAAAAATCTTATCTTCAAAATTGATATCAGTTTGCCCTCTTCATTTTATCTCTACGGGCAGGAGTCAAGGCTGGGTAGTGCTCACTGTAGGAGTGTGTGTTAGCAAAGCTACTTGCAGCATCAGACAGCTTTCTTGTGATTAGTTTTTGCATAGGGCATATATTTTTTCCCATCTTTTCACTTCAACCTTCTTTCATTATATTTAATATGTTTCTTATAAGCAGCATGCAGTTGAGTTTATGTGTTTGTATTTTTAGTCTGACAGTTTCTGAGAACATGTAGTTTGCTTGCATTTAATGTAAATACTGATATATTTGGGTTTTAATCTTCTAGCTACTTTTTTTTTTTATTTGTCCTACCTGTTTTGTATTCTTTGCCTGTCCTTTTTGTCTTTGTTTGGGTTTTATTTTTTCTCTATGTTAGAGAATATGTAGTAATTATATGCATACCCTATTTTAGTGGTTACCTTAGATAATACTATATCTTATCAAAGGCTAACATAAATTTCAAATTTTACCTCTTTCCAAGCAATGCAGAAATCTTAGAATACAGTGGGGCAAAAGTAGGTTTTACAGTTATTTGTATAGAAAATAATGCAATAATTAATAACAATACAAGAATAAACTTTTGTGTTTTATGTATTCACAACTATAAATCTACTTTTTCCCCATTGTAGTTTAACTCCAAATACCCTCATACTTTTGTGCTGTTGCTGTCAAGCTTTTTACTTACATATATATTTCAAGCCCTATAAGACATTATTTTTAAAGTCAATATTTATTTAGAATTTTTACAAATTACTCTTTTTGTTTTATGTTTATGATCACATCTCTAGGTTTCCATGTAGCTCATCTTCCTTTAGCCTAAAGGACACCCTATAGTATTTAATTTATGTCTGCTGGTAATAAATAATCTTAGATTTTTTCTCACCTGAAATGGTCCTTTATTTCATATTCTTTTTTTTTAATCCTCCCCCGAATATACATTCATTGACTTAAGAGAGAGGAAGAGAGAGAGAAACATCGATGTGAGAAGGAAACATCAATCAGTTGCCTCCAAACCTGTAACCTAGGTATGTGCCCTGACTGGGAATTGAACCTGCAACCTTTTGATGTACAAGATGATGCTCCAACCAACCAAGCCACCCCACCAGGGCTATTTCTTATTCTTTTTTTTTTTTTTTTTTTTAATAACTCATCTTTATTGTTGAATGTATTACAGATATTCCCCCTTTTTTTCCCCATTGACCCCTTCCTTCCCAATCCGGCCCCCTCCAGCCTTCCCCCCACTATTGTCGGTGTCCACTGTTTATGCATATATGCATATAAGTTCTTTGGTTTATCTCTTCCAGCATCTCCCCTTCCCTCTGAGGATGTCAGTCTAACAACCAATTTGTACTTCTTAGTACCTTCACCTTTTTCACCCATCTCAAACCCCCTCCTATCTGGCAACCAACCAAGAGTTCTCTGTATCTATGAGTCTGTTTCTGTTCTGCTTGCTCATTTTGTTTGTAGATTCAATTGTTGATAGATATGTATTAATTGACATTTTATTGTTCATATTTTTGTTTTTCTTCTCCTTCAAGAAGACCCTTCAACATTTCATGTAATACTGGTTTGGTGGTGATGAACTCCTTTAGGTTTTTCTTGTCTGGGAAACTGTTCATATGGCCATCGATTCTAAATGATAGCTTTGCAGAATAGAGTAGTCTTGGTTGTAGGTCATTGCTTTTCATCACCTTGAATATCTCTTGCCACTCCTTTCTGGCCTGCAAAGTTTCTTTTGAGAAATCAGCTGACAATCTTATGGGAGCTCCTTTGTAGGTAACAAACTGCTTTTCTCTTGCTGCTTTTAAGATTCTCTCTTTGTATTTAACCTTTGGCATTTTGATGAGTCTTGGTGTGGTCCTCTTTGGGTTCATCTTGTTTGGAACTCTCTGTACTTCCTGGACTTGTAGACCAGTGTCCTTCACCAAGTTAGGGAAGTTTTCTGTCATTATTGTTTCAAATAGGTTTTCAATATCTTGTTCTCTTCTCCTTCTGGCACCTCTATGATGCAAATGTTAGCATGCTTGAAGTTGTCCCAGAGGCTCCTTACACTATCCTCATTTTTTTGGATTCTTTTTTTCATCTTGCTGTTCTGATTGGGTAGTTTTTTGCTTCCTTATATTCCAAATCAATGGTTTGCTTCTTGGCTTTACCTACTCTACTATTGATTCCCTGGAAATTATTATTTATTTCAGTTAGTGCATCCTTCATTTCTGACTGATCCTTTTTAATGTTGTTGATGTTCTCACTAAGTTCCTTGGAGGTCTCCTTAAGTTCCTTGAAGGTCTCACTAAGCATCTTGAATGTCTCATCAAGTAGTTCATAGGGCGGCCTGTTGTTGCAGGTGTCCTGTAGGATCCAATGGCACAGCCTCCCTGATCACTCCTGCTGGGCCCTTGAGGTATATCCCTAGTGTGGACTATACACCCTTCTGTTGTAATTGAGTCTTGATTGCTGTTGGCACATCAATGGGAGGGATTTACTCAGGCTGATCAGCTACAAGGACTGGCTGTGCCCACTGACCACTGGCCTCTGACTCCCTTGGAAGATCAGCTGTGTAGAGGCTCATCATACAGAGCAAGACTTACTTCATCAGGGCTCTGGTACCCACTGAGTCCGCTCATTGAGTGTGTCACTTGTGGAGGTGGTTGGGTGGTGGTGTTTCGATGTGGTCTGAAGCTGTCCACTTGGTGTGCTGGCTCTGGGGCAAGGTCAGCCACTGCCTGTGTTCTATCCGGGGCCACCTGGCATAAGCTACGAAGTGATCTGCTGATGGCTGCTTCTTGTGCTGGGCTTGGAGGTGCCCAGGAAAAACCAAGTTGTGAACGAAGGCTAGTTGCTTCTAGTGCCAGGCCTGGGGCCACTTAACGAGAGGTATGGGGCTTGCTGAGACCAGATGGTGCTTGTTTGAGAGATTTTAGGAAACTCTGAAGCAGCATCCAAGACAGGCCAATCCTGTGGTAAAGTCTTTAGAATCAGCTTGGGTGGGCCAGAAAGTTGGGTGGGGCGAGGCCTCAGGGAATCACCAGGGCGGGGCAAACAGTGTGAGCCAGGTTGCTGGAGTCCCAGATATGGCGGTTGTCTGCTGCCCCAGGAAGGGCTCACCAAAGGAACAATGGCCTCCACCAGCACGTCTGTCCAGGAGAAAGCCACCTCTCCAGCCCTCATCCCGAGGCCAAACAGCTCAGTTCTTCCCTGTATGTCTCTGGCGCCCCTCAAGCTGCCTCCCCTCTGAGCTCAGAGGGAGCAAGTCCAAGTTAGTCCGTGTGTGGGCCCTTTAAGAGGAACTGCCTGGGGCTCCAGCAGCAGCTGCATCCTCCCTCAGCCTCAGTTCCTGCTGGTTTTTCCAGCCAGAAGTTATGGGGACTTCTCTTCCTGGCACTGGAACCCTGAGCTGGGCGCCTGGTGTGGGACGGGGACCCCTTACTCCTCAGGGAGGACCTTCCCAGCTGAGGTATCCTCCTGATTTTTATCCGCCACACGTGGGTGTGGGACCAGCCCGTCTGTACCTCCACCCCTCCTACCAGTCTCAATGTGGCTGCTTCTTTAATTTCATAGTTGTAGGACTTCCATTCAGCTGGATTTCAGGTGGTTCTGAATGGTGGTTGTGTTGTAGTTTAGTTGTAATTTTGATGTGGTTGTGGGAGGAGGTGATACAACGTTTACATACACTGCCATCTGGACCGGAAGTCTCTCTATTTCTTATTCTTGATGTGGGTATAGAATTCTAAGTTGGCAGTTATTTTCCTTTATTGTATTTATTTATTTAATCTTTATTGTTGGGAGTATTACAGATGTCCCCCTTTACCTTTATTGCTTTTGTGTTGACTCCTGGCTTCTGTTTTTCCTGATGAAAACTTTCTCATCATCTAGTTGTTGCTCTTTTGCAGGTTATTTCCACCTGTTCTCTGATTTTAAGATTCTTCTTTATCTTTAGTTTTCATCAATTTTGCAGTAGTGTGCCTCAAAGTGGTTTTTAAAAAATGTATCTTTCTTGATGTTTTTAAAGTGTATTAAATTTATAATTTAATCTTTGATCAGCTTTGGAAAATTCTCAGACTTTACCTGTTTAGGTATTGCTTTGGGCCAACTTTCTTCCACTAGAATTCTGGTTTTAAGTATGTTAACCCTTCTGACAACATTTCCTCTCTTACAGTCTCCTGCTTTGCCCTCCTTTCACCTCCATGCTTCTTTTATTTTCTCGTTCACTAGTTCTCTATTCAGCTGTATGTAGTCTGCTTTTAAAGCCACCCACTGAGTTTTTGAGTTCTAGAATGGTTTCTTCTTTTGTAGTTTCCAATTTTCTGTTTAATTCTCAAAATTGTTTTTTAATTTCTCCAAATATGCTAAGCATAGTTACTATTTTAAAGTCAATATCTGATAAGTGTATTATCTGGATCTTCGGTTGGGTTTTCTGTCAGTTGTTATTTTTTTTAGTTTTTCTATTATGGTTCCTTGTTTTTTCTTCTGTCCATTATTTTTTGTTGGATACCAAACATTATATATGAAGAATATAAAAAATAACTTGAGCCTTAGTATGATAATATCTTCTTCTAAATAGTATTTGTATTTGCTTCTGGCTTTTGATTATGTATATGAGCAATCCTGGATTATTTTAATATTGAGATGATTTAAAATTGGCTTTTAGTTCCTGTGATGGCTGGTCTGTTTGCAGTTCACCATAACTTTTAGAGTGTAGACCTTCAGAGCTATAATCCAAAGTGTCAGGGGATTTCAAAGTTCCCTTCTTAATGGGCTCTGGACTCCAGTTTTCTTCTCTAGCCCTGTAAGGTTGTCAGAAGCTCTACTCAGTTTTTCATCTGCTTCTCCAGAATTGGTAGAGGCCATTGGGGGAAGCTTCCTCAAATTGTGGACTTGACTTCTCTAATTTTCTTTATGTTCCTGGATGTTGTTTCCTTGTTAGCTCTTACATGGTGTCAAACAGATTTTTAAAAATACATGTTTCTGCTTTTTTAGTTCTTAGTGGGAGGGTAATCATATTACCTCTGCCAATTCTAAATGTGAACATCTTCCTTATTCTTTTTTTTAAAACTACAATTTTTTTCAATATGTAGGGTATTCAAAATATAGATATTCAGTGTTTTCCCAATAATTCAACTCAGTTAATTGAAAAAGACAACTGGCTTTTGCTGTATTATTATTATTGATTTTGTTACTGTGAATAAAGAATGCCATTTAAGCCTTCTCTTTATATGGGGTTGGCAAAAATAGGTTTACAGTTGTGAGTATATGAAACACAGTTTATTCTTGTATTATTATTATTGTGTTATTTTCCATATGAACAACTGCAAACCTACTTTTGACCACCCTTGAATTTATATTTCTCTTATATTGTCTGTTTCTTAAAGAAAAATGAGAATATTTGGGATTCTTAATTCAAGAGTTTAAAAAATATACTTAGTGTTATAGTCATGTTTAATTGAAATTATTTGGAGCAAATGAACATCAGTAGTCCGAAGTTCTGGTCTCTTTTAGTGCTTGGTTACCATACATATTGCTGAAACATTCTATCAGACACCATTCCATTGTAGACCATTGAAATCCTGGGTCAGAATAAACATATCTAGATAATTATGTAGTCCCTGTAGATATTATGGAAGACTAAACAGAATAAACTTTTGGAGTGATTAAAGTCCTAGTGTATTATTACTTTTACTGTTTTGGAATTTTAGTTGTAGATTTGTTATGTGAAGTGTTCAGGTTTAAACCATTTTCTAGTATACATGCTTTGTCAGGGGTCCCCAGGGCCACCCCCTTGTTTGGAGCTGAGTCAGCATTTAATTGTACTCACAACTAAGATTTGTTACAGTGATGTAAAAAGGAGATACAGATGGATCATATGAGAAAGGCACAGGTAGGGTCTAGAGGAATCTGTATGCAGGCTTTCTGTGTGTTCTCTCCTTCTCATGAGAGGTCACACAGGTCACAATCTTCTCCTAGCAACACAAGTGCACGTGTGCAATGTTTCTGCCCAGGGAAACCCACTAGAGACTTAGCACCCAAGATTTTTTATTAGGTGCTGGTCATGTAGGCACTCTTTCCTGAGCACATATTCAAAATTGTAAACTCCCAGAAGGAATGCAGGTATTCAACATAAATTGCATTATTTGTACAGTGAGTCTCCTTTATCATTTAGGAAAAGTTTTATGTCTTGGAACTGTTTCCCAGGTGGTTCTCAGATGCCAGCCGGTGGCCTTGCAGGCAGCTGTTTCTAAGGATAGCTGTCTCAGCAAGCTATGTTAACTTTTTTCCACACACATACCTAAAATGACTGTTGAAATTTTCTGTAAACATTGTATGTGAGTATCAAAGGTCTGCATGATGATTTTTGTTTTGATAATTAGTAAAATGTTTATTATTAAACTTAGGTAGCGAAAATACTTGGGTGGTGATAATGTCTTAATATGTTCCATGTAGGTTTTTACTAATGTGCCAGTGCCTGTTGTCAGTTTTAATTCCTATGTGGGAAGAACAAGACAGTGTTAGAACATTTAGTACATCTAAAAAGTTTGTTTAAAAATTAAGTTACAATAGGAAATAATCTCTTATGAAAGGACACTTCAGATGTCTCCTTTTAAAGTTCATATTGAACCACCCACATATTTTTCAGATTTCAGTGGACTTGTTTTTCTTAGGAAGCTTTTGAGGAAAGTACTTGGTTACGAAGAATTTTTACTAAAACAGTTGAGTTCTTTTGGCAATCATAAATAATGAAAAAATAATTTCTGACTCCTATTAGAATCAAATAGAAGAATCTTAGATATTATAGACTATATTTCTCATTTCCAAATGTGCAAGCTGACCCAGCAAGTTAAGCAATTATCAGCAAAACTGAATCACTGGTTAATTTCACTTCATCAAGTTTTAGTTATAGAATATGCACTTGAAAATATTATTTAAAAATACCAAGAGGCCATGGATTAATTTTGAATTTCATCCTTGGATATCTTTTCATGCCTAATTTTGTCATTTCATTTATTCAGCAAATTTAACAAGTATTTCTTTGATCCCTGCTTTGTGTCAGACACTAGTTTTAGGTGCTGGGTATTGGATTTTTTATTTTATTTGTAATCAAATTAAAGTATGTCCCATCAAGGATGGCTTGGAGCTGCCTGTTGTTCTGTAGGTTCTAAAGTATATGCATGTATTACACTGTATCCTGGTCCCTCAAAATATTTTATCTCTTTTCCTCCCTTTAAGGTAATACTGCATTGCATGATTGCGCAGAATCTGGAAGTTTGGACATCATGAAGATGCTTCTTATGTATTGTGCCAAGATGGAAAAGGATGGTTATGGAATGACTCCCCTTCTCTCAGCAAGTGTGACTGGTCACACAAATATTGTGGATTTTCTGACTCACCATGCACAGACCAGCAAGACAGAGCGGATCAATGCTTTAGAGCTTCTGGGAGCTACATTTGTAGACAAAAAAAGAGATCTACTTGGGGCTTTAAAATACTGGAAAAAGGCAATGAACATGAGGTACAGTGATAGGACTAATATAATTAGCAAACCAGTGCCTCAGACTCTAATAATGGCTTATGATTATGCCAAGGAGGTAAACAGTTCAGAAGAGCTTGAAGGTCTTATTGCTGATCCTGATGAGATGAGAATGCAGGCACTATTAATTAGAGAACGTATTCTTGGCCCTTCTCATCCTGATACCTCTTACTATATTAGATATAGAGGCGCTGTCTATGCAGACTCTGGAAATTTCAAACGATGCATCAACCTTTGGAAGTATGCTTTGGATATGCAGCAGAACAATTTGGACCCTTTAAGCCCCATGACCGCCAGCAGCTTATTATCTTTTGCAGAACTGTTCTCTTTTATGCTACAGGATAGGGCTAAAGGCCTGCTGGGCACCACTGTTACATTTGATGATCTTATGGGCATATTGTGCAAAAGTGTCCTTGAAATAGAGCGAGCAATCAAACAGACTCAGTGTCCAGCTGACCCATTACAGTTAAATAAAGCTCTTTCCATCATTTTGCACTTAATTTGCTTGTTAGAAAAAGTTCCTTGTACTCTAGAACAGGACCATTTCAAAAAGCAGACTATATACAGATTTCTTAAGCTGCATCCAAGGGGAAAGAATAACTTCAGCCCTCTTCATCTGGCTGTGGACAAGAATACTACATGTGTAGGGCGGTACCCTGTTTGTAAGTTTCCATCTCTGCAAGTTACTGCCATACTGATAGAATGTGGTGCTGATGTGAACGTCAGAGACTCCGATGACAACAGTCCCCTACATATTGCTGCTTTGAACAACCATCCAGACATCATGAATCTCCTTATCAAATCAGGTGCACATTTTGATGCCACAAACTTGCACAAACAAACTGCTAGTGACTTGTTGGACGAGAAGGAAATAGCTAAAAATTTGATCCAGCCCATAAATCATACCACATTGCAGTGTCTTGCTGCTCGTGTCATAGTGAATCATAGAATATATTACAAGGGGCATATCCCAGAAAAGCTAGAGACCTTTGTTTCACTTCATAGATGATAATTTGACTGTATTTTAGCATTGTTAAGGCACGAATTGTTAACAGTTGTTTCATAAATGAGCACTGTTGTGATAACACCAGCATTCATTTAGCTTGATATCCTCGTGCTCTCATTGGCTAAAGCATTATAAACATCAAATTTACAGGCTTGGTTTCCCAGTATTTAATATAAATATACCATATAATATATTGTTTGTGAATTATTGAGAAATGTAATGTCATAATTCAAATTTCTAAAATTGTCTGCCAAAGGCTTATTCATTCTGGTTTTGTTTGCTGTTGGGTGTTTGGGACAGAGTTTACCATTCAGTGGTATCATTATACTCTTCTGGTTTGTGAATTTTATACAATTGAAGGTCTTTCTTTTCTGCTTCTTCCTTCTCTTTTCCAAGCTTCTCCCATTTCCACTTTTTTTTCCTAACCATTCTACTTATCATTCACCCCCCTCCCCCCTTTATGGACCCATGCTAGGTTGTACAAACTTTATGGACTTGTTACCATATGCAGTTACCATAAGTGCTTTATCTTCTCTACGCACCGGCTTAAACTTGACTGTTGTATGTTAGCATACTTTCTATGCAGCAATTGGTCAATTTCAACTCAAAACACTGTTGAGTTTGTTCCAAGGTTCATTTTAGGAAAGTACTCTTCTTGTAGCATGACGATTTTTAGAGCTATTGGTTAGCTACCTGAGCTCAAGCTTTTTATTTTTATTTTATTTTTTTACATCTGAGATTTCTTTCTCTAATCCACTGAAATTATTGTGTGCTAAATTTGGGAAACAAATCTATTCTAACTCATTAACCCAGTTGAAATTTAGGTCTGTCATCTTAATATATCATGTAGTAAAAGGAAGAATCTTTTTAAAGCGACCCACCTTTCATGCTGCGCCAGCATTGTCCTGCTTGTGCTGATGATGTGATTAGGTGTAGAGAATTCGCTTAAATTTAACCTAAAGTTTATCACTCAGCTTAATCAGCCACATTGAAATATTCAGTAATTGAACTGCAAACTACTTTTAGTTACAAAAAGAGCTAAAGCATGTCAGTGGCATGATGCTTGCCAAGCCAGATTTAGACATCTAGGATAATTAAGGTATTTTAGTATGCAATTTACTGCCATAGTATCAAAGGTCAGTAACAGTGTTCTTTCTTTCTTCAAGCTTCAGTATACCTTTAAAGATAACTTGCATGAATTACTTTGGTCTCAATTATTTGTCACCATAGTTAAACACAAAAGGTTGCAGTGCTTCCTTTTTCCCTTACTGAAAGTTAACTTTTCTTTCCTTTTTTTTTTTTTGATGTTTTTTTAAACAGCTTTGCTAATGCCACAGAAAGGGCTCTTTTAACTTAAGATAAATAAAAAGTACTAAAAAAGATTCAGGTAATTATCATTCAGCACTTTATTGTTATTCAGAATAAAGTTTATTGATGGCATATTTGCCCTGCAAATGTCTTACTTAATGAAATTGTGATAAATAAAAACTCCTTATTGGTTTGAGAAAAACTCAGTTTACCTGTGAGTTTAGTGAGCTGGATCACTCAGATTTTTGTGTTGACATTTTATTCTGAGGGTTGATGTAATGGTATTTAAGGAGTCATCATTGCAAATAGTCACATTAGGTTTATTTCATCTGTTTATTTCTCTCTCATCTTTATTTAGTAAAAAAACTTGTAAGGAAGAGTAGTAAACAAAACAGTGTTAGACTTTGTGGTTAAATAATTGAGGTTTAATTTTTAAGAAGATCCTGACTTATTTTACTAGGTTGTAAATTTAATTTCACCACTAAAAAAAAAAAAAAAAAGTGAATTGGATTTAAATGGTCACTCGCCAACCTTTTGGTGAAGAGATTTTAATATTTACCATGGGCAAATTTGATGAAATATTTGAACTGCCACATATATTAAGAATAATTTGTGATTTAGACAAATATACTAGAAATATCAGACATCAATATTTTGAACTCATTGACTCTAACCTTGTAGTATAAGAATTATATATGCATGTGCTACTTTTTTTTTTTTTAAAAGGAAACCTTTGCCAATAAAATAAATCTGCATTGGTTGATCTCAATAATTTGAGGTAAAAGGTGAGCAATTTGATTTTTCAGTGATTTACTATTTCCTCCTTTTTTGGGAGGGGGTAGGAGGGCCTACATGCTCTTATAGATAGTAAGGCACATCTCACACTGTTTTACAGCTGAACTTGAATTGTACAACTCTAGTATAAAATAAGAATTTCTTTACTTAGCATTTTTCACCACTAAATATAGATAACTTAGAACTGTTCCTCAGTCTTGATAACTGAAATGCCTTATTTCACTTAGGATGCAATTCTTTGTTTGCCATCTCCCCAAATGCCATTAGAAGTGATTAAAATATCAGTTTGTTTAATAGCTAAAAATTGTCCATGATTTTTAGAGGAGGTTGGTTAATAAATGTGACCTCAGACACTGTTTAGGCCTTTGTCAGAAAGTATTCTCAAAATTGTTGAGACTGAATAAAATTAAAATTTTGTGTTTTTTTTTTTTTAAACCACAGGTGAGTAATTTAATACTTAATGAGCTAATTGTACTCATTTGAGCCCATCTAAACTTTACACTGTAGCATGTTGATGTTGGCTGGAGTTAATATGTAAGTTTTTATTACATTTCTATAAAAATGCCCTGTTAAGGCCTGCTGAATTTTAGACGTTCCACTAGTAATCATTACTGTAAAAGAAGTGGTCACTTAACTCAGATTTGATACCAGTCTACTTTATAAAGACAAGTGGGTTATAGATGTAAAAGACAGTCATTTTCTTATCCATAAATATGACAGGCTCATAAGCCCAAATCAGCAAGAGATAATTTGTTACCCAGTATGATTTTGAAGTTCAGTAAATGCTCACTTTTTAAGTGACTACCTAATGCGTAATATTTTAGAGACCCCCGTCTACTGTGACTTTGGAAAATTGTTAGGCTATATTTGAAAAAGTAGTTCTTTAAAATCATATTGCCCAGCAGAAACCTTAGGTTGAATTTTACAGGTATAATAATCCTTGTAAATTAATTTCTCAGAATTATTTGGGCTGAATGAGATAATCATTCTTATGCACTGTAACAGCATTATTGCTTGGAACTTTAACCATTTTAGAGTTAGATACTAAGGAAGCTAAAATAATTGGTCATCACCTATTCCCCCCCTTATATGTCATTAAACAACTAGGTTCTCTCCCTTTTGTCAGTTCCCATTGTGTATTTTTCAGAAGAAGTACTGTATTCAGGTGCCAGCCAATAAATTGTCACACAATGGAAAATGATATGCCACAACATTCATTGTAAGGTTTAATAAAATTAAATTTGCACCAGATACAAGTGTATTCTTATTAACTCTTAATACTTGATTGATGTTATCTTAATGCTTTTGATAGACTCCTGCTTCAAAAAACAATTTATGTTCATTTGGAACTTAAGAAATATCATTTATTACAAATTCCTCTTTATAAAAAAGATGATTTAGGTACAGTTCATTCTGAACTTTTTTCCAGTTGAAGACCATAGAAACTAAAGATGGGAAGACTTTTGTTGTCAAATGCTTGAGAGAGGGATTGCTTTTAACTCCTGTTCTTGTTTTTTTTTTTTTTTAAAAAAAAACTTTTTTGGTATTAAGTATCAGAATCATGTCATAAATATATTACTCTGAAGGTAAGTTTTATAAATTTATTTCCATCACTTTTAAATCATAAAATCTAAGTGCTCCTTGTCTCTTCCTTATATGTAAGCTTCCTAATACAAAAAGCTTTAATAGGTCCAGAAAATGCTGGCTGTAATTGCTAAACTCCAAACATAGACTGAAATATCCAATTGGGTAGGATTTCCTCTTTTGAATCATTAACCTGCTGTATCCATAACAAGTACAAGCTTTGTCATCCTTCTGAGAGGACCCTTTCATTTTATTTTTTTTTATCTTTACTGAAAGTATTAACTGATGTCACCCCTTTTTTCCCCATTGACCCCCTCCTCCCCATTCCCACTCCACTCCTGGCTTCCCCACACTGTTGTCTGTGTCAGTTGGTTATGCATATATGCATATAAGTTCTTTGGTTTATCTCTTCCTGTAACCCCCTACCCCCATCCCTCTTCCCTCTGAGGTTTGTCAGTCTGTTCCCTACTTCCATGTCTCTGGATCTATTTTGATCGTCAGCATATTTTGTTCATTGTATTCCATTAGTGAGATCATGTGTTACTTGTCTTTCTCTGACCAGCTTATTTCGCTTAGCATAATACTCTCCAGGTCTCTTCATGTCGTCTCAAAGGGTAAGAGATCTTTCTTGCAGCTGCATAGCATTTGACAGGACCCTTTTAAACCTTAGTCGTCTTTACCCTTTGTTCTGTGGTTGTCCCCGAACACCAACATCAATATTTAAAAGGATAAGGATATTATATTTTTAAGGATTTGAACAAAGAAAAGTCTTATGTCCTCAAGATACTCTATTTTTCAAAAAATTTTTTTATCATTTTTCCCATCTCTGTACTATCAGCAGTTTCTTAAGTAATTCTGGATTGTGGGAATTGTGAAATAATTGGTTCCTTGGTGCCATGTTACGTTACATTTTGTGTATTGTAAAGACTTTTAAATAAGATTTTCTCTAGTAAAATTAACAGCTTTATATAATTATCTCAATTCTATAATTTTCCTATTATTTGATATAAAAATGAAACTATGGTTCTCTGCCTTAAAAAATTGAAATTTTAAACTTATAAAAGGAATACATTTAAGACACATTCACATTAATGAAGTATTTGATAAGTAGTAGTTAAACTAAAACAATTTATGTGCTTATTAACCACTGTATACTTTGGTGTAAGTCAAGGAGTGGAGTGGTTTAAAGTAACATTATTGCCAAAAATAAAAATGGAAAAAAAGATTCAGTCTATTATAGAAAAATTATTTCTAAAACTTTCCAGTCAACAGTCCCATATAAAGTGAAATCTACTTAATTTATTTAAATACATATTTGAGCCTTATTTATTTACTTTTTTCTGAAAGACCAAATATAACTTTGGCAGGTTTACCCCCTTGTTTATATAAGCTGTGCTGATTGATCCTAGGATTGATGGCTTATTTTTAAAATCTTTTCATCTTTATAATTGATGTCTTTGTAGATTATAAAACTTGACTTGTGATTAGTTCTAAAATTTAGCAGGCACTTAGATATTTTAAAAAACTTTAATGTCTTCATTACAAGGGCTCAACTGGAGACATTTAAAAAACAAAATAAAAATGACACCACAGCTTAATAGAATAGAGTCCTACACAGAAATCAAAGAAAGGAGAAACTATCTGGCGAGAAAATAAAGACAACACAGGCTGGGAGACAGGCTGGGCAGCCTGGTCAGGGCTCTTGGAGGGAGACTTGCTCTGAGTAGGTTTCTTGCAGGTTCTCAAAGTGGGTGTTTCCAGAACCTAGCAGCATGTGTGTTCAAAGGGCTATCGATGTTGAGTTCTCCCAGCAGGACCTGCATGCAGAGCAGGCTGGTTCTGATGTCACACACAGGACTGACCACTTGTCCTCCAGGATGTCCAGGCAGAAGTGACTCTGGTGTCCGTGTGGTGGTGGTGGTGGGAGGGCATGAGGAGTTTCCCTGTGGGCGTGCTGTGACAGTAGCTGCTGGGGAACTGGAGAGAGACCTCAGGTCTTCACTGACTGTTCCGGCTGCTCAGTGGATGCTACTCCCCCACCCCGGTTTGAAGAGGTGGTCCAAGTCAGGGAAGACAGGAAATATTCTCTTGTTGCTAGAGGATTATCATGAGTATCAGCTCCTGCCGGAGCCTCCTGCCCAGGAACCCCACACCCCATTTGCCTCCCAATACCCCCACTGGGCCCAGTTCCTTTACAGGCAGTGGCTGGGTCTCAGTTCTGGGAGACTATCCCCATGTTGATTCTTTAATAGTAAAAGTAATGCCAGTTGAGTGAGTATTCAGTCAATAATATTGAATTCCTGCAACACCAGGCACTATGCCAAATGATGACTACTATATACACTTATGGAAGACTTCTGAAAACAAGCAAAAGGAAAACCACCAATCCCCATCTCCCATGTATATACAGTTTATGCTTAGGTATATTTTATGTGTGTGTGTGTTCGTTTTAAATCTTAAATTCTTTCAAGACTAATTATTAAAGTAGTGGATGGTAGCTAAATTTTGGGAAATTCTGAAAATAGAATTAGGCCAAGGATGAATTTAAATGAGTATGAGCTGATAATGGGGTGTTCAGGAAAAATTAGGGATATTCCCATGCCCTTTCAGGGTTATCTTAGGCCATATATATGCAAAATAAGTCCACATTCTTTGCCAGCAGGCAACAATTTCTTACTATTTATCTCTGGAGTAACTGATGTTAGGATAGCTTCTCTTCATCTAAATGTGACTTTTTAAAGAAATTGTGGAATTAAAAAAAAATGTTTTAATTGATTTTTAGAGAGAGAGAGAAACATTGATGTGTGAGGGCAGCATCAATTGATTGGCTGCCTCCTGCACACCCCATACTGGGGATCCAGCCCTGAAACCTGGGCATGTGCCCTGACTGGGAATCGAACCAGGACCTCTCAGTCCATGGGACGACACTCAATCCATTGAGCTACACCAGCCAGGCAGAAATTGTGGAATCTTTAGTTACACGTAAAGAGCTTATACATTTAAACTTTTCTGATTTTTCTACAATCTTAAACTGGTGTTTGTGGTGTTTAATTCTCTTTCTATATCACTGACTTAGTTTGAATAAGTCTTGATATGTTTGAATTATGAAAATTAGTTTTTATTTTACAGTTGAACTATACAAATTAGTAAGATTTGTAGAATATTTTTATGTCTTTGAACACTTCAGTACTTTAAAAAATTTTGGAGTAATTTTAGATTTACAGAAAAGTTGCAAAGGTAGTTACAGAGAGTTCCTGTATACCCTTTATCTGGCTTCCTCTAATGTCAACATAGAACCTACTTATAAAAATTAATTTATGAAAACAAATTAACACTGGTACAATGCAATTAACCAAACTGTAGACTTTATTTGGATTTCACAGTCTTTCTAATAATCTATTAATGTCCTCTTTCTGTTCCTGGACCCAGTCTAAGACACTACAAAGCATTTAGTCATCCTGTCTCCTTAGTCTACAACAGTTTCTCAATGTTTCTTTGTTTTCCTAGACATTGACATTTTGGAAGACTACTAATCAGGTATTTTGTAGAATGTCCCTCAATTAAAATCTGATAGTTTTCCATGACTTTACTGGGATTGTCATTTTTGGGGGAAGAACACCACAGAGGTGATGTGCCTTTCTCATTACATCACCTCAGTGGGGACATGATACCAGTATGACTTATCACTGGTTATATTTACCTTGATCACTTGGTTAAGATGGTAAGTGTCAGGTTCTTTCTATATTGGAGAGCTACTCCTTTTTAATTCCATATGCTGTTCTTTGGAAATCAGTCACTAAGTCCAACCCTTGCTCATGGAGAAGAGGAATTAAGTTCTACTCCCTTGAGGGGATATTCATATATTATTTGGAATTCTAAGGTAAGGAAGATTTGTTACTTCTCTTTCAAGAATTTTTTCATAAAGACTCATGGATATGTATTTTATTTTTGTGTGCTATAATAAAATACTATGATTATTTCTTTTGATGTTCAAATTATTCTAGCTTTGACCATTGGGAGTCATGTCCTTTGACATGACCCCCTTCTTTCCTCCCTTAGCCCTTCCTTACTTTCTGTCACTACAAGATACTCCAGGCTCATCTTGTATATTCTCTGCCCCAGAGCTAGAATCAGCCATTTCTCCAAATAACCCTGTTCCTTTAGGAAAATGACATTTAGAATCCAAGACTTGACTGTTGGATGTTCTTGTTGACTATATGTGTGTACGTGCACACACACACATATCTATAATTACTTCTGTGTCTATCTGTACATATTTAAAATAAACCTGAGTTTATGCTGATATCTCCAGCTCCTGATCCAGCACCACAGCATTCATTCCAGCTTTCTCCTTTTGCTTATTTGTGACTTCTTCCTCTGTCAGCGAGAAACCCAACTCCATTAGCTGCAATTTATTTATTTATTTTTCAACTCTAGTGCACATATAATGTAGTTGCAGAATTGCTAATCCAGTACCCTTGTGAGAAATTTACCTATGAGAGCACAATGCTTATATACATTTTTTTCTATTTCTTTTTGTTGTTAACCTTACAGTATCCAGACACCATTTTCTAAGGTTACTTAAGGCAGCACCTTTTATCCCCCAACAAACCTTTTTTAAATGACTGTTTTGTGTCAGCATCAAAGAGTGACTTTTGTGTGATGTAAGATTCTGACTAAGCTATAGCTCACCATCAAAATAAGGAAGTATATAAATGACAACGTGTAAAATGTTAAAGTAGAAATATATACATTTAATCTATTGCCAACTAAATGGCTCTCTTCTTCCTGTCTCCGCTGATTGTTCCATGAATGTAACTCTAGTATCTTTGTGCTTTTGCAAACTTTCTAGATTTTTATGTTAAATTTAGAAGTTATGATTAGTGAAATAGAATAAAAAGTTTCAGTGGTGAAATTTGTCTTCCTGCCATTTAGACTAGGCCTTAAAAATGGAAATGTTTGAGGCTTGTTAGGAGTAGATGGGGCAAAGTTAGGGAAGAATCTTCTTTTTTTTTTTAATCCTCACCCAAGGATATTTTTTACATTTATCTTCAGACAGAGTGGGAGGAAGGGAGAGAGAAACATCGATGTGAGAGAGACACATCGGTTGGTTGCCACCCACACGACCCCAACCGGGCCCGGGGACAAACTGCAACCGAGGTACGTGCCCTTAGCGGGAACCGAACCCGGGACTCTGGTCTGCAGGCGGATGCTCTAACCACTGAGAAAAACTGGCCAGAGCAGGAAGAATCTTCTTTCAATGATCTTTTAAAGGGTGTTTATTACAAGGAAATTGTTCTCCATGTTTAAATACTGAAACAATTTCATTTGTGCTAAAGGCCAAAATATGAGAATTGCTGGTAACCCTCATAACTCCTTATGATGCTGTGTATTGAATGCATTGATTTTTCTTTAGTCTCCCACTACTTTTTTGTATATGCCATAACGTGAAAGAATATTATTGGGTCAGAACTTAAACTCTCTAGACTGCCAATATACTGGAAGTGTAGGAGAAAGGGTCTTTGTGGTCAAAGGGAAACAAATTTGGGGGAAATTTATCATGTAGATTCACATTAAATAAATTTATTGACCATTGGACACTATGCAGTGAGTCAGGCATGTAAAGATTACTCATAAAAGCCTGCCATTGAAGGGAACAATATTTGGGGGGAGGCAAACAAAGCTAATTTTCAATTGTATTCTGAAGGACAGAGGATTTTTCTGACTTTTAGGTTTAATAGGAATTGAGAGAGGTCTTGAATTAAAATTGCTTATATATTACACTGTGTACCTTTAAAAAATAATTCACATTAGGATTGGCTGGCTATTTCATCTTTTTCTCAAAATGAGGTTTAAAGGGAAAGTACATAGTCTAGTGACTGAATTTTCTTCATCTTTTTGACACCATTATGCTAAAATTTGTACTTTACATTTTATTTTGAAATGTTTACATTTTTCATACATAAAATTGTAGGAGTGTGTGTGTGTTTGCAGGTGAAATTTTTGTATCCTGAACTCATTAAATCTGGCCCATGCGGTGCATTCAGAATTCGTGCTCACATGATTGAAAATCAGTCATAGTCTACCAGGTTCAGTAACAAGATCTGTTTTGAGTAGTCTGGAATTTAAAAAAAATTTTTTTTTTTTTTTAACAGAATTGGCAGAAAAATAAAGATGAGTGAGGGGTCAAAAATAAATCTCAGTTTTAGCATTTTGTTAATATTTTAAGACATCTAAAACTACTTTTTAAAAATCTTGAACCTGATTAAAAAAAATTAACTTCTTGGGGACAGTTTGGTTTGAAAGCAATTTTTTCCTTTTAGTATTCTGCAACCTCTGTTTATAGTCTAATCTTAATGTTGTCACAGGTGAACATGATTTCAGGACATTAATTAAGTGAGAATGTACCTTTGCCTTGCTAAACTAAGGCATGGAGGAAGGTATTAAAGAATGGAACCTAAGTCTGAATATTTTGATCAGCAGTGGTATTTGTGGGTTTTGTTTTGTTTCATTTTTAATCTAATCTGAATTGTACTTTTAACTTATTTACATTTAAAGTTATTTCTAATTCATTTTGACTTAACTTCTACCATCTTATTTTACTATACTTTTGCCTAGCTATTATTTCTTGTTTCCCATCTTCAAGGAGATTGTTTTCTGTAGTTCTTTATACCTCTATTTGTTTAGAATTTACATATTTCACTTAAAAAAAATTTTAGTGGTTATTTTTACATTTTTAACATACTTTGTACTGGGTTGAATTGTGGTCCCCAAAAGATATGTCAACCCAGAACCTCCAAATGTGAACTTATTTGGAATAAGGGTCTTTGAAGATATAGTTAAGGTAAGGATCTTGAGATCAGATCATCCTGGATTAGGATGTCTCCTTATAAGAGACAGAACAGTAGAAGGCATGGAGACTAAGGGGAAGGCCATGTGAAGGCAGAACCAACACAAAGGGGAAGACTGTGTAAAGATAGAGGCAGAGATGGGAGTAATGTAGCTACAGTTCAGGAACGCTAAGGGTTGTTGGCAGTCACCAAGAGCTAGGAGAGGGGCATGACTCTTTCTCAGAGCCTCCAGAAGGAATTAACCCTGTTGACACTTTGATCTCAGGCTTTGGCTCCCACAGTTGTGAGAGAGTAAATTACTGTTGTTTTAAGCCCAGTTTGTGGTAAGTTGTTATGGCAGCCCTAGACAACTAACACAACATGCATACTGGCTTTCCAGAGCTATACATACTTCAAGGACCTTGGATTGTTTAAACTCTTATCACCTATCTCTAATTTTCTAGATTGTTAGAAGTCTAAGATGATAGTTCACCTTGGTTTTAATATTCCTCCCATCCAAATGAATGATTTTCTTGTTGTTTTAGTTTGTGCTCAAATGTACTTCTTTACCAGTTTTGTTAATAGCACTGTTTATTACTTACACTCCCTTGCTTTTGAGAAAAAATTTTCTTACCTCTAAAGTAGTTTAGATACTTCTATTAACCTGTAACAAACAGACAGCAAGATATTTCTCACACAAAATGGGTATGTCTGGGAACAAAAAAAGCATTGCAATTGGGGACATGCCTACAGTCTAATGGTGATCACATACAAGTCCAGGGAAACAAAGGACAACACTCTTTTATGGACTTGGGAGGGGCTATTGTAAGTGAAGGGTCCATTGCAGGAAATTGGAATTTCAAAGTATAGCTATGGCAGTCTCCCACTGGCTAAGTTGTTACCAGGCAAGGAGAAATATTTTCTTCCTTCTGCTGAGGTAGTGAAATAGTATCACTCCCTGTTGGAGAGGCAAGGTATGCCTCTTCCTGTTGGGGTTTAGTACTGTGCGTTGAGTGAAATGTGAATGCGAGTTCTCTTTTCTAGTCTCCCGACTCCATTTTAAATTTGTTTTTATTGATTTTTTTTTTTTTTTTTTTAGAGAGAGAGGAAGGAAGAGAGAGATAGAAACATTGATATGAGAAACATTGATCGGCTGCCTCCTGCACACCCCCTACTGGGAATTGAGCCAGAAACCCGGGCATGTGCCCTGACTGGGAATCAAACCGGGACTTCTCAGTCTATGAGACGACGCTCAATCCACTGAGCCACACAGGCTGGGCCCAACTCCATTTCATTCATTTTTTTTTTTTTAAATTCCTCACCTGAGGGTATTTTTCTATTTATTATCAGATAGAGTGGGAGGGAGGGAGAGAGAAAGACAGAGAGAAACATCGATGTGATAGAGCCACATTGACTGGTTGCCTCCTGCACGACCCGACCAGGGCCGGGGACAAACTGCAACCAAGGTACGTGCCCTTGACCGGAATCAAACCCGCGACTCATTGGTCTGCAGGCTGACGCTCTAACTACTGAGCCACACCGGCCAGGCCCAGCTCCATTTTAAATGAGGGTCTGTTTATTAATTTTCAGACTTTAGAGATATATAAAGTACCTTTAATATTCTTATTCTGAGGTGGGGAGGAGGGTGCTGTGTTTGTCTCAGTCTGACAGCTTTTTCCTCAGCATTTTGAAGATACTATTTCATTGTCTTTTGGCCTCTAATGTTGCTAAGTTCTGTCGTTTCTTTTTTTATTTTTATTTTTATTTCTCTCCCCTCCCCCCTCCCTTCTACTCTATCTAGAGAAAAATGGAAAAAATATCCTTAGGTGAAGATTTAAAATAAAAAGAGAGAGAGAAGAATCAACCAATGAATGCATAAATAAGTGGAATAACAAATCGATGTTTATCTCTCTCTTTCTCTCTCTCTCTCTTCCTCCCTCTCTCTCAAATCAATAAATTAAAAAATTTTTTTTTCTTTTTTTTAAATTTTATTGTTGAATGTATTATAGATGTTCCTCATTTTTCCCCCATTGCCCCCCTCCTCCCCATTTCCGCCCCCGTCCTGCTTTTCCCCACACTGTTGTCTGTGTCCATTAGTTATGCATATATACATATAAGTTCTTTGGTTTATTTCTTCCCACCCCCCAACCCCCCTTCCCATTGAGGTTTGTCAGTCTAACAACCAATTTATACTTCTTAATCCCTTCACCTTTTTCACCCCTCCCCCCAGCCCCTACCCATCTGGTAACCAACAAAAGTTCTCTGTATCTATGAGAATGTTTCTGTTCTTCTTGTTCATTTTGTTTGTAGATTCAATTGTTGATAGATATGTATTTATTGCCATTTTGTTTGTTCATTTTTTTTATCTTTTTCTTCAAGAAGACCCTTCAACATTTCATATAATAATGGTTTGGTGGTGATGAACTCCTTTAGCTTTTCCTTGTCTGGGAACCTCTTTATATGGCCATCGATTCTAAATGACAGCTTTGCAGGATAGAGTAATCTTGGTTGTAGGCTCTTGCTTTTCATCACTTGAATATTTCTTGCCACTCCCTTCTGGCTTGCAAAGTTTCTTTTGAGAAATCTGCTGACAGTCTTATGGGAACTCCCTTGTAGGTAACAAACTGCTTTTCTCTTGCTGCTTTTAAGATTCTCTCTTTGTCTTGAACCTTTTGCATTTTGATGATGATGTGTCTTGGTGTGGGCCTCTTGGGGTTCATCTTGTTTGGCACTCTCTGTGCTTCCTGGACTTGTATGTGTGTTTCCTTCACCAAGTTAGGGAAGTTTTCTGCCATTATTGTTTCAAATAGGTTTTCGATTTCTTGTTCTCTCTCTTCTCCTTCTGGCACCCCCAAGATGCTAATGTTGGCACACTTGAAGTTGTCCCAGAGGCTCCTTACACTATCCTCATTTCTTTGGATTCTTTTTTCTTTTTGCTGTTCTGATTGTGGGTTTTTGCTTCCTTATATTCCAAATCGATGGTTTGCTTCTTGGATTTACCTACTCTACTATTGCATCTGTGTAAACTATTCTTTATTTCAGTTAGTCCTTCATTTCTGACTGGTCCTTCATTTCTGACTGGTCCTTTTTTATGCTCTTGAGGCCCTCTCTAAGTTCACTGAGGTTCTCACTAAGTCCATTGAGCATCCTTATAAGCAGTATTTTGAACTCAGCATCTGTTAGGTTGCTTAACTCCATTTCACTTAGTTCTTTTCCTGGAGTTTTGTTCTGTTCTTTCATTTGGGACCTGTTTCTTTGTCTCCTCATTTTGGCTGCCTCCCTGTGTTTGTTCCAATGTATTACTTAGCGAGAGGTATTGGGCTAGCTGAGACCAGATGCTGCTTGTTTGAAAGAATTTAGGAAAAGCTGAAGCAGGCTCCAAGACAGGCCAATCCTATGGTGAAGCAACTGGCAACAGCTTGGGTGGGCCTGGAAGTTGGGTGGGGCAGGGCCTCAGGGAATCACCAGGGCGGGGCAAACAGTGTGAGCCAGGCTGCTGGAGTCCCAGATATGGTGGCGTCTGCCGGCTCAGGAAGGGCTCACCAAAGGAACAAAAGCCTCTGTTAGCACGTCTGTCCAGGAGAAAGCTGCCTCTCCAGCCCTTGCTCCAATGCCAAACAGCTCAGTTCTTCCCCATATGACTCTGGTGCCTTTCAGGCTCCCTCCCCCACGCTGGAGCCTGGAGGGTGGGAGTCCGAGTAAGTCCGTGCGCGGGCCCTTTAAGAGGAGCTGCCGGGGGCTCCAGCCGCCTCAGCCTCAGTTCCCGCTGATTTTTCCAGCCAGAAGTTATGGGGATTCTCTTCCTGGCACTGGGACCCTGAGCTGGGCACCTGGTGTGGGACGGGGACCACTCAGCCCTCTGGGAGGACCTTCCCAGCCGAGGTATCCCAATTTTTATCTGCCACACGTGGGTGTGGGACCAGCCCGTCGCGCCTCCGCCCCTCCTACCAGTCTCGATGTGGCTTCTTCTTTAATTTCGTAGTTGTAGGACTTCCATTCAGCTTGATTTCAGGCGGTTTTGAATGATGGTTGTTCTGTAGTTTAGTTGTAACTTTGATGTGGTTGTGGGAGGACACGATACCGCGTTTACCTACGCCGCCATCTTGACCGGAAGTCCTGTCGTTTCTTGTTTCATTGTAGGTACTCATTTTTTCTCTCATTTATTTTGTGATTATCTCTGTCTTCAGCATTTTACTGTTTCCTTATGACTTGATTAGGTGGGCTTATTTATTTATCCTTCTTGTGACTCAGTATGAGTCTAATCTGTGAACTCATGTCTTTCTTTAGTTCAGGAAAATTATCACCCATTATATCTTTGTCTGTTGACTCTTCCTTATTCTCTTTATTCTTTCCTTCTGGAACTCTTATCAGACATATTGTCAGACTTTTTCAATCTCTTGTCTCTGGACTTTTCTCATATCTTTAACCTCTCTCTACTAGACTCTGATTTTCTTAAAACTTTCTTCCATTCACTAATTATATTATCTCCTATATAATCTGCTAACATATCTATGAAATTTTAAAATTTCAATGTTTATTTTCAGAAGTTCTATTTTGTTCAAGTTTCCTTGATGCCTTTTCAATTTCTCTTTCATCTCTTTAAACATCCCTACTTTATGCTCCCCTGTGGTTATGTTAGTCCTCTTGTTTATAGTGCTGCTTTTCCTCCTGGAAATTGTCATTTTATTTTTGTAGCTGTCCTCAGCAGGTAGTATTTCTCCAAGTGGAAGACCTCTGTGTCCAGGGAATTGGGAATATCTCTCCAGAGCAACTAGGGCCCCAGGTATTCCAGGATCATTATTTATATTAAAATTTCAGCTTGGGCATCTTATATGAAGAGGGTGAAGTTGATTTGGAGTCTATGCTGAAAGTGCAGGCTTAAAGTTCCACTTTCTCATGGGAGCATATTGTTTTTATTTCTTTAAAATATGTTTTTATTGATTTTTCAAAAGGGAGGAAGGGAGAAAGTGATAGAAACATCGGTGTGAGAGAGAAACAGTGATCGGCTGCCTCCTGCATGCCCCCTACTGGGGATCAAGCCTGCAACCCAGGCATGTGCCCTGACTGGGAATTGAACCAGTACCTCTCAGTCCATGGAATGACGTTCAATCCACTGAGCCACACCGGCCGGGCAGGAGCATATTGTTTTTAATCCAATTCGTATTAATGGATAGACAACAAAGGCTCCTTGCTGCTTCACTGGATTGACTAGAAGGCTAAGGTTTTCTTGGCTCCTATACTCAAGGAATAGTCTTTCCTGGGTTCCTGACATTATATGAGAATTTAGTTTCAGCTCCCTGTCTAGTTGGGACTCAAGGAGATGCCCTCTGTAGGTGCTAAACCTTCAGTCCCTGGCCATTAGACACCCCACCTCCATCAATGTGGGCATTAGCTTGTGCTCTTACATTGAGGCTTTGAATTTCCTTCTTTATTTCTGAAAATTAAGTTTTTTCCTTTCTTTCCAACTCAGCTATGTATTAAAACAAATTGGGGCGGGAAGTATATTTATCCACCATTTCCATGTGTTTGGAAGGAGTGGATAGTTTGTACTAAGCTAGTCCACCAGTCTCGTTTCAAATTGTGCTGGGTCACAAGCACCAGAGTTGTTAAGGGATTTTCCGTTTTATAAATCAGAATTGAATCAAGATCATTCTTATATTGATATTCTCCCTATAATTTAGTTATACTTTGTTAATGGATCAGCAAAACATAGAATTATAATTGTGTTGAGAGTCCTATAACCTTGAGTATGTCCCTGGAATTTAGTTGTGAATATGAACATTGTTTTTCCTCTGCCACAATAGAAAGCAAAGTTGCTCAGAACAACTTGTAATGAGGCCACGATTTGGGGCTGAGAACCTTTTGAGCCACAGAGCAGTCTTCACTGTAGACCCAGCTCAAGTCAACCTTCCTGCAATGTCCAAGTCAAAGGGGAGGGTGAAAGTTTGTATGTTGTATTTCCTCTGATTTACTAGAAAAATTCACTTGGGTTATTTTGGTGTACAAAGTACAACTTTTATTTTTATTCTTATTTACATGTATGTGAAGCATTTAGTGTTTAATGGTTCTTTAAGAAAATGCCATACACCTCTAGCAATGGACTAACAACTCAAGGTAGTTGAAATAAGAAATGTGTATTTAATATATCTTTTCATCATAAGCATTCCATTTACTATATGTTATATATTGACCCTCAAGATACTTCATTTAATATATACATTTATATGTAAATATATGTTATATATAACTTTATATATTTGATATATTTAAATTTACATTATATATATATATATATATATATATATAGAGAGAGAGAGAGAGAGAGAGAGAGAGAGAGAGCGCAATCCCTCCCAAGACACTATTTAATAGATAGCTAAATGATAATGCACTTCGTTGGATTGTGCCAACAGCATAACAGATAGTATATTTGCTAGAGTACTTGTGTTAAAGTTAAGGAGTGGCCTATTAAGTTATAATGGCAAGAATGGTTGTAGTCATAGAAAATGATAGCCATTCAAATGTCAGGTGTCTAAGAAAAAATTAGATCCATCAGATGGGAACACACTTTAAATAATTGTGACTACATTTGTTGTGCTTGCTGGTCTCCTAGTTACCCACAGGACATGACAGAATTGCAGAGAAGATGTGGTAAGTTACTCCGATTGTCAAACAGCTGAAAAAATAGTCTGGCTCTGGTGATGAGAAACTTATCTGTTCAGAAGCAAATCAAAGCTCATTGGAGCCTTTTTACTGCACTGAATTTATTCAACATATCTTCTTTGTAACATGAAATTATGGTATTAAGGGATTAAGTATTAACTATGAATGTATTCAAGTTTCTTTATGTAACTACTGAAGACCACCTTTTCTAGAAATGTAAAATTACATGTGGCTTATGTATTCATTTAATTAGATTCAACAAAATAGGTCAAAGGCAGTGATGAGCAGAATACAAAGTAAAAAGGGAACTAATGAATAATTTATTAGAGTATAAAGATTAATATATTACTTACGTGCATGGGTCTCTATTACTAGCTGTATGACCTTGAGCCAGTTACTTGACTTTTCTAAGCCTTAGCTCTACAGTTAATGAGAATTAATAATACCTACCACATAAGGTGTTTTTTTTAAAACTTGGGAAACATATATTTACTTTCCCACATCACCAATCATTGATAAATCTTGTATCTCCTCAGGAAAACATAGTACTATTGAATATCTATTACCTCCTATGGAGAACTTCAATCTTAGGCCCCCATGTACGGTTTTTATGAAGAGTAAATAAAGCATTTGAAGCACTAAGTAGAGCACCTGGTTGCATACTCTCTTAGTAAATGTAGTAACTATTATTATCTGGTGACAAATACTGAATGTATTTGGATTTTAACCTTTAAATAAACTTTACATGTACAATGAGCTTATTTTATACTTGATCAAAAATGTAAATTTTTTAATTTTCTGAAATCTAGAGTAGAAAACTGAAGAGTACAGCTGGTGTTCAAAACTAGAAAGTTGTTACACTTTCTTGAACGGTGAACTTGGAAGGTGGTAGGAGGTAACAGCTTAGAATGAGAAGAACTTCATTCTTAATTTTGGATCATGAAGAACAACGTTATAAGACCTAATACATTAAAATTCTGTCATCTCTTTAAAAACAAGCCCTGAAATAACAGGTATTGGAATGAGAAATATTCCAAACTTTTCAAAAGCTTTACTCTGAAGGGTCTCAAATGTATTGCCTTTCAGAGGTGGAGAACTGATTACTAACTGTGCATCTAAGGAAACATTGGCCACATTTTCCGTGTTATGAGCAGACTTCTAATGCCCAAAGGGAATTATGTTCTATCTTTTATTGCCTGTGGGAGGGGTGTTGCTAAGAAACAGAATTCCTGATACATTCTGAGGAAAGCAGCTTGTCATTTTAGTGATGCACTGAGAATAAAATGCAGTGAAGGCAATGTATTTTCAAAATCTAAAGCTGTTACTATCCAAAGAAGACTGCATCTCTCTGATTAGACCTAGATCTGATTATGGGAGGCTCAGAAAATACACCTTAAAAGCCTATATATTGATGCTTTAAAAGCATATATCATTCTTTTGTGAGTGTTTGAAGGACAGAAGGAAAACAGCTACAGAGTCTGAAGGATGGAAGCTGACATGCATCGAGCACTTCCATACAAGCACTGGGCTGGGCTCTGTCATGGCCGTGTCTTGCTGACTCTCCTTGGTCACCTGTGAAGTAGGTCACATTATTTCCACTTGACAGATAAGGAATAAGTTCATCTGAAACTTGACCAAAGTTACCGGCTGTTAAGTGTCAGTGCTCCTAACTTCAAGCCTGTGTTTTTTTTGACACCAAGTGAGGTGTTCTTGCCACTATAGCTACCATCCATCCACTTCCATTTTAAAGACTAAAGAAAGGTTAGGCAAATTCTGTACTGTCAAGACACAGGCCTGGGTTTTTAAGAAGGCCCAGATTTCTGATTTCTTTGGCTGCTAAAGAACAAGCACTTTCTCCTCATTTTTTCATTCTGCAAGGTACTATACCTTCAAGTGACTGTGCATTCTTGCTAGAGGTCTTACAGTACAGAGAGTAGGGAATTGCAGTCTTTCAGTGACAGTGCGATCTGATACGATGTAGGAGACTTTCTGAAATGACTGGGATCCCTAGGGTCCCTTCTGATCTTGTTTCTGTTATACCACCACATTTTCAGACATCTCACCTTTTCAGCACTGAAATACGTTTTTTCTATGATGATAACTGGGTTCATAAGTAGCTCATGGGAATAACCAGTGTATCCAGAAGTAGGAGAATTCATTCATCTAACAAGTATTGGTTGAGAGCGTATTGTGTGATAGGCAGTATCAGAGGAGCTGGAGAATCAGCAGAGATTCAGCAAAGTTCCTATTCTCATAGAGCTTATCTTCCAATGGAAGAGAGACATATATAAAATAATTTCAGACAGTTATATGTGCTCTGCAGGAAACAAAAAACTATGAGCAATATAGAGAGATGGAGAGTGAGTAGGAATGGGGCTGTGGTGACCATTTAGAAAGGGTGATCACTTCAGGCCTCTCCAAAGAGCTGCCATCTGCACTGAGACCTGAGACATGGGAAAGAGAGAGCTGTACAACTCCAGGAGACAGAGTGCTTGAGACAGACTAGCTAGTGTATGGCCCTGAGGTGGGCTCCAGCTTGCTTATTTAAGGAACGACAAGGACAAAACGCACGAGTGGGAGAGATTGGCAGGTGCATTGTATCAGGCCTTAGTGGCCGTGTGGAGGAGTTTGAATTTTATTCTGGGTGTGATGGGAAGCCATTAAAGAGTTCTGACCTCAAATTGACATGCTGTGTGTTATCGAAAGAGAAGTCTGGGTGCTGTCTGGAGAATCGGTTGTTGTAAGTGGAAGTGGTAAACTTTAGAAGGCTTTTCCTCTCTAGTCCAGATGAAAGATGCTGGTGGCTGGGCCAGGGTGATAGTGGTGGAAACAGAAGTGGAAGGATGTAGGCTAACGCTCAGAGGGAGATCCTAGAGGATGGTTGACGGATTGAGTGATGACTGGGAGGGGAAGAAGAGGACTCAGGGACTCTCAGCAGGTGCTTGGCAACTTGCCACTTCTTAACAGTTATAAAACAAGAGGCAACCTGCTGCTGATTACCCAGTGACTTCTGTCACTCCTCGAAACAGCAGCAGTGACGGGCAGTGTATATTTGCCCTTGTGAGTGATGACATGAGATTTTAAAATTTGAAGCTTTAACGTTTTTTCTTTTAAATTATTATTTATATTTGGTCTCAAAAAGGAAAGAGCAAATATTCCCTTAGCTGTCAGAATCTTAAAAAAGAAGAAATAAATCTATCCACACACATACTCAATACACACACACACCACCACCACAGATGATATTTGGTTTACATGGGCTATTGAAAGTAGCTGTTAGAATTTTTAAAAAGAAAAAAAAAACCAAAGGCATAAATAAATGAATGGTGCAAATGACTTTGGTTCATATGGAACATAAAAATAAAATCCACAATGCAAAAGCCATTTTAAAACATGTTTGCCTACTTAGGCATCTAACCATCCACATTTGTAGTACATATTTCTCCCCCAAACAACAAGAGTGCAAAAGTAAAATAATAATAATAATAATAACAACAACAACAATATTCAGCTTATGGGTCTCCAAGAAGTGTAGGAGTTTAGACACACCTGAGCCATGAATCAGAAAAAGAGAAGCACTACCTGTACAGGATCACACCCTGAGAAGTGTACGAAAAGAATTTGTGAGCTAACAGGAAGGAAGACAGTGCCTTCAGTGGAACGCAGGGTATTCAAGACAATCACTGTGCAAACTAGCTGTCCCTGATTGCTAAGCCAATGCATAAAGAGACTTTTCTTAATGTATTAAGATAGTCACTGTCATCAAATTAATACTTAAAGATACATGACAAAGATAAAAAGATCTTCCATCAGTAAATCATTGATGGTCTAGAGTGGACCCTTATCCATCATTCCACTATCCAAACCCCAATTCCACTCCCCAGCATCATCCATTCTTGTCTTCTAGTAATAGGTTCCTGATTTTATTTGAAAGACTAACCCCTCTCCCAATGATTACAGTCTTAGTGAGACTGTCCTGCTGACATTGACCAAGGCAGGGCAATCAGATTAAATCTCTGTGGATTTAATACAAACAAACAGGAATGACTGGAACTTGTTAAACTCAACAATGGCATCTTGAAGAGACTCTCTGTTGATATCAACTAGATTCCAGAGCAGCCTAATTCCTGTCCCTGTTGAGACCTAGTGAATATTATCTCCCATATCCTCTCAATAAGTCCCCTTTCTTGTTGTTTCCTGGTATTAGTTTCTATTGCTTGCAATAGAAGAATCTTAGCTGAAACAATTAAATTTTATCTTTTTAATAACAAACCCTGGTTTTAATAAAACCTTTTACGTGACTGTTTTGCAAAATAATGTGTGTGCTCTTTAAGTACCTAGCGATAGCTAAGGCTTTGAAGATAATGGTGTTAAAAAATCTGTGTGTTTAGAATCTGTGTGTTTAGATGCCACATCAGTCCCATGATTTTCTTACGTCGACCCTTGGTGTGATACAGATATTCATTCAAACTAATGCTGCCCTTATTCCTATAAATGTTCTTTATATGTGTTTTAAAACAACAAGTACATCACATATTTCTTTATTTTTTTTCTTTATTGATTTTTAGAGAGAGGAAGGGAGAGAGAGATAGAAACATTGATGAGAGAGAACATCAATTGGCCACCTCCTGCATGCCCCCCACTGGAGATCGGGCCCACAACCTGGGCATGTGCCCTGACTGGGAATCGAACCGGCGACCTCTTGGTGCATGGGTCGACGCTCAACCACTGAGCTACACTGGCCGGGCCCATCATACATTTTTAAAGGCCCATATTCAGTTTCTGTTGCTTTTTCTGTCTTCAGAAGTGTTCACAATTAATTAAGATGCCAGTCTTTTACCTGTGATTTGCTGTCAAGAGAATTGGTAGAAGTGCAGATCAAACATAAGGCACAGATCAGGCCAGGGTGGTCAGGCTTGCAGGGTCATATGAATTGACAGGGTCAGGGCCTAGTCTGGCATTCAACACATGGGGAATGATGAGAGTGCATTTGGGAAGATGGGAGAAAGAAGGGGTATTTAGTTTATTTTTCTTTTCTCTACTATTTTTTAAAGCACCCTCAACATGGTGTCATTCTGCAGAGTAAGTCTATTGCTGCTGTATTGCTACCTTGGTTGAAATGAAGAACCTACAATTTAGCACGATACTCATAGAGATACAGAAGGATGATAAAGCCACCAAAGAGAAAGGCAACTTAATTTGCAAATGACATGAAAGACAGGAGAAGTAGGAAGATCATTAACTTATGTAACTCAAGTTCATGTAGAATGGGTGTTGGGGATGGGGGTAGAACAATGTGTGTTTTAATTTGCCAAAGGTAAGTTACCAGTAAAGTGTGAGCAATTCCATATAAAATAATAAGGGGTTGGATGCCATCACCGAGATTGCATTTCTTCTAGCGCTGAGTTGTGATTGGAGGATGGTCCTCTAGAGATAACTACTAGTCAACTTGCTTTTCAACCCTTCACCTCAAACAATTTTTTAAAAAATATTTTTTCTTTACTGATTTTAGAGAGAGGAAGGGAGAGGGAGAGAGAGATAGAAACATCGATGAGAGAGAACATTGATTGGCTGCCTCCTGCATGTCCCCCACTGGGGATTGGGCCCACAACCTGGGCATGTGCCCTGACTGGGAATCGAACCAGCTACCTCTTGGTGCACGGTCGACACTCAAGCAGTGAGCCACACTGGCCGGGCTCATACAATATTTTTATCACCCTAAATTGATAGAGAAATTCCTATTCCCCAGACCTTGTGTTTCCATGAATGATCTTCCACTTGCAGGCCTCCTCTGTATCCCTTACTCAAGGAGAAGTAATATCTGATCGTAGAGCTTGGTGGCTCAGCTCTGTCAGGTTTCTCCCTGGCCGGCCTGTACCTTACGACAGATGCCTTCTCCTCTCACTCCTGTCCTCCATGCAGTAAGCACATCCGGGTCAGACCCGAACCCACCTTCTATATGCACTTCGGGAGATGTTTTCTCTTTTTCCTTGCTATCAGGGCTCTGTAAGTTATGAGGCAGCAATTTCCGGTAGTGCTAAGTCATTCTGGGGTAGTCTGGAGGCCCAGCCTCTTTTGCAGGTGGACCCAGGAAGCAGGTGATATGAATTCCACCTAGAGGTCAGCCTGTTCAAGCTAGACCTAAGTGACATGAAGAAATCAGTGTTAGGAGATGGAAGGCGGGGAGAAAAGGAGACGGGCTAGTTAGGGAAAACCCCTCAGAGGAGGCGGCATTTAAGCTGAGATGTGAATACTGTGAAGGAGAAAGCCATCATGAAGTTTGAGGACAGAGTATTTTGGACAGAGGATACCACAAGTATAAAGGCCTTGAAGTAGGGACAGGCTTGGATGTTCCAGGATCAGCAGAAAGGTGGGATTGTGGTGAGGCATAAGGCCAGAGGGACAAAGGCATGTACAGTAACACATCCTGGTTTGAATAAAAACTGTGTTTGACTGTTTAACAGAAGAATGCTAGAACTATTCTGGTACGGAGTTTGGACTTTATTCTGAGCAAGATGGGAAATCATGGAGGGTGTTGAGTACAGAAGGGATGTGATCAGGTTCATGTTTTTAAAAAAAATCACAGCTCTAAGGAGGAGAGATGGAAAGGAGCAAGAATAGAAGCAGGGAGAGGTAGTGAAATGATGAGAAGTCGACAGATTTAGGATATATTTTGGACATATCCGATAGGTCTTACTAAAGGGTTGGATGTTGGATATGAAGGGAAAAGAAGGAAGTAAGGATGACTTGTGGGTATTGAGCCTGAGCAACTGGTGAGTGGTCAAGCCAGTAATTAAGATGGACTTGTAACTAAATGGTAGCAGAGGGTAGAGTTTTGTTTTGGATTTGTCAAATTAGAGATTCTATTAAATGTCCAAAAAGAAACATGAAGTGTAGTCCAATCTGCAATTCCAGGGAGTGGTTAGGGCTAGATATAAATTTGGAAGTCATCGACGTGTACATGGTGATATTTAAAGCCACGGGACTAGCTGATCTCACCTATGGAGAGTTGTACATAGAGATTATTGAGGACTGAGATTTAAAATGCTTCCAACATGTAGAAATTGGGAAGTGGAGGCTGGATCAGCAAAGGAGGCTAAGAAAGCAGTTGTATTAGGGTTCTCCAGAGAAACAGAGCCAATGGGGTGTGTGTGTGTGTGTGTGTGTGTGTGTGTGTGTGTGTGTGTGTGTTTAAGGAATTGGCTCATGAGCCTGTGCAGGCTGGCAAAGGAGAGCCAGTGATGCTGATGAAGTCCAAAGGCAGTCTGCTGAAGAAGTCTCTTTTCCTTGAGGGACGGTCAGTCTCTTTGCTCTATTCAGGCCTTCAACTGACTAGATGAAGCCAACCCACATTTACTCTACTGATTAAAACACCCTCACAGAAACACCCAGAAACAATGTTTGACCAAATATCTGGGCATCCTGTGGCCTAGTCGAAGTGACATATGAAATTAACCGTCACAGCAGTACAGTGAGGTAGGAAAGTTGGCTTCTTGAATTCTCTTAACACTTTCTCGTGTATATGCATGTGAGCTGAACAAAAGTGGCAAAGAAAAATGGCACATTTGAGTCCGCTTTTTAGCTAGAAGCATAGGTACCCTGGGGGGGACCTTGGAGGCTGGCTAGGCCAACTTCCCATCCAATATAGATTTTGAAATCTCTGCTTAAACACTGCCAGGGCTTGGGGGCTCACTACTTGGTAAGATAAGTCATGTTAATGTGCCTATTTATTTTTTGAAAGTTATCTTTACAGTGAGCAAACATCTTCCTATGAAACCTGACTCTCTCTCAGCTCCCCTGGGTGGTGAGATTGTTGCCTCTCCCCCACCCGTGCGGAGTTTGGGGAGAGCTTTATCAGTCTTGGAACAGAAGGCTTTTTCTCCCCAGGGCACAGCCAGGCCACCAGGTAGTCGGGTCAGAACAGATTCAAGTACGGTTGATTTGAAGCCACTCATCTCTGGCACCCCAGCCGGCGCTCAGTGTGCCGGCTGCTTCGACCTGGTGAATCTGCTCTTAGGAGCCTCTCTGACACTGCAAGGTGGCTTATGTCAGAGCTGTCAGCCCGGCCTGTGTATGTTTGGACTTTGCTGTGGACATGCTTCTTTTCTTGATTTCTTGCACTTCATTTAGGTTAGTAGATGTTAAGGGATATGAAGAGGGAGGGTGTGGTCCAACTCCAGATATGTATGTGAACATTCTGGCTAGAGATCCTTTAGTTGGGAGGACCACACATTGGTGGCAGTTTTGTCCCCTAGGGACACAGTCCCTCTTTATAGCCAGTAAACTCAGCTTTGTCCTAATACTGCTTGAGACTGCATTTTCATGAAAATGTGATTAAGTTGCAACCTAGACGTAGATGGACAGCTCTGTTTCCTTGAAAATGAATCCCTTGAATGTAAATGGCATCTCATAGGCTGCACAGACCAGTGTTTCCAACTGGGTGGAGAAAAAGCTCTCAGAACTCTGAGTAGACTCCACTCTAAGAATCATCGATTGCAAATTGACCACAAGCCTAGGAGAGAATATTCACATCAACCTACAATATTCATATAACCTAAAGAAAGATTACCTCAGGGTTTGATCCAATCTCTTTCAAGTCTTGCTTTCTCTATTATTATTTTTTTTTAAATATGATTTTATTGATTTTTTAGAGAGAGAGAAAGATGGATGTGAGAGAGAAACAACAATCACTTGCCTCCTGCATGCCCCTAACTGTGGATCGAGCCCGCAACCCGGGCATGCTCCCTGACTGGGAATCGAACCAGGACCTCCCAATCCACGGGAGGATGCTCAATCCACTGAGCCACGCTGGTTGGACTTGTTTTCTACTTTAATAAGTGAAAACACGTGCTGGAGAAAGTTCTGGAGGGGGCTGGCTCTGACATCCAGAACAGGCAGGGTAACCTCCTGTGTTTTTAGCCTGCTGTTTGCAAATGTCAGGACAACACTGTGTACTGCATACCCACCCACCCCCAGCCCCGCCCACCCCCATCTCCCAAATTCATGTCGAAACCTAATCCCTAGTGTGATGGTATTTGGAGGTGGGGCCTTGGGGAGGTTGTTAGGCAGAGGCCTCATGAATGGGAGTAGTGCCCTTATAAAAGAGACCTCAGAGAACTCCTTCCCCCTTCTGCCATGTGACAAGATGGCCATCGGCCTATGAACCAGGAAGCAGGGTCTCATAGGACAACGAATCTGCTGGCACATTGACCTTGGACTTCCAGCCTCCAGAACCGTGAGAAATAAATTTCTGTTATTTATGAGTCACCCAGTCTTTGGTATTTTGTTGTAATAGCCCAAATGAACTGAGACGCATGTTTTGTTCTGGTTTGTTTCATTAGAAAATGCAGTGACCGTGACTTTTTTGATGTGTTTTTAATCCTGAAGAGGACTTGTTACACAAATATGCACACATGATATTTTTGATCACCGGGTTCTACTAAGAAATTGAGGATGCCACTGAGCTGGGGTTCTTGGCAACATTAAGCACTCTGTGCGAATGTCTTTGTTTTTCTTCCCTACAATGTGAGGTTCTTCCTTCAGCTGTTCCCCAACCCCCTCATCCACTCACGGAATAACAAACTTGGTGTATCTAAAAATTACATTTTCTTACATTTTCTCTTAACATAAATATTTCTAAGGACACTTTGCCTTCTGTGGTATTTGTAAGGATATCATTTGTAACTAAGTTTTGTTCATTCAATTGCAAGCTTCTTGAGAAAAGGATAATAGCTCAAACGTCTTTTAGGCTCATATGTCTTAGATATCATCCTTCACTTAATGGATTATAAATATTTAATGAAGGGTTAAAAATAATAAATGCATTATCAATAAATACCTATATATTGGCACATTGTTTGGAAGTGAATTGCTGTCTTTTTTAAAAGGAGACTCCGTTTCAGTGTCTCCTTCTAGGGGATCATCCATCCTGTGGCAGCAAGGTGATCGGGTACTGCAACCCATGCAGGGCCGCCTCCTTGTGCAGAGCAAGACAGAACAGCTCTGCAGGGGTGGCACAGAACAACCAATACATCTACCAGAAAGGATCATATACACGGTATATACATGTTTTTGAAAATTTGAAAAGAATGTCATTACAATTCCACTACTCAGACATAACAATTACTGAAATTTTGGTGTGTTTAGTTTGATTCTGATTAGTGGAACTATCACATCAAACAACTTTTATTATAAGTCACTTTGTATAATTGTGCTACTTCCAGCTCTTAGCTCAGTAATTATCTATTAATAGAAATAAAGACGCTAATGGGATTTCTTTGGTTTATTTCATTTACCCTCTGTATGCAGGGGTGAGTAGCTCATTGACATTCCTGTTCAGATCTGGAAGATGTGTGCAGAAGCCAAAGAGCAGCACTTAGAAGGAGCGATTTCCGACTCCACCCTATTGAACTTCAGGGTTTAAAGATGTGTCTACAAGTGCAAACAATGACTTTAGCAATTATTTGAATTTTGAGGGGTATTTTATGTTTGTGCCTTCTTGCTTTAGTGATCAGGCAAAGTTGTTCGGAGACCTGAATTACCTGGGTAATTATGCCAGTTCTTCACTTTTCTACTTGTGTGGCTTTACTAACAAACTGAAAATACTTCCCGAGGTGTCCATCCTCTGGGCCATTTGAGATGCTGCTTTTCTTCCATAAAATATAGGTATGCCTCAGATCCTCCGGCCAAAGCTCCCTTGTCCTCTGGGACAGTCTAAACTGATGTGGAGATAAAGAGAAAGGGCTTTGGGCCTCAGGATTCGTGTGGAAGATGCTATAAACTGGTTTACTCAAAACCCATTCCATCCCCTTTCTAGCTTGACTTCCTGTCCAAAGAGGCTGGAGAAACATTCCTTTCTCCCCTCCCTCACGGCGAGGGTTCTGCATGCGACTTTGCTTCAGCTTGTCCGATGCATCTGTGTGACACCAGAAGTGTGTGAGTCACTAAGGCAGTGGCTGGGCATGGGAGTGGGGTGGGAAACAGTTCTTCTGTGGGAACACTTGGTCTAGAAGAGGTCAGCAAACTTCAGCTCACCAGTGACTGTCTTTGTACATAAAGTTTTGTTGGAACACAGCTGTGCTCATTCGCATAGTGTCTGAAGTGTTTTCACGCTACAACGGTCTCCTTGAGTAATCATGGCCCACACGGTCTGATACATTCACTATCTGGTCCTTTAACAAAACTTTTCCAACTCTGAATGACTTATGAGATTCTGTCTGTCCAGAAGATTCTAATATCCTTGAGTACTGTCTTTAGGGATTCATGTAGAGATCCACTGTTTATACTCCCAAAAGCATTAGGGAATTCATTCCTTCAGCAAACTTTTGTTGAGTCTCTGTTACGTACCAGGCGCTCTTCTAGGTGCTGGGGACACAAATAAATTAGAAAGACAAGTTTTCTAATCATGGAAAGCATCTTCCAGTAAGAAAAGACAGATAATGAACCAGTACACAAGTAGTGAGCAAGATTATTTCATATAGCAATGAATGTTTCCATGGAAACAAAATAGGTTCTACAATGAAGACTGACCCCAGGGGAGGGAGTCTGTGTACTCAGTAAGGATGGGTGTTCAGGAGTGATGATCAGCTCTCCATTTTCCTTTATGCTGACTGGGATTGACCATAAAGGTACTAGTTAGAAACTGTGTAACTTATGCTGGGGCCAACGCCTCACAGTGAGTGGACAGGGGAAAAAAAGCAGCAGAAACATAAGCCAGAGAATGTAGTCACAGGTTAGCAAAAATTTAAGGTCCTCAATCTGGGGAAAATAAATCAAGTGACAGAGCTGCAGAACTAAATCCCAGCTCTAGGTTTTAGACTTCTTTCTATATCAGAACACAAAAACAAGTTCAAAAACAAAATGTTTTGTCCCCACATAGAACATTGTGATATAGTTTTTTATTTGGGAGGGATACAGACTTTTGTCTATTTTTATATACTTTATATCTTTTTGTCAAGTGGCTGTGGTAGAGGTGGAAACATATTCTAATTAGCTTGGAAAACTCTTAAACAAAATAAAAGGTGATCCTGAATTGACAACAGTATTATGATAACCTTGTTCTCAGGAGAACAGGGGGGGTTGCGTACCAGAAGGTATTGTATTTATTTTCCTTTTCTCTCATTCTTTAAACAATAAAGTATGCATTTCTCCACTCTATTTTAGCAGATCAGTAACACAAAATAAACCAGCACACTTAAACTCATCTATCCCAGCCTAAATTTCTGAAATACTCTCAGTCTGCGTTTCTGAACGTCAGCACTAATATAATTTCTTTTCAGGAAGGGGAACACACTTTCTTGTTTATAATTTCCTTGCATCTCAAATCGTTACCAGTGCTGGACTGTAGAGTCTTGCCTGGACCCTGAGGCAGCACTGGAGACTGGTGTCGAGTAGTGGACTAGAAGGGTCTGATCTTTTGCTTGTTTTGAAACAATACGCCTCGCGTTGTAAAAATGGCACAGTTCTTACTGTCCCTGGTTGAGCATAGCTGAATCCTGATCCGTGGGAGCATGTTTGTATTGCAGTGATCCTAATTTACCCATAAATAAATTATTCTCCCCTGAAGCCCATAATAAATATAGTTTTATTGCATGCCAACTGTTAGACCCTAAAATTAGACAGCTTTGGTCCTCCTGTGCCAGTGGGAGGAGGTGTTCTGGAATATTTGGCTCCAGAGGCACTTTGGGAGAGAGAAGAAGCAGCGATATTTATGATGAGTGTCTGAACAAATTTCAGTTGTAGAAGCCTTATTTCTGGGTCAGACAGAAGCCATGGTCAAATGTTTTCCAGCCAGTTCAAAGGTGGTGCCCCAGCCATGCCTTTTATCGTCTCTTCTTTTGAATCTCCAGGGTCCGTTTTCACAGCGGAAGCCGACAAGGGTGAGTCAGAGACTGCCCTCCTGCTCGTCCCAGCGTTCTGTCTTCCTTAATTAGCAGAAACAGTCCCCACTTAGAAAAGATGTTCCTGCCCTTGTGACGACGAGCCTTCAAATAGTCACGCTCTAAAGGAAAATGTAGGACAATCTGACAAATTAACTTGAGCACAAGGGAATTCAGGCCATGTGTGAAATTAGGTTGGCCCCAATAGAAGTGAGGTTAGGAGCAACTGGGAGATTTTGAGCGCCCCACCCCCCACTCCTTTCCCAGCCCACTCCCCACAGAACAGCGTGCCCCTCTGCTCCAGCGAGTGGCTCCCGGCAAATACTTAACATTTCGCAGCCTGTTTCCTCATTCCAAAGCTGGGGAGAATAACAGTACCTACCTCACTGAGTGGTTGCAAGGATGAAATCAGATGATGTTTATCAAGAGCCCACACACCAAGTGTCCTTTATTCCTCAATTCACCTTTTTAACAGAGCGGAGCAAACCCTTTAAAACAGTATTCAAGCAATGTTGGAAGATCCTCATGTTCTTTCCAAGAGCTGATATCACTCTTTCCTTTTTTACTATTAAAAATGTAATATAGATATATCCAGAATGTCAACAATATATTTGCAACTTTTTATTTTGCAGTTGTAGAGCAGTGTTTAGTTAATAGAACAGTAATTTTGAGTCCCCCTTTGGGAGGAATGCAGGTTTTGATTTCTTTCATTGGTCTTTGCTCAGCTTTGCCATGCCCTCACATTTCCTCTGTCTTCAGCAAACCTGCTCTTCCACGTTTCTGAGTGTGTGAAGAAATTTCCAAGAAGTTGACGAAAGCATTCGGGTGCTTTCTTCTTGTGCTTCTGGGCTTCTTAGAATCTCCTTTGCCCGTGTTTTGTTGTTTCTCCAAAGGTTAGAAAATCATGTTGTCGATGCTTGTGCTTCTACTACGTCAGGAATAAATAAGAAGCAAGAAGACGAAAGAAACAAATTCTTGAAGCAAATTCCAGGTCTCAATTAATCATACATCAATCAAGCAATTCAGGATTTCCCAGTGATTTCTTTCTTTTTTTTTATTTTTTTATTCCTCACCCTGATGATATTTTTCTGTTTATCATCAGATAGAGTGGGAGGGAAGGAGGGAGGGAGGGAGGGAGGGAGAGAGAGAGAGAGAGAGAGAGAGAGAGAGAGAGAGAGAGAGAGAGAGAGAGAGATGTGATAGAGCCACATCGACTGGTTGCCTCCCACACGAACCAACCGAGGTACATGCCTTTGGCTGGAATCCAAAACGAGACTCATTGGTCCGCGGGCCGGCGCTCTAACCGCTGAGCCAAACCGGCCAGGGCTCCCAAGTGATTTCTTTTAAAAGATCCCACTTGCTCAAGACTTTGCTCTTGGGAGGGTGGATAAAGGCTGTGTTCTCTGCTACCCAAGACCACCACAAGTTCAGGTCTTTGCGAACCCCCAGCACCGCAGCTTACTCTCCTATTGGCTTAACTGTGCAATGCACTTCTCTGTTTTTCCATTTACAGTTGTGAATAGATAATAAATACATGTGGATGTTCCATTCTTTTGTAGATCTATGGTGTAATATAGACCAGTGCATCTCAAATTTTTTCTTTGCTTTCACAACACTTTCAGGAGGAACTGCACCAGAGAAATTGGTGAAAAGTGTCCCTTCATTCCCAGTCCCTCCGCCACCAGTCCTTGCTACCACTTTCATTCCTTTACTCATACACCTTTACTCATATCCTCTTCCGAGATATTTTAAGCATATACAAGTATGAATGTGATTACTCCTTATGTTTACACAGTGGGACCATACCAACTTGCCTTTTCCACTGAATGATGTCTTGGCCGTTATTACAAATCAGTACACAAAACTCTCCATATTTCTAAATAATGACTTTCTCCCCCTCCCTGTGTATACGTGTTTGCATGTGAAGCTTTCATGAAATAACTTTTTTGGCACACAGTGCCTAGATCTCTCTCTATATCTTTTTTTTTTTAAATCCTCACCTGAGGATATTTTTCTATTTATTTTCAGATAGAGAGGAAAGGAAGAAGAGAGAGGGGGAGAGAGAGAAACATCGATGTGAGAGGGACACCTCCACTGATTGCCTCCTGCACAACCCCCACCAGGGCCAGGGACCAAGCCGAAACTGAGGTACGTGCCCTTGCCGGAATCGAACCTGTGACTCATCGGTCCGCGGGCCGACGCTCTAACCACTGAGCCAAATTGGCCAGGGCATCGCTCTCTTCTAATAAATAAAGGAATAGACATAGAAGCTCATGGTGTCTGTTTAGTGAGGATTCTGTCATACTCTCAACTTCTTTTCTGCTGTTTCCCTCCTGACTCGGGTCTCAGGCGTGTGCCAGGATGGTGTTGCTGTCAGGAGGGTGCCACAGTGGAAGTGTCTGTTTCAGGTGCCATGCACAATCCTGTCTTAGGACTGGGTTTCTCCTCGTTGCCATATTAAAAGGACTCTGTGCGCATCTGAGGGATTTTTGAACTGACAGCCTATGATATCTTTCTTAGTACTCTTGTTTATTTACCTAAGTACCAGGGTAATGAAGACCTTCTAGGGTGGGGGTTGGGGATACATGGAAAGAAGTAGGAAGGTAGAGTGATGTGATGCCAGCAATGATTAAATAAAATAAACACCTTTCTTGTTCTTTGATCTTATTATGAATGAGTATATGAAGAAATATTTAGTATTGATTAGAGATTTGTTTTCCTTTGGGTGTGATTGGTAATGGTCATGCTTCTAGACCGAGCACAGAGTGAAGAGCTACTATGAATTGAAGAGTCATGAGTCTTAAGAGAGTTATACATGTTTGTTGCTTTAGGTCTGTCTGACCAATCACCTTTGCCCATAGCACCCTGACTTTCTTTGGTAGATTCCTTTTCCACTTCTGTGTGTGGTCTTGGGAGGAAGCCCAAGAGCCCAGGGAGGGCCTCTTCTGGCCTTGAATAGCCTGAGGGAAGACAGGTGCCTTGGGCTTGGCCATTGTGTGTTGTCCCTAGCCTCTGGAGAGAGTGGTGTGGTAGGGTTGAAAGTGGAGGTTCAGGCCAGCAGTGTGGTGCCAGGCTACCCAGGTGAGCCTTGCTGTGTGACAGGCCTTTGCTGTAAGCAGTATCTCCCCTAGACAGGGGCAAGAGGGCCACCTCTTTGAGTCTGCTGGCTTCACCTCTGCCCAGCCAGAGCCTATATCCTCCCTTCTAGACCACAATCCAAGGTGACTGCTTCTGAAAGTTGTTTCCCTGCTCTCTTGATGGCCTTTTGAGCTTATGGGCAATTGACATGTTTGATCCTTGAAACTGCTGACCCCTGAGCACTCCTTGCCTGTACTCGACAGTCTGCTACCCAAGATCGCCACAAGCCCAGGGTGGAGGGCATACTTATTCTTGTCTGACTTCCATCCTTTCCTTCTTCTGGTGACATCACTTCAGTTTTCCTTTGGAGTAGCAGGGGGAGGGTCAAGCATGGCCTATCAGCTTATTTCATCTCTCAAGTCACCTGATTTGTTTAAGCAGCGCATGCCACTCAAGTCAGTCCACTCTGGGTCAGTCCTGGGATGTAAGTGGAGCTATTAAAAAGGACAGATGTTCTCTCTTCTCAGCCTAACTGGATGAAGCCTGGGTTCTTTGAGGGTTCAACGTGAGCGTGTGCTAAAAATGAAGCCAACACAGAGGAAATTAGATCAATAGTTAGCAAGAGAGAGACTGATTGATTTCTGGCATTATTTGATCTGAATTGTGTATCCAGCCAGACTGACCCTTGAAATTTTCATCTCCCTGAGATAATTCTCCTTTGCTTAAGCCTATTGGTCTTGGGCTGTTTCTCAGTTGGAATTCACAGAGTTCCAGCAGATTCATCCACCTAACTAGTGGAGTTTCCAATATTGTACTATTAAACCTCTGCTCTAAGCCCACACCTGCTTGAAAAAAAGTATTTTTTATTCAAAAACAACAAGTGCTATAGTTCCTCCTTGCCTTCCTCCTGTCCTCCTGGAGAGTGCAGGAGAGTGAGCCTTGGCTTTGAACTTGTCCTCAGAACAGCAGTTGGTGCACAGAAGGAACAGAATGTATTTCCTCAGAGCTTTACAAAATGTAATGGTAGGCCAGTGTGATGTTTGTGCCAAAGGACCTTTGTTCTTGGGGAAATGTGGTGCTGAGTCTTTCCTGAAATTGCCGAGCATTCCTGACCCTCTACAGACTGGGGGGATCTGGGCACATTTCACGAGTTCACAGGTTGTTCGAGACACAGCATCAAGAAGGCATTATCAGAGAAAGGACAGGCTATAGGGAATTTCTAATACTTTCATGGTTGTGGCGTGGAGTTTTGAACAAGTTTTATACACTCTAGAGTGGTGATTTTCAACCGGTGTGTCGCAAGAACTTCTAAAACATGCAGTACCTGATTATTTAGTTGGGGACAGTGACCTCTTTTCCCTTAGATTGTCAGATAAAAAAATGACCAACAGCCCAATAGCAGTCAGTGCGAATGAATCAAAACTGTACTTTTTTTGGTCAGATCAGCAAAAAATATATTTTTGTGTGTGCTACAGAATTTTAGTAATTAGTTTATGTGTGCCATGAGACGAAAAGATTGAAAATCCTTGCTCTAGACATGGGGATTTCAGGCTCTCAGTAAAGCAAGAAAGCTAGAGAGATGAAGCAGAGTGGACATTGTAGGTAATGAAGCAATTTTCAACCGGAAAATGTAGCAATTGCAAGAAAACAGAACTGATACTTCTTGGCTGCTCTTACTATGTGGGCACTTTTTCATTTTTCTTTTTTCATAGAACCAGGTTAAAAAAGTTGAGTCATCAAATTGGTTTACCAAGCAGGAGGAAATTAGTTATGTGCATTTATTCCCAGCACTCACTCTGCCTTGGGCCCCATGCCTTATCCATGGTTCAAGGAGGACTGGTGTGGGTGGCTACCCTGAAGTCGCCTGGCTCACCTTCTCCTCTGGGAGATGGTCTCCTGCCGCGGACTTAGCCGAGTGACCTGGAGCATGGACATTTCCTCACTGCTCCATGCAGGTGGACCAGACCTCAAGTGGGGGGACAAGGAAGTGACGCTGACGGGTTGCTAGGTGAGGTTGACTGGAGGTCAGTGCAGGTTGGGAAGCGAGAGTACAGATCACTGGCATTTCCTTCAACCAAATGACTCTTCAGACAAGAGCTAGACAACTGACCAGTTGGTGTGGCATCTTGTAGACTCCACCTCACCCTTCAAGTCGCCTCACTGATATAGAAACCTAGGGCTTTGTTTTCTAGGACTTTTTAATGTATTTCCCAATCTTCCCAAATTCTTTAAAGCATATTTGACACTATATTTTCTTTTTGTGTTGTTAACTATTTTCTTTAAATTACGCAAAGGATTCATTCTTATTATAGAAACATGAGAAAATTCAGAAAAACAAAACAAAGAAGAAAGAATAAGCCCAGAGGTCATCTTTGTTAACATTTTGTATTTTTTTTCTTTTTGTGTTTATTGCTGATCAATATATATATATATTTTTGTATTCTAAACATCTTTCCTTGTTAATAAATATACTTCTATACAGTAATTTTGAAGTCTGGCTGCATTGTGTCCTAATGTCTGGATATACATAACTTATTTTGCCATTCCCTATTGTTGGGCAAGAAAGTGATTTCTGGTTTTTCTGTATATAACATTCTTTTGGTTACATGTCCATGCACATCTTTGAATGTTTCTCATAACTTCCTTGACTGGAATTTTGTGTCAAATTTTTTGTTTTTAAGGTTTTTATACTCTTTACCAAATTGTCCTATAGGAAAGTTGTGCCCTTTTATGAGTGGCCGTCCCTTGAATACCAGTTTTCAGGTACCAATGATAATTCTGCCCACTTAGACCCAGAGAGCAACAAATCATACAAGCTTGCTTTCTTTTTCAATTGACTTACTTTTTCTTTGTGGTTTTACTTCTTATCATCCTGGATACATCAATAACTTTTAGAAAATGGAGATAATTTGTTCCCCTACATTGAAATGATATTTGCTCAGTGCCAACCATGTGCTCAGGTTTGGGGTTCAGCATAGCAGTGACCAGGGCCCAGGCTCTGTCCTCAAGGACCCTATTGCCTAATGGTATTAATTCAGACCAGAATTTCACATAAATAATCATCAATTTGGGCACAGTAATTTAAAAATCCCTCTTGATGTAGATGACCTCATTTAAATGATACAACAACATTGATATCAGTATTACTATCTCTATTTTATGGATGAAGACATCAAGGCAGAAAAACACCAGCTGAAAGCCTAAGCAACTAACACACGGGAGAGCAGCAACTCTGAATCTCATGCTTCTTCCACTATACGCCCAAGAGAACAGAGGGTAAAGAAGGCAATAAGAATATCAGAAAGGCCTGCTTACTCAAAGTTCTTTGTCTCATTGTCTCTCTTCTCTGAAAATCCTTCATGCATTTCTTTTTTGTAAATATGACCTCTTGAGATGCACCTCTTTTTAAGAGGTAAATAGTTATAAAGTCCCAAGAAAAAGACTACTCTTTGTAGATTTTCTCTTTACAGGAGGGGCTAGGGTGGAGATGGGGCTGCAGAAATGGGAGGGAAGGTGAATGCACTCAATGCTACTGAATTGCACACTTAAAAATGATTAAAATGGTCATTTTTATGTTATGTATATTTAAAAAAATTACCAAATCTCAAGTTTTAAAAATGACCATAAACGAACAAATAAACATTGTCATCTGTCAGAAAAGAAAAAAGAAAAGAAAAGAAATGGGAGCATAGGATTTCAGATGAGCTTCACCTATTCCATATTTAACACACACAGACCCTCCTTCCATAAGATGTTGGGACTCTGGTATTGAAATAATTGCTATTTTAAGAGATGTCCATTTTTTAAAGTTGTTTGACAGTGCAAGTCCAATAAATTCATTTTTATTCTGGAAGTATAACTTTATAAATTACAATGTCATCACATGGTCCCTACATAAAGGTGTATGTGAAGTCCAGAAACAAGACGGGGGCCTCCTGACTCCCCAGCCCTGCCAGTATCAGCTCCCAGGAATATAGGACATTCCACAATGACGGAAACCACGCAGGAAGAACAGGATGTGCAGGGGTCATGTTAGAATTTGGAGGTAGGGGAGTTTTTGTCTCTTAATGAACACATGTTTCCTTTTATTAGATAAGAGTTTTAAAATGAATAGTTTTTCCCTTGGCTACCATGAACACAGAGCTAATCTGGGGGCTGACTGCAATCAGTGTCGATAGCTCAGACTTTATCATTCAGTGCTTCCCTAGTTTTCTCAGTCCAGACCCTGGTTCTTTTCATTGTTTTTTAAATGGATCAATTGGATTTTTGGCTTTTGTAATAAACTTCCACATTTTTAAAAATTAGGTGAGGAATAAAAGGTAAGTTAATAGAAGGAAATAGGAAAACCAACCATTTGGCTGGTGGGCTGAAACAGGACATGGTAAATTACTTTCTCAACAACCTATTGCAGTTGAGATACTTGCCTGGCTACATTTTACCTGAGTCAGCTGCTTTCCTGCTACCCATGTGCAAGGGGTGTGTTCTCTCATCTGTGACTTGCTTGGGCCTGGCCAGCTGAAAGAAGCCAGCTGGTCATCACTTTGTTTCCTGAAGTTAATGTTCTTATGCAGTGCTTGGAGCGCTTCTGTTGGAGAGCTGCTGTGTAAACACATCTGTTCACATACTGTCAGAAGAAAACTTCCTCGAGCCTGAGTGGGCAGGGTTACCAGAGTACTGCTATTGGAGAGCCGAAACCCCAGGGCTTCAACACAGAGCAGAGCTTGCCCTGCAGGTGGACCCGAGTTGGTGCAGTCTCACTCTGAGATGCCATCTTCCAGTGGCAGTGCGTGTGCCTGCGTGTGCCTCTGTTCCTGAGTGTAACGTAAAATTTCTGCTGATGTCCTCGTCCTTGAACGTCTGCTTGTGTGTTAGGTTGGTTGTTAGGAAGGGTTTTCTGTGTGAGATTTTGGAGTGTGATGCTTGAGGGGAATAGCAGAGATTCTTGGACAATGTTTAAAAGAAATGAGCTACTTGGGCTGCGGGCTGAGTGACAGTAGGGTCTGTCTTTCAGGGTGAGATCACTCCCCTTCTCTCTAGCCCCTCATCCATCCCTTTAGCTTCTCCACCACACTGGGGCCAAAGTGACCAAACAAAATCTAGAAGCTCACCAGGAGTCTCCCGTAAGTACATATTTTGATTTTATGGGAGTGAAGTCTCCACAGAACCTTAGACAGTTTATATTGGGATTGAACAAATGGGGAGAATCATATTAAAATGACCTCTTAGTTTTTGCTTCCTTCTCTCATTTACTAGTCATTTTGAAACATCAAATGTCAGGTAAAATATAATGAAAGTTCAAAGTCTGTTTCTGTGATTACTTTTAATATATTCTTAGGAAGAGCTGATTTTTTTCCCCTTCCCCAACGTAGACAACTTTGCTGTCCAAGCATTTCCTTTGCTAATAGGCTTTCTCTCTTTATTTTGGGGGGACTACATAAAGATGGCAAAAATGTTGGTCGCAGAGATTCATTTTTAGCAACCACTTTAGAAAGATGGAAACTCAGCAGAGAGCACGGAAGCCAACTATTATACTCCAAGTCCTGGGGACTTTCCACTATTTTTTAAAGAGGGTCTATGGCCAGGTATTTTAGTTCTTGCTACTCAAAGTATAGTAAGCAGACCAGTAGATTTGGCATCATTTGGGAATTTTTCATAGAAGTCTTGGATGCCCTAGATTGAGATTAATATGAAAGAGATGGAATTAACTGTTATTATGAGAACCCAAATTTCCTTTGCTTCATTGGCTTATTGGTCCCAATGAGCTCTCATTACCAGTACTAATTTGACTTCACTAACTCAGATTTCCCTGGTATTTCCATTTCTCAGAAGTGCCTGAGATGGGATCTCCGTTTATCTGCAAAGTACCCTTAAGCTTTTCTTGGAACCCTCACAAAGTCACCCACTTGCCAGCCGAGGAGCAGACCTCCCTTCTGCAGGTTGCTTACTGCCTGCGGGTGTTCCAAGGGAACTCAAGTCCCTCCTAGGGACAGACATATGCAAGGGCTATGTTTCCTTCAGTATTTACCACCTTAGGACTTCACTAGTCATGAGCAGAAATGGGTAGGGTGCTACATCCCCCAGTCTCTGACATGGTCTTGTGTATACCCTTATAGCATTTCCAAGCCCTACTCTCCACAGATGTAAGATGTCTCAAAGGCCACAATTTTGTTAGACACTTGTGTCCTCACTTTACATTTCTATCCTCAGGCACTCTGGCACCATGCCCTCCCCACAAGCTTCTTCGTCCATGAAAATCACTTCATGCAGAATGATCAGTGTCTGAGGGGTACCATTAGTACCCGTCAGTCAGACACTCTCAGAGTCTGACTCTTACTTGAGGCTCAGCTGGAACTATAGCTATGAAAAGCAACAGTCTGATGTAGATGCTTTAAACAACAAAACAACAACCATATCAACAGCCAATGCTTGCTTTTGATTCGTTACTCATCAAGCCAAAATACTTAGAAGTATTTTTCCTAGAGCTCTTGAGATACTGTTTGAGCTATCTGCTGAGATCATAGTTAGGATATACAAATTAATTTTGGGAATGACATTTTAAGATGGACTTTGGTAAACTGGAGAGGGGCCAACAAGGCAGGAAGGATGTTGAGGTGTCAGGAAAGCTTTTATATAGTGTGAAGGGAAGTGAAGAGGTTTAACTTAGAAAATAGAGGCTAGGATAATGTCTTTACATTTTAAACAGCTGGCATGTGGCCAGATAGTCTCTTGTTCTGATTATTCTGCTGCACAGACTATAAGATTAATGAAAGGAAATTAGAGAGAGACAGATTCTAAGACCACGCATGGACTAACAGGAGTGAATGCCTTGGGAAGCAGAGCTATCTACCACTCATGGGTCAAAGCTAAGAGGAGTATGTTTACATTAGAGCACTTTAGGAGAAATTTTTGAATTGGAGTGGGGGGTAGGGATTAAGCCAGTAGTCTAGAATATTGAAAAATAGAAGCTAAAAAAAAATTATAAAGATTATTATCCAAGCTTAAGAAAGTAAGGCCCAGAGTGGGTATTTGAATTACCCCAGTTCACACTAATTATTGGCAGAGAGGGGACTAGAGTCCATATTTCTCATCCCTGGCTCAGTATACTTCTCACTACATGCCATTCTTCCCTATAAGACCCCATGTAAATCTCAACTTGCTGTGTCTCACTGAAGGGGATCAGGTCAGGGAATGGGAAACGGGACTCGAATGATTTACTTTCCGGAAATTATTGTGAAGTAAGTTAATGCTATCAATGCTAAAGTGTCTGCTCATCCTTAGATGATTTCTTCCCAACAATCAATGGACTCCTTTCATTTCTACAAATAGGTAGATCTTGTTCAGAATATATAATAGAGTTCTAAGCTATTTTCCATTTAAATTTTGTCTTTATTTGATAAGCATTTCAATAGGATTAGAAATTCATTTATTCTTTGGGCCAAATGGAATGAAACAATAATCGGCCATTGAGATGTCATATTTAATGATAGAAAGAGCAGAGCCACTCATGAAAGAAACAAAACAAAACAAAACATTCTTTTGGACATATCCTGATAGCACATGGGACTAAAGGACATACTTTGACCCAGAGATTGTGCAGTTTCTGTGTTGACTGGAGATCTTTGAGACCCCTGGGAGTCAGTTCCATTTATGAGCTGAGGCCGACCTTGCTGACACTACTCTCTGTGCAGCGTCAGCTTCTTCATCTGTTAAATAGGGGCACTTCTATCACTGCCCTCTAATACCTGCAGGCCTATTAGGAGGATTCATGAGCCAGAGCCACAAGAATTAAAATATGAAGTACCACTATCAGACCCATCAACTTTTAGTAAAAAGCCCAGGCAGTACAAGTAATCAAATGCAATATGGCAGAGAAAAATGAGTAGAGAAGAAAATTTTAACTATTTTTAATAACTGTAACTTCAAATCTATTTCATCAATCATAATATAAGGTTGTAACCCCATCCCTTACCCTTCCCTCTTTCTCTCCCTTTTCTTTTATTCATTCTCCTCATGTTTCCCCCTTCTTTCTTTCTTCTCCCTTCAGCTACTCCTCATATCACAAATTTCCCTTCTTTCTTTCTTTCTTTCTTTCTTTCTTTCTTTCTTTCTTTCTTTCTTTCTTTCTTTCTTTCTTTCTTTCTTTCTTTCTTTCTTTCCCTCCCTCCCTCCCTCCCTCCCTCCCTCCCTCCCTCCCTCCCTCCTTTCTTTCTTTCTTTCTTTCTTTCTTTCTTTCTTTCTTTCTTTCTTTCTTTCTTTCTTTCTTTCTTTCTTTCTTTCTTTCTTTCTTTCTTTCCCCATCCCACTATCCTTTGCTCATTTAGGAATGTGAAGATGCACTTTAGCAATGTAGGCTCAGGGAAAGGTAAGATACCTGAGCAAGAAGCCAACCATCCTTCCTTGTTTGAACTTGTATTAAATAAGTATGTTTTAGACCATCTATAAAGTGCAAAGCACTGTGCTAGACATTATAGAAGCTGCAAAAAGGTGAGCAAATCTGCCCAATAGATGTTTATAGTCTAGTGGAAAACAATAACCATAATTTGGGAAAAACTGGTTAGTGCCTTAAGAAAGGGAACATGACTTGTGGTGGGAGAAGGGAATAATCCAGCTGTAGCCAATGGGGTTTGCAGAGCTAAGTCCATGGAGTGGTGAGTACAATATACAGCAGTTCATTCATTCATCGTTCATTCAACAAACACTTGAGTGTGCTTCTATGTACCATTTATTATGCTTGGAACTGGGGATATGACAGTGATTAATATGGTTCCAATCTTCATGGTGCTTCTGTGTAGTGTACAGACTTTAAACAAATAAACGTACATATTCACATCCAAGTAATAAATAAAAGGACAGTATAGGGTCTTCAGAGATAGGAGAACATGGAAAACTTAATTTCAATAGAGAGGGAAGCATTAACAGAGTACTCTGTGTTCTTATTAATGAACAGGAGGAGGCAGTGGCAGGGGTGGGGGCAGGAAGGAAGCAGGGAGAGTTCTCCAGGAAGCAGTAGCATCATGAGTCAAGGTCTTAGGGCAGTTTGTTGGTACCTTGAGAAACTAAAAGTAGGCCTTGGTGGCCCACACTCAGTAGAAGCAGGGAAAGTGATAAGATAGAAGTTTGGGGAGTTGGCAGAAGATAGGTGATATGGGGTTTAAGTCATGATAAAGATTTGGGATTTGCCCTGGCCAGTGTGGCTCAGTTGGTTGGGCATCATCCTGTGCACCAAAAGGTTGCTGGTTCAATTCCTGGTCAGGGCACATGACTGGGTTTTGGGCTCAATCCCCAGTAGGGGCATGCAGGAGGCAGCTGATAGATGTTGCTTTCTTACATCGATGTTTCTCTCTCTCTCTCTCTCTCTCTCTCTCTCTCTCTCTCTCTCTCTCTCTCCCTTTCTTTCTAAAAATCAATAAAATATCTTTAAAACAAGATTTGGGATTTTACTCTTAAAAAAAATTTTTTTTTCTTTATTGATATTTGAGAGGGAGAGGGAGATAGAAACATCGATGAGAGAGAACATGGATTGGCCACCTCCTGCATGCCCCCCACTGGGGATCAGGCCCACAACCCAGGCATGTGCCCTGACTGGGAAATGAACCAGCAACCTTTTGGTGCATGGGTCGATGCTCAACCACTGAGCCACACTGGCTGAGCTGGGATTTTATTCTAAGCACATGTGCAAATGGTTGAAAAATGTAGGTAAGGGAGTGACATGACTAAATTCATGTTTTAGGATGTACCCTCTGACTGTCATTAGAAAGACTGAACTAGATGGAATAAGAATGGGCATGAGAAGTCGAGGTTATAGTGGCTGGGACAGACCTGAGGGGAGGGCACGTGTGTCAGTGATATGGAGACCAATTTTAGCGTCTATGTTGGAATTAGAGAACAAGATGACTTTCTAACTAATATCAATCTTATCAGGCCAAACTTCTCTTCCCACTTATTGAGTTTTGAAGAATCTTTAATTTGCTTTTCAGTAATTGTCTCTGATTCCATCTCATATTCTATCAATATCAACTCACTTGAAAGTCTCCTGCCATGGTTCTCACTTCTCAACTCCTGGGTTTCCCTTGGCTCCACCATGCTGAGCTTCCCTGGGCTCTGACCTCTCTCATGTCCTTCCTTTTCCTGTTCCCTTCCTGTGATGCTTCCAGTGAGGGAGTTAGAAAGGAGGAAGTCATTGAGAACCTGTCGAAGGGGAAGGGAAAGACTATGGGGAAAGGGACCAAAATAGAATGCTGGGGACCCAGAGGAATTTGCTGACCTTTTCCAGTTTTTGCCACAACTTTTCTTAGTTCTACCATCTGTGCTTAGAAAAAGAGAAGCTATAGGCAAATGCCTTTTCACATTCTACCTCTCATACCCCATCACAGTAGGAATGACAATGTTGAGTAGGCCCATGTGAGCAGAAGTAGGACCTTCACAGCCTAGCATTTGAAATGGCTACCATTATAGTGACACCTTTTGAAAACAAAACAATCCCGTCTGGCCAGAGTGGCTCAGTAGGTTGAGTGTCACCCTGTGCACTGAAAGGTTCCCAGTTCAATTCCCAGTCAGGGCACATACCTGGGTTTTGGATTCATTCCCCAGTCGGGGCATGTACAGAAGGCAACTAATCGATGCTTCTCTCTCTCTCTCTCCCTCTCTCCCTCTCTCCCTCCCCCTCTCTCTCTCTCTCTCTCTCTCTCTCCCCCTGCATGATCTGGGATGAGGATTAAAACAACAACAACAAAAACAATAAATCCAAAACAATCCTCCTGTATATGGAGTAATTTTTGATAATTTTATTGATGCCTGAAAATCTCTGAGTAAAGTAAGGGAGTGCTTCTAGGGGGCAGGGCACAATATCTGTTATCCCTGGAGAAGGGGAAACAGACCACAGTGCTTGGGGATCTTCCTGGGAAGGGTTTGGAGTGGACCACATACATCTATTTTATCCCTGGGCTTAAGTTCCCTTGAGAAATCAGGTAAACTTCCTGGAAAGGACAACACATGCGTACATTGATCTTTTAACTCTAAATCCTTTATCGAAGTAGGGAATAGGGCAACTCTTTAGCATTTCCTTAGTGGCAAGAGCTTCAGCTGGACCTCATGTTAGGAGTGTCTTTTCTTATTCAGAATGAGCTCCTTTCAACTTTACTTGAGTTTATGCTAATGAGGTGACTCTTGAGGGATGAGGGGTGTCCTAGATAACTTCAGGAGGAGGGCTAGTGGCCAGAAAGACCAAAGGGGTGATTAGAGATTTAGAACTTTCCGGTTTCCCCCTCGTCTCCATCAAACCCTCTTCAGGGGAGGAGAGAGGGGCTAGAGATTGAGTTTCATCACCAGTGGCCAAAGATTTAATCAATCATGCCTGTATGAGAAAATCTCCATGGAAACCTCTAAAAGACTAGGTTTGGAGAACCTAGTCTTCTGGGGAGCTCTGGTAAACCCACTTTGAATAATTCAAGTTGATCCAGATCACCTACTAGTTTTGTTAAACTTATTTTTTGTTAATTAGATTTTGCTGCCTAGCATCCATAATCCATTTTCCCTTTCCTCTGATAACAACACAGTGATTTTCATAAGGGACACCATCTCTCCCTCCCATTCAAGCCATGGAATACTGGAGGAGTTGATCCCACCTCGGGTTACAGGAGTATTCCATAACCCGTGGTGGCCAGTCAATAGCTCCCATTCTTTTTGAAAAAGTGATGGTTATTTTAAGCATGGGCACAGGACTGGCTCTCCTCCTGGGCTTGGTGAGGACAAGTATGGACCTGAGGCCCTAAAGTCTGGACTTCTTCTGCAGTGAAACAGAGCTGAGCCACCTGGTTGTGGATGAGGCAGTGCGGCAGCCTCTCCAGGGACACCTATGCCCTGTGCATCCCTCCAATAAATCTTGCCACTATTGCTCAAATCCTCCTACATGCGTGAGTCCCCAAAATGCTTTTCTTGTGACTTTGCAAGGACTCCTTTCCAGACTGGTCCAGCAGACCCGCCTTGGTCCCGTCCCAGTCCATATCCGACAACACTTCCTCCCCTTTTCTCTTTTGTCCAAAATGATATATATATCCAATTTTGCCTCACTGCCTTTGGAACCTTTATGCTTATGTGAATTCTCTATGTGCACATATTGAATTTTGATTTTCTCCTGTACAAAAAAAAAGAATGTTCAATAAATCCATCTTTGAATTTTTGCCAGACATTGCAATAGAAAGTTCTCTTTTTCTTTTGAGATTGCTAACCTGGTTGGGTATAACCCAAAACCTTCTGGTAGCCATCTTGCCACCTTGAGGGTGGTGCTGTCTGAGAGAGGAGCCAAGACAAGAGGGAATTGGGGAGGGGGGGTAGAGAGCTGGATAGAGAGAGTTTCTATTATAGAAGCCAATAAATTCCTTTTCTTCTTTGCCAGTTCAAGTTGGATTTCTCTCACTTCAAGTCAAATACATTGCTTCTTAGCATTTCCAAATTGCCCTTCCACTCTAGTAGTCCCAAATGGCCTGGGAGAAACATGGACACATCTCCTAAATCTCTGCCTGAAATTATTTGGGGTCAGGAGACTGAGATTAAGTCCTGGTGCCACCATTGCTTACTAATAATGATCAGGGACACATTAGGTAATCTCTTGTAAAGCACAGATAAAACTATCTCCCCTGCCTACCTCTCAGGGTTATCGCGATAGTCGAAGGAGATATAGGATGCACATTTGCTACCATATCTTACATATGAACATGTAGTGTAGAGCAGGGGATAAAAGCCCTGGTGGCTGTTGGTGTCTGTTCTGTGCCAGGCACGATGCCAGGCATTCCACACACACAATTGTATTTCCTTTTACAGCAACCCTGTGAGGCAGGCTGTGCTGAGGGTTCACATCTACAGCGCCTGGTACATTTCCTGGTTTGGGAGGATTGCTCAATAAATATTAATTTCCTGTCATAACGGTGCCACCAGCTTAGGGACTATCTTTAGTCTTCAAGTTTCTTCAGCTACAGTATGGGGCTTACACTAAATGGACTTAACATTGTATCTAGGCTGAATGGTTTAAGATGGAATTTTTGAACTTGGCACTTGGAAAAAGGGTTTTATGATCAGAAGAGTCTGGGACATGCTGGGACCGAAGTTAAACAGGTCTTATTCCAGGTCGTATGGCAAACCTGAGAATCAGCCTTGGGGTGATTGGGTGTTCTCTATCTTGATAGGGGTTTTGGTCACATAGGTGAATGCATTTGTCAAAACACAGTACCTATAGATTTAGCGTTTGTGAATTTCATAGTATTTAAATTTTATATCGGAAGGGAAGATTTGTAAACAGACTTTGAGCTCTAGTTAACAATATGCATGCTGACCTATTTAGGGAGAAGTACATTGAGACTTGAAATGCACCCACATTAAGATAGAGTATGGATGAATAGAGGGATAGATAGATTGACAGACCTGATATACTAAAATGATCATGATAGAATCCAAGTGGGATTATGCCAGTATTCGCTGGGAAATGCTTTCAACTGTGTTGTATGTTTGAGTTTTTATGATAAAATGTTAGGAAGAATCACCGTAGCCAAGCCCAGATTCCTGCTCAAGGGCTTTATCTCCCTGACCAGCCCATGGCTCCTACTTCCCTCTGGGCTCCCATGAGAAGACCCATGACTTAAGATTTGACTGCTGGGTCTCTGAAAGACCTGTAAGCTGAAAAAGGCACACTATTATATGTGGTGATTCCTCTCCGAGGCAAAGAAGGCTCACCCTTTTTCACGACAAGGGAAGCAAAATTCCCTCTAGCTCAGTTGGTCCCCTCACATTAACAAGAACCAAAGCTCTCTGTAAGCCAGAGTGAGCAGTTCTGAAATAACCCCTCTGCTCAGCTGTCATCACCTCTGTTCCCAGCTGCTCCCTGGGCTTTGGCAGCGCCCCCTCCAGCAGTCACTCTGTCACGATGGCCCTCCCCCAGCCTCCCACATGCCCCATGGCCTGGGTTCTGGGCCCAGCAAGCCCAGGAAGCATCTGTTCCTCCTTTGCCTTTCCTCTTTCAATCCTGGCTGAGGGAAATCCAGGAGTTTAAGCAGATGTCTCTGTTTATGGTTTTAGTTTGTTCAATAAATTAATCAGACATATCCTCTGTCTTAAACTCTGATTTTAGTCCGTTTTTGCATTATAACAATTTCTGTTATTTGTATGTGCTTTTCTTAATGACAAGTACTTTCTATCTCTTTCCAAGAAGCTCATTTAAATTTTCACAAGATGAACCAGCAAGCATTCAGCTTCCACAGAGACTTGAGGAGACAGCACAGAAACATATTGGTTCCTACTGTATGCACTCATTTGCTGTATGTTTCTGTGTATACTGTTCTACTGAAAACCCGCAACCTACTTGTGAGGTGCTCATTATATGGCACCCCTTTTACAAGTGAGGAAACTGAGGCCCAGAGAGAAAATTTCCTGGGGCCCAACAGCCAGATGATGACTGACACCGAAAGTGTAGTTCCACAGGAGGTCAGAGCAGGAAGGGACGTCAGTGACTTCCCAGACCAACCACTGCATTTTCCAGTTGGGGCTACTGAGGCCTAGAGAGTAGACGTGAGCTATTTAGAAGAAACACTAGAATTAGAACTCAGGTCTAAATTTTCTGACTCGATTTGGGAAACAAGAAACTCCACATAGATTCAGACATATGGGGAAAGCCGAGTGTTTCACACCCACAGGGTACTGTGTGCCACTCCAGGCTGGCCTTGCAGATTTCAAATCTGGCACGAGCTGAGTGCAGGGTTGTCTTGAAAACTTTGCCACACACAGCTTGTGAGGTACTCGGGCGGCTCCGACATACCGATGTTCCTTTGTTCAATAATTGTCTCACTTGACAAGAGGCATGGAAAGCAGAGCAGAATCAACAGTTGCGATATAAATATTGAAATGAAAATTGAATAGAGGAAAAAAACCAAAAAAAACGCATGGCAAATAGACCCCACAGCAGCCTGGCAGCGGGGGAAACAGCTCCCACACGTCTCATTCTGATTCCGTTTGGTTGGGCTGGAGGAATGGGGAGAGCCAAGGCCCAATTTCCTCACTGCTCATGTGCAAGGAGCATGAGCTTGCTGATCAGATAGCCTTTGCATGTGGCCGTGCACGCCCAGGTGTGGCAGACAGAGCCTTACTTCTGAGCTATTTGCCTCCCTCTTCAGTTAAGACTGGTAGCTAGGTCCGAGGTTGATTTGTATATTAAGTTGTTTGTATATCAGCTGAAATTGCTTGGTCATTTAACACACGGGCTCCTGTCATCAGAGGTGAACCATGCTGTACGAATGGTCCTGTGACAGTTGGCTTGATTGTCTGAACGTCATGTAACAAGGCTGGACTTGGACGTTATTTGGACTCCTAATGAGCAGAGAACTCACCTCTTACTGGAAGTGTGACTGAAAAGGGACAGTATTGATCTTGCCATAATGCGACCTGGGATAGACTGCTGATGTCGCACGGGGACTGTTATGTAAGACCAGATGAGCCAAGCTTTGGTGAATGAACTACTTGCAGATAGTTGGCATCTGACTATGGGGTCCTACAGGGCCCAGTCATCCCCTGGGTGCTGGGGATGGGTTTTCCCTGAAGGGGATGGGTGTTCTCGCTGCCAGTCTTCCTAGAGCAGGTTATTTCCAGGCAAGGTGATTGTGCAACTTAACATCTTAAACTGGGGCTGTTTGGGGAGTGAAATGGGGAACTATTAATAATTATACTGGAACAAAGGGTGTGAACCAGGACGGATGGTTATTTCTCTTTTAGGACACTTTGAGGTGAAATAAGAGAAAATGCTGCCTCCTTGGGCTCTGAGGAGGCCTGGAGCACTTGCTGGTAGCAGACTGGGCACTGAGAAGGAGAGGCATGTAGGGATCCTGAGGGCAGATCTGGTTCTTGGCTCTTGTTGGAAGCTATTCTTTGAATGGTACTTGCAGTCCATTATCTCTGGTTTGTATGTGCAGATTCTTCAAATGGTACTGCCTGGCCATGTGTTGTGTGTGGAGAATGAAGGGAAGGCCCGGGCTGGGGCAGAGGAAATTCCAGGAGGAAAGAAATGTCCTGTCCCTTGAGGGCTGAGTGTCGGGAGCAGTGGGAGGTGTGCAGGGGTGTCTCCAGCACAGTACTGCAGCATCCTCCTGGGGGGCAGCAGGACAAGGACAGCAGCAGCCCCAGGACACTGGCACAGACTGGCAGAGATCAGGGCCAGGTGAGGAGGGAAGGGGAGGGGCCTGGGGCAGTGGTCCTGGCTGGCCTGCTGAGGACATCCTACCGTCTGTTAACGCAGCATGGCTCCCCGTGCTTGACTCACCCTCCCAGATTCTGTCCGAGGGATATTCACAGGGTACTTCTTTTGTAATCACGAGTGAAAATGCTTTTAGATTTTGTTTCTTCTTGTGGCTTCTCACATTTGGGGAGATAATGGGTGTGTTTGGGAAGTGGTCTGAGTTCCAGGCTCCCTCACAGTCTGCACATACCTCCAGGCTGGCATTTGAGTTCTGAATGGTAACTGCCTGTCAGCTTATTTGTCTCTCTCCCACCCCCTGCTAACAGCGACTTGAGGTTCTCACAGCCCTAAGGTCCAACACAGTGCCTGGCAAAAAACAGGCATCCAATAAGTCTTAGTATAAATGATGGGAGAACTGGAAATGACTGTGAGGTGGGAGAAAGAAGTGTCAGGATTTAGACTGCATGCTTCTTGAGGTCTGAAATATCCATGTGGCTTTTTTCAGGGTAATATAAAAACTCTAGTCTCATCTTTTTCTATTGCTTTCAATTTGATTTCGTTGATCTCTTTCTACCCTACAGAGAGAGAGAGAGAGAAGAAAAGGATCTTACTCTTGTGGCTTGAAAACAATTGGAACAAGAAGCATTTATTTTGAATTGAATGTTTCTGGAAATATTTTTCCCAGCGCTTACTTTTTTTTTTTTTCCAGTTCTTATAACTAATAATATATAGGATGCTCTTTTTATCACCTCCAGTTTTTCAATTATCACTATTGCCTTGGAGTTCTGAAGTTATTTTATATTATAATCTATAAGGAGTATACCGCCTTTTAATTTGGCTTGCAATTTTGCTTGGAAAAATTTCCAAATTGAACACAGGGCATTAGAAGAAATTACATGATATATCTAGTTTGTGTCTGTTGTCTTTTTCCCCCTTGGTTCTCACTCATAAGGGACCTTATGCTTGACATTGCATTCGAAATTTTATTCATAGAAATAAAGTGAGGCCAAGGGTGGAAATGTAATTCTCCACAGAGCATTTTCATTTGCTTCTGACACTCAGGGACCCCCTTAATTGAAGTCCCAGACTTGAGATCCCCCAAGTCACCCACGTGAGGACAGCGTTACTTCCCATTCACTCTCTCTCACAGCCATGATTCCCAAGCTCATCTGCACCTTGGATTCACCTGGGGAACTTCAAAACATCCCGATGCCCATGTCCCACCCCAGAGACTGTGGCTTAATCGGTCTGTGGGGTAGCCTGTGCTTTGGAATTGTTAAAAGCTCTCCAGTGATTCTAATGTGCAGACAGCTTTGGGAAGCTCTGCTCTAAGAGTAAAGCCCTTCAGGACCTCAACTTAGTGTGTGAGTATTTATCAGACTCTCCACTTGGCAGGCCCTTTCATCTGTTTTGCCCATTGAGGCTGCCAAATACCACAGCTCCACATTGCAGCTGTTTCTTCCTGATTGGGGCAGAGGCAGCTTTGAGTACTTGCTTCTCATATTCGTCCAGATTTTGGCATGGAATCCTTCACTGTCTTATCAGCTCTTTGATGCTTTTCAGAAAAATTAAAATATAAATATATATTGTATTCATATTTATAAAAATATATTTAAATATATTTAATTATATATTTTAATATAGTTAACATATTTAAATATATAATATTGAATAAATATTATATATTTTTCTCATACAAATATTTTAGTTGACCTCAGTGGAAGGGTTGATGTAGCCTGCCATTAAAACAATTGCAAGTCTTCCAGTTGCTTTTTGTTTGTTTGTTGTTTTTTTTTTATGTTCAGTGATCTGGGAACTTTTGTTGGCCTACTATCCCCCAAGGGGTTGCTCCTCTTCTGCTGCCTTAACACCTCAGAACTTTGGTGTTGTTGACCTCAGACACCACTTTGCTGTCCACAGTCCTATGGGTGGTCATCATTTGGATGGATTGCATGGAGTTGCTGTTGTCCAGGGCATCACCAAAATCAAAGTCCTTCCCTTCTTCCAGCAGGCAGCAGTAGGTGGCAATCTCAGCCTCCAGCTTGACCTTGATGTTCAGCAGGGCCTCGTACTCCTGGGTCTGTGCTGCCCCTCTGCTTGGGTCTGGACCAGCTCTGACTACAGGTGCATCAGGATCCCGCTGAGCTATTCCATATGCATGGCATGGTGTGTCTCCACCTCCCTCAGCCTATTCTCTAAGCTGGACTTCAGATTTCTCATCAAGTCCATGTCTGTCTCCAAGGACTGGGCCATATGTCTCTGTTCTGTGAATATCATCTCGGCAGTTCCTATCTCAGCAGTCTGCAAGGTGACCACTGTGGTGTCCTTCTCAATCTGCTAGGACAAGTATTTGTCTAGATCCTCTCAGTTCTTCAGAGCCAACCCATCATACTGGGCCCGGACGTCTTGCTGAGGTCCTGAGATCTGGGGGCATCCAATTTCATGGTCAACCCAGAGTTGGCAATTTGGCTTTGTAGCCCATTTACTTTCTCCTCAGGGTTCCTCTTCAGAAAGAGCAGCTCCTCCTCAAGAACCTTGATCTCTTGTCTCCAGCTGCAGCCAAGTGATATTGGTGTCATCAGTGACCTTTCAGAACCTATTGATGTCACTCTCCACAGATTGGCACATGGCCATCTCTATCTCATACTTGACTTTGACGTCAGCAGCAGCAAGAAGGGTCTTGTCAACCTGCAGAATGATGCGGGCATTGTCCACAGAGCTTACAAAGACCTGAGCCCTCAGGTCCTCCATGGTCTTGAAATAATGCCCCTAGTCTGTGACCTGGGGTCCTTTCTTCTTCAGGTGTTCCTGATTTTGCTCTCCAGTTTCCTATTATCAGCCTCCAGTCCACTCACTCTGTCTCGGTAGTAGCCCAGGTTGTCATTCAGGCATTGAATGGTCTTCTTCTTTCTCTGGATGCCCCCTAAGCCCACCAGACCTCCAGCCATCCTTGCAGCCAGCCCCTGGACCCCCAGCTGCCCTGGACACTGATGGAGTAGGACCTGAAGATCCGGGAGCCCAGTAGACACTGTGCCTGCATAGACACTGGCCGCACTGCTGGCTGGCTGAACCTGATAGCTGGGTGACTGCAAGGAGCCCAGTGTCTGATAGTTGGAGAAGCTAGAGCTGGTGCTAAAGCTCATGTTGTCCGGGGAGGAGGGCAAGAGGCCAAGACTCAGGTTTGCGCTACTCCTTCTCCAGCATTTTTGTTGTTGTTGTTAATCTTCACTCGAGGATATTTTTAGAGAGAGTGGAAGGGAGGGAGGGAGGGGTAGAGATAGAGATAGAGATAGAGAATGAGAGACAGAGAGAGATAGAGATAGAGAGTGAGAGATAGAGAGAAACATCGATATTAGAGAGACACATCAATTGGTTGCCTCCCACATGCGCCCGGGTCCAGGGATCAAACCTGCAACCCAGGTACATGCCCTTGACTGGGAATCTAACCTGTGACCCTTCAGTCCAAGGGCCAATGCTCTAACCACTGCGCACACTGTCCAGGGCTCCAGTGTCTTTTTAAAAGAAGAAATGGGTAGTATTTTATAGTTCTTGCTCTTGAAAATATCTTTATTCTAGCCACTCCTGAAGCCATAATTTGGCTGGTATTTGAAGCCTAAGCTGAACCTTAACTTTCCTTTAAATATTTGAAAGTACTATTTTATTGATCTCTAATATTCATTGATCTCTTACATTAATTGTGGCTGTTGAATAATCTTATTCCTACCTGGTGCTTGTTTACTTGCAAATGACTTCTCCTTCCTCTTTGGGAACCATTAGGATCTTCTTCTCTTTTTCCCTAGAACGCTGACATCTCACAATTTATGTACTTTTATATGGGTGTTATTTTATCCATTTTCTTGGGCATAACGAAGACATTTTTAAAATTTGTTACTCTTCACCTGAGGATATTTTCCCATTGATTTTTAGAGAGAGGAAGGGCAAGAGAAAGAGAGAGAGAGAGAGAGAGAGAGAGAGATTGGTCATCTCCTGCACACCCTGACTGGGGTTGTGGATCGAACCTGCAACCCAGGTACATGCCCTTGACTGGAATCAAACCTGAGACCCTTCAGTTCACAGGCTGGCACTCAAACCACTGAATCAAACCAGCTAGGGCAAAAAAGACATTTTAAATCCAGAGATTTTTGTTTTACTCCTAAAACAGTTTGCCATATTACTTTCATATTTTCCACCTCTCTATTTTCTCACTTCTCTATTTTAAGAAATCATTTTGGTTGGATTCATCCTTTATGTTAATTATGTTTTCTTTCCTAATTTTTAGTGCTAATGTCTTTTTGTGCTAGTTTTTAGATTTCCTCAACTTTATTCTCCAAACTTTCTAATGAATGTTTTAATTTGATTAGTTTTTATTTCCAGAAGAAATTTTTATTGCTTGTTCTTTGATTTATCCTTTTACATGACCTCTATTTCTGGGTATAAGGATACAGTAACTTCACTTATTTCCCTAGGGTTGTAGATTTTTAAGTCTTATATCTTCCCCTATTTGTTTCCTTCAGATGTCTCTTCTTTATTCTTGTGTCGATCTTCCTCTTGCATGCTTGCAGTTTTCCTCAAATGTCTGGGAGCCTTGGCTCTGTGTTCGTATTTAAGAGTGAGCCTCTAAAATAGTGCTTGGAGGCTCTGAATGAGTAGGCAGGACTTGTTGACCTGTAGGCTCCATTTAGTAGGGAGTTCATAAAAAAGAAGGAAGGAAGGAAGGAAGAGACGAAAGGAGGGAGGAAGGAAGGAAGGAAGGAGGAAGGGACATGTAGTTTGTCAAAAAAGAATCTTCTGATAGTCTTTATGTGTGTGTCAGCCTATCTTTTTACATTTTTTTGCAGACTTCCATGTGCCTCCCCTCTGCTGCCTTCATCTGAGTATCCCTGAGTCTCAGCCTTCACCATTAAATTATACAGAAAATAACTCTTCAATCACTAGACTAGGAAACTAGTAGCCTGACTGCATGAGGTGAGGGAAGGATATGACTACTCCATAAACAGACTTTCAACAACGTCTATTTTTTTTTTGCTTCTCAGCTTAACCCAGCCCGTCGTTGTACCTGCTGTCTCCAAAGCTGAGCGTCTTTCAGGTTTTCCGTCGGGGTGTGTTGGCTCACTTAGTGGTTATGCCTCTCCTGGTGACTTAGAGCATTGCTTCCTCTGCCATGCTAAATCAATCACTGGTCCTCTATCTGCTTCTATCTTCTAAAATTGCATTGAATTCTTTTTGTCTTTTATAGGTTTCTACTTTTTTGTTGTTGTTGTAGTTCCTTATTTATCAATTTAGTGGAATCTCAAGCTGAAGAGGAGATAAAAATCCTTCTTCTTAAAACATATTCCAATGCCCTTTAAATGGCTTGTCAGTTAAAGACAGTTCTCTCGGGGGTTTTACTGGGATTGCTTTGGATTTATAGGTTAACTTGAGAATTGTCAGTTCTATATTACAGTGTCTTCCTATACAAACAGGTTAAGTCTCTCCATTTATTTTGATCATTATGACCTTCTGTAAGTTTTTACAATTTTCTTATGTTAGCTTTGTTACTAAAAATACTCCTCTGATGAAGAGCACAAGTGACACAAATGAAAATATGTTTGTGAGCTTGAAGATCGACCCAAAAACCTGACCCAGAACATAGTGCAACAGGGCAAAGAGAAAAACATATGAGGGAAGAGTTAAGAGACTTGGAAAACAGATCCAGTAATTTAAACAGTCTTCTTATAGGAGTTTCACAAGGACAGAACAGAGAGAATAGAGGAAGAAACATAAGAGTAAAATTTCCTAAAGTTGCAGAATGAGGAAAACACACAAACACACCCATCCTACTGTACACTGTGGGCAACTTTTCAGAAAGATAAAGAGGAAATTCGGAAGGATTCAAGAGAGCAAAGATAAGTTACATTAATTTATACCCTGAGGATTTTCTGCACTCATCATAAACAGATTAGAATCACTGACTATAGAAACAACAAATAAAAGCTACAAATATCTGTCCCTTGGTAACAAGCATCATCTGTCACCGGAATCAGGAAACCCTGTGGAAGTTGTGTCAGCATGGCATTCCTATATTTGTCGCTGTCCTTCCCAGCCATTGAGGGAGCACCAGTTAACAGCAGATAGCACAGAGCCCACCTATCTTCCAGATGGTTGTGATGCCTCCAGACTCCCCAGTCCCTCATTGAGCATTCTCCATTTGGAAAGCCACCCTCTCCTCTCATCCTTCCAGCAGCTCAGAATCCCCAAAACTCTTCAGAACAGAAGGGGTGGAGTGATTGGACACTTAGAATTAAACTCTCCTCTGCATCAGAATGGAGGAGGAACATCCTTTACATGAAGGGAAAGCCCGAAGCAAGGCCTGAAGCTGCTCAAGTCTCAACTTCATATTTCCCTACCATTCCTCCAGAGGTCCAAGAAGAAAAGATGTTTATTCAAAGTCTCTCTTGAGATTTTTATTTTAATTAATTAATTAATTAATTTCTGTTAATTCTCACCCAAGGGTATTTTTCCATTGATTTTTAGAGAGAGTGGAAGGGAGAGAGAGAGAGAGAAAGAGGGTGAAAGAAAGAGAGAGGAACATTGATGTGAGAGAGACACATTGATTGGTTGCCTCCTGCATACGCTTCTATTGGGACTAGAGATGGAACCTGCAACCCAGGTATGTGCCCATGACTGGGAATCAACCCCGAGACATTTCAGTGTGCAGACCAATGCTCTAACCACTGAGCCACATTGGCCAGGACTTTTGAGATTTTTAAGTGCTCAGCCAGTTCTACCCCTAATGAGATATGGGGCAAATCAAATAATGCATTTACTAAGCAAATGTATATATCTGTGTGTGTGTGTGTGTGTGTGTGTGTGTGTGTATGATTTGGAGGGAGGGATACCTCAAAATCACCTTATAAGGCAGATTTTATCCCCTCATATTGCAGATGACCAAATTGACTATAAATGGCAGCCTGAAGTATGGATGGATATAATCTCACTTGTCATTAGAGTTATGGAGAAAGGCATTTTTTTATACTGATTATGTGTACGATATCTAATCTATTCTAGCACAAACCGTTGAAACCCTTTCCTTTTGCTTCCTTTAGATGCCTCTGAATTACTGCCCAACTACAGGTTCAGGACTCTTCAAAGTATGAGCATCAGAGCCATTAGCCTGAGAACCTGGACTAGCCTGAGAAAATGAGTCTGTTTTCTAAGGACAGCCCATTTTTTCATTCAATTGTTCAATAAATGTGAGGTTGGTGTCTGGTGCTGGGTAGAAAAAAGATAAACATGGCCCTGCCTTTAAGGGACTCAAATTCCAGTTTTATCACCTACTGGTCAGGTAGGTTTGAGTAAGTCATTTAAGCTCCTTGATCCTTCAGTTTCTCATCTTTAAATAGAAGGCTGGCTTTGCCTACCTGATTCATAAGTGTGTGTGTGTGTGTGTGTGTGTGTGTGTGTGTAGTGAAATAATATACATAAAGATGGTTATGAGAAAACCATAGGACATTGTTATAATTTTCCTTGCAATGTCTTTGTCCTAATTAATCTGAGTTTCTAAATAAATGGTGAATTCAAATAATGCTTTCATTTCCCACCAGAACAAGCAGTGTATGCTTCTTCTTGGTGTGTGGTCGCTGTGTCCCCTTCCCTTTCATCTCCTGTCATCTCTTTTCCATTGGGTTCTGCAGGGCATGTGTGAGTCACATCTGTTCTGGGTAACTACAAAGTCCTCTACCCTTCCCTGGAAACACCAGGAGAAAGCATGCAATGCTATTGGCTGGGAGGATTCTCACTGAGCTCTCCTGGGTGGTTTCATACACCATCCTTGAGCGTTCCAGAGTGTGTCCAGCTGCTATACTGGGGCTAATCAAGAAGGAAAGGCTGACTTTCCCATTGCTGGGGTTCTGATTTCTGTCCATGGGTCGTCTGTCAGGCCAAACCACCTATTTTCAATCAAGTTAATGATAATGAACACTTCAGTGTTCTGAGAACTTGACATACATGAACTCATTTAGTGCTAGCAACAACCTTGTAATATCCATGTCGCAGAGAAAACTGAGACTGGGGTTGTTTAACAAACTTGCTCAAGATCACAAAGCTGGTGAGTAGCAGAGCTGGACTTTGATCCCAGGAAATCTCTCCTCAGAGTCTAGACTCCTAACCGCATAGTTATCCTGGTTCTTAAATTAGCTTTGCTTAACTGCCAGCTCAGAGTCAAGAAAATCTCCCTGAATTTAAATAGCCTAGCAGGGTGCTGGCATTCCTTAATTCTTTGATGACTTAAATAAAAGTCAACTGTGAGGTTTCACCCCCTCTGCACTCAGCATTCCAATCAATTTGGCGCTGCCTCAGTGCTTGGGTATCAGGCTAATGGCGGGTTGACCCACATGAAATTGTCATAATTGGGCCATTTTGGAACTACACAAATGGCAATTTCATATGGTTCAACTTAACCTCTGCTGAGGCCCTACTTAGATGCAAGATTTGATTGCAGGCACGTTCGTTATGCTATTTTATTTAATCCTCACAACAACGCAGGCCTGCCTTGTTTTACTGCTCTTTGCTTTATTGTGCTTCACAGATGCTGAGTTTGCTTTTTTCAAATTGAAGGCAAGACCCTTCACCAGCAAAAAGATTATGACTTCCTTTATTGTAACACTCTGCTGTGGAGGTCTGTCACTGGACCCGTAACATCTCTGGGGTATGCCTATACTTCAAAGTGTTTTTAATCTTCATTCTTTGTGCAAAGTAACAGCCTGAGACTAACTAGCTGGAGACCACGCAGCAATTGTAGTGGTAAATCCAGACAGCCTGTTCCAAGCTGGGTCCTTTCCCACTGCACAGCGTCTGCTCTGTGCAGCTGGACGTCCTGGATGCAAACATAAAGGGTGACATTCAACTGGCAGACTCAAGTTATACTAGTTTTGAAGTGACTCATGTGTCAAAAGGGAAAATAATATGACCTCTGGGAAACAGGCAGATATGACTTAATCAGTAGCCAAAGTTGTCGTTGGAAAACTGAATCAGACCAGCTCAACTTTCTTCAATATTGTCACAGCCACTGGAGCCCACAAACGTGTGGGTGTGTTTGCTGCAGCTTTGGAGAGAACTGGGGGATTGAAGGAGGATTTGCCTAACTGGAGAACTCTGTTACAGATAGCCAATCGGGATGCCCAGGTGGAGAGCACCTGAGAGAGCAGGAGACTATTAGAATTCCGGGTTGAGACAAATACAGCTGGAAAATTTAGGAGTAGTTCAGGGGAGAGGTGGCGTTGGGGAGGTCTTTCCAAATTCAACCAGAAAAAAATGAAAATGCGGGGCTGTCTAGGATCCCCGGTGCTGACTGAGCCGTCTGGAGTTTGGGAAACTAGTTTGACCACCTGGAAACATTTTGGAATGACTGTAGACTGTAAGTTATGAAGCCTCTACGGGGAAGGGAGGAGGGAGGCGACATGGGCACAAGCACACTGAGATGTGTTCCGATGAAGTGGAATATTGTTCAGGAATAGATGCAGAAATAGTTGAAGTGGTTCATTTTAATTCTTTGGTTTCCCTCTGTGGGAAACTACTTTCATCTGGTTCTTTTCAATATGGATTGAGTCATATCCTCTTTATGTGCCACACGCATTTATTTGCCATAACTATTTTAAAGCATTGGACAATTGCTGCCTCGTTCTCAGGGGACTGACGGGGACACCCCTGCTGAGCTGCTGTCTCACCAAACATAGGAGTTCGAGATAAATTCCAGCCACTGGAACAAAAACTACCAAAAGAAAGTATGAGTGAGTGTTGTCATTGACCAACAAATTTTTGTTTTAACTTTATTACTGGGCAATCTGCCAGGTTGGGAGTTCAAAGGCTTGCAGGCTGCCCTGTAAGACCTTATAACCCATTTGAGGGAAATATGATATATGCAGAATAGTGTTTTGTAAATGTCACATGTATGGTGAATAGATGGTGCAAGTTATAGGAAACAAAGAGGCTATTTGCAGTGAAGCTAACTAATGAGGCAAGGATTGCTGCAGAAGGATTTAAGCTGATTCCTTTCAGGCAGAGGGAATGGCACACACAGTCTAGGGGTAAGAGAGCTCATATTTGCCTAGAACCTATGTAAACCAGCTTGGGGAGAATGTAAATTTGTTGGGGAAGTTATATGAATGCCCTTCTTCTTTTCTCTATCTACATGCTCCCCTGGGTGATTTCATTCAGTCTTTCATGTGCTCCCACTTCCCATGTCCTCCCCTCTTGGTAAAAGGCATCATGATTCACCCAGGCGAACAAACAAAACCCTGGGAATAATGCTTGACTTCTTTCATTTATTTCCCCACCTCTACTCCAGCAAAAATAGATGTCAGCTCTTCCATAATAGAATCTCAAGTCTGTCCACATGTCTCTGACTCTTAGTGTTGCCAACCAAGTACTCAAGTCCAAGGCACCAACCTCTCTTTCCTGTGATTCTGTAATTGCCCCCTTATTTCAATCCTTCCAAGCTTAGATCCCTGCAATCCTTTCTCTATCCAGCAGTCAACATAACCTTTTTGAACTGTTATCAGATTAAATGTCAGCAGATGACTCTCCTGCTCAAAACCATTTGATGGCTTCTCAGTGATCTTAGCATAAAACCCAAACTCTATACTATGGTCTACATAGCCCTGCTTTGTGGGTATCTCCCCCACCCCACCACCATGCCTGTCCAGCATCCATGCACCTTCTTGTTATAACTGTGTCTCCATTTTTCTTTGGGGAGTTACTCCCTGATTCTCACTGCAAGTGGCTTGGGCAGGCTGACTCCATTTTACTCCCTGTTTCAGGGGGTCAGCATGTAATATCAACATGAACAGTCAGCATATTCTTTTCCTCTGTCACAGAGACTGGCTCAGAGATGAACACATTTCCTGAGCTGATCCAATAAGACTGTTCCTAGAACATTGGGAATTGCTAGCTGTAAAGATCATGTATACCTGAAGCTAAAGAAACTCATCCATAGGGAAAGGCTTCCTGAGCTAACGCCCACTCAGAACAAAGGAGACTAAGAGATGGGAAAGACCAAGTTCTGTTGACTCTGCTGTCCCTTTCCCCTCCCTGTGACAAGTGAAAATGCCTTCAGACATTCCCAGATGTCCCCTGAGAGGCAAAATTGCCTCCAACTGAGAGCTATCTCAACTCTCTTCCAGGCTCACTTTTGCTGTTTTGTTCTCTCTGTAGCATGGCTCTCCCCATGCCCCCCTTAGTTACTCTTATCTATTGTTTAAAATTGAGGATGTATCATCTCCAGGACTCCTTCCCTGGCCTCTCTGATGCTGGGATGAGTTGGGTGCTCTATCATGCCTGGGGGTCTCTCCATGTGCTACATGGATATGTTGATGTGGCTGTGTCCCTGCTGGCCTGTAAGCTCCATTAGGACAGAGACTGTGTCTTACTTGTCTTTGTATTTTCAATGTGTAATACAAGTCTTGTCTGGCTCAGTGTTAGTTCAATAAATTCTTATTACAACAATGAGTGAATGAGTGAATGAATGAATGGATGAATGTGGTGGTGCATTGTGGTAGTTTGTGGAGTGTGGGTTTTCGCATCAGCTGAAGCTGGTTTGAATCCTGGCTCTCCCACTAACCAGCAGCATCGAGTTGGGAAAGTCACATAATCTTTGACACTCCTCTCTGAAGTAGAGACAGTGAATTATCTACCTCACAGGGTGTTGTAAGGAGAAAAGGAGATTATACCCGTAAATCACTTAGCTCATTGACTTGTCGTAAATACCCAGTAAATGGTATCTTTTACAGAACAAATGGATTTTGATTTCACGCCTCCTCACCCTTCACGTGCCTTATTCCTCTTTCTACAATTCCGCCAGCAGTTTGTTGGCACAGACACTGTTGGAAAGTCTATTTCTCTTTTCCTCAAGACTTCCTCACTGTTGATGTGAACTTCTCTCTACTCAGTCCTCGATTCGAATTTCTAGTTTTCTCTGCATTGTTACCAGGTGCCACCTCACTTCTGCGCCCTCTGACTGACCCAGAGAGTAAGGGGCAAGTCATCTCAAGCCTTAGGGAGGCCTCACAACTTGAAGCTGGAGAGAAGTCAAGCTCAGGTGACCAGGTGTCTGCCCTTATGCTCAGGGGCAAAGGCTGGGCTGGGAACCAGGGAGGTGGCAGGCAGAGCGGGGGGACCACAGACAGACCATGGACAGCTATGTGGTAGCAAGATGTGCTTTTTGCCCTTCCCTCTGTCACTATTAATCACTAATTAATAAATGTAGCCTCAGGCAAATTAGTTAGCCTCTTTGAGCGAGCTTCAGTTTCCTCATTTGTAAAATAGGGATAATAATAAACCTTCCTTCTAAGGGTTGTGGTGAGAATTAAATGCGAGTCTAGCCCAGAAGCTAGGTATAGAGCTCAGTAAATATTGTTATTCTGTTGTTTGTAAATATTGTTGTTGTTGTAGTATTACATTATTATTTTCATCATTATTGTAGTACCTTCAATGCTTAGTCGAGGTACATGTTATCTGCTTGATATAGGTTTGTTGAATGAAAACGAGTGTGGGAGTGTGTGAACAGGGAAAGAACATATAAAAAGTTAAATAATGATAATGAAACTCATTATTAAAACAGGGCAACAGTACGGGGAGACCTGACAAGGTGGCAAGGTGTGTAATTCTCAAATGGGAGGAACCTGCAAGCAGTTCAACGCCTGCAGAATGAGACATCCCTGTGAGACAGAGCAGCTGGGGAAGCTTCACCAGGAGGGTAGGGTCTGAGATGACCTGTCAAGGATGGGTGGGAGCTGAATAAGCAGAGAGGAAACGGGGGCAGTCTCAGGTAGAGGTCCCCCATACTCAGACCTGACATCTTAGGGAATGTGAGCGTTGAGGATGTTCCCTTAGGGAGCTGAAGTTTAATTTGGGTTCGGGTCTGTGGCTTCATTCGTAAGGGCCGAGCCCAACGGCAGAGCCTGTGTTCTTGCCGGAGAGTGGGAGGCTGCCCACACATCTGCAGAAACGTTTCCTTGTAAGCCAGCTCTCTATGACAACCACGGCGTGTGTTCTCGGGTAGGGGCCGGCTGACTCAGGGATTAATCAAACCCTTTTATGCCAATTCTCATCAGTTTTCAAAGAGTCTTTACACAGAACACTCCGAAATGAGTAGTGAATGAATATTCATAGATATATTTCCCCCGATCCTGAAGGACACCGCTCTCAGAGCTGTTGGCTGTTTCTTGGTAAAGGCGGCTGCCTTTGGCCTCTGTGCTTATTGCGTTGAAGAGGGAAATGAGTCAGTCTCTGACCCCAAAGAAACAGAACGTCCTTCTCCTGGCCATGATAAACCTGTCAAAGGCCAACAAGTGTTGGGGAGGGAGTCAGAGAGTTTCCAATCACAGGACTTGTCTTCAGTGTGTAGAACAGGCTGGCATGTGTGTTCTCTACAAATGACCCAGGGTACCCCTGAGGACCACGTGACTCGGTTTATCATGGCCCGCATTTCATTCACTGGCCTTGCCTGATCCACAGCTCTCAGCATTCTGGCTGGACATTGCCTTTCAGCAATAATAACCCCGACTCGTGAAGAGTACTTGGCAGATTGTGAGGGGCCTCCATCCACATTATCTGATTCCCTGGACCCACCTGAGAAGAATGCAAGGCAAGGATCCTTTAATTCATTGTGCAGGTGAGGGACCTGAAGCTCAGAGAGCTAGGTAAGTCACAGAGAGGCAGGGACACAGAAAGGCAGAGGTGAAATTAGAACACATGAACCCTGACCCCCAGGCCAGTGCTGTCTCGGCTCCGTGGCCCCCTCTACCCTCCCATCATTAACCAGGGTTTGAGCCACTGACCCTGGAAGTCACATAAGCTCCAAAATTGGTCTCAACAACATCAAATCAGTTTTGAGTTCTTCATCGAAGGGTCTGAGCAGTTGTTCAAGTTCTGTTCTGAAAGAGGTGTCCCCAGGGCAATCGTGCTACAGAGCACTTTCTGAGACCCAGCAACTCGAGTGGGCTCGACAGCTTCAAGACTCGTTCCAGTGCTGCCCGGGGCGCCACGGGCACAGCACGGAGCAGGCTGCCCCCTTCCACCTCTCTCACCGGCTGTGTTCAGGGCTGCCCCTGGCATAGGGACCTTCTGTCCTCAAACTGCCCCTCCCAAACAGGCACTCTCCTAGGACGCCTGTGAGGGGCAAACAGGCCGGCTGCATGGAGGACGGCTGTGGTATATCCCTCAACATGACAAATACGCTGATTCTTGGATCCAGCAATCTCACTTCTGGGAATTTCCCTACACACATATTTGCACATATATAACAGAATGTGTGTTCAAGAATGTCCATTGCAGCCTGTCCTGTAATAGCAAAGGCTGAACACAGCCTAAGGGACCGTCTGTAGAGGACAGGTAAATGAACAGTGATAGAACCACACGAACTTTACGCAGCTGCAAAAATGAGTGAGGACGTTGTCAGTAAACTGATCAAGAATGATTGCCAGCGAAATACAAAACAGTGTATGTAGTTTTCCACATGTTGTGCAAGGGATGGGAAATGAATATAGATTCCTCCTTGCTCATGGGAGAGAGTGTGGGAGCCTACTTGAAGAACGAATACTTTGGCAGTGGAGAATGGGATGGATGGGGTGATGGTAGGGAAGAGCAGGTTAGACTTTTCCATGGCAACTTTTTATATCATTTTGAGTTTTGGAACATGTCAATCGATCATCTATGCAGATAATTAAATTCAACAAGCTTCCCCCCTGCCAGCCAGCCAAGGTGGAGGCTTCCTAGAGAGACATGCATTTGAACAGAAACCAAATCCTTAACCCTTGAGCCGTCACACAGGTACCTCATCAAGTCTTTGGGACACACTGTGACCTAATAGGAGCCAGTCAGGAGAGAATGTGTCACCAAATGTAGATAGAGTGTCCTGAGCTGGGCAGATGTAGAGTAATTGCTTGGAGGACTGAGAAGCTGCCCAAGGCAGTTTTAATGAGTTGGGAATGTTGTGGAATTCTGGGCCTCACCCTTTGGAGCTCAGGTGGGTTCCCAGGTCACCTTCCTGCTATACTCTGGCCTGACTGAGTCCTGTGGCCCCCAGATGCGCCACTCTAAGAATTGGCAGACGTTCTGATGCCAGCTCTGCTCTGGCCCTGGGCATGTCTAGAAAGAGGCCTGGTTTGGCCTGGCTTCTAAGAGTGAGGTCTTGGCACCAACTGACCCATTCCACTATCAGGGTGATATTGGAGACCTCAACGCCCCCCTGGGGCACAGAGTTTTCTCAGCAGCAACCAGGTGCCTGACAGCTCAGGCCCTGCCCAGGGAACATTAAACAATTTAATTGCACCTTAACTCCCCTCACTCCTAACACAGACCCTGTCCTTCCCAAATAGGCCCGTTTCCTCTTGTTACTGGTATGAATTCTGTTCAAGAAACTGCCTATGTCTCTGTTTTTACTGACAAAACTACAATGGGCCTGGCCTTTACCAGCAGGGCTGGCAGAAAGCCCAGCCGTCGTCACTGGTTCTTCTGCACCCCTCCGCTTCTCTGCGGGGAGGGCATAGCTGTGGGGGTAACTTTATCATCCATAAAATTTCCTAGAGCGCTGAAAATAAAGTACAAAATAGCAGATTCTTCCTACCAAGCAAAACAGGCTTGCATTCCGCAGCTTAGAGCATCTCCGAGGGCTTCATTTGTCAGGAACTGTGCGCTGGGCCCTCCGAGCACCCAGAGCACTCTGTAAGCGCTTGTGGACTGAGGCAGCGGGCACCCCTGGGCTCTTCCTATGGCAGTAATAGAAACGCACAAAGGAAGTGGGGGTTTTCTGAGCACAGTGGCTCAATTTGGCCTGTCTGCTCCAGTCTTCAGTTACCTCCACCATGCGTGACACAAAGGGACATTTTTCCTGCTTTGGTCTTTCCCTTTGTCCAGAGAGAAGAACTCTTTCTTTCGCTTCGTCTTGCTTTCAGGGAAATAACTACATAGGTCAAAGGAAGACAAGACATCTTAACCAGAAGAGCTCTGGGTTGAAAGCCTGGGCCCAGATCCAGGCCCCACCCACAGATGGTCTATGGTGGATTTCTTCCCAGTCCACAGGCCTCCGTGTCCTACCTGGGGAATGGGTAGAATGCATCTTTTTTTGTATGCCTTGAAGGACATGATGAAAAGAGATGAGCTGTTTCTTTACCATGTTTTCCTCTCTTCCTATCTTCCCGCCCACCCCATCTTCTCCATGGTGCTCTCAGATGCCCCTTAAAAACACCCTGGGTGAAAGAAAATACCTGAAGTACAGGTCTTCAAGGAGTTCGCTGTTTCCAATAGGAGAGAAGCAGAGCACAGAGTGACAAAAAAAGACTAAGAAGAAGCTTATGCTTTACTGTCAACAAGAATAAGTCCTGTGGTAGGACAGTGGGTCCCTGGCCCAGGAGCCCACGAGGAGGAGTCACAGTGGTGCCTGGAGGTGCAGAGTCAGGACTCGGGGCCAGGTGTTGTAGGCAGGGGTGCCGCAGTCCCCTCTGGGGCAGACAGGAAAGTGCGCAATGGCCAAGTTCAAGGAACTGCGAGACACATGGTGTGGATAGGGGGATGGGCAGCTTGGGAGGAGGGTGTGGGGGTGCTGAGCAACCCTCCACTCAAATTAGCACTTGTCCTTTTTGTCAAAGCAAGGAGCCCCAGCTGAGAAGCACTCAGTCCCTCAGAGGCCTGAAACTGTGTGCTCGTATTGTTTTTTATTATTGTCATTACTGTCACCAGGTAACTGCACATTGTCTGGGTCTGCCCAGGTCTGCCCATGCCTCATTCCTAGTGTCCCTCAGACAGGCCAGCCTGAGTGCCCAGCATCCTGGCTCCCAGCCACAGGGAAGTTCCCTGAGGGTGAGGGCTGTCTTCTGCACATGCGAGGTGGAGGCATTGATGAATTAAATCATTGACCTTTAGCTCCTCCAACACCGGCCCAGCTGCATGGCTCATAGTTCCTCCTAATAACACATATATCTAGTGACCTGTATTAGGTCTGGTCACAAATCAGGCTAAGGCGATAGTTTTAACCAGAAAAGCCCCTGCTTCTTTCTTTCTTTCTTTCTTTCTTTCTTTCTTTCTTTCTTTCTTTCTTTCTTTCTTTCTTTCTTTCTTTCTTTCTTTCTTTCTTTCTTCCTTCCTTCCTTCCTTCCTTCCTTCCTTCCTTCCTTCCTTCCTTCCTTCCTTCCTTTCTTTCTTTCTTTCTTTCTTTCTTTCTTTCTTTCTTTCCTTCTTTTTCTTTCTTCCTTCCTTTCCTTTCCTTTCCTTTCCTTTCCTTTCCTTTCCTTTCCTTTCCTTTCCTTTCCTTTCCTTTCCTTTCCTTTCCTTTCTTTCTTTCTTTTATTATTATTTTTTTCTTTATTGATTTTAGAGAGAGAGGAAGCGAGAGGGAGAGAGAGATAGAGACATCAATGAGAGAGAACATCGATTGGCTGCTTCCTGCATGCCCCCCACTGGGGATCAGGCCCACAACCTAGGCGTGTGCCCTGGCCAGGAATCGAACATGCGACCTCTTGGTGCATGGGTCGACGCTCAGCCACTGAGCCACACCGGCTGGGCAAGCCTCTCCTTCTTTAGAGTTGGGGCCCTGAAAGGTGACGGAAAACAACCTAGGAAATATGATCCTGACAAATCTAATTCTGTTTCTCAAAGGTTCTGGAAGAAGAAAAGCATAGTCAAATCTTAACCTATGCACGTGCAAATACACACACACACACACACACACACACACATTTCTCTCAGAAAAGACAGGCTGTGGGGAATGAATAGATTACAGTGATACCTGAGGAATTGGACGACACATCAGCTGAACACATACTTCCACTTGAAGAATTGCCCTGTTTCACATCTTATCTCAGCTGGGGCCGCACCCAGCAACTTCCATCTCACAGGCATCATCAGTGTTTCCACTACGCTAAAGGGCCCAGGGCGTTCAGTCTGTTTCAAGACCATACCACCTTGTTTAGTTAGAGGGGCTGAGTCTACAGTAAGGAGGTAGCTGGATGGAAAGGATAGATTCACTAAATTGTCTGGAAGATTCCAGGGAGTCCCTGAATGTCTGTTTTATAAACAAAATATCTAGAGGACCTCTGGAACTTTCACATTTTATCTAAAAACTTTTTTGGAACCAGTAGTGCTGAATCCTTGCTTGACTTGGGAAATTCCCTTCACCCCCCTTGTAATCCCTGGGCCTGTGGGCTATGGAGAACTCTCTGGTGTTTGTTCTGGGGAAGACACTCGCACTTGAGACACACTTGAGATGGGCTGGCAATGGTTGCTCTAATTTGTTCCTTAAGGAGAGTGAGGATGAAAGCTTGTTTTTGTTTAGGGTCTGGGCTTACTTTCACTTGAAACACAGGAGAAGAAAGACAGAGGAAACGGAATGAGGCCGCAGGCAGTAATTGGTGCAGAAACTGGCTTTACAGGTCCCTATGAAATGGGCCTTCATTTGTCAGCCTGGAGACGGTGGTCAGTGTGGAACTCGGAATCCTCTTATTGTCGTAGGAAGAGCTCTGTGGCAAGGGGGCACCTGAATCAGCTCCAGCCAGTTGTCATCCAGTGGCAATATGGGTACAATGTTGTTAAATGTCATTGTTTTTTGAGAGAAGGTGTGCATCCAGATTTTTATATGCAATCTTCTAATTTATTAAAAAATTTATTATTAAGGCAACTAATTTACAAATATTTAAAACCTTAGGAGGATCATCGAAGTATATTTGCAATCAGTATGTGGGCACCAGTTTGCTATCTCTCGTTGGGATCTTTGTCTGGCTCAAGGCGGGGTAGTTCTTTCCAGGTATTTTAAGTCTGTGATTCCCTTAAGTGACAGAGGTTTATTGAGATCTATGTGTCCCACACAGTCGTGGGCTTGGAGTGGGAATGAGAATAGAAGAGTATAAAGCAAAGTCCTTACCCTTAGTTTAAATTCCAGAGTAGAAGCAAGGTTAATATGTATTCCTTCCTTCCACAAATATCTATGAAGCACCTTCTTTGAGCAACACTTTACACTGGTGGATGTAGCTTATTTGCCCTTTCAGATTACAAACTCTTTACCTCTTACAGGGGCTTCCAAGACAAATCAAGGTCATATGGGTAAATTAGAGATGCACAAATTGCTACAAGGGAATATGGTAAACTTTGGCACAAAGTCTATGGATACAAGGGTAACTTCCTGAAAGGTGGTTGTAGAGGGAAGAACCTGAGCGAAGGGGTGGAGCATGAGAAAGCCAGCTGTATGTGCTTAAGAACACTGAGAGGCTCATTGATGGGTGGAGTGAGGTCAGTGAGGTGGCTATTGCAAGAGAGAAAAGGAGCCATGAGGAGGCCCTCACCAGGATGGTGGCAGTGAGGATTTAATGGGAGGAGACAGTGTGAGAGACTATGAGATCATGTATTGGTAGAATAAATAGTGCTTGTAATTGAGGTGTATGTGGGGGCCAGGGCAAGACAATGGTCAGAAAATACCATTCAACTTCAAGTTGAAACCCTGAGTATTTGGAAAATATGGTACATTCATAGAACGTTCAGTACCACACACACACACACACACACACACACACACACACACACATACACACACACACACAATTTTTGACAATGACTTTTGGACATAATGAGATTTAATGGAGAAATCCTAAATATGGAGGAAAAAATATTAATCTAGAGCTTATGAAACAGGTTGAAGCTAGAAATAAATATTTGGGAATCTTCTTTATCAAGATGATGAAGTTTGAGGGTAGATACAATTGTTAAGGAGATGGTGGTGAAGAGAACCCAGGTGAAGGAAAACTTTGGGGAACACTGTACTTAGGATGTCAGATAGAGATGATCTTCGCTAAGAAAAAGAGCCAGAAGGGAAGGTGCAGTAACAGCCCCAAATGCAGCTGAAGGGCAAAGACAGTGGGCCTCTGAGAATCTGATAATTAATGAATCATCAAGAAATCTCCAACAAGTAGTTTCAGTTAGGTAGGGGTAGAGAGTAGAAGTCAGGACACAAAAATGTTTGAGTGTAAATGAGTGATGAAGAATTAACAACAAGCCATGCAGGAAACTCTTTCTATCATTTGGACAGGAAAAGAGAAGGCTCAGCTGAAACTGCACTGATGAACCCAGATAGAATGTATCAGTGGCTGGTGACATTCTGAAATAGTACTTGAGGATGTGGTTTCCCATATGTCTATATACCCCAGGCCTTTCCCCAACTCAGGCAGCTCAGCCTTGCAGTATGTACTTTCTCAGGGAGGGGGTGCTATGGCAGACAAAAGGTTTCTCAGAATATCATCAATAACTGTGGAGGAATACAAGGCTCCCTGGTCTTGTTACTAGATGAAGAGCCCTATGGTTGAGGAAGGAGGAGAGTTGAAGAGGAAGTGAGGGGTAATTAACATTGTGTTTCCTGAGAAACAGGCCCTGCTCCCTGTAGCTCTGTGATGGTTAATTTTATGTGTCAACCTGGCTAAGCTCCAGTGCCCAGTTGTTTGGTCAAAACTAGTCTAGATGTTGTTTTGAAGGTATTTTTTTTAAAGATGTGATTAACATTTACAATCAGCAGACTTTAAGTAAAGCAGATTACCCTCCATAATGTGAGTGGGCCTCACCTAATCAGTTGAAGGCCTTAAGAGCAAAAACTGAAGTTTCCCAAAGAAGAAAGAATTCTGCCTCCAGACTGCAACATAGAAACCCTGCCTGATTTGACTTTCCAGACTTCAGACTCAAGATTGCAAGACCAACTCTTACCTGCATTTCTAAGCTGCCAAACTGCCTTACAAATTTTGGACTTGACAGCCCCCCCTTCCACCCTGAATTACATGAGCCAATTCCTTAAACTCCTTCTTTCTCTCTCACATATGTGCTATCCTACAGGGTTTTGTTTCTCTGGAAAACCTTTACTGATACAAGCAGAGGGGTTCAGTAATGTGAGAGCAATGTAGTATAAGTTCTCAGAAAAGTAATGGTCACTAAAATGAGTGAAATGGGCGTTTCAGAGACAATGATGAATCAGGGATACAAACTCCTTTGAAAAGGAGTTACTTCTACTCAACCTCAGGCAAGGTTGCCATGTGGGAATGGAGTCTGGTGTTATTAGACAATGTGATGAATTAAAAGAAGCCAAATCCAAATTATTATGGGAAATCACTACAGGAAGGATTTTGTAGAAGAGGTAGGTTTTGAGCATTTCCATAGAATTGCAATCTATACTGAAGTGTAGGAAATACTGGGTTTGAAGCCATATAAAATAATCACAAGCCCTCCTACCCACCCACCCAGGGACCTTCCTACATAAGAAGGAAAATATGTCCCATGAGTTTGAGCCTCTTTGAAGAAAATAAAAAAAAAATGCTAACTTTGGTTAACTGAGACATTTGTTTTTATTTAACCACCACAGTATTTCCTTGTTTTAATATTTAGGGGAAAGGTGGGCAGTGAAGAGGTCTCACCTTTTCATTGAGTTCATTTATGTCATGTTTTTCAATTCTGTGAGATACATTTTTAGCACCCTTTAAATGAATGGAGTTTCATGAAGATAAGGTAACTTCGTGAAACTTCAACCCAAGTTATCTCTGTCTTGCTACTTTGAAAGGGCATGATAGCTCACAAAGCAGAGAAAAGAAGGAACAAACAACAAAAGTGAGAAGTGAGCCTTTGCACGTAGGAGGCAGGCTTGCTCGGAACACGGGCTTATGTGGCAGGAGGTACGGATGTGATCATGAAATTGTAGAGCAATTTTTTTTTCCCTAGGAAGAAAGGTTCAACGGAACAGACCAACCTATCATTGAAAGTGACATAAATGCTGGTTAGCACTATTGAACCAAAGAAAACTCAACTGATTATGATTTTGTTTTTCTTTTAAAAGGCAGCTAGCTAATTGCCAGGAATATATTTCCCCCTACTTTTCAGTGCATTCTGATGTTAGACCAAATTTGCTGATTCATGTAATTGAACAAAAATGTGTTATTATATAAGAGAAGGGAAATGATTAAACTATTGCTTAGGTGCCTCTCATTTCATTGTTCAGTATGCAACATGTGGAGTCCCTTGAAGTGTCCTATTCTCTTATTAGTGAAAAATATCCTTTGGCTGATATGGCTTCAGGTAAACAATTTATGCTAAGAATTCAGCACCAAAAATAATAATACCCTGATTCTGGAAACTTGCCCTGAAATGAGTTGAGGGCCAGATGGCACTAGGAACACCAATAAAAGACCATTTCTAGTGCAGCAAGTGAAATGCTCTGGGCAAATGCCACTAGCAGCAGGGCCTCGTTGCTGCAGGCAGGGTCTCTGGGAGGCATGCTTTGCCAGGGCTCATCTTTCACCCTGTTCAGCTTGCTCTTCTACAAGCTTGCAGAATGAAATAGGATAGTGAAACCTTGGCTTAAAATCAGAATCACCTGGGGAGATTTAAAATATACATTGATGCCTGGTTCCTGTCACCAGAAACTCTTATTTAATTGGTCTGAGTTGTGGCCTAGGCATCAGGGTTATTTTTAAAGCTCTCAAACTATTTCTAATATGCAGCCCAGGTTGGAAGCCAGTGCTCTTTTACAAGCTCGGTAAGTTATGGATTACAGAATGCCAGAGCTTGAAGAGAACTAATTCCATGCTTTATAGATGAGGCAACAACTACTCAGAGAGACCGAGTGATTTGCTGAAAATCACACATTGTGTTAACAGCAGAGCAGTGACTAGAGCCTGTTGCAATGTTTTTTCTATAATACTCTACCAAACAGGCTTTGATTGATTGGCTTGGGACTTGAAAGTGCTTGTGAAGTTGTTAGACTATCATGCAGGTAGCTTCCCATTCCCCTGTACACAGGACCAGCCACAAGTTCACCACGCAAAAACGCTGTTCTTGGTTGTTGGGTAGATCTAGGTGGAGCCGGGTCTCCCAGCCTATCTTTGGACTTCCTGTTTGAAGTTAATATGCCTTCTAAGATAAGCAGATGCCTACAGAGACTTATTAATAGCCTGTGTGAGTAAGCCCTGCCCTTCTGTGAGGTACTTTGTCTTCACAGACTTCCATGCATGGCCCTCGCTTAATTCTGCGCCAATCGATTGATCCACAAGTGGAGATGAGCACCTTCTAGGGATGAGGATCTATGCTGGCTGCTTTGAGCACAAAGATACATGACATTGTTGCTGTTTTCAATCTTATCTAAATAAGGGATCAGACATCACAGTGGACACCTTTTCTTGCTTGCCCAGCATCTTGTGGGGAACAGCCCTCTCTCATTCCCACCTCCAGATTTATGCCAAGACGAAGGTGGGCAAGTGGCACAACAGGAGCATTGTCCTGGTGGCACTGTGTGAGCCCCAGATTCAGCCTTGTGACCTTCCTGAAGACCCAGGACTTCCCAGGTGCATAAACCAAAAGCTCCTCGCCTACTTTTTGTGTGTATGTCTTGAGCTGGTTTGAGCCAGGCTCTTCTCCTTGTCAGCTAAAAGAGTCCTAAGATACGGAGCTTTATCTCAGCCCACTTGAATTGTTTGGACAGTCTGCTCCCATTCATCTCCTGGACGTCAAGCTCAGCTGAGGTTTTTGGCCAGCAGAAATAAATGGGCTGTGCTGCCAGACCTGTCCAGTGGCTATTTTAAGGTCATTTTGTTTCCAGAAGCCAGCAGAGAAACTGGTGGGGACATTTGTTTGGTGATATGGAAATTAATTTGATTTTCACTGGTAATGCCCTTATCTGATGGGGCTCTGGCATTACCATTGCCATTTTGGTTGAGACAGTCCACTTTCCTGTAAAATCAATTCACCACCTGTCTCAATACTAGGCAGAGGACCAAATTTGGGGCAGCTTTTAAGTCTTTGGCTATTAGCATGTTTATGAGGTGTAGTTGAATGTATGACTTGGGACTTCACCTAGCTTTTCAGTTAATCCTTCTGTACTTCAAACTGACATAAGCACAGATGTGTCACTAACAGAGTTACATGAATAGGCAAACTCAGTCCATGCTTACAGTACCAGAAAGGACAAGAAATATTTTTGGAATGTCGTTGATACTTCAAAGATCATCAAAATATTTATCATAGGAAATATTAGGACTTCATTGTCTTTCTTCTACTCATTTTGTGATTTAGAATTATCTTGATTTTCAATTATGTATCAGTAGGGAATGAGAAGTCTACCATAATCTAGCCTCTAAAGGTTTTAATCTGTCTCTAAATGAAAAGTAGCATAAAAAGCAAGAACTGAAGAAGAAAAAGGTATACTCATGTGGGAAATGAGATTCCGAAGAACAAGGGAGCAGGAAAGGGCCATAAACTCTTTAATCACCAGAATACAAAACAGTTCTTGTAGAGAATGTTCTAGAAATGTGCAAAAGGTTTGTATTATTTCATGCAGGAAAGAGAGTCTCAGTTCTTTTGTAAACAGTTTGAGGTTTCAAAGATTCTGGCTTTCTAATTTATTTAAAACATCAATTGCTTCATGCATTGGCCTCGAGCGCTCCTTGGTGAATTATTTATGTGGTACTTGACTGTTGCTGCAGGTTTAAACCAAGACGCAGCTGTATAAACAACGACTATTAACCTATTGGTTGGATTTAGCAGACACTTCGGTCTGTTTAAATCCACTGACATTTCAAATTACTTTGTCTCCAGATTCTTTGCAGAACAACCACTGAAGGTGACAGGAGTGTTTCTAAATCGCCCTAAAGACAAACAATGTGTGTGTTCTAAAGAACGGCCACTGAAGAAGTAGGGACTGGCATTCCACTTGCGCTCAAACCCATAAAACTGCAAAGGGGTGGACGGGAGTCAAGATGGCTCAGAAAGGAAGGCGGTTTCAGATAGTCTTTATGGTAGTGATGCAAACTCGTGTTTTCCACACCAAGTGCATCATTAATAGTAGTGATTGATTGACCAGTTGTGAAATATTAGCTCCCCCTCCCCAATTCTTTCTTAGATAAGCTTTTAGATGACTATTTTTGTTTGGGTTCCCTCAAGAAGACCCAGAGACAAGACTGAGTTTAGCTAGTTATTTGGGGGTAGACCCCAGAAAGCACCCCTGAAGAAGTGGGGGTAGTAAGACCCGGAAGGGAGGAGAGCCCGTAGTGGGTTACCACTGTGGGCACCTGCAGCTCCATCCCACAGGAAATGTTCAAGTAACCGTGTAGCCTGAGCTTCAGAACTCTCCCAGGGAGAGTCATGGAAGTTGGGATAGTTTTCCACCAACTCTCCCCTCATTCGTGGAGGATTGCCCCTGGGGGCTTTGAATCCTGGAGAAAATGCCCAGGCAGAGGAAAACAGCTGGGTGCTTTAGATGGGAAGCTGTCAGGGGGCAAGGAGAGGGATCTACCATCACCACAGGTGAAGAGATAAGGGAAATACTGGATGGAACACTGATAGGGTCAGCCACACTGACCACTGTTATATATTTGAAAAGTGTAGGTTTGTTGTGAGAAGTTATATTTACTTTCTCCAGTAGGAAGAGGGTCTATTTGACTATTTCCTAAAAAAGATTTCAGTGGAATGATTTAGGTTAGGTTTCTCAGTCATACCCTGGAGTAACATTAACATGACATGTGAATGATATAGTAATAGAAGCATGGTTAAATTATCAGAGTACCTCCGTGATAGGAAACATTATGAAGCCATTAACAGCATGCTTTTGGAATATTTAATAACACGAAAAATGCTAAGTGAAATGCTACTGTTAAGTGAAAAAAAAAAGGTTGCAAAATTACACTTTCATACAGGAGAAAAATATTTTTACATAGAAAATAAGACTAGAAAGAAATGTGCAAACATGTTAATGGTGTTTATCTCTGGGTGGTGAGATCAATGGATACTTTTTATACTCTTCTTTATTTCTCAGATGTTCTACCCTGAACATTTAAACTTTTTTTTTTAAAGTAAACATGATTTGGGGTTTTCTCTGTATGATTAGATTAAATGGGAGGCCTGCTGGGTAGACAGGTGGACTTACTCTTGAGCTTGTTGGTTGGAACACAGGGGGCAGGCTGTTACTCAGCTGTGTCTTGACTGCCCGGTTCCCCAGGGCAATCTGACAAGCCGTGGATGTTCATTTCAAGGTTAGCTCATGAGCCTATTTCTGCGTGAACTTGCGAGACCAAGAGGGCTGGTCCCAGATGGTGTCTGCCCAGCAAGACTCCTGTGAGGGCTGTAGGGAGGCAGTTGCTGTTACCTGCCTGGGTCAGGGGAGAACCAGGGAGGCAGTACCTGGGAGAGGTTATCCATGTGTCTTTTCTTGGGTCAAACTGAGGAGCACGTTCTGGTTCAGTTTTATATCAATTTATGGTCCTTAGTTAGCAGCCATTAGGCTAGTGGTGGTCACAGGGCAGCGCATTCTCAGCCCCATCTGAAAATAAGTGCGCTGCTAGGGGCAGCAGAGGAATATAAATAAGAGTATCCTTACTCTTATAAATAAGGAGGAATATAAATAAGGAGGAAGTACTCCAGAGGGAAGGTAATGTAACCCATTGGAAAGTATTGCTCATGCAAAGAGGATATGATTACGGACCAATGTAGCATTCAACTAAAATGTTAGGAGTTTGGGAGGTGGCTGGGGAGGGGTGATCTAGGAAGTTGTCATGGTGGACTAGAGTGACTGAGAACGGCTTTCTAGACAAGGTAGAGTTTTGAGTAATGGATCAATCATAAAATAATGAAAAGTCACCTCACTTGGTAGCGTTTATTGTCTTGGGTCATAGACAGCCTTGAGTATTTAGAATTCTGGTCATGGTCTGTCTCAGATTCCCTGTGTGTCATCAGGGAGTATGTTTCCCGGCCCATAAAATGCCAGTGCTATCAGCCACCTGTCCTGTGGGTGCATCATAATGAATAACTGATGGTAAACATCCTGGGTAAACTTAGTGGTGCTGTTGCTACAGGCTTAAAAAATGTCAGACAATTAAATACAGGGACAGGCACTAGTGGACTCCTGAAATATAAAACAATGATTGTGATAGAAAGCTCAGGGATGCTTGAAATGGTGTCCAGATTTAGAGCGTCGACACGGGAGGCATTTCTCTTCTTCGGTATGCTAGTTACAAGCTGGATATAGAGAGGTGGAGTCAACTGGGGACTACTTATTCAATCCCTCATGTATGCTTAGCACTAAGCTGGGTAACATTAAGAGTATTTAAAACATCATTAGCAAGAGTGTTGTTTTGCTGAGTTTATGGCACACAAACCTGACCTGGAAGCTATAAATCCTCAGGAGTGCAGACACTCAGCTAGATTTATATCACAGAGTTTAGAGAGCCCTTGGGAAGAACCCTAAGAGAGTTTTACTCTTCCCTAAAGATCGGATTCACCACTGAATCTAATCTGTCATGTCCTTGAGCACAAAAAGCACTTGCTTGTTCCATTGATGTGAAATGGATGCAAGTGAATTGGAAACCAGGCACCGAAAACAAACAACACACAGATCCCTATTCACACAGAGAGCGCGCCTTTCTTTACGCCGGCCTCTATTTACGGTGTGGCTGGACCACTGCTGCCCAGCAAGCGGTGTAAATACGCACAGGGCCAGCCCTCCTGCCCACTGGGACTGGGGCAATCCTGCTGACTAAGGGAACGAGAAGAGGTCAAGGTTTACTTGGTCAGTTCTGGACATCAGGAGGAGAAGTGTGGCTATTTTTGCACAACACTATATCATTCTACACCAGGTTGCAAAACACCTGATAAGAGAACTTATGATGAATCTGGAGAAGAAAAACAATAAGCAAACAATAAAAATGAGGCCAGGGGAACACAGTAATAAACACTTCCTTGAGGTGATATTTGCAGCACTTTTGCAAATATTGACTCACTAAGTATGAGGCTGAAAAACAAACCTGATTTCTAGCTGGGCCAACCATGTAAAGTGCTGGGTACTCCCCTAGAGAGTGTCCGCTGACCCTCGGATCTAGCATAAAATGGACACCTTTTATACGCAACCTGTCGTCTTCCTTGGCAGTAGTCTTCTATGTCCCATCTAAATTCGCAAAGGGCTTTCTCCTCTGGACTCTAGCAGCCTTTTCTCCCAGTGACTGGAAACACGAGGAGGCAAGATCATCTCTGTGTGACAACATGTGGCCTTATAGAAACAATCATTCTATTTTAATATGGAAATGTACTGTTTTCTTTTCCCTCTCCCTTTTTTGGTCTGCATTAAAAGGACCTAATGTGAAGTCCCCTCTTCTTGAGAGAGTTCCTGATCAGGGCCTGCTACCCAGTGGAAAGACAAACTAACATTTTTTTTTTATTATTATCATGCTACAGGTAGAGTAGACAAGAATTATTGTAAAAGTACAGGAAAGAGAAGAGGCAAATGTCTTGGGGACGCTGCATGGTGAAGAGGAGGTTCTCTTGTGGCAGAAGAAGAAAGAGGCCTGAGGGGTTTAGGGAAGGGAATGTGCTCCTCCTTCGGTTCAGGAGCCCGAGGGAGTGGTCAGTTCTCAAGGGAGAGGGTTGAGTGATGGGCCTGAGGAGACGGGGTACACGCTCTGGGGTTCTCAGTCCTGGAAGCAGTTCCTGTGCCTCAAGCACGGGGAGGGCAGCCATCCTCAGGGTGGTGTGTGTGTGTGTGTGTGTGTGTGTGTGTGTGTGAGAACAGCCCAGCAGGGTGGAACTTTCAAGTGGAAACCAGGTTGATGCATAGAACATGGAGAGATGTAGTCCTTGCACACCCAGGTGAAAGGAGCAGCTCTGAGCGTTTTCATCCATGACACACAGGCGGGCCCTCACATATAACTCAGTAACTCAGAATCTCTACCTGGCACACTCAATCCAGATTTTGTGGGACTGAAATTTATTGAATCTGGGACGCCTTTTTTTAACAAAAAGAAAACAAACTTAAAACATAAAACTGGCTGGAGAGCCTTGTAAGGACTCTGGCAGTTGAGGCAACCTGAGCTTAAGCTTTGATAGTTAAGTGATAATTCAGCTGGCATCATTACATATTGTCCTGGGTAAACTGGTAGAAAAAGAGACCTAAAGGGCTCTTCCTCACCATCCATGGATGTCCTTCCTTCTCTTGAAGGTATTTGACACTTCTGGTTTCTCCAGCTTTTCACACTATCCAAGCCAGGGAGGCTCGGAAAATGGGCCTTTTACACAATTTGTTTGTTTGAAGGCTTACTCTCTCCCTTGTGTTACCACTAGGTTACACAGCCAGGTGTTCACCTTTAATTTTAAAAGTCTTTTATTAAAGAATGAAAGGTTTCTCTACTTTGGTGATCTCTTCCCCTGCCAAGTCTCAGCCCCCCTCTTCTGTACGCAACCATTTTGAAAAGAAAGGTTGGCATTGGCAGCCGTCCAGAAGATTGGGAGGAGGAAAGAAGGGGAGGGACTTCCCATCACACCTCCCTGGAGCTATTTATCTGGTCTTGAAGGGAGGCTGATTTGCTCTCTTGATAGAAGCAAGCTCAGCTCTTAGTCTCTCTTCATCTGAGACACAGGTTTTCCAAGAATGAGTGACCTTCTCACAATTGGCAGAATACTTAAGTTCACATAACTGGTCAACATTCTCTGAATCTCCACAGTGGAGAGGTTAAAAAAGACAGCGGAGTCTTTTTTTGTGTGGCCTTTGCTACAGAAGGCGCTAAGAATCCAATTTCACCAAGAGAGAAGATCATTTCATTCAAGACATGCAAAAGACTGCCATAGATTTTTTCTTTAATCTGAAACATTCAGAACATGGTGTTTATACTACTCACTCAGACATTGGTCTCATTTGAAAAAGGAAATCTCATTGTTTAGAAATTAGACCTCACATATTTTTAAAGAAAAATACCACAGGATATTTAAAGGTATAGTACTTCATGTATAAAATATTGATGACCTTAGTTGGTATTTTCTAATCTTCCTTGCATTGGGCACATGAATAAAGAAATAGCAGAATCTGGCAATAGAAAAGGAAGAACTTATATTTATTTTCCATATTTGGGTTTATGGCTGTGCCTCTTTTTTTTTTTTTTCCTTCTTAAAAAAAACAACGGAAAAATCTCACGTCTGCAGAAGAGGATTAGACGTCTAAGAAATAGTCTTGACATAAGGTGACAAGCAGTGCACAGGAAGTCAGGAGGCCTGGAGTCTAGGCCCCCTTCAGCCACGGGCCAACCAGTCAGAGGGCTTGGTCCATGTCCCTCGAACTCTCTGCCCTGACTTATTAGCGCAGTGAGGAGCTGGGCTAGGCCATCTCTCAGGTCCTTCCCAGCTCTAATGCTTGCTTAGTGATTTTCCCCTGAAAATTCCAGAGCCTTTGCATAACTCACAAGTCTATGAGTCCATTTAGGGAAGCACAGGGACCTCAGCGCTACTCTCATCACATAAAACTAGTCAAGCTCAGAAAGATATTTTGGCCTAAGGTAGTATGGGAACAGTATGTTCAGACACAGACTAGGGAGAGCTAATGGAACTCCTCATTCTGACCACACAGGCCTTGGAATGGGGCTTGCTACGGAAACCTGGCTTTTGGTGAGACTGTCAGCCTGTTAAAGAGGTGTGTGGGAGGGAGACCTAAAAGCAAAGGTGAGCCAGCTCCGCCACGAACACGGTCTGACCTTTGGCTAAGTCACTCACCTCTCTGGGACAGTATTTCCTTACGTGTGTGAAGTGAGGGTAATAAGATCAGCCCTGCCTTGCTCAGTGGCTTTTGATAAGATGGAAACACATGTGGAAGTAAAAAGAGTTTGAAAACCAGACCATGACACATAAGTAGAAGGATCGTGATCGGCTTTGGAAGGTGTTGCTGCCCCTGTGCCTGGCCGAAGGAGAAAGCAGGGGCTGGGGGGTTTGGCACAGGGACAAAGCGGGCAGAGCTGGGCCGAGGGGGGCAGAGAGGCAGGTCAGGTGACGAGCAGGACTGGGAGGCCAGTGAACATGGGGAAGGCTCCTACCCAGCAGTGAACTTCAGATTGGGGTCTTTGGAAGCCCCGAGCCTACTATGTCCACTTCGAAAGACCCTCTGTTTATTGACGGCATGGCCTTACTGCTGGAAATGTCTGTTGTGCTGTTTCTTCTAAAAATAAATGATTGTCTGTGAGACTACAAGGGCCGATGCCCTGATGTCCCCGCTAGGACTCTCTTGCCCCGTGAGACACACAGAGCCCTGCCTGGTGGCTCCTGGCAGGCTGCACAAGAAGCAGACACTGGGGTCACTCAAGGGAAGGGGCTCCATAGACTAGTGAGGCAGTGACAGTGCCGAGACAGACACCAGGCCAGGTAATAGCAATAATGCTGATCATCGTTACTCTAGATGCTGAGCCAGATGTTTTACATACATCTGCTTATTTAATCTTCACAGCTACCCGATGAGCTTGTTATATTATTATTTTATTCCAATTTAGAGAGGTTAGGAGAGATCATGGAAACTAAGCCTATCTGGACTCTAAATCCTATCTTCAATCATTGTGCTGGTCTGCTTCTCTTGGGTCCACAGGTTCTTATCAAGTCAGCCCAAAGTTGTTTGGACTCCAGTAGAATCCCAAAGTAATAACTGAGTCAGTCCTGAGCAGTGATGAGATCAAGCCACAACAGTGATCCAAAAAGTGCCTTACTTGCTTCCTTTTTTAGGTGAGGATAAAATGAATCAAATTAAACCTGATAAAAACAGTAGTTCTGGCCCGACCAGTGTGGCTCAGTGGATTGAACGTCATCTCCTGGACTGAGAAGTCCCGGTTCAATTCCCAGTCAGGGCACGTGCCCGGGTTGCGGGCTCGATCCCCAGTGGGCGGCATGCAGGAGGCAGCAGATCAATGTCTCTCTCTCACGTAGATATTTCTATCTCTTTCTCTCTTCCTCTCTTTCTAAAAGATCAATAAAAACATATTTAAAGAAAAAACAGCAACAGTAGTTCTGCACTGGTCTAGGAAAAGTAAGATACTCTAGAAGGGACAGAAATGATTTGTTGTTGACGATTCCAGCTAGTGGTGTGTGTTGATGCCGGTCTGCATTGGCTCACACCTGCCTCCAAGAGCCAATTTTATGCATTTCTCCTCAACTCCATAGTCAATGAAGTTAGATTGGTAACTTGAACTTGGCCAAGGTGGGACTATTAACACCATGGAAATGGCAAACACTACAAATCAGAGCTTTATTTCCCTGTAGAGTCCATTGTTCAACACATACGTGCACTGATTGTAGCCCTGTCTGTCCTTTCTCCCCAGTGAATTGTAGATGGTCTGAAATGTAATGTCTAAGAGGAGGTCTTAATTCTACATATGCAGATATTATGTATGTGTTACAGGAGCCATTCTAACATGTGCAGGTGAAGATATCCACTGAAAGTTGCTCACTAATCATACATGCTCCCGACAGTTGAATAAGAGTGACGGGACCTGCTGCCGGTCCCAGGGGGGTGTCCCACTCTCAGAGCTGCCATCTGCACCTGCAGGGGAAGGGATCTGGGACCAGTTTCCTTTGGCAAGTTCTGGTGGCTCGAGTTGTAACAGCAAGACATATGTCTGTGTGAATGACCTTTTCCCTTTTTGCATTTTAAAATAACCTCCCAAAGATAACATGGATAAGTGAATGGAAGCTCAGGGCTGAACGCATTCATTTGAGGAAAATATTTTGTCAGATAGCCTAACTTTTCGTCTACATCTGCAGTCACCAGATACGGCCTCTATAATGTTATCTGTAGTATCACCTTCCTTGATTTTGCATGGAAATGGGAGCTAGAAATAGGGTGGAGGTGTAGGACCCCCCACCTCAGTTTTGCTCTCGGAGCCTCTGAACTGGAGCAGGAGCTCGTGTTCCAGCTCTTCTCCTCTCCTTCCCTTCTGTGTTGATGTAAGTGCTCCTGGGGAGGTGGAAGTGTCTATTTAATATTTCCCCCAACATCCTTTAACTAGGGTTATAAGAGTCTCACTAGGCGATCTGTCTTCCTAAGGCCCCTGCTCTGTTAAAAGATTCTGTGGCCACATAACTGCCATCTGTGGGGCCACAGCACTACGTCAACTCTCCAAGGGCACTATTCTGGACGGTTTGCAGGAGGACTGGGTTTCAGTCCTGGTTCTCCAGCCAGTACAAGATCTTCGTTCTTTCAAAGGCTACTTCCTTTCCTGATGGGGACTTAGCGGTGGAAGGATACCTTCCCTCAGATTTTCTAGTAAAGTAGTAGCCAGAGCTGTAGTAAAAATAACAGGAGATTAAGTGACCCACTCTGAGTGGCCAGTAGCTCACATGGTGGGGACAGGAGAGCACTGGGACAGCTGGGAGGCCCTGCGGGCGCATTCCTGCTTCGGCTGGGCACTGGTCCTCATGTGGAGAGTCTTGTATAAGACTCGGCCGCAGCAGCCTGCCCCTCCCTGCTGGGGCAGTTCACAGAACACAGGATTAGCTGGCCAGAGCCACTCTCTATTTCTGGAAGGCAGAAAGTTCAGCTGGAGGGTGGCCACTGGAGAGATACTCCTTTACTCCAGTGAAGGGAGCAGAGATAGAGACCCCCAGAGAGAAACTTATTTTGGGAGACCATTTTGTACAGATAGGCCGAGAACATTTGGGATCAGAGGAGGGGAAGAGAGCCGTGAACAAACTTGGAAAGTAACTCTGTTCCTCCTGGTGTCAGCCCTTCTTTGGCTCCTACAAAAATTCACCTCCAGTAGTATTTTAAGAGCATAATTTATCTAGTAAGCCTGATGAAACGAGACTATGATTTTGTCTTTGCCAACAACCTAAACTTATGTTTGGATATACATTATACATAAATAGGTACAGTGCATTCTGATTATTCAACAACCTGGGGGATCTCTGTAAGTCCAAATACCAGGTCCCCGGGCCAGGCTAGACACTGGATTTTATGTTCAGGCTGTGGGAAGGGGTACTGTTGACACGCATGCACTTAATCTGTTCTGCTGCCTCACGGGGCGGTTAATTCCTTTGGGACAGAAGGAAGTAGGAGGTATGGTGACAATTTGTGTCTTTGGTGGTGGCGATGGTGTATGTGTGTGTGTGTGTGTGTGTGTGTGTGTGTGTGTGTGTGTGTATGTGTCTTTCTTGGTGAAATGGGTGTGTGGAGTCTATTTGAAATGACAATTTGAAAGGGGGTGGGTTCAAAGCTGGGAAGGAGAGCCAAGCTGGTATCCAGTAACACAAGGTAGCAACTAGCAACCAAGGCAGGCTGAAAGCAGGGACGCTGAAGCGTGTGAGTAGGGACAGATCCAGAGGAAGGAACCAATTCAGGAAAACCCCTATCCCTCACCCCAGCAGGAAAGGATAGAGAATGAGAACCAGGAGTCTGGGCTTTGACAAAACCCAGGTCATTCCTAAAGCCCCAAGGTTAGCAAAGAGAGTACACGCACCAAGGCCCAGACAGATGGGGGTGGGGAGGAGAGGCAGGTTGGAGATGCAGAAATGGGGGCAGATTTGAGTACAAGTTAGACCACTGGTTGCAAATGGAAATGCTGACAGGCTTTTGTATATAGTTCAAATTTTCCATAATAAATTTCCTTTAAGTGTAAGAAAACAAGAGATGAGGAGAAACCTACAGGTTAAAAGAGACTTAAACACACTTACCGGTTGTAAGATAGGAATCTTATTTGGATTCTTTTTTTTAAATCCTCACCCAAGGATATTTTCCCATTGATTTTTTTAGATAAAGTGGAAGGGAGGGAGGGAGATAGAGAGAGAAACATTGATGAGAGTGAGACACATCGATTGGTTGCCTCCTGCACGAACCCAACTGGGTCAGTCTGCGGCCAACACTCTCACCGCTGAGCCAAACCGGCCAGGGCTGGATTCTTGATTCAAGCAAATTGTTTAAAAGTTGATGAGACTTGGAAAATTAAACATAAACATTTTGCATTAAGGAATTAGTATTTTTTACATGTGATAATCACACTATGGTATTTTTTTGGGAAACCTTATCTTTTAGAGATACATGCTGAGATATTTATCGATGAAATTATATGACTGGAGTTTTCTTCAAACAATCTGGGGGAGTGGGAAAGAGCTAGCTGAAACAAGGTTGGCTCTGAGTTGATGCTAGTTAAAGCAGGATGATGGGTTCATCACACATGGAGCCAGTGCTTTCCTGGTGATGAGATGTTCGTGCCACATCCTGGAATGTTTTCAAAGCTTCGTGTCTGCTCCGCTCCTGTGGAAGGACGTTCCTATCGCTCTAGGATGGAGACATGCAAATGCACATAAATAGGTTTGCAGGAGGACATTAATAGAGAGACGAAGTAGAGCCACAAGAAGGTAGGTGTAGAGCAGCATTTATATATATATATTTATCCAGTTCTTTCCACTAAAAATGGAAAAGAAGCAGCATTTTAGAATTTATCAAGCTGAGTAATGTGGAATAGACTAGTTGCTCCTTCTCTTTTCCTTCCTCAGAAGCTGAATCCTAATTGTTTGCTATCCAAACATTTCCTGGACTCTTTATCATGACGTGTGGTCATGTGAGTTAGTTCTGGCCAATGAGATGTGAGCAGAAATGTTACGTGGGACTTTCTGGAAGATTCCTTAAAGAGAGCTACTCTTCTAGGTGTCCCCTATTCCCTCTCCTCTCTCTTTTTTCTGCTGCCTGGAATGCAGATGTGAGGTATAGAGCTCCAGCAACCACATTGGACCACGAGGTGGCCTTATGTAGCAGAGCAGAAAGAAAGGCATAGGTTGCCGGCAACTCTCCATACTGTCTTTATCTGGACATATTTTACAAAGTGAGAACAAACCCTCATGCAATTGAGCCAAAATTACTTTATATTTTTCATTTATATGCACAGAGTCTTAGTGCTAATGGATACAGGCAACTGGTTATTTATTGGGAATAAATAAAGCACTGTCTATTTGATGTTAACTATCAAAAGTTAAAGTGTATTGAGTCATTGACTCAGCAAATCCAGTTGGAACTTTACCCTGTACACATACACCAAGAAATAGTATCGTTTGCAAGAGTAGACACTGTAAACAAGCTAAGCATCCATGAATGGGGCTGGTTACACCAATGAGCCTTCAGCGGGATATCAGGCAGCCATTCAAAGAATGAGATAGAGCTGTTTGCATTGCTATAAAAGAGCCTCAGTTCATGTTGGTCAGTGAAAAGGAGTAAGTTACAAAGGAGCATGTGGTTTAATCTCTTGTGTGTAAACAAATATATACTTTTGTGTAAACAAATATATATCTTTTTTTTTCTATTTTTATTTATTTTTTAATCCTCACCTGAGAATATTTTTCTATTTATTTTTAGATAGAGTGGGAGGGAGAGAGAGGGAGAGAAAGAAACATCAACATGAGAGGGACACATCAACTGGCTGCCTCCCACAACCGAGGTATATGCCCTTGACCGGAATAGAACCTGCGACTCTTTGGTCCACGGGCTGACGCTCTACCACTGAGCCAAACTGGCCATGGCTATATAGTTTTTGTGTAAATATATATATATGTATATATGTATATATATGTATACACACACACACATACATACATATATGTATGTATTTTTTTTTCTCCTAGAAGGAAATAAAAACCTGTTAACAAAAGGGAGACGGGGGGGGGGGGGGCAGGGTGTTAGTGTGGAGGGAGGCTTTTACTAGTCACTGCATATATTTTTGTATAAATTGAATTTTTTCTCTATTGTCTGTCTTCCTCTATATTAATAAAAAAAATTACTTCCAGTAGCACACATTTGCTCAACATCTATTTTTATAAATTAATAGCACAAAGATTTTGCACTTGTTAAATTTTCTTCAATATCACTATCTTAATATTTCAGGTACAGTCTAATTTCTAGTCTGTACTAATGTAAATAGTCACAATTGTCCTGCGCCTCTCTCGCTGTCCCTGTCCTTCTCTCCCTCTTCCTCCCCCTCTTCTATTCCTACTCCTTTCCCCTGCTTCTCCCCATCCCATAAATATGTACTGTTACAGACTCTCCACGAACAAAGTCTTCCCAGATCCCCTGCAGAAGATGAGGGAGCCCAGAACACAGGAAAGAACCGCCCAGGAATGGCTGGGCAGGAAGGGATTCTGTCCACCAGCACTGGGGACAATACCAAAGTCCTGCCTGAACAGGGTCCTGGGAACATGCAGGGCCTGCAGGTGGCTTTCTCCAGGTTGTTTGTTTCTTGCAGATCAACGAGGACACATGTGCTCTGACAGTACTTGGCCTATGTCTGGGAGTTTATTTACTTGGGCTTTAAATGAAGGCAAAAGTTTATTTTGACTCTTCCCTGCATCACAAGAGCTCTGCCAATGAGAGTGGGATGAGAACACAGCAGGAAGAGAGCAGCACCACAGCCATGCACCACAGCCATGCGCCACGAGGCAGACGGCAGGAGAGGGGACATTTGTTTCCAAAGGATCCCACGGTGACGCTCACAAGAGCAGCTCAATTGGTGCTTCAGTTTTAGGACAGTTATTTCTATGGGAAGTAACCTTAGTGGCTGGCTGCATACTTTAATAATAAAATCTGAACCTTGACAACCCCATGGTCCCGAGAGGATTACTGTAGGATGTTAAGAAAACGCGCGTTTAAAGACCGGTGAGTCCCACCCTTGAGAGCTGGAATCTCACGTAGATTAATATGAGTTGGTAAAGTCTGAGAGATGAAGGGAGGAGTATGTGGGGAATACAGGATGGGAACTTGTCATTAGACCAGGTGTATTAGCCCCAAATATTTTAATTATAAAATACATGCCCAATTTAAACTGACTTAAAAAATATCGGGATTTATTGATCCATGTAACTGGGAAGCTGGGAGGGTGATTTCAGGCACAGTTGTATCCAGGGCTTTAAACAGTACACGAAGGACTTTGCCACTGCGTCTCTCCCTCAGCCCTGCTTTCCTTGGTGTTAGTTTCAGTCCCTACATGTGGTAAAGATGGTTACCAAGGGCTCCTCTACCAGGTTAGCAACCCCAGGGTCAAACACGTCTTTCTCTATAGTTCCAGCAGTGTTGGGACTAGTTCTCACTGGTCTCGTTTGGGATGTGTGTCCATCTCTGAGCCAGTCACTGCCCCTGTGATCTTCTAGGGCCAGACCTGGTACCCAAGCCTGGAGCCAGAGTCATGCCAGGTTGGGGGTAGGAGAGTGGAGTTCGAGGGGAGGTCATAGGAAAATTAGTGTGTTGTTATCAGATTCAGGAGGAGAGATCAACAGACAATTAAATGTCTACTATACCACTATAGACTTCCAAGCTCCCAAGTTTCCAGTGGCAAGTGAAAGGGAGAAGAGAAACTACCAATATACCCCATCCCCTATATATCATCCTTCTTTGAAGTGTTAGAGACTAGAGGCTCTCTGACCATACCCCAAGGCTTTGGTGCTTACTCTAGAGTCTTTTAGTTATTTGTTGTTCTCCCAAGTATTGGGGTTGAAAACAGTTTGGGACTAGAAAATACATACATGCTCTTAGGAGTATCCCCAAGCCTGGATGGATTCCTGGTCTAGATTTCCCCTAAGAGAGGTAAAATAAGCTAAAACTTTTCCTAAGAGCTTTATAATTCTTCCCCCAAACCTAAGGGAGGCAGCCCAATTTATTTCTATTCCATTATTGCCTATGTTTAAAAAAAAATCAGAACAATCAATAAATGACAAGTTGGACCCACACTTAGGCATTCTGGTCCCAAATCAAGGGGGAGCTCTTCTGTGTCTGCTGTGGGTAGAGCAGCAAAGAAATTGCTGTTACCTTCCAGAACTGGAATGTTTGAAAAGATATTTTTGCAAGACTGAGAAATGTTGTCTTTCATAATACACAGATTGAGTGGAGTCTACAGAATGCTGGATCAGAATGCAAATTGTATGATCAGACCTAGCAAGCAGAGAGCAATACATCATTGCCAGCCCCTTTTTACCATTTTTGAAAATAAGGTCTATGTGAAGATAAGTAGCTCACCTCAGAAACTGACACTTGCTGATTCTTTTTCTTAATGGGGAGAACATATTCTGGAAATTTTCCTATAGGCAAGGTCATCAGGTATAGACCTATTTCCAAGCAAACATTAGTAAAGAGGAGTGGTATATTTTAGAAATGTGAAGAAAACAGAGAAAGGGTCAATTTTGGCCAAGGGAAAAAGCTGGAGTGATGGCCCATAGTCCTCTCTGTTCTGGAAAATGACTAAAAAGCAATCGGTGGGGAAGGCACTAGCTACAGTCCCTATCAGAGTTGTATTGCTACCTCTAAGCATGCTAGGACATTTTCACGGGGCATCTGATCACTGCCAGTTTCTTATATTTAGGAAGGTTCAGAAAGTTCAGGTAAGAAATCCTCTGCTCCCTTCTCAGTTCAAGAACATGACCCAAAGAGGAAACTGACTCTGGAAATGTCGACAACAGTTACTCAATTTATCTGCCACACCTATAGCTTCTGTGTGAGTAGATCAGGAATGGCCCCTAACCAAGCCATAAACCAATTAAATTACTCTTTAGGGATTCTGAACTCAGAGACATAGGTAGAATTTGCCAGTATGGTTGAGAAACACAAGGGAACAGATCTGTGGGATGTACGCGGAGGCGCCAGGGCACCGGTCTCTGCCATCCAGCCATCCACAGGACATATCTGATTCATAGCATGTTTTGTCTGGCTTATAGGTGATTAAATTTGAAATGATTGCCAACACTTAAACACTGGAATATTTCACATTTTGAAATGGGTGAGTTTCCAGAGCAAACTGCATGGAAATGGTGACTACCTAAGAATGAACCTGGTGATAGCGTAGAGGCCAGACTTGAGGTGTGTTCGGGACTTATCGGACTTCTGAAACATGCATGCAAAGACCATTGGAGCTCACCTGCACTTATGTTCCCATGCGTGTCCATTCAGGAGCAGTAATGGGACACTCTAGATTCACCTGCTGCCTGTGGGGTTCTGCTTAATGTAATTGAAGAACTTTCAGCAAACTTACAGGAGACAAGATGAATAAAGAATTCTGTTTTACGTCAGTGGCCCAGAGTCCCCACTACTCCGTTTTGCTCCCCAGACTCTAAGCCTGACGGACACATGCGAGTTTCCACTCTGGGCCCACTGTTTCATGTGTGTAATTCCCACAGGCAGTGGCACCTGAGAACCCTGCACTAAGTGAAGGAGCTCACCTCAACAGAGCTTCTGAGGGGTCCCAGTTCCTGCCCCTGCTGAGATCTGGTTGTCAGCAATTCCTGAATTCCCAAGACCTCTCATACCCAGAGACCCTCTTCTCTCTGCTGCCCCCATACAATACACAGTTTCTTGGAGCAAATTTGAGCAGCGTTGCAGACCTGAGAGCCATAGGAGCTCTAACTAAAGCAACCTCTGAGAGTTAACCTAGCAAAGGCAAGGTACCATGAGGAAGGAAGCTTGACTATGTCGCTTTATTTCCATGACATCAGCTGGAGCCATTGGTCCCTTTCGACAGACCCTGCACGCACATCCTGGTGGCCTCAGAACCCCTGCTGATGTGGACTCTTTCGGGCTTCTTCCCACCCACAGCCTCGGGGCATAGCTAACTAGATCATAGAAGACATCAAGCTGTAAAATGCCTTTACTTTTTTTCCTTTGGCCCCCACATTCTTACTCAAGTTGTCAACTTGTATATTTAGAAGATCTTTTGAAATGTTTGCTTGTTTTTTGCTGAATGTTGGTGACCTTGCTTACTGGGTCTGTTTATGGATATGGAGAGAGAAAGAGAAAGAGGCGAGGGTCCTCACTGTCAGTACACAGAGACCTGGGTGTTTCCTGGCTCTCGCCCAAGGGAGTGGGTGGGCAGCATGTTTTAGAGCCGTGGTGCAGTTCTTTGCTCTTTTCTGTGAGTCAGAGTCATGTGCTATCTAAAATAGTTGGTGAGTGTGGGCAGGACAATCCAAACATAATAGCAATTCATCAAATTTATTCCCGGGGAGACTGTGACCCCTCATCCAAAGTCTCAGTGAGGCTCTATTTGGCTTTTGTAAGGGTCGGATTGAGCACACAAACCCATTGAGCTGACTGGTTCAGCACAGCCTTGCAGATCCGCACATGCAGCTGCATGCTGTGTCTTTAGGGAAGTGGGAGCAAGCAGATTTGACCAGATGTCTAACACTAAGCAGGCCCATACTTGTGGCTGGGCTTCCCTAGTAAACTGCACAGAGCGTGTTACCTAACAGTGCATAAGCTCACCAATGCGAAGCTCGAGACTGAGGCATGTTTGGGAGTTTTACAGTTTTAGAGCATGTATTTGCTGATGAAGCACGCCCCCTCACCACCACCACATACACTTGTGTGAACATGTTATTATGCTGTTCCTGTGACTGTTCACCCCATAGCTCATGCTGATTGTAGGACCAATGGCTAAGTTCTAAATCTACCCGGGACCTGTAATGCTCAGCTGGCCGTTTAGTTTTAGATCATTGAAAGGGTGATCACATGACTATTAGCAAACATGTGTGGCACATGATGAAAGAAGGCTTCTGACTCGAAAAGGACATGTGTTGACAAACAAACTCTAGGCAAGCCACAGCTGTAATACATCAGAGCCCAGAATGGACAGCCTTTCCTGGAAGCAGCCGTGCAAGGAGAAGTAGTTGTTGAAAGTATTGCAAAGTATCAGTGCAACAAATGCTGAGTAATTTCCAAGGATTACCTGTGGCAAGTACCTGTTGTGTCAGAGAAAACTTTTAGAGATTGCTCTGCAGTGGGCAAGGAGGAAGGTTTGCTAGACTAAGAAATACTTGATTAACACCTAGCCTTGCCTTAAGCAGATCTGTGACTGAGGGTTATCCTTCAGCCTCCCTTTCTGTACCATTTTCTTGACCTCCCTCCTGGCTCTCACACACCCCATCTCACCACCATCCATGCTATAGGCAGTCATCACTCTCTCTGCCCTCTATATCCCTCATTTGTATCCTAGAATGAGTATTAGCCACTCTGTTGAGTCTTCTGAGACGATTCTATTATTGTTAACTGTGAAATAGAAAAATGTGCCCCCCCCCCCTTAGTGACTATCATCAGAAGAGGAAGGGCCTGAAAGGGTTTTATTTTCTTGAAACCACAAATCATGGTTTAAGGCAAGCTCTGCTTAAGGCAAAGAACATAGCAAACAGCATATGCAACAGGAGACCAGAAGCATAAAGCCATCCAAATAGAAGGACAGAGTCCCCGAAAGGGACTTGGAGTGTTACGGGTTGCTGCTTTTTTTTTTTTTTTTGGTCAGGGATTTGTTTTGAGAACTTGCATTTCCTCTGCTTTGGTGCCCACAGATGCAGAAGCAGCATTGGCCAACACTTGTCATCTCTTTGGGACCGACTAGTCGCTACAGTTTCCTGGTAAGAGTTTAATCTGAGGATTGCTGTCTACTTTATTTATGAGGACATTTTAAGTGACAAGAGAGCTACTAACAAACTACAATTTAATTAAAAACTTTGCTGTCAGACTATAGTTGTTATAGCCTGAATCTTACCCTGTTGTCACTTGCAAAGGCTAACACTGAGCCCAAGATCCATATAAATATAAAAATAACTTCTGATTGCTTTGTTGCTTAAATTTGCTAACTTTTGAGAGCAATGTCATGGAGACTAAGAAAAGGAAGGTTCTAGGATTGTTAACCTTGCTACAGATTTTCACTGGTTCTCAAATCATTTCTGAAATGATCCCATTTGGAGACCTAGTCTATGCACTGTTTCCACCTGTTACAGTCCCATGAAATGGCCATTCCAAATGGTGATGACTCCAGGAAATAGATCCTATTCTTGCTAGATAAAAACCCCAATAAGACTTCATTTGCTTCAAAGTAATTTACCTGGGCCTCTTTATTTACCTAAGTTAATGGTTCTTATCAAGGTCCCAGTGCTCAAGGAATGTAGTAGGAATATTTTTCTTTTTTATATAAGAAGAAATAAAAGCATTAAGAAGGCAGAACTAGAGCATGTTCCCTCTGAGTGTAGATCTGTTCCTTTTTCTCCTATCACAATTCCATCACTTCTCTTGCTAGTATTTTCTAATTTCTTTTTTAGTTCTAAAGATTTTCCTCGAATTTATTTTGCCCTCAAATCCCATCCCTCCAATAATTGATATCCATCCTATTCTTGTTGAAGAGTTAATCCAGTCAACATCTAACCTTACATCCTCCTCGTTTCTTCTACTTCATGACTTCTTCACAAAATTACCAACACTGGCTCAGTGGGGTATCTGATAAATTCCCAAAGCCTTACAGTTTGACAGTAGCTAAATTCTGTATCAACGTGGCCTGATGTCCTTTTCATCTAACACACCATTCTGGTTACCTGTAGATCATCCTGCCTATTTGGAATCCTTCACCACCACCACCAATTTTGAATATTTATTCCAATCTCCAGACATTACAACAATTTTCTAAGCTTGCTGAGGAGTGGGTGGTGCCATCATATCATGATATTCAAAGTCCTCTCACATACCTTCCCAGTCTTCTTCCTAATTCTGACTCGCCACCTGCACTCTATTCAAACTCAATATTCATTCTGCTTACCCAGTGTTTTCCTACCCCTTTCCGGGGAAGGCACTGCTGTAAGGTTGTCTAGATGGTCAACTACCAAAAGTAAGCAAGGACCTCACAAGACCATAGGCCTGAACCTAGATTGTAGGCCTAATTGCAGAATAAAGACATCCCACAATTACACATAAACATGTTCCCATTTCAGCTTAAGTGAGTTACTAATATAAAATGTAGCTGTTTTTTAAGAGAAATGCACTGTGTTGTGGGTCAACTTATCTCCAAAATCCATTTAACTGGCCTATTTCAGATTTTTAATTAGGAACAAACCAAAGCTATTGAAGACTAGAAAACATAAAGCAAATATATCATGATCTTATTGCAAGTTGGTTTCTCAGCCCCCACACTTGAAGTGAGCATCTTTAGCTGACTTTAAATACAATAGAGATACCAGAGAATTTGAACAACCAGTCACACAGGAAAAGGTGTTTAAACAAGCTTCCAAAAATCAGTCACTAGAGTGACATTTGATGTGGCATTTGGTGAGCGACACAGATCAAATGAAAATTGTTAGTTAAACATAGTGATGACAAATGATAAAATAATGGTAAACTATCCATTGCTTAAATATCTATGTGTGGGAGAAAAAAGGTGACAAGGAGGTCAGAGCCTTTTGTGATGAAAGTTCCAGCTGGTGAGACTGCCAGGTGGTTCTGAGCTTCTGCTGAACCCTGTTTTGAAGGTTGGCCCTCTCAGAGGCAATCTGATAGTGGTTTGCAAAAGCTGTGGAGCTTTTATAATACAACAAACATAGCAATAAGGATAGCCCCCACCCTGATAACTAAATCAAAATGTCTGGAGTATCAGCATTCTATCTCAAAGCTCCCCCAGATAGTTCTACTGTGCAGCCAGAATCGAAAGCCAAAGCTCTAAGAGGTCTGATGACTTTGTATTTTTGAGAGTGGACAAGGAAATCTGGTTTCATTTCAGGATGGTGGATTAAGCATATCCTACAGCTTCTTCATTCCTGCAGCAAGGGCCTCAACTGACGACCCTAAATAAGAAGTGACACTTCAGTGAACCAGAAACCTGGATAAATCCTAAGGTACTGGATGTAGACTGGATTGATGCAAAAACCAGAAAACCTGTTCTAAAACATACACAGAAGCCCTGGCCAGTTTGGCTCAGCGGTTAGTGTATCATCCCTCGGATCAAAGGGTTACAACTTTGACTCCTAGTCAAGGGCACATACCTGGGTTGCAGGTTCGATCCCCAGCCTGGTCGGGGTCATGCTGGAGGCAACCACATCAATATTTCTCTCTCTCTCTCTCTCTCTCTCTCTCTCTCTCTCTCCCTTCCTCCCTTTCACTCTGCACAAATATCCTCAGGTGGGGATTAACATAAAAAATAAAATGTTAAAAAATATGCACAGAAGACTATTGCCACAAAGGGGGAGGGAGCACCAAGACTACTCCATCCCCAAAGGTGGCAAATATCAGAAGCATGAGAATATCAAGGACCATTGACATGTAGGTCCTTGGGCACTGCTGCAGGAGGGGCCAGAGATTCATCTACCACTGATGCCTTTTCATCTACCCTTGAGTCAAACAGCAGTCACAGGGTCAGCCTCTAGGTACGACTCGTGGCCAGAGAGTCCAAATTAGACAGGCATGGCCATGTGTCATGAGGCTGGCAATTGCCAGAGCAATGGGGTACCAGAACTGAACACCTCAGAGAAATCTCATTTAGTGACATATCCTTCTTCAGTGACACTGAGAATAGGCCAGAGGACAATTCAGACCAACAATATCCCAAAGCACGTGACCGTCACTGACAGAGAATGCAGCCTAATAGAGAATCTCAACCATATAGAAGATTATAGAGTCAAGATCACCACACATTTGAGAAAGACCAACACTACAAAAGATGAAAAACTCAACAAATTGGATGAATGAATACCCAATGAAGATAAATAATAGAGCAAGCAAAGCAGGTATTAAGACTAGGGTAAGTAAATGTTTCTGATACATGTGTGAGGATATAGCAGTCACAAACAAATCAACTAGAGGTCATGGCGATTAAAATTTGATTCTTACAATAAGTTGAATGTGCAGATGAAATTGATACTTTTTTCTGATATTTAATATAATAAAGACTAATTGTATGCCTTATAAACTAGTGCCTAGTGATAGTTCATAAGTTTAGTAGTTCACTTTTTTGAAAAGTACATAACAATATTCAAATAAGAGGTTATAGAAAGTATTTTGAAGAATGGAATTTTTTGGTATTCTTTTAAAAAGACTTGGTCCATTTTGAAAAATTGTCAGTGAATGAAAAATAAAATCGAAAGAAAGAAAAATAAGTTTTCCCCCAAAATATATAAAAAAACACTTAGTGGTATTTGTGTTTTAAGTGTGTGGAATAAAATGGGCCAAATTTTCAAAGGCAGTTAATAATAGTTTGTACAAGGGCTTGTTTTATTTGATTTAGCACCAAGTGAAATGAGAGTAAATATACCACTTAAGATCTAGTCAGGTTTCTCCTCCACCTCTTATATTGCCCTACTCCCCCTAACAGGCCACAGTAAATAAGCATGCTTCCTCCTAACCCCACTAAGGAATCTAAAATAATGATTTTAAAATAAGTGTTCCGATTATATACGCTGGCAGGATTTTTTCCCCTTAAGATCGTGTGAACACGAGCAAGTATCAACTTCTTTTGATCAGGAATAGAGAACTCCACCTTCAGCAAACTCATTTACTTTCCTGGTCCTTTTTAACCTGTCATATAAAAGCCTTTTTATTGCTACATCTGTTTACTAGTTATGACTGTTTTTTTGTCAAGGAAATTTCCCCCTAGGCATACTTAATCTATTTCTTTTTACCTAATGACAAAGTATGAGTATTCTATGTAGTGTCACAAGTTTTCTTTTATTCATTCTTCCTTTTTAAATACTTTAATTTGTTACTCATCAAGGCATATTGTACATTGGATCATTAAAAAAGAGAACTGGCAAGCCAATCCGAAAGCAAACATTTCTTAATCTGAGTAACACCTGAGAACATAAGACTTCAATTACATTTTCTATTAAAGAAAATTTATTCAGCCTCGGTGCTTAACCAAGAACGTGTAAGGTCAATTTCTAACATGTTATATCCCCAGTGTACACATATTTTCAAAATAAAACAAGTCATATCAAAGTAATATTTTTCTAAATACGATTTGATACATTTTATAGCAAATTGAAAATTCAGAGTAAACTGAAGTTATGTTTAACAACACAATAAATATAGCTTATAAGCTCACATTATAGGTCTCTTAGTTTAAAGGCAACAGTAAATTTGCATCCTTCAATGGATCTGCAATTCCAGTTACTTTTATCTGGAATCTTATAGTTACAGCAGCGGTTCTCAACCTGTGGGTTGCAACCCCTTTGGGGGTCGAATGACCCTTTCACAGGGGGTCACCTAAGACTTAACAGTAGCAAAATTACAGTTATGAAGTAGCAATGAAAATAATTTTATGGTTGAGGGTCACCACAACATGAGGAACTGTATTAAAGGGTCGCGGCCTTAGGAAGGTTGAGAACCACTGAGTTACAGCATCTCACAAAACCGTGTCCCATGTGCTAGAATTTTCTTTTCATCTGGCTATGCAAAAGCCTCTGATGAGACACTTTGTCCAAATAAGTATAATTTTTTCCCCAGAAAAATATGGAAACCTTATGAAACATTTATTCTTACTGAACAAAGTTAGATTACTGCCAACTGCTCTTTTATTTTGCTCTAAAAGAATTTTTTAAAGTCTAGACATCTCTGATGTTTTTGAATTATACACAGAAGATAGCTGGATGAAATACACCAGACAATTTCAAAAGATAAATCTTAGTATCTGACTCATGTGGCATATCTCTACTACCCAGAATAAAATCTGCAGAAATGAAATTAATATAATTTTTAAATAATTCATATACGGTGGAGTCTTAGAATGAGGGGCTTCTAAATGAAAGAAGGCAGAGAGCCTCATCTTGCTCATTACAAGCATTTTTCCTCCTGGAGTAACTGCTGCTTCTGGTGTATGTGTGGGACATTTGTTTGCAGGCAAGCATGTATATAGGGCCAGAGCTTGTTGGTTTCTGTTCCGGAGAATGTTTCCAACACCCCCTTTCTGTGGTAATATTCCAGGACCGGTTTTGTTTGGTCTTCGTAAGCCTTCAGTCTCTTGATAAGTGTCTCTGGTCTATCATCCTCACGCTTAACGAGAGGCTCTCCAGTCAGATCATCCAGGCCGACCACTTTGGGAGGGTTGATTCAAGGTTGTAGACACGGCCACTGGCTGGGTGAACCCAGTGAGCAGCGAGGCGTTGATGATGACCTCAAAGGGCACGTTCAGGTTCATCACCAGCTGTGTCTGACACACTCTGTGCAGGGCTTCGGCTTGCGGGAGAGTCCTGGGGAAGCCACTCAACAGCCAGCTATGCTGAGTGAGATCCTTCAGCCCGTGAAGGGTCAGCCCAATCATGACGTCGTCCGGAACGAGCTTCCCCCGGTCCATGAACGTCTTGGCCAGTATACCAACTTCTGTGTTCCTCACCATGTTGCCTCGGAGCAGGTCCCCACTGGAGAGCTTCTTGAGCTTGAAGTGTTTGATGATGCGCAATGACAGGGTGTGCTTGCCCGAGCTCGGGGAACCCATGATCACCGCGCCCAGGAGCCGGCTGGCCGCGCCCATGGCTGCCCAGCGAGGCCCGGGCTGCGCGCACCGTTGGGCCTCGTGCGTTCACGGCCCGGGTTCCCCGCCAGGGCCCAGGCCACACCCTGGGACTCACGCCAAGAGCGTGCAACATGCAGTGGAAATGGATTTAAAAAATGGATACTACCAAAGACCCAATTCATGAGTTGAAAGATTGAGCCAAGGAATTCTCCCATGATGCAGTATAAAGAGCTGAAGAGATGACAAGTAGGAAAGAAAAGTTAAGAAACATAAAGTGTAGATTCAAAAGTTCCACCATCACAAGTAGAAAATGAAGAGGATGGAGGGAAACAATATTTCTAGAAATAACTTAAAAATAGATAAGAATTTTCCAGATTTAGAGAGTGATATGAGCCATAAGAATGGACGGTGAAACAGTCCAGAGCACCTAGAAGCAAACATTGGCAGACGTGTGAGTAAATAGGTTCTGCTGGTGGGGTGTCCCTACTGCTAGTTTGGAAAGCAACTTGGCAGTGGCTATTAATTTTTTTGAAAATTACTTCTCAGTATCTTCCTTAGACAAACACTTTCCAACACGAAGGCACATAGAGAATGTTCACTTCAGCCTTATTTATAACAGTGAAAAATTGTTAACAACCTAAACGTTCACTAATAAGAGAATGGCTAAACGAATCTTAGCCATACTGTGGAATATTATGCAGCAGCTAAAACGACAGACGCAGATTTCTATGTGCTAACGTGAAAAGATTTCTAAGACATGATAATTGCAAAAAGTTGCAGAATGATGTAATTTATGTTCAATTTGTGTTAAAGTGTGATGTAACTTATGTTTGAATATACCTATTAAGTGAACTGGGAAGCCAAGTTTCAAGCAGTGGAAAGACATGACTTGATTTTTGTTTTTAAAAGATTACTTGTCTGCAAGAATGGAAGCAGAGGGAGTTGTTAGGAGGCTATTTCAACAGACCAGCAGAGAGGTAAGAAAGTACTATTTCAGTTTAATTTCTCCAATATGAGAGATTGAGCATCTTTTCATTTGTTTTTGGACCATTTGCATTTTATTTCCATGTAAAATTCTTAAATTGACAAGTACAAGCTTCAATCACTTCCTTGGAAAAAAGTTTTAGGTTTCGTTTAATCCACAAGCTGTGAAAAAGCTTTGTCTTGGGGGTCCGATTGCACTGGCTGAATACAGCAGCAGGCTATGCATTACATGGTGCTAATGCTAAGTAGAGGCTGCTGGGCCACCAACCCTGCATCCACTTCATTCTCTGCCATTCTTGAGCCACTTCATTTCTAAAAAAGATCCATAAAATAATCTAACGGGTTGTTCTCGTTCTATGAACAAGAGAGAAAGCTATTTGCAGAATAAAGATTTTGGGAGCAGAAGCCTAATTTCTGTGTTGTGTTTTGTGGCAGCGGAGTAGCATTGTTGCTCTAGTTTCTCAGACTTCTTTTTCATTGGTTCTGCTAGTTTTGGTCTTTAAATAGTGATATAATCTCTCTCATTGTTTCTGTATTCAAAACAATGAATACCTAAGAAGATTCAAAAGGTGGATGGATATTTAGTAGAAATTTAGCCTACATCCTCCAGCAAAGGGGGGGAAATAATGTTATAATTTGAAACAGTGTTTTTTATAATACTAATTGATTTGCATAATAAAGCAGCACACTATTACTATCTTTTGGGATAACTAATTGTATACACATAAAGGGATCCCACCAAGGCCTTTCTATCTGGGGTAGATTTAGGCATCTAGTATGTTCAACCTTTACTTGAGATATCTAATTTGGTACCAGATTCTGACCCCAGAATATCCCAGAGAGAGTATCTGCAGAGCGAGGGTAGCTTTCACCTGGCTCCAGGTGTGAGTGGGAGAGGACAGGCTCCAGAGTGGCTCCGAGCAGGTACCATGCTGGCCTGCTGGTATGTGTCAGCCTCCTAAGCACACTGCTGAGGGATTCTGGCTCCTGAGACCACCTCGCCCTTTCCTCCTTTTCCAGACTGATGTCAAATAAGCTGTTTGAGACAAATGATTATGAAACTTGTTCTTAATAGCATCTGATAAGAGATTCTTTGCAACAAGCATATAGTAGCCAAGTAATATCATCCAATATATTTTACCTCATTTAGGGAAAAAAAAAAAAAAAAAAAGTCTAATGCCAACCCAAAAGTTTATTGAAATTTTCTAGGTATTTCTTTACAGTAACGGAAGCCAAATGGCAGAGTAGTAAAAGGAAAAACAGCAGGGGCTCCTCAGATTAGGCTTAGTTTTATATTACTAATTATTTTGAGGTAAAAATGTTCAAGTTAATTTATTGCCCACTCCCTAAGGGAGAGTTAGCAGTTTAGGGCATCCGAGGAGACAGAGCTAAGAGCCACGAGTAGGATAGCAGGTGAGATAATTATTCATTCATTGATTCAGCAAACTTTCAATGGGCATTTATCTATGTGGCTAGTTATTCTAAGCACAGGAGACAACGCCCATGAGAAAGACTGAAGCCTGAGTGTCTGTTCTCCTGATGGCGACCTTCTAGTGGGCATTATGGGCCAGTGTTGCCCAAGTGATCCTCTGGGGAATGTGAGATGATTTTTAGATCTCTGCCAGAGAACATTCCCCTCCCCTACCTCTGGGTTTGATAAGTGTGTTTTATTTTATTTTTTACACTATTTTATTATGTAAATTTCAAAGATACATAAAATTAGAAAATAGTATAGCACCATGTACTCATCATCTAGTTTCAACAATGGTCAACATTATGCCAATTGTATTCTATCTGATTTTTTTCTGGATTATTTTCCAATCATGTGTTATCATAATTTTTTCCTGGAGCATTTTAAACAATAACGCTTTTTAATTTTAATGATGAATGTGTATGTTTTAAAGTGTATATGAAAACATAACTAGCACATCAAACCTAATACTTCAGAGTATTCTTGCTTAGAACAAAACTATAAATTTAAGTTTTAAAACTGCTCCACAGATATGGCAAAGTTCAGCAAGGGAGTACATAAACGACTAAAGTTTATGAATTATTGTTAGAGGAGACAAGAGATTAAGAGGAGGTAGTAGACATTCCCCTTCATCTTCCCTCCCTTAGTGAGGTTAGGATGGTGAGGAGTTCCTTCTTCTATAGAAAATGCTCAGCACCAGGCCTGGCACTTAGTAAGCACCTGTGAAAGAGAAGGCGATACTGTTTTTGGAAGGCATCTTTGATTCCAGAGAACGGATGCTGGCTAACACATAAAGCACTGTGTATACAGTGTGGTGGGAGATTTACGCATATTATCTCATTTCCTCTTCACAGCCACACTGTGAATAGATGTTATGATCCCCATTCTTGGAATTAAAAACTTGAGGCTCAGAGAAATTAAGTAACTTAAAGTCACAAATCTATTAAGTCGCAGGGCTAGGGCTTGAATTCAAGCCTGTCTTCCTCTGCGTTCATGTTGGTTTTCCACCCGGCTTTCCAGACAGCCAAGGCCCATCTCCTGACCCCCAGGAGGCAGCTGGAGAAAGAAGCAGGTAAGTGGAGTCTGGAGACCTGGTGTAAACCTGACTCTTCCATTGCCAAGGTTGTGACCTTGAACATTTCCCTTCACGTTTTCTGAGCCTGTGTTTCTTATGCATAAAATAAGGACAATAATACTAATAACTCAATTTGTAAGCACAAAGTGAAATAATTTATATAGAAATCTGACATTATGGGCATTAAAAGTTTGTACTCTATTTGAAGGCCACCAACAGGGCCTGTGATCTTAAGCAATCCCCTTTCTTCCCTTCCTGGGTCTTGGCATTCTCAGCTGTAAAGATGATGGGGTTGACCCTTAAAGTCCTGCTGGGGATAATGTTTCAGAATTGTATTCGATTGAACTTCAGTTACTAGTACTGACTCTGAAGTTAATGGAAATAACTAGGTAAACTTCCATTCAGTGTGATTTTATTTATAATCATTTATAATTGTCTTAATCTGGATGGATTCCTCGGAGAGGAGCTGCCAGTGCTCTGTTGCTGCTGCCTTGTTAGGGGGTGCAGTCCCGAGGTGCAGAAGCCAAAGACGCTGGACTGAGGCCTGGGAGGAGGGAGAGAAATTTGAGCAGGCATAACTGAGCTGGTTGCCACTAAGTGCTACTGATGGTTCTATCTTACAGAGTCATGCTCTGAAAAGCCGCACCTTAGGACAGACTGTCTAGAGCAGTGGTTCTCAACCTTCCTAATGCTGTGACCCTTTAATACAGTTCCTCATGTTGAATTATTTTCATTGCTACTTTATAACTATAATTTCGCTACTATTATGAATCGCCATCGGAAATATGTGTTTTCCGATGGTCTTAGGCGACCCCTGTGAAAGGGTCGTTCGACCCCCAGAGGGGTTGCGACCCACAGGTTGAGAACCGCTGATCTAGAGTGAAAAAAAGAGAATGGATTTATCTACTTTCCATCTCCCATTTGGCAACATTTTAATATCTCTGCAATTCTGGGTTGTGCAGTTCTGGGCTTGAAGCAAGGTTCCCTATGTCCCACATCTTGGGGTTGACAGGCAAGCCCAGGGCGGGAGGTGAGAGGCAGGAGGCATGGGCATGAGGCTGGGCTCTGGGCCGGTGCACCTGGAAGAAGTAGTTGGAGCTGGTGGCCGTAGTGGCCAAGTGTGTAATACAATACTTACACCCCATCAACTTCCAGACAGAATCTGAAGGGGCTTACTTCATAAAATAAGGATGATGAAAGAGGGAATAATTAATAGAAACTTTAAAAAGGACCTAAGTTTCTTATTCTGAAAAGGGAGGGTAATAGAAATACTTACCCGTAGGGTTGTTGCAGTGATAGAGTGAATTCAAGAAGTTAATATTTATGAAGCACTTAAAATATATGGGGCATATAAAAGCTACTATGTCGATGTTAGTTGTAAAAAAAATAAAATATTAGATGGCTTCTGCAACTGAGCATTAAATTTACCTCTAAACTTTCTAGCAGTTAAGGAAAAAAGGAAATGTGATCAAAATGAGCGTGTTAATTCTGAAAGAGAGCCAAGCACTGAACTGGCATGAAAACCTGATGGGAATTGATCTCAAGGGACATTGAAAAGCAGAATGAAAAATGTTTTCAAAACGGTTGCAGTATGGCTAATTCTTTCACTGAAACTCTATCAGATATCACTACTTCTTCTGGAAGCTAAGATAGAGAAGTTCATATCTGTAGTTTTCTGATGTGTGACTCTGAGACAATGATTTGGAAGCAGGGGCAGGGTTGCTCCCAGGGGACATTTGGCAACATCTGGTGATACTTTTGGTTGTCACAACTTGGGGCAGGAGGAGGGGGAGTAAAGCTACTGGCATCTAGGAGATAGAGGCTAAGGATGCTATTACTATGGCCTGGGATATACCTATATTAAAAAAAAAGTTATTTGTTGTTTATCTGAAATTCAAATTGAACTGGGAACCCTGTAATTTAATTTGCTGAGTTGAGCAACCCTAGCTGCTAAACTTTCTACGGTGCATAGGACAGCCCTCCACACCAAAGCATTATCTGCCCAAAATGAGAGGAGTCGTTAAGTTGACAAACCCTGCCCTAAGTGAAGTATAGACCCTTGCGTATTTTCCTAGAGGAATAGAGACATAGTATAGATGTTAAACTATCTTTCCCTTAGTCAGACGTTGAAGATTAGCTGACAGTTTCAGGTCAAAAGCTCTGGCCTCAACCTAGTTTATTTATGTGTGTGATGCTCGTGAAAACTCAAGTCCTGTCTCCAACAAACGAGTGGCAAAGTGGACCTTGTAGAGGAAGCTTCTTGAACATCCCCATTGCTCTCTAAATATCTTCTGTTCGTACCAGTAGGTTGACAGTTGTTACCTACTGCCTTGTCTGGTTACTTGGCGAGGTTTATTGCATTGATAGTTAATCCAGAAATATTTACCCATACTGACATTGAATAAGGTGATCTAGACGATAAAAAAGAGGCAGAAAATAGAGCCTGCAGTACTGAAGGTGCTTGCATTTCAGTGGCAGAAGTAATTCCAGGGAAGGATATGCTCTGTCTTCACGTGGATTAAGTAAAGGTCAGGGGTTGCCTGAAGGACAAGCTGGGACAGAGACCTGGGTGAAGTCCATTTTCTAGGGGAGGAGCTGTGAGTGTGGGCAGTGGTTGGGCTCCAGGGAGATGTGATCTTTCCAAGCAAAGAGTCCCAGCTGGCATGTGGCTCTGGACGAGGGTGGTGGAAATGATTTTGTGAAAAGTCAGAGTTTTAATCCCCCTTTCTCCTGAACTCCCTTTACTTCTCTGGCTGCCTGTTGCCAAGGTCCACATCACCCTGCTTTCTTTGTTTGTTTTTTTAAATTTTTTATTAGACACTTCTTCATGCAATAGGAACCAAATAATACATCACAAAGAAAATATTCTCTAAACAGAGCTGGAAAAGACCACAATGTAAATTTTTTATCGATGGGTTAATCCTTCACCTCCACCTGCTTCCCAGGCCTACCTGGAATGAGATCAATAGGGATTATTGGTGTCTTCAGTTATTGTCCAGAGGATACCCATTGCATTCAGCAAACTGCAGAGGGAGCGTTACTAACCATGAAATGGCACCAAAAATGAGGAAAATCAGCGGCCAGCTATTCTTCTTAGCTAAACTGCTATTTAAGAAGATGCTCTCCACCCAAAGCTGGTTCACCTGAGGTTACACAAACACCTGTCCAATTCTTAACCCACATTCGTCTTTTCTGGCCTTTCCTTAGTCATTTCTGAGCTGAGGGGAGGTGGCCCCTGCATTTCCAACTTCATGCCACAGAAAAGAAAACGAGAGGCAGACTATGCTTGGTGTGATGTCATGTAATAACAGACGTTCACACCGGTGACCCTGATTCACCCAGAAAGGATTCAGGGACACTCAGTGTCCTCTGTTCAGAGGGCAGGGAATTTTATCATCCACTTTTGAAAGCTTGCCATAAAAATAGCTGAAAATAACTTTTTTTTTTTTTTGGTCTGTGATTGAAGGGTTAGTTTTAATTTTCTGAAAAATTGACCTCCGTGGTACACTTCCTCCTCCACCTGGGCTGGGAAACAAGGTACCACTGTGCCTTCACAATGTGCCGAGGTTCCCCAGGGCACAGATGATTCACACTGGTTTCATTTTGAGTTGGACAGTTCTCAAGGGCAGAGTCATTTTTTTAAAATAAACTTTTTCTGATGGAATGCTGTTAGAGTTACTGAAAAGTTGGCTAAGTGGTTGTTTCCATATACCCCGTCCCCCAGTTTCCCCCATTGTTAACATCTTACGTAGCCAAGGAACATCTGCCAGAACTGAGAAACACATTGGGCCATTACTGTTACTTAAACCCCAGACTCTGTTGAGCTTTCACAGCCTTTGCATTACTATCCTCTTTCTGTTCCAGAATCAGCCCAGGCAACCACACTGCATTTAGTTGTCATGTGTCCCCCGTCTCCTCTGGCCTGTGACAGCTTCTCAGCCTTTCCTTGTTTTTCTTGACTTTGACAGCCTTGAGGAGTACTGGCCAGGTATCCTGTAGAATGCCTCTCCCCCAAAGTGGGGTTTGTCTGCTGTTTTTCACATGATTAACTGGGGTAATGGGATTTTGGAAACAGTACTACAGAGGTGAAATGCCCTTCTTGTCAAATCATGTCTGGGGTGTGTGATTACCACATGACATCTCTGGTGATGTTAACCTTTACTGTTTGGTCAAAGTGGTGTCTGCCACATTAGCCCTCAAGACACAGTGCCGGGTACTGTAGGACTGAGGATCATCGGATTCCAACACCCAAGCTCCAAACTCGAAGGTTTTACAACTGAAACCCGATATGTCCCCAGATACGGTATCATCTTCCCCTGAAAGCTGCTCTTCCATCAATGTTCCCAATCTCAGTATCCACCCGGCTGCCAAAGTCAGAAACCTGGGAGTCATCCTTGACCCCTGCCTTTCTCTCTCCTGCCACTAAATCATGGCCAAGTTCTACAATTCTGGTTTCCTGACTATCTTAACCCTTCCATTTCCCTCTAGCTCCATGCCAGCGCCTCACCCGAGTTATAGTCCCCCACACCCAGGTTACCACAGCATGTGCGCAGCTGGGCTCCCCGCTCCAGTCTTCCCCTCAATTATCTTCTACTTTACAGTCTAGAGAAATCAAATCATATTATTCCCTCAGTTAGACCTTCCCTCCCGGCCTTAGGACAAAATCTGAACTCCTGTCAAGATTTACAAGCCTCCAAATCTCTGTTTTGATTATGCCTCTAGTCTCACTTCCTACCCTCTTTGCCTCAAACTTCATTTACCAATCAGAACCAGCCTTTTTCACTTTCCCAAAGACACTGTTCTCTCACCTCTAAGGACTTCACACATGCTCTTCTCAGTTTAGAATATGCTATCATCCAAACTTAATTAGTTTTCAGTTTTCAGCTTAAATACCTCTTTCTGTAAGAAAAACTCTGACGCAGACTCTCCCTTTTGAGCCCTCTTTCTGATGAGGCCCTATCTTTGGTTTGCTGAGGCCGGTTTTAGCAAGAATCCTGCTAAAGTCAGTTTGCCAAGAAGCCCCCTACCCTTGATATCTGACCACCCTTGATATCTGATCAAGTTTCTCATCCCCCACCCTTGATGTCTGATTCTCTGACCTGCCTTTAGCAAAAACCCTGTTAGGCCATTTTGGCAAGAATCCCCAACCCTATGTCTCCTCTTAGCATTTTTCAGTCCACTGACCCCCTCGCTCTGCTTGCTGGTTATGAATCGCCGGCTGTCTTTGCTGTATTTGGAATTGAGCTCAGTTCTATACAGAAGTCTCTTTCCCCACTGCCGATACTCCAACTAGTGCCTGGCTTTATTTCTCTTTAACAATTCCCTGACCCCTAGATGAGGTTAGGACCCCTATCATACACCTCTTCTGCTTACCCTGTCATGATTCTCATTGTACTTTGTTGTAACTTCTTCTCTAAATACGTGTTGTTGTTTTTGTGTTTGTTTGCTTTTTTGTTGTTGTTGTTGTTTTTTTACTGAACTGCAAGTATGCTGAGAGCAAGGATTATGTCCAGTTCACCTTTGTATACCCAGCACAGCCCAAAGCTTGGCCAAAAGCAAAGGTTTGTGGAATAATGGAATGGATTTTGGGGGGTTGCTCACTTACCTGTATGGAATGTTTCACCAGGACAGGAAGTTTTAGGTAGTTTGGGGTACCATCAGAAGGTAGAGTAATTGGCCTGCACCATGGGTATAAAGAATCTGTATCTACTTCTTCACCACTGAGCAACTGGAAGTCCTTTCTGGGTCTGATCTGCCCTGGAGCAGAAACACTGACCTGTGTTCACTAGCAATGCCTCCAGGTATAAGTGGCCACTACTGAACTCATTTACTTCCTCAGGCAGACACTCTCATCACAATGCCTAAGACTCATTCTTACACTCTGTATATGTGTTTCCATGTCTGTGTCTCCATTTCCTGGCTGCCACAAAAAATAGACTAGGCCTAAAATAATCAAATTTAGTGCTCAGGCACAAAAAGGTGATTGATAAGTTCTTCATTTAATGTAACCATTTCTCATTTTGCATCTGTCTCTCTGCTTATTTATTTCATCAATGCTTGTAAGTGATTGACTGGTTTTTGACACACTGATAAAGAGTATCGGGTACATATTAAGTTTGAATGGGGACTTTCTCCTGTCTTGAAACAATAAGGCTGATCATTTTCAAACAGAAATATCTTCATTTTAATAAAGTTTAGAATATGGGTAAAGGCAAACAAGACCGATTACATTAAATAACTTTTATTAAGCAAATAGGTTAGAAGCAAAAGACTATCATTAATATTGACATTAAGAGACCAAAGGACCACCTGTAAATCCTTCACAGACCACCAGATTGCACTCCAAAGGGGGATAGGTCTCATTAAAACCCCTCTGCCTAATGAGTCTCTGTCATAGTTTTAAAGGTTTATGGAAAAGAGAATTCTATACTCTCTGTGGCAGATCCTTTGAGGTATTAGAAATGCTGACTCTGGGAAACCTGAGTCTATTGATTTTTCACTTAAATTCTTCATGCTGCAGGTAAAACCTAATTCCTTTTGTCTTTTTGCAGTATAGGAGGAAACAGAAGCTTAAAGAGGTTAAATTACTTGCCCATAATCTCATCTAATAAGGGGTGGACTTAATATTTGAACCTAGGCCTGTCTTAATTTAATGTAGCCCTTCTTTTGTTCTTAACCAATGGACACCTTGCCTAGTTAATGAGATTGTTCAATAAACAAGATAATTCAATTCCTTAGCTAGCTCAGATGAAAAATAATGCCCACTATTGTCCATAAACCCAGATGATTCTTGCTCTCTGTCCAGGGTCCAGGTCAGTGTGAGGCAGCTGACAGGCTGCTTTTGGAGATGCTGGAGATGGAAATAGAAGACTGTGATGTAGCACCGCCTGGCGTGGTTCATGAACAGCTAGGAAGCACAGAGCATCCAGGCAGTTAGTTCAGTTTTCTACTTTATATTATCCCATAAACTCTGACATTTAAAAAGTGGTAAAAGTTCATCTGAACTCAGGGCTAGTAACTCCATCTCAGATCTCCTGTCTGTAAAGTGAGGATTGTAATATCAGTAAGGATAGATGACACATTGCACGTAAAAGGGTTGAAACAGAACCTAGTTGATAGTGAGCTTTCAATAAAACTTAGGTACGAATAATATATTTAAATTGTTACTATTATTTTGTTGTTGTTGTTATAAAAATGAGAACAAGGTGTTTAAACACAGCCAAAGCCAATTAAGGGGTGACTAGGCCCTCTGAGTTGAGGTCCTGACTGGCCAGTGCCTCAGCTAGTCAGGTGGTAGCTCCCTCCAGCAGGGGCAGCTCAAACACACACGGGCACCTAAGCACCCTGAAAATTTTGTACATTCACTTTAGCTTTTCCCAGAATTATATCCACTGTTATATTTACTAATACAGTATTATTGTATTTGACTCTTGTCCCCAAAGCCTTACTTTGCAGTATTCCTATTTATACTATATATGTTTGGAGTTTCTGTTTTCCACCACAGTTCATTGATTATTCACATCCAGAGATGGTTATTGGTCTTACGACTACCCTTCAGATTTTTAACCATTCTTCTTTTCACTGAATTCTTACTTTTGCATTCTTTTTTTAAAAATATGTTTTTATTGATTTTTAGAGAGAGAGGAAGAGAGAGGGAGAGAGATAGAAACATCAATGAGAGAGACACATCAGTTGGCTGCCTCCTGCATGCCCCCCACTGGGGATCGAGCCAGAAACCCAGGCTTGTGCCCAGACCGGGAATCAAACCAGCAACCTCTTGGTCCATGGGTCTCCTCTCAACCACTGAGCCACACTGGGTGGGCAACTTTTGCATTTTTACTTACTGAATTCTTACTTTTCTCTCATCATCTGTGTAGTTTTGTTTGTTTCATATTCTATTTGACCTTTCTCTAATCTTGCATTAACATCTCTTACATACAGCTCATCTGTTTGTTTTTACACTTCTTAAAACTTAAAAACCTTTATTTAAGCACATAAATGCTCAAACTGCACAAGAAAGTATACTTACTATAAAAACACTGAGAAATGCATATAGTTCTTATAAGCACTTGTCCGTACTTTATTAGCTTCAAAATATTGAACACCTGTCTCAAAGTTATAATTGTAAAAATTCTGTTATATTTAAACATAGGGAACAAACAAAGCTCAGAAATGCATAACATAATTGTGAGATGTTCCCTGACATTGCCAATATTCATTAGCGAACGGGTTCTTATTAAGGAGATCACTGGGTCCCATGAGTCAGGAGGATGCATGCCTATATTCTCTATCATCTCCTTAGCCTACAGGTGGATAACATGGGGTTCCCTTTCCCCTTGTACAACAGACATGCACACCCTCATGCCTTGGGCTATCCTTCTGAGACTTTCTCCTTGAAGACCACACTTGTTGTTCATCTTGATCAGATTTTATCTCTACATAAAGGAGGGGAGGGTGTATGTATCACAGGAGTACACTAATGTGCCACGCCTGTATCCCCAGCCAACCATCCCCCTTCCCGACCCTGATAGCCCTATACTATCTGTAAATGAGTGTATTTGCTTGAGTTGGTTGGGTAAGAATATAACTACACGAGTTTGTTAAGAAGGAAAATGGCATGTTTCCGTTCTTCCTAGCAATCTTGATGCTGGTGGAAGCCAGTGGATGGCAGTGTCATTCATGTTCTTAACTTTCTCTGAGTGAAAACCCTTCATGGCAGATGACATTGTGACCATGCAGTTTGACTCATGCAAATATAAGGAAGTTATTGAGAGATCAAGGTCCTAATTTAGGAAGATTCAATGGGATCTACAGACAGGACCTTCTGAGTGCCTTGCCAGCACATACTCCCTAATTATGTACCCCTGCCCAGGGCCCCTGCCCATGCAGAAGGCTCTGAGTGTCCACAGTGAGTCAACAGGTGAATACCGCCTCAGAGGCATGTAAATTAAACACGCTACCTCTTTCAGCTTCTTCCGGCTGCTGGGTAGCAGGAAGTCACCTAATTAAAGCAGAAGTATCCTAAGCAACTAGATTGGAGAAATAAGAGGTGTCAGGAAGTCAAAGGTTTTATTTAAAGGTTAAAGATCCTATATGAACTGATGTTGAATTTGTGGGAAATGTTGAAGATTGAGGTGATAGGAGACTGATTTCTGAAGTCTAACTATGACTCAGCAAACCACCACAGGCACTATGACCGCAGGAATGCACACCTCGCTCCCCAGAAGCAGCAGGTGGAAACAGCTGCTCTCTGCAAATTTCTCTGGACCATCCCAGCTGCACAAAAGGAGTCAGGTGTATGTCAACACCCGGGCCAGAAATCAGGGAGACTTTTTTCTAGGAAATGGGTGCAGTGCCAACAACCTTTTGCATCAGATATACAGTGTCAAGCTCTAAAATAATTTTTTTAAACCATAAAGCTGTTTATTCTGTTACTGGAAAAATGAGATATTCTTTCTTTACTTGCCAGATCCTATAGCAGGCAAGGGCAAGGGGGAGGGTGGTGGGTTCCTAAAAGTGCTCTAAAGGAGTCTGCTACAGTTCCCACTTTTGGGTCCATAGGACAAACACAGGATACACTGGGACTTGCAAAGTCATGATTCTCAAACTTTCAACTGGACCAAACACCTCCTTCTATATATTTGTCTGGAAATTCATTTCTTAACCTATGCAGTCTTTTCTTGAGCCATTTTTAAAGTGAAATTTTAACCATACCTACGTAGAATTTTTTCCCATCTACTCAGTGTCCTCACTGACTCAGACCCCTGCCTGGGAAAAAGGAAAAAGGGAAGTGGGAGAGGAAAGCAGTAATAGTGACTGTTAGGTTTCTGGGCATGGACCAGTTGCCCAAAAATTCATCCTCCAGAATCAGCCTTGGAAATAACCATGTGCTACTCTATTCTATCAGGTAGCTTCTACTGCATAATAAATTACCCCCAAACTTGTGGGTAAAAACAATGGCTATTTATGTAGCTAACAATTTTGTGGATCAGCAATTTGGGCTGAGCTTTTCTGGGCAGTTCTGGTCTTGGCTGGACTTGGTCGTGAGTCTGCTGGGTTGGCTAGAAACTGTAGGGTGGTCTCAGCTTGGTCAGCTTGTGGCTGCTTTACACGGTCTCCTCACCTTCCAGCAGGCCAACCCAGGCTTTTTCTATAGTAGCTGGGTAGGGATCCTACTGAGGGAGCAGAAGTGTTCAAGGCCTCTTTAAGGTCTATGTTGGCACTGGCACAACATCACTTCCATCGCATGCTATTGGCCAGAGCAAGTCACAAAGCCATCTCAGATTCAAGGTCTAGCACACCCTTTGATGGGAAGGGTTTCAAAATCACACGTTGCTAGAGGCACAGATACAGGAAGGGGGAAAAGTTGTAGTAATTTTTGAAATCTATTACACCTACCAAGTAAAGAGAAAATGGATCCAAATACTTTTATCACAAGTGAATTTTTCATAGAAGAAAAATGGGCTGATAAATAAATTGTGTGGATTTGTACCTTCTTTGAAATAACAATAAGCAGTCATTCTTGCTACTATTGGCACCATGAAAACAGGAAACACAGGAGCAAATTTTCATTAAACTTGAGTCTGGCTTCCTAGATGTTATACACATAAATATAAGGCTTAATATAATAACTGCATAAATAATAACAGTACAGTAACTTTCATTGTGCAATAGTTTGTGTAGATCCTTGTTGGAGGCTGGGATTTCTGGGAGTTAAACTTGAGATGGGATGTAGTATACATGATGTTTGTGAGGGTGCATCCCTGGCATCAACACCTGTGGAAGAGAGAGGGCGGAGCAGAGAGAGAAGTTGATTGACCAGGTAGGCTCCCAGCCTCAGTGGACCGCTTGGAGAGCTCTGGATCTAAAATGGCCTGTGAGAGTTGTCCCAGATTGGGCCAGTATGGCTGGGCCTTTATGAACAGCCCTTCCTCCATCAGTCATTGGAGTCCTCTGGGAAGGACATGATCTTGGGCAAAGTGGCTTTCTGCAGCAAGGCAATCCCTGACGGTGCCAACAGATGAAGACAATTCTTGGGCTGAAGGCTCTTCCTTTCAGATCCAGCGGAACGCTAATGGGATCATGGTGTGATTCTAGCTACATACACCTGATTTAATCTGCAGGAGAAGCTGCATGGACATATAATATGATGACATTTATTGACTGTTGTTTTCCTCAGAGGATTTCAAATAGCTTCATGAAGGGTATCTGACTCAAAGCACTGTTACCTTCATTTTGCTGCTGGAGCTGAGCAGTAACGTAGAAGGCTAACTGGGGAGTTAATTAGCCATTGGTGCAAGTCAGCTTCATGTATATTTCAGGCCTCTCCTCATCCTCTTCCCAATGGAGCACTGATTCCTGCTACCCTACCCTCTGGCCAGCAATGCCTGTCATGGGGATGGGGATGTGGACTTTCTCCTTCTTTTGTCTGGATCGCAAGTCACCCACATTGTCAGCAGAGAATGAATTTGGGCTAAGGGGGTGGGGCGGGAGAGGGTCAGGACCCAGGAGGTGAACCCAACTCTAAAGTCGTCATGTATATAAAAATCTAACTTTATCAAATAGAGCTATTGGAACTAATTGCGTTGCAATCATATTTTTTCTTTTCTTTATGAAGGAATGAAGTAAGCTTCCCTGGTGAATTTAGAAGAGAATTTGATTTTCAAAAATTTGATTTACATACAACCATTCAGTCATTTGCTGCGCTCACAGCTGAATTAGGAAAACGTTACTGCTCTTCCCATCTGAATAGGGATTGCCCTTGTAAGGGCTTTGAAGTGCTCTTTGTAAGAGTTTGACTGGCCACCGTGGGAGGCAGTGGTGCCTAGTAGTTAAGAGCCCAGGTTCTGGAGTAGGACTGTTCTGACTCTGATGCTTGCAGATATGTGTTCTTGGACAAGTCAGTCTCTCAAAGCCTCAGTTTTCTCATATGTACAGTTGTGACTGTAACAGATGTTTCCTGTTGGAACTACTGTAAGGAACTGTAAGGATTCAGTAAAGTGATGCCCACAAAGAGCCTGGCATAGGCCCTGGCACCAAAAATGTTAAATGATGATGATGATGGTAACGGTGAGGCCCACTTGCTCTTTGTCCTCTGTCACATCCTCAGAAACACACACTCCTCTTTATGGTCTACATTGTCTGCCCAGTTCTTCATTTTCCACTGCGAGACACCTAAAGCAATAGGTAGTGGGTAGATATGAAAGAATGCAGAAGAAAAATAAGTACTTTTGAAAAAAATCTGAACTACAGAGTCACATTCAAAATAACAAGATAGCAGAACATAAATAAATTCTAGGAGCAGTAAATAAAAATAAATAGCCATGGCTATTTCAATAACGCGTGAGAGCAGACACCTGAGGGAACAGAGGGTGGGGTGTGCTCATGTGTGGTGGCCATCGTGGGAATGAATCGCTTGGGTTCAGGAATGGGATAGCAGGTGGGGATCAGCAAGCAGAACCTAAGGTCCATGGTTTGTGGGCCTGTGGGAAGCACACACAGCCACAGGCTTCTCACTGCAGGCCCAGCAGAGGCTAGCCAGCTGTGACTGAGAAGGCTGACAATGTGCAAGGCGAATGGAGTAAGGTTTCTAAATATAAGGACTTTTGACGTAGTGTGTGAAAGCTCAGCTGTTCTATAATAAGCTTTAACCTTTGTCCACTCTGGAACCAGACTTTACAAGGGGATGGTTTACTCTTGCTTGGCCTCAAGTCACAACAATTTGTTGCAGAGAGGGACACTGCTGAATTCACCAACTATGAATATAAAGAAACTTACTTTCAATGTGGTTTAAGTATGAGCTTTACAGTCTACGGTGGACAAGAAGAGCTCTATCTTTGGCAGTGGTGACATATGATGCAGTTCTAGATTTGGTAAACTCATGTTTAGTTGGCAGGATAAGGGGTCAGGTGTGTTCTGACTAATCTCTCTGCCTTATTGAGCGATTTATTGGGGTCATATGCAGATTACCAACTTTCAAAGAGCTAGAACTCAACAAAATGCATTAACAGAGAAGCTAGTAAAACTAGTTGTCCCTTTGGTGATTTAGAAGATCTTTAGGATCTTTGAGGACCTCATGGCTATCATTATCACTGTGCAATTCTACAGGTTTAGAAAATGTAAGTGACTGGGCTCAACATATATCTGTGAATATGTCCCTAATATCTGATTCTGGACTTCTGCTACTTTCTCATAAAAGTACTTGCTTAGCATAATACTCTCCAGGTCCCTCCATGTCATCTCAAAGGATAAGAGATCTTTCTTTCTTACAGCTGCATAGTACTCCATTGTGTATATGTACCACAGCTTTTTTATCCACTTATCTATTGATGGACACTTGGGCTACAAATACCACATGATCTCACTTATTGTGGAATATAATGAACAAAATAAGCTGATGAACAAAATAGACCCAGAGACATAGAAAGAAGTAGGGTTTAGATTGACAAACCTCAGAGGAGGGGAGCCTGGGGGAGGGAGAGATAAACCAAAGAACTTATATGCATGTATGCATAACCAATGGACATAGCAACAATGCTGTGAGGGAGGTGGCGGGACTGGGAGGAGGTTGTCTATGGGGGAAAAAGGAGAAACATCTATAAGAAAAATAAATTAATTAATAAAAACAAAAAAGTACTTGCTTAGAAGCTGTCTGGTTATCTGAGTTTTGTACTTGTCTGGATTCAGAGTCAATGGGATTGTCATCCCTGAGACATGCTAAAAGAGAGCCATAGGCAGAACCCCTCTGGAGGGAAAGGTTGATGGGTAGCGCTTTGCCTGGGGGTTCCAGATCCTCTGCTATCTCCAGGCCGTGACAGAAATCCAGGCTGGTATTTCAGTCTGATCCTGATAGCCCAATAATGAAAGTAGCCTGAAGAACTTCTTTTTAACTAATCCAAGAAAATGTTAATCACGCAACAGCTAAATAGTTCATGGCTGTACACCAAAATGACCTATAACTTCTAGGGTCCTTATATCAAAGTATTTTTGTCCCCAGTTATTTTATTCCTCTTTAAAGGAGGGAAAAAGATCTCATTGACTTCTTGATTCTACAGTGAGTATAATTTTAAGTAATGAGACTGATTTTTCTTAGATGACTGGTAAAGGGATCAATTTCAAGTGGGAGTCCTAGGAGGGCTTTGAACAACACATGAAAGTGTGCAAGCTATACCTTTAAAAAAGGTATGGTTTGCCAGGACACAGGCATTAAAGGAATACAAAACCTATCACTTGGCCAGCAGTTGTAGGTGCACTGGCTAGACTTCCCCAGCTAGGCAGCTGATAGGATCAAACTCCTCGGCACCCTTCCGCAGTTCCCATCCTGTCTCCCGAGCACTTCATCTTGCTCTGTCTGCTGTTCTCCCCCTAGTTCTTGATCTGTTGGCTTCTTAGCTTTTGCCTCACATGTAGTCTCTGGCATCTCCCTTGCTCTTCAGTCCTGATGCTTGATGCTTCTCCAAGACCTGCCCTGCCGCCTTGCCTCCTCCGGCTCTGGTTTGCACCCACTTCAGCTTGCACCTGCTCCCTGCTGTTCTTGGTGACAGCTTCCCTGAGTCCTGCCTGACCCTGGGCCTTTGCCCCAAGGCTAGTGCTTGTGTGTGTGTATAGGGGTGGGGGGGTTACTCTTTACTCAAGAAAAAGACACTAATAAACTTGTTTCACCACAAACACCTTGTAATGGATTTTTTAAAGCTTTACCAGTTCTGCAGTATGTTTATTCTTAATTCTATAGGGTCAACAGTTTTTGATTATTGATTGATTGGCATATATCTATTGAAGCCTGCTAGGTATCCAGTGCTAGGCTTGACACAGAGAAGTTACCTTGTTGCCTTCAGTTCTGAAGAGGACGTAAGGGTGCTCTGGCTATGAGATGTGTCTCCCCACACTTGACTACAGGAGTTGACTACACTTATCTCCATGGCTGGCAGGCTATTTTCCCTCCTACTTTGTATGGGCACCTCCTTAAAGCTGTCGAGAGAGACACACCTTTCCCAGATAGACCTTTCCTTCCTAAAGTGCACTCACATTGTCAAGTGCAGAAACAAGAAGTAGAGAGTGCTTACATTAGCAGAAAAAGCAAGGGAGAGAGCATATATATAGTACCTCTGGGAGGACACGCAAACAAGTGATGATATCGGTTGCCTGTGAGGAAGGAAACTGGGTAGGTGGGAGTCAGGGGAAGAAAGGAGAGTTTTCAGTTTATTCTGCTGTGACTTGAATTTTAAGCCATTTGACTGTTATAGCTATTAAAAAAACAAAACAAATAAAATCTATTTTTAAATGTTAAGTCCCAGAAAGAAGGTGGAAGAGCCCTGGAACACGAGGCGCTGCAGTCCCTTGCTGTACCCTGGAATCTTGAGCAGAATGGTGAAGGGGTACACAAGTGTAGATATAGAAAGTGACTCCCTAGGAAATCATAGAAGAAGGAAGCAGAACTCAGCCTTACAGAATTATGTGTAGGTCTTTTTGTTTTGTTTTTTCTGAACGATATATTAAGACACTCCTCATGAATGTGCAGGTGCTGGGCCCCTTGGGCCATGGCTGGGCAGCAGACAGGCAGGCCCATGATGGCCAGAGTAAGATGCCAGAGGGGAGTATCTGGAGAGTGCTGGTGAATCTGCCGGTTTAGGGAGCAGAGATCACCAGCTGTATGAAATTCTGCGTAAGTGCTTATGTGGGTTGTGCGGGCCCACCACCAATTAGGAATTGGAAGACTCACAAAATGTTTAATTTTGTGAGGCTCATTTGAATTTTAGGCAGGAAGATATTGGGTTTTGATGATGCCCTGTCAAAGTATCTTCCTTAATGAACCTCCGTCCTCCTCTAAGTAGAATAAATTTGTGTCCCCTGGTGTAAACAATAAGTAATGTACACAGAAAGTGCTTTACAGTATTGGGTAAGGCTGTTTCTACAATCTGCTGTTTACCCTCCCATCACTTTTTCCTGGTGACAAATGAGCTTAATAAAATGAAGAAGTCACAACAGAGTCCTGTGCAGCCGGCATAGGGGAAGTCACAACTCACCGGATACCCAAGTGATTATCAAATTTGCAAATCAACCACAACAGGCCACCAGCACTAAAACGTCCGAGCAGTTCACAAGTGTTCAAAATTAGAATTTACTTAATAAGCATACTGAATGAGAGACTATAATGGCATCTATGCACAGTCTTTAAATTATAAGGCTTTTTTTTTTTTTTTAAAGAAAAGCAAAACATGCACAGGTATGTTATATTAGTTATGTTTGCTGGACATTTAAAAGGCTCATACCAAAATGTTCATATTGCAACCCTAAACCATGGGAAACTAGAACAAAGTCAAATTTTTGAATGGGCAGAATTCTTTACTGAACTCGCATAAAAGGGGCTGCCCCTTCTGGGATCACAAAGCAGCACTGAGACCAGAGTCCATCTTGTGTCTCTTCTCACAGTCAGCTTAAGCATGTTTGACTGCCAGCTCCTTCCTCATGTCACAGCTGAACGATACAAGGATCACTTCCCTGAATCCTCACAACTACCTGTTGGGCTATAATCATGCTGTTCCGTGGGTGAAGAAACTGGGACACAGAGAGGCTAAGTCATTTTTCACACAGCTAGTCAGTGGTAGAACCCAGGCAGCATGATCCTTGAATCTGCGTTCTCAACGTCACATGGTACTGCTGCTCTAAAGAAAAATACTTGTGTTCAGTGGGATCATTTTATATATGTTATGCTTCATGGGAAAGTTTTAACTTCATACTTGAATATTAGAAGAAAAGAAAACTGGAGCAAACTTGGGTCGCCATGTACAGTTGGGCAGGTGAGCACTGTTCAACCCTAGGGGCCCATCCAAGGGACAGCCCCTGTGAAGGGCACCTCTTACTGCTATGTGGTGCACAGCACACACAGGCAGGTGCTGTGACCCCGAGTAACTCGAAGGATTGGTGAACCTTCAGTAAATGTTTCTTTACCATAGTGCTGTTATTTCCTCAATGATCCCTGTAAACTTAGGAAAGTTGACTATAGAAAAAGAAAAGCAAAGGAGGGGAAGAGATTTTGTAAACCGTCAAGAGATTGGTAAATTTATTTTTTAACTATATGCTTCAGATTTGACAGATTGAATGAACTCTCTCTGCTGTGAGAGGTGTGAGTTCCCACCTATCCTCCTACATCTCTTCCCTCTACTGTCTTTTGATCATCACATTATTGTTTTACATGGTCAAGATTTATATTTACATTCTATTAGGGATTGTAATCCCCACAGTTGCTTAGTCTTAATTCCACACCTAAATGGACCACCAGGCCTTATATCATGGCCTCTCCATTATTCATCTTGATTGACTTCTTAATTAGCCTGCAGATTATCACTGGATACCTATATTTTTGTGATTTCATTCAAGTATTTCTGTGGGATGGATTCCCACAGAAATTGGAATTGTTGGGTAACAGAGTACAAGCATTTAAAGTCTCACAGGCATTGTCAAATTGGCCTTTGAAAAGGCTGGACCAATTTTCACAATCAACAACAGTCTCAGAAAGTATCTTTATTCTAATGCCCCCATCCACCCTGAATATCACTTTTTAAAATGTTTTCTTATTTGAAGGATTGCGAAGAGTAACTTGCCGCAGAACCCAAGTTAGAGATAATGACTATTAATCACTTATTATATATTTTCTACAACATTTTGCTGATATACCAGCATAAAATGTATACACACACACATAGTCTTTTGTTCTAGTTGTTAGCTTATGGAACATCAAGTGATCTGTCTTTTCCTCACTGCTTAGAAATCCTACTCTCAAGAAAATCACAGAATTTCCAGTGCAAAGGTGCCTAATGAGGGATCTAGCTTAGTGGTTCGTGCATGTTGGCTTGCAGATTGCTGACCTCATGAGGGACTCACCGGACACACAAGTCACTGCCCCACGAGCTGCAGGTTCTATCCTTCTTTTCCTGTTTATTTTAAAATTTTCAATACAAACATTTCATGAATAGTTTCATAGATAACTCTCTTTGTAACAGCTTCACCTAGGTTCATGTTGTTAACATTTCCCCACATTCATGTCTTTCTATAGATGTTTATATAGCTATACACACACTCACATTTATTCTTTGAACCCTTGAGAATTAGTTGCAAACATAATGTCTCTTCAGTTTTATCTATTTTATTTATTTATTTATTTATTTATTTATTTATTTTAACTTATCTTTATTGTTGAATGTATTACAAATGTTCCTCATTTTTCCCCCATTGCCCCCTCCTCCCCATTCCTGCCCCCCTCCTGCCTTTCCCCACACTGTTGTCTGTGTCCATTGGTTATGCATATACACATATAAGTTCTTTGGTTTATTTCTCCCCACCCCACAAACCCCCTTCCCTTTGAGGTTTGTCAGTCTAACAAGCAATTTGTACTTCGTAATCCCTTCACCTTTTTCACCCATCCCCCCAGCCCCCACCCATCTGGTACCCAAAAAAGTTGTCTGTATCTATGAGAATGTCTCTGTTCTGCTTGTTCATTTTGTTTGTAGGTTCAATTGTTGATAGATTTGTATTTATTGCCATTTTGTTTGTTCATATTTTTTTATCTTTTTCTTTAAGAAGACCCTTCAACATTTCATATAATAATGGTTTGGTGGTGATGAACGCCTTTAGCTTTTCTTTGTCTGGGAAACTCTTTATATGGCCATCGATTCTAAATGACAGCATTGCAGGATAGAGTAATCTTGGTTGTAGGTTCTTGCTTTTCATCACTCTGAATATTTCTTGCCACTCCCTTCTGGGCTGCAAAGTTTCTTTTGAGAAATCTGCTGACAGTCTTATGGGAACTCCCTTGTAGGTAACAAACAGCTTTTCTCTTGCTGCTTTTAGATTCTCTCTTTGTCTTGAACCTTTTGCATTTTGATGATGGTGTGTCTTGGTGTGGGCCTCTTGGGGTTCATCTTGTTTGGGACTCTCTGTGCTTCGTGGACTTGTATGTCTGTTTCCTTCACCAAGTTAGGGAATTTTTCTGCCATTATTATTTCAAATAGGTTTTCGATTTCTTGTTCTCTCTCTTCTCCTTCTGGCACCCCCAAGATGCGAATGTTGGCACGCTTGAAGTTGTCCCAGAGGCTCCTTACACTATCCTCATGTTTTTGGATTCTTTTTTCTTTTTGCTGTTCTGATTGGGTGTTTTTTGCCTCCTTATATTCCAAATCGATGGTTTGCTTCTTGGCTTTACCTACTCTATTATTACATCTGTGTAAACTATTCTTTATTTCAGTTAGTGCATCCTTCATTTCAGACTGGTCCTTTGTTATGCTCTTGAGGTCCTCACTAAGAACATTGAGCATCCTTATAAGCAGTATTTTGAACTCTGCATCTGTTAGGTTGCTTAACTCCATTTCACTTAGTTCTTTTCCTGGAGTTTTGTTCTATTCTTTCATTTGGGACCTGTTTCTTTGTCTCCTCATTTTGGCTGCCTCCTTGTGTTTGTTTCTATGTATTACTTAGCGAGAGGTATGGGGCTAGCTGAGACCAGATGCTGCTTGTTTGAAAGAATTTAGGAATAGCTGAAGCAGGATCCAAGACAGGCCAATCCTATGGTAAAGCAACTGGCAATAGCTTGGGTGGGCCTGGAAGTTGGGTGGGGCGGGGCCTCAGGGAATCACCAGGGTGGGGCAAACAGTGTGAGCCAGGTAGCTGGAGTCCCAGATATGGTGGTGTCTGCCTGCCCAGGGAAGGGCTCACCAAAGCAACAAAAGCCTCTGATAGCACATCTGTCCAGGAGAAAGCTGCCTCTCCAGCCCTGGCTCCAATGCCAAACAGCTCAGTTCTTCCCCATATGATTCTGGTGCCTTTCAAGCTGCCACCTCCACACTGGAGCCTGGAGAGAGTGAGTCCGAGTAAGTCTGTGCGCGCGGGCCCTTTAAGAGGAGTTGCCGGGGGGGCTCCAGCCGCCTCAGCCTCAGTTCTCGCTGGTTTTTCCAGCCAGAAGTTATGGGGATTCTCTTCCTGGCACTGGAACCCTGAGCTGGGCACCTGGTGTGGGACGGGGACCCCCTCAGTCCTCAGGGAGGACCTTCCCAGCTGAGTGTCCTCTTAATTTTTATCCGCCACACGTGGGTGGGACCAGCCCGTGGCGCCTCCGCCCCTCCTGCCAGTCTCGATGTGGCTTCTTCTTTAATCTCGTAGTTGTAGGACTTCCGGTCAGCTTGATTTCAGGCGGTTTTGAATGATGATTGTTCTGTAGTTTAGTTGTAACTTTGATGTGGTTGTGGGAGGACGTGATACCGTGTTTACCTACGCCACCATCTTGACCGGAAGTCCAGTTTTATCTATTTCCACATTTTTATCCTAAGACAGAGATATTCGCCCATACAGCCGCAGTGTAAGGATCATATTCAAGAGATTTACCATGGTTATAAAACTTTATCTAACAGTCCATATTCAGACTTCCCCAATTATTTCAATAATATCCTTTATAGTTGTTTTTAAAACCCTGAATCCAGTTAAGAATCCTCAGTATATTTTGTTTTCATGTCCCGTCAGTCTCCTCTAACCTAGAGAAGTTTTCTTTTTCTGTCTTTAATTACCTCGACAGTTTTGTTGTTTTGCAGAATGTGCTTCAGTTTGGATGTGTGTTTCCCCAGGATTCGATTTAGGTTGAGCATGTTTGGCAGGGATGCCACCTAGGTGATGTGCATCATGTTAGGAGACACGGCGTCAGTTTGTCTCGTCGTTGGTGCCGTTACGTTCAATCACTTGCTTAGTGTAGTAATGCCAGTTTCTAGGCACCCATAATGGTTACAAACTGCGCATGTGATCCTGATGTGAAGCCAGGTTTAGGATTCACTGATTGGTCAATATACGACTCAGAGATGGAATCTCTTCTCGGAGGCCTTTGAAAGCTGGGCATTTGCAAGAATTTTATTAGCTCTTTATGAGGGAGCTTGAAGTTTTCAAGAGAAGACAGATCCTTCATATAGTTTAGTTCATTAAAAAATATTTGAAATACCCAAAAGAAAAGAATTAAGAATTAAAAGCATGGACTCAAATAGACACTTGTACACTCATGTTTATGGCAGCATATTCAGTTACCCAGCGGTGGAAACGGTCCACATGCCCATCAGAGGATGAACGGATAAACAAAATGTGCTACATACATACAATGGAATATTATTCAGCCTTAAAAAGGAAGGGAATTCTGACACATGCTACAATATGGATAGAAAACATCACAATATTTGATGTTCCTAAGTGAAGGAAGCCAGACACAGGTTATATACTGAACGATTCCATTTATATGACATGCCTTAAACAGCCAAGCGCACAGAGACAGAAAGTAGAGGTGGTTGCCAGGGCTGGAGGGAGTGGGAACGGGAGCCACTATTTAATGAGGACTGAGTTTCGGTCTGAAAACATGCAAAAGTCCTGGAGATGGCTGGTGATTGCACAACCATGTGAATGCACTTAATGCCACTGACTGTGCACTTAAAAATGCTTAAAGTTTAATCTATATTTTATCATAATATAAAACCCATTTGTTTATATACTAAGATAAAATGTTCCCCTTTGGAGCTTCCCCTCCTCGGTTTTGGCTTTTAGAACACAGAATGCACCTTCCTCTCGTCCATATAGTATCCTTCCCACTAGTGTTCAGCCTATACACACACTGACCCTCTCCTTCCCCCGTCTTCCCAACCATGGCCAGAGCAGTGTGGAGTCAAGTAGAAGTGTTACTTCGTACAAATTGGGCATTACAACAATTTAGGATGGCCCTGGAATTATTATTATTTTTTTTTTGGAAAATTAAAACTAAACATCCCAACAGTAAAGCAGTACACCCATTTCAGACATAGGACAACATCCCTGCACCTGCCCGGAGCCCCTCCCCTTTCCATTCGCAGCCTGCACCCTGGCCCTGTGCCCGCAGGGGACCACGCAGCCACGCGGCTGCCTGAGAGCAGGCTGTGTGTGACCAGCGAGCTGTAGAGAATGCTGATGGCTTTTATTTTCTCTTCTGGAGGTTTCAGGGCAGACAAAGGAAAACTTGGTCAACTGGAAATAGCTTGGCATTTCTTGATAGACTCATGTAACAATTCATAAGCAAAAAGGCTGTTCAGCTTTGCTATAGCAACAACTCCATTTCTTCCAGTGAGGCCAGGTTATTAGCTGCCCTCACAGCTCAGCATGCGCTTGGCCTCCAGGCTGGAGGCTGTGTGTGAGGTGCCACATGCCACTCCAGATTCAGGCCCAACCTCAGTGTCATTTGGATTCCACGATGACCATATGGGCCCACAGCCCAATTTTATCCCCAGGAAGTCACTGAGCAGGGGTGAGTCTCCCCGTGTCCGTCAAGGGTGATGCTTAGTTTGGGGGATGTCTGGGGAGGCTGCACCAGCCTGGATTCATCAGGACTCCTTGCAGGAGATTTGTCTTTTCTTGGAACAGGAAAGGGCAGAAATAATCAAAATAGGAAAGACAGGCGTCCGGAGATCCAGAGTGAGAAGGACAAAGGATCAGACAGCCTAGGGCCTTGCGTGGGAGCCCACCTCTCTGCTTCTCCAGAGCATGTTGCCCCTCGCCCCAACCTGTACCCACTACCCTGCAGAACAGGCTGAGGGAAGGAGACAGCTCTCACTGCTTGCTCCTGACCCAGATTCCTGCCTCCTTCCCAGGGCTTGTGCTCTCCAGCTTCCCCCAAAGGTAAAGTGGCCCCTCAGGCCTTGAATAAAGGACTGGCTGCTGTTACTGAGGAAAAAGAGCAACCAAAAATCTCCAAAGATTTTGGGGAGAAGAGGGGTGTGGCCCTTAGCCTAGGTGTGAGGAGGAAGGGGTAGGCCTTCAGCATTCTGTGGGCCCCGTCTGATCCTTCCAAGGCCCGGAGAACAACAGCCCAGTTCAAGTGGGAGGCCAGGCCTCTAGCCAGCCCAGCTGGAGGTTACAGAGAAAGGCCAAGGTCCTCAATGTAAGGTTTCTCTTCCACCAGACCCCACCATTCTCTTTCCGACCGTTATCCTGGGCTGAGGCAGTGCCTGGGTGAGTCCAAAAGTCACGCTCTGCAAGGAGTAGGAGGAGACACTGAGTAGAAAAGGAACTGAGACGGTAACACCGGGACCCTAGAGGCAGGGACCCTAGAGGCAGGGACCCTAGAGGCATTCTCTCTCAGGTTGTCTAAAGTGACAAGAGCTTTCCTTCTTCATTCTCTCTGCTTGAAGACTGACTTCTACCCTGTGTGACAGCATTTTCCTTCTTCTGACAAGCCTCTTACAAATCACTGCCATCCAGGCAACCATCACCCACTCCTCTGGAGACTATTTTTGTGCCCGATTTTGCTTGCTGAAAACCACTGTGCTTCAAGGTCTGCGGTGCAGATGAAAAGAAAAAATTTTAGAAACCAGTCCTGTGGCTTGATGATGAGAGCGGAGAGTCAAAGGCAGCGATGTATGTAGCTAATACGCATTCGGTGCGGAGGGAAGCGGTGAGGGAAGAAGGGTAGAGGGCCAAAGGTCATGGCCAGGTCATGTTCCTCTGTTCAGTATCTGGTCTGGGCCGATCATCTTTCTCTGCACCCAGTGCTGTCCTCCCGAAATCGCTGCAGTGTGACCCACAAGGGAAATGACCATAAACAAAGGAGATGCCTCTCTAACCCTTTGAGTTGTTACCGTTGCAGGTCAGTTACAGGTGGAGCAGTCTCTAGAGAAGCCACGTACTTTTTATTTTTAAATATAAGAATTGACACTATGACATAAAATTGACAAATTGACATGAAGCAGTCTGGAATTTGATGAAATGACAAAATAACAACAGAAATATTAGTCCCTCTGTTGTTGAGGAAATGAAAGAAATGGAAGGCCACTGTGCAGTAAAGAGGAAAGTGAGGAGCCTCCAAGTCCATGCTGAGAAACGTGACCGACTGGCCCGAGTGGGCGGGATGCGGCACAAGTACTTCCTGGGCATGCCAAGCGCATGAGTAAACAGCCATGGAGACCTCTCCCAATTTCCAGTGTTCTAGTAAATACTATGAGATAACATTCTGAACTTAAACATTCTTTCTTTAGTGACACTGCCCACCACCTGGGAACATTTAAAGCAGTGCCCGTGGGAAGTTTAGAGTGAGCTGGAAAGTCACCTTCCAAAATGGGCGCACTCCAGCCCCAGAGCACTCCCACCGCCCTGAGCTGATTGACATCAACTCCCCTACACTGCACTCCGCTGAGACGAGGGAGAGGAAAGGGGGCGAGAGCAGCAATGAAAGAAAACAGATTTCAGCCCTTTGGTGTCTGTGCGGGGAGGCAGAAGCCTTGTCTAATGATCGCCTGTGATGAAACCATTCGACAAAAGGTTGATTTCACAAAGGAGGGATCAAGATGGCCCGACTTGCACCCAGCAGGCCTTCCCTGATGAAACTCAGCATCTCTAAGAGTAGGACAACCAGACATGTGTCTCCTGGTATGGTGTACTGGGAAAAACACAGCATCACTTAGCACATATTCTTGCCGAAAAAGTTTAACTTAAGTCAATCCTGCGAGTCTAACTTTCAGTTGATGGGAAATAACATGGGTAGAGAAAGCTAAAGGATCCTACCAGAAAGCAAACACTCAAAAGCAGATCATGGCACGTTCTACAAGACAGTTGGCTTTGTTCTTTTCAACACATCATTGGGATTAAAAAGTAAGAAAAAGAAGGAGGAGAAGGAGAAGAATCCGCTCTATATTGAAAGATACTTAAGGGTTATAATAGCCAAACGCAATAAATGGACCTTATTTGGATCCTGATTACAACAAAACATATGTGTGGGCGGGGAGTGGGGATTGAGGCAATCAGGGAAACTTGTAGATGGACTGCTGTTATGTGATACCAAGGAATTGTTCATTTTGACAATTGTGATATTGACATTGTAGTTATGTAAGAATGTCCATCATTTTTAAAGATGTATGCTGAAGTTTGTAGGGGTGAAGTGATAAGATGCCTGATATTTTCTTACAAATACTTCAGGAAATGAAATGATACATAAAGCAAGAATACTGTTTAGAATTCTTTTTTTTTTTTTATTCTCACCTGAGGACATTTTTGCATTCATCTTCAGATAGAGCAGGAGGGAGAGGGAGGAAGAGAGAGAGAGAGAAACATCGATGTGAGAGAGACACATCGACTGGTTGCCACCCACACGACCCCAACCGGGGCGGGGAACAAACTGCAACCTGGGTACGTGCCCTTAGCGGGAACCAAAATTGGGACTCTCTGGTCCACAGGCTGACGCTTTAACTGCTGAGCAAAACCGGCCAGGGCTGTTTAGAATTCTTATGAGATGCTTTTATTAATTATTTTATGTACATGAATATATAATGTGCACCAGTGAAGCAAATTTGCTCTCTGAAACACATGCAATTAAAATATGTTAGGCCTATGAGCACTCACTTAAGACAAGCAGAAAAAGTGTTTTTCTGAGTCACTGGAAATAGATCTGTTCTTTCTCCAGCTTTCAAAATAATCAAAACCAAAAGGACTTTTTAAGGACAGAAACAGACAGTTTACATACAAAGAAATATGAATGACTTGAAAAATATTATTTCTTTGAAAATCCCCTGATTTCTACAAAGCTTAAGGAATGTTAACCTCAGATTTGCCACTTGGACCAAAATGGGGGTGGATTCTTCCTGGTGCCCAGGCTTTCTCTAGGACAATAGTCTTCAAAGCATCACCTGGGAACTTTTAGAAGTACAAATTCTTCAGGTTTGTCCTAGACCTATAGAATTGGAAAGTTTTGGGGGAGGAGTCATCAGTATTACTTTAACAAGCCCTCCTGGTGATGCTGTGCACACTAATGATAAGAACCGATGCTCAGCCCAGCCGGTGTAGTTCAGTGGTTGAGTGTGGACCATGCATCGAGAGGTTGTTGGTTCGATTCCCGGTCAGGACACATGCCCAGGTTGTGGGCCCAATCCCCAGTGGGGGGCATGCAGGAGGCGGCCAATAGATGTTCTCTCTCATCGATGTTTCTATCTCTCTCTCCCTCTCCCTTCCTCTCTCTCTCTAAAAAATCAATAAAGAAAAAAAAATTAAAAAAAAAAAAAAAAGAACCACTGCTCTAAGAACAGCAAGTTCATCAATTCTGGGAACCCTCGAGAGGACTGTTTAGTGCAATGCAGAAAGTAATGCACTAAATGACTCATCACCCTTACTGGCTAAATGGTGGGGGTTTATCTGGTGGTAATATCCCACTTCCCCTCCTGTGAACATATCTCAGCTGTATAGCTGCTGTTAGGAAATACGGGTTAATAATTCTCTTTAAATCCAGACCTGGCCGGGAGGTTAATGTTTTCAAAGAATTTTGAATCTGGTTGCCAGCTTGTGTCCATGTAGCATCTCATTCCTTGAGCACATCTCAGCCCCTGATTTGATGAACTTCATCCTTGAAGCGTTATCAGCTGTGACATATTTTCCGGCTCCTTCAGTTGCAAGACACTGAACTTCACCCCCTTGTTGGCAGATCCCTACTGAGGCATTTTCATTTATTTAACTAGTTGGTTTATGCAGAAGTTAAAAACAGAGGCAAAAAATATTAGCAGAAATCTGTACCTATTACATCAGAAATATTCTCTCTCCCTTGATGTCTGTGAGAAGTGAGAAATTTTTGTTTTGTAGGAAAAATATATTGTTCAAAGGGATTAGAAACTGCCCTTGGAAAATATAGTTGCACTTCTATAACAGGCATCTGAATTCCAACTCCTGAGTGAACGCAGGAAAATGGAAAGTCACCACCGGGTTTTGGGTTTCACGGATTCCTGAAGCCAGCTCTGAGCGGGCTGAGATGGAGTCGCTGGGGGGTCCAAGGAACCATTTCTCCACCTTGGAGAAAAATCTGCTGGAACCAACCTTTACTTTGAAAGACAATGCTGACTGTGCAAGTCCAGTCTCACCAGGGTCATGACTATTTACCACCTTGGAGCTGTGATTCTAAATTTCTAAAAGTGGAAGCTGGTTCCCTCATAACTGACAAGACAGGGTAAAAAGAGTGTTGATCTTACAATGGGACAGTACAAGCTTCAGATCTGAGCTGAACACTATCTTTTTGAACTAGGTCACATTTGTTATTCTCTGACCTCCATTTCTTCATTTATGAAATGAGAATAACACCTAACTTGAAAAGGTGGTGTGAATTTGTACACACACAACATTCTGTTCTGCTAACGTCATGCTTTTGTTAACATGGATTATCTCCTCTGTGATTGGTAAGTAGTAGAATAATGGCATATGACATGGGAGTCCTGATGAACTTCATCCGCATGCTGATGTTTTCCTCCAGGAGTATCAGCAGCTGATCACAGGGTGGATGTGCACAGCTGCATATGACAGGTGTGAGGCCTATAGTACTGTCCGCATGTCTAGTTGCCCCTTGTTTTTTGACTCAGTTTGATCCACTGCTCTATCCAGGAAGTATTTATTGTAGGATTTTCTCCAATCTTTAGGCATGATGCCCTAACCACCATAACTCAGTAACGTCACACTCTCTTACACCAAGGTATATTTACTTTTTAATTTTTTAAGTAAAAATTTTAGATTTCCTGTAGTATTTCTTTATTAGGAATTTAACCTTTTTTATTATTCTAATATTTTTATCAGGATTGTTATTTTTGTTAATGCCCTGGTTACAAATTTGTATAGATTTTAAGAGGTGTGCTTCTAATATTATTTTTCCATAAGCCCTGTTAGTTTTAATGTGAATGCTAATTTTAGTATTACTTTTGTGGAATGCTAATTTTATCAGGAAGACAAATACTATGATAAAGCAGAAATTGCATAATCCAAAAACTGTACACACACACACACACACACACACACACACACATTTTTATTTCTGGTAGCAGTGGTGGACTCTTGTGATTCATTTTGACTTCCCAACTTCTAAAATTCTGTGCTTGGAGAAGTTACCCTTATCCTCATGACTTTGATGGGACAAAGATGACCTCTCAATATGGAGTCTGGAAATGCTGGACACTCATTTTCCCAGCCCCCCTCCCAGCAAAGGCAGAAGCCTGTGCCTCAGGCTCTGTCACTTAGAGCCACCTACACCAAGACTCTGATGTGGGAACTAGTGATGCTAAAACCGAAGGGTCAGAAGCTCTGTCATCTCTGTGGTGAGTGTGTCATTGCTTTCCTCCGCAGTATGGTTTGGGGTCATAGCTTTGGTATTCTTATTTCCTGCTTAGCCTAAAGCTAAATCTTCAGACCTTTTTATGATTCATGAGTTACCCACTATCCTTTCAAAAACTTGTCTGCTTAACTCAGCTAGAACTGGCTTCTGTTGCTTGCTATGAAGAACTCTAGCTGATGTGGTGGTTGTTATAATAAATTCAGTATTGTTTTTAGCATCTACCACATCCTCTATACGTTGCAGGGGTGGGGAACCTTTTTTCTGCCAAGGGACATTTGGATATTTATAACATCATTCTAGGGCCATACAAACTTATCATCTTAAAAATTAGCCTGCTATATTTGGTCAGGCTAATTTGGTGAGGCATGTGATATTAGCTGGTATTGATTTCACGGGCTTTATATGGCCCAAGGGCCAGATGTACCCTCCCCTGCAAAGCTTAAAGGATACCCAGACTGGCAAATTACCCCTCTGTACCAGGTATCTATTGTTGCATATAACAAACCACCCCCAAATCTTAGTAGCTAAAACAATAATTTATTATTATCTTCCATAGTTCTGGGAGTTGACTGGGCTCAACTAGGTGGTTTCTTCTTGGAGTCTCTTATGCAGTTGCTATTAGATAGTGGCTGGCACTGGAATCATCTGAGGACTAGTCTGGGCTGGTTGCCCAAGGTGGCTCCTTCACTTACACACCTGGCTCCTTGTCCTCCCTCTCTTTCCATGTGGTGTCTCATCCTCCTGGGCCTCTCCATGTGGCTTGGGGCTGTTCACAGCATGCTGATCTCAGAGTAGTCACATGGCAGCTGGAGATCCAGGGGCATTAAATGAACACTTAAGGGCTACACCTAGAATGGACACAGTGTTACTTTCATATTCTATTGGTCAAAGTAGTCACAGAGCCTGCCTAGGTTTAAGGAGGGTGGAGGAAAGGAAAAGTGAATTCTGGTTCTCGAAGTGAGTGGCAGGGTTACTCTGCCAGTGCCAGAGATATTTTTGTGGCCATCTTTGGAAAATACAGTCTGTCACACTATCCTTATGGGTCTAAGTACTGTCCAGAGAATAATGTAGGAAACATTCAGCAATATGATGTTTAAAAGGCAAAATGCCCATCCTTAAGTGTTATGATTGGCTGTCCACGGAATAATACACAAACTATACAGCAGTATGGTTTTTAAAGACGGGTGTTAACTTCACAGTGCAGAGACTCCCCCACCCTCACCCGCTTCACACAGGGTCCTCATCTCTACTCTGGCAAATAATACAGTGCAATTTGGGAATCCTGTAGGAGTTTTAGAAAAGTTCTCTCTCAGTTTTTGCCTTTTTTCATTACTCGGGAAAATCTACCAAGTGAAAAAATTGATAAGCATTCTCTTAGCCAGCAAAGCTCTGAAACTGAGGGTTGTTATTTAAGTAAATAGAGAAGACAGTTCATAAACTGCTGAGCTCCAGGCCCTTCCTGGGGCTACATGATTCATGAGAGTGCCATAAAGGAAGAGGGACAGCACTTCTGAAATTTCATTTTAGTGGTTAAAAACTGGGAACAGTCTGAACACAATTTGATTTAACATAGTGGCTGCCCAAATAATAGTCCATTTACCTTCGCACCAAGCAATCCTTTCTCATGCCCGTCCTGCAGGGATGTGAGAAAGTGTACTCTGGCTCTGATCTTCAACACCTCTGACTCTTAAAGGTAAGTTTTCTTATTTATCATTTTGATGTTATTGCTTAGGGCTAGATGCAGTCTTGATAGCAAGTACCTAAGGGAAATACCTCTGTTGGTTGCACAAAACTTCTGAATATAGCTTTCTTTAAAAAAAAAAATCTCTTTATGCTGGGGTTTCCTCCAAGCTTGACCAGTAAAGTGGCTTGCTGTTTTGGAGGCTGAGGGGTTCAGTGTCTTGTGTATGGTTTTTGTTTCCTGTGTCCTGTTGGGGCAAAGGTGAATTCGGTTTGGGTAATATGTGAGCCAAAAGTACTCACTGATGTTTCCCTGGATCTTAGTTCATTTTTTCTGCTTTGTTTCTGTCAAGGTAAGGTTTCTATAAAATCTAGTCTTAATATCTAATGTCACTTTCCTCTTCACATAACATTTTCACTGGCTACCCCCCACTATCTTTACATTATCATTACTATCATTTCTATGAGTTCTTCCGTAGTTTCAGGCGACAAGAACCAAACTCAAATTGGCTTAAGACAAAAGTGCCCGTATTGGCTCTGGGGCTGAAAGGCCCAGGGCTGGGCTGGCGTCAGACACAGCTGGATTTAGTGCTTAAACCATGCCACTAGGACTCAATTTCTTTCCGTCTCTACTTTGCTGCCTTGGTTTTGACTTCATTCTTGGTCTCTGTTTAGCTCCAGGCTGCTTCTTGATAGAGACGGGATTGCTGGGGCAGCTCTAGCCTTCGATTTTCTCAGGTTCAAGTGCAGCTCCAAAGAGAGGGTCTTTTCCAGTAGCTTTGAACAAGGCCAAGATTTATTATGACTGGACCAGTTTGGGTCATGTACCCATCTTTGAATCAACCATTGTGGACAAAAGAAGACACAGCATATTGAATGGCTTACACTTGAGTCCCATGTTCTGTCCTTAGAATAAGGGAAGGACCCATACTGGGCAAGTGGTGAGTGTGCAGTGAGGGTCAGGAGTCGCTGGAGAAAGGGAAATGAGTTCAAGGGAAGCAACAGACAACTATTAGTGTTATTATTACCATCATAATTATTTTTAAATGACCATTATTTATGATTCCATTTAATCCACAGTGCTTGGCACATATTAGCTGCATAACACATATTGAAGGAATGAGCTTTCTACTAATGGTAGACATTGGTTCAGTCCTCCAAACTGCCAGTCAGACAGGGCTGCCAAGCAAGAGTAAGGCACATACAACAAAGAAAACACTGAAGCATTAATAATACATCAGATTTTAAAGCAGTTCTGCAGATCTTTATTATTAGCTTGTTTTGATTACATGGGCAGCATTTTACATTGCTATACAAATGGATGGTTTTACGTCTCTCCCTGGGCGAGCAAATCCAACGAAGTCACTTTCAGCTGAATTGGAATGCTTCCAAAATGCACTCCTAGGCATTGCAAATGCACCTCCATGGTGGTGCCTCACTGTCTAAGCTGAAAGCCTCCCCAACCCCTGGTGGGAGAGGGTAGAGGGGAGAGGGGGAGAAACTGCCAGGTCAGCTTCCACGCTGCAGAGGAAATGTCTCTTCCTTTTGCCTCTTTCCATTCCTACTGCTTAATTTTTCTGCTCCCTAAACCGGGAAAAGCTGCTCATCACTATCCAGGGCCAAGATTTTGGTAGAAGACAGGGCACAAAAAACTATGTGAGTGGCTATTTCTAGATTCTCCTGAGGGTGGGACTAAGAATGACATAAAATTAATACCATTGTGGATACACAAAGACAAAGATAATTCGTAACTAGAACCATTGTCTATGCATAGAGCAGAGTTGATTCATTACATATAATATACGTCTCAGGGAAGTAGGGAATACTCTTCCCACAGAACTCCAGTAGAGAAAGGCTGAGTTAGATCTTGGTGCATCATAATTTTGTTTGATTTGAGCACCCTTTTATCTGTTGAAAATGAGAAGGTTAATTATTTTTCTGGTCATGGACAGGAATGCAAATCAAAATCTGCCAAATGCATACTCACACATGCACATACATATGTATATGTGTATATAACACATATAGGTGTACAACACACTGTGTTCTATATAGTATATATAATATATATGTTCAATGTTCTATATAATATATATTTCAATATATATTTGTGAATATGTATGTATGTGTATACATACACACACACACAAAATTATTTTTTAACTTCAGGAAGAAAGCAGCAGTGTGGCCTCAGGAGTGTAAAGGAGAGAAAAGCCTTCGTCAGTACTCCAGGGCTCCCCTGAGGTGGCAGAAAGGGCGAGCATCCCAGCAGCCCTGTGGGAGCAGAAAGGGCAGTGTAGTCAGCTTCAGCACTGGGTCCTGCCCCACCTTGAACTCTTTAGGTCTGCACTAGAGAGGGCAGGTGTTTCTCCCCCTGACAGGATGTTGTGGGTACCCTGTGCCTTGGTGGCTGTGGTGGGTTCTCCAGTCAGGGAGGAGAGCCGGGTGACTCTCATGGAGAAGCACCTCACCTGCCCCTCCTCCCTGCACAAGATGGCAGCCCTTCCAGCTGCGAAGAGGCTCCTTCTGTTCTGCACCAAGCTAAACACTAGTCATGGCTTTGTCATGTACTGTCCTGCCCTTTGGCCATGAATTAACTGAAAAGATTCCTTCTGTGTATCTATCTTCGGTGCCTGGCATGAGAGTTCTGGAGAAACACAGAGAACCATGAGTCTTCTGACCAAGTTCCAGCAGGTGTCAGCACTACCGGGCAGAGACGATGATGCTCTGTGCCCTTGACCATGGCCGCAAGCAGCAAAGAGCCCAGAGATTATGTAAAAGAGCAGCCATAACCTCACAGTCAGATATACATGTGGGGTAGGTAGGGTTGGAAGGATCCTCCTCTCTCTTCCAAGAAGCCCACAGAATAACGTTTCCTTTCCTCTAAGCACAGACCAGAGATAAGTTGGACACCTTGAGTTTACATAATGCTTTTCATCTAGGTACCTCAAACATGTCCCTGGAGAGAATTTCTGAGGAGTCAGAGAAATGGGAGGAGAGTCAAAGCTTGATTATTACAGCCTCACTCTGATTTTATAACACACTGAGGAAATGGTTGCTCATGTCAGTGAATATCTGTGTGTGCTTTTCCCTCCTCTCTCCTCTGACTGCTTCCCAGAGGTAACAGCAAACTCCAGCGCTCGAAGGACTGCATCAGTCAGGGCTACATTATGACATTTAGACTCACTGAAGGCAGTTTGTTAAGCAATTTTTCAAAGCTGATTTTTCATTAGAGAAAAGATAGGACGTTGGGAATGAAGTGGGAACAAAACAAACTGCAAGGCTGTGTGTCACAACTGCTACATCCAACAAACAGTGAGTCAGCTGGTTTCGCCACAGCCCTGCCATGTGGAAGCTGCCCTCGGACTTCGCCTCCTGTTTATCTTTGTAAACTGCAAATAGGCTTAGAAACATTATTCTGATGAAGGGTGGATTCATTTTATGTTTATTTCTAAGGGCTGACCTAAGGATTACATTTAGGCATGGATTTTATTAATAAACACTATTCACACATTTCATGATTAAAATATTTATTTAATTATAATTTATTTTTAATTAAAATTAAACTGACCTATTTCACGTAGCCCTACCCCAGTGAAAGATGAAGTTTACCTTCTATTCTGGTGGTATTAGTGTGAAATACTTGCTTCATCAGCCCTGTCCCCTCCATGGAAGGTCCTCTGTCTTCCTGCTCTGTTTCCTCCATGGAGGGTCCCTTGTCCCCCTTCCCTGTCCCTCCCAGGCTTCCGTCCCCCCTACCCTGCCTTCTCCATGGACGATCCCGTTTTGCCTGCCCTGCCTTTTCCCAGGTTCCCCTGTCCCACCTGCCCTGTCTACTCCATGGAGAATCCCATTTTTCCTGCCCTGCCCCTTCCATGGATGGTCTCCCCTTTCCCCTAAACCCTGTCCCCTCCATGGAGGGCCCCCTGTCCCCCTGCCCTATCCCCTCCAACGGAGGGTCTTCTGTCCCCCTGCCCTGCCCCCTCACTCACAGGCCCCTGAGGGGCGTGTGCTCCAGTCTCCGGTCTTCATCTCTCCTGCCTCCAGACTGCGTGTCCACTCTCTGTACCTGAGGCACAGTGCTCAGACTCTCCGTCTGTCTAAATCCTACCTGTGCTCTCAAGACCCATCTCAAATGTCATTTCAAATGTCAAATCACAGAGTGATCTTTAAAAAATATAAATCAGATCATTCCATTCCCATGCCTAAAAGCCTTAATGTTCTGATAGAATTTCGGCCCAACCGAGGGCCCTTTATCTGCCTGCCCGCCTCCCCTGCACCCCAGCCAGCCAGGCTCTCCCTGCCTTGCGGACACTTGCTGTCTCTCTGGGGTGGCTTCCCCAGTTCTCCACATGTCCAGCTCTGTCTCAACAGCTAAGTCTGAGTTCACATATGACAAGATCTTGGGGAACCTTCCCTGAGCCTGCTGGGGAGTCACCCTGCAGAGGCCCCAACCCAGTCCTTTGGAGTATAACATGGCAACAGGTCACAGAGTATAAAGACAGGTCACAGAGCTAAGACAGGTCACAGAGTATAAAGACAGGTCACAGAGCTAAGACAGGTCACAGAGTATAAAGACAGGTCACAGAGGTAAGACAGGTCATAAAGCTAAGACAGGTCACAGAGGTAAGACAGGTCATAAAGCTAAGACAGGTCACACAGGTAAGACAGGTCACAGAGCTAAGACAGGTCATAGAGCTAAGACAGGTCACAGAGCTAAGACAGGTCACAGAGGTAAGACAGGTCACAGAGGTAAGACAGGGACTGTCTGAGGTCAGCCCTGTGGGCCAAGGTAACCAGGTGTTCTTGAAAGCGGGAAGGGGGCAGGAGGGTGGGTCAGAGATGCTGTGGGAAGGACTCGACCACGTTGCTGGCTTTGAGGCTGGAGGAAGGGACCACGGGCCAAGGTTTTCGGGCGGCCCTGGAAGCTGAGAGTGTCTTTGGCAGGGACACAGAAGGAAACAGTCCTGTAAGGAATGGATTCTGCCAGCACCTCATGACAGGGGACGGGCCTCCCGGAGCCTCTGGGGAGGAGTGCAGCCCGATGAGCCTGCCTCAGGTTTCCGACCCACAGCACCTGCGACCACACACTGTGGTGTTGGCCACTCTGCTGGAGGCCGTTTGTTAGGGCAGCAGCAGAAAACCAGTATAGTCACATCACCTACGTCTGTTTTCTTCACGGCTCTTAGTATCTTCTGAAACAAAGTGGTGTTCTTGTTCACCCGGCTGCTGCCAGCCCCTCTCAGCACCTGAAGGGTAACCTGTGAAGGCCTCGCCCCCGGACCCAGGTCCAGCAAGTGCCACACGGGTTGAATGAGTTGGGAGTGAAGGTCTCTTTTCTGATTTCATAAAATTTTATTTTTGTAATAAAACCGATTCATTAACATATAAATACATATGATTTCTTAAACCTCTTTAGGACATCCCAAATAAATAAATTCATGAATGAAAAGAAATCTTTTCATTTTTTTGTCAAATTTGTGGACCTAGAGGATATTATGCTAAGTGAAATAAGTCAGACAGAGAAAGACAAATATATGATTTCACTTATATGTGGAATCTAAGAGCAAAATAAACGAACAAATAAAATGTAAACAGACTCATAGATACAGAAAACACACTGATGGTTGCCAGAGGGGTGGGGGTTGGGGACTGGGTGAAAAAGGTGAAGGGATTAAAAAGTACAGATTGGGCCCTGGCCGGTTTGGCTCAGTAGTTAGAGCATTGCCCGTGGATAAGAGAGTCCCGGGTTCGATTCTGGTCAAGGGCGCGTACCTCGGTTGTGGTTGGTCCCCGACCCCACTGGGGCTGTGCGGGAGGCAATCAGTCAATGTATCTCTCTTACATTGATGTTTCTCTCTCTCTCTCTCTTCCTCTCTCCTTCCCTCCCGCTCTATCTGAAGATAAATGGAAAAATGTCCTCGAGTGAGGATTAAAATAAAAAAAGAAAAAGTACAGATTGGTAGTTACAAAATAGTCCCAGGGTATAAAGTACAGCATAGGGAATATGGTTAATAATATTGTGATAACTATGTATGGTGCCAGGTGGGTACTGGAAATATCAGGGGGAACACTTTGTAAAGTATATGATTGTCTAACCACTATGCTGTACACCTGAAACTATAAAGAATGATAGTGAATGCAAACTGTAATTGAAAAATAAAATTTTAAATGAAAAAAAAAAGTGTCTTGTTAATTGAAAGGATTTGGAGAGGTAAGCACGTGTGCTCAGCCTAACGTCTTGTTCTAATCTTTTAGTTGTATTTGAAGGAAAGATGAATGGTTCAAAATAGTCAAAAGAAAGAGGCTTGCTTAAAATCTTTACATAGAACCTCTCTAGGAAATGTTCCTCTTTTGGAAATCTCTGACCCTGAAATCTGCCAGTGGGCTCTGTGAGCCATCATCTGTAATGTTAGTTTTTCTGTTGAATGCCTCAAGCTGTGGGTCACAGAGGAGAGAGATTTTTATATCATCCTAGTGGATTAATGGCTAAAATCAAATCCTGGCAGAATATCAAAGACTCACATCAGAAATGCAAGGATGAAAACTTCCTCTCTAGAAAATGTATAACTTTGGGCTTGTTTTTTGTTTTTTGTTTTTTTTTTTAATGTTGAATATATTTATCTTATTCTTTTAATCTAAGAAACCAAAAGAAAGTCATATGGTACCAAAGTAAGACAGAAAGCCTCCAAAGAATACAGAATAATTCTGAAAGCGACAAAATCTGCTTTGAAACATTTGCTGGTTTTAAAGAGCATTGAAATGACCTCGTGTTCCACATCAAATTCTCAAATCTAGACGTGCATTTTGTTCCCTAGAAAGCCCTGTATGAGCGCCCAAACAAATGTTTTGTCCAGCTGGTTTGTGCCTTGAGCTCCCTCTGCTCTGACAGGATTTCACCTGCTCGAATGGACAGGAAGGTTTCTTGCTACGGACTTCACACTCAAGGCTGGAGCTCAGCAACACTGTAAAGCAGAGATTTTTATTTAAGCCCCTAGCTTCCCACTTTGGACAGTCTTTCTCTTCTTCCTCTGTGTTTTCTTCCGTCTCCTAGCTATTAAAAACTTTCAGACCCCTTTTTTAAATGCTTGCATTTGAACATCATGCTGTAATTGTGGAATCCTGGGTCAGAGAGCAGGCGAGGAGCAGGTGAAGCAGGACTCTGGGCACCAGAGCCTTCCAAGCCCCCAAGCAGGTGAGGAGTAGCTACCTTCATTTGCTTGCCTGGGTGCCACTTGTGTCTCCTCTCCAGGACGCTCAGCCTGCTGTGGCCGACAGGATAATACTTTTGTGTCCCCTTGGTTCAGAGAAGCAAGAGTCAGCAGAGCTTTGAGCAGTAACTGCTTAAATACAAGCCTGTCAGGGGCCTTCAGCAGAGGGAAGTAGTGGGGGCAGGTGGGACTCTGGCTCCTCCCTCACCCTCTTCTTCAACCAAAGCAATTTTTGATTTTCCTTTTTTTTTTTCCCAGTGTAAAATGTTTGAGAAAAGTGTTCTGTGACCAAAATGAGGATGGAAAACGATAATGAAGGAGATAAAGCTCTCGGTAATGGAAAAGCTCTGTGCTCTAATTCCTGCTTCCTGGAGCTCAGGTGAGTTCAATATACAGGACTAATATGACTAAGTCTCAGGGCCACATCTGGCCAAAGAATATTATACCCTGCAAGGCCTCCCAGCTCGGGTTGCACATTTGCAGAGAGGGGACCTTTCCATTCCACCCTTGGGGCAGGAAGGATATGTACATGAGAGAGACATTTTCAGCAAGCATGGAAAACCAGACTATCGCAGATGACATGTTATAGTTTAACTAACTCTGCAAGCCTCAGTTTCCTCATCTGTAAAATGGGGATGGTGACAATGACCTCACAGGGTTGCTGTGAAACTCCAGTGAGTAACATATGCGAAGTGCTCTGCCCAGTGTTTGGCCCACAGCCAGCTATTACCATAAACTATGTGCTGTTCTTTATCACTCTCCAGTCTCTTCTTGTGCGATCCACGTGTCTCCCAACTGGATAGGGGGTGTTTGGATGGCATTTCACTTTTGTCCTATATTGTTAAACTCCCATCTCCCCGCAATACCTCGTACAGTGTCTGGTACATAATGACTTCTCAACAAAATCTTATCAGTGGAGTCATACATATTGCAGTGGAGATCACGGACTCTTTTTTCCTCTGCAGTTGGTGAAATTGTGTCACCCTAGTTGTCCTCATTTTTGTTGGCTTTTTATATATAGAATGTTACCTTTACTTCTAAGCATTTTTTTATTTTTATTTTATTTTTTAGAAAAAGAAGTTTCTGAGATTTGATCTTTTGGTCTACCTATATGAAAATATAAAGGATAAAAGTCAAATTCTTTTGTGTTTTTTAAAAATTATTTTTGAGTCAACCCAATAAGAGTTTATATTTTCTACTCTCAAACTATAGGTACTAAGAATCTTTTGGTTTTACTTTGCTTTTTATTCTCTACTTATAAAAAAAAAAAAAAGGAGGAGAAAAGCACATTCTTGAGTACTATGGAGACTATCTTATTTTTATATAAGATTAGAGAGGTAAACATCAAAAAAGATCAAGTCTATTCAACAGTAGGGACATGAAGAGGATAACATTCTCTTCCATCACTCTATGAATTTAAAGTAAAAAATAGATCTGATATAAGATTAACTTTGTAATGGCAAAATAAATGACAACTAAATTTTAAAATATGCATAATAGCTTTTGTAATTAATATTGAATAACAAAGGAGTTTCTTTTATTTAAGATATGCTTTAAACATAAATAGGAACAAAATAGTGCAGTCACTTCAAAATGCACTTTGGTAGTTTCTTTAAAACTAAACACGTACTTAACATATGATCCAGCAATTTTGGGCATTTATCCCAGAAAATAAAAACTTATGTTTATACAAAAACATGTGCATGAATATCTATGTCAGTTCTATTCATAATATACAAAAAATTTAGACAACCCAAATGTCCTTCAGTGGATGGCAAATGGTTAAACAAACTGTGGTACATTCATACTCAGCAATAAAAATGACAAAACTATTGATACACATAACCATGGGAATTATGACCAGTAAAAGAGCCAGTCTCAAAAGGTTGCATTCCCTATGACTCCATTTATGTAACATTCTTGAAATACTAACATTAGACAGATGGAGAACAGATCAGTGGTTACCAGGGGTTAAGGGGCAGCATGAGGGAGCCTTGTATTGATGAAACAGTTCTGTATCTTTATTGTGGTGGTGGTTACACTCATCTACACGTGGCTAAATTGCATAGAATAATGCACACACGTGCATGCACCCCCCCCACACACACACACACACAACAACAACAAAGGCTTGTGAAACTGGTGAAATCTGAATAAGCCTGTGTAGTCTACTATTGTCAATTTCCTGGTTTTGACACAGAACTATAGATATGCAGATGATACGATTGAAATAACCTAGGTGAAGGGTAATTGAAATCTTCATACAATGAATATATATGTATTTTACAACTTGTGAATCTATAATTATTTCAAAATAAAAACTTAAACAAAAATATAAAAATAATAAATTAATAGAAGTTCTACACAAAATAAATTTCCATTGTGAACATTAGTTTTTTCAACAGACATGTGTAAAAAGGGAGCCATATGACATTACAGAGAGTGAGCTTTGGGGTTCAAAACAGTAACCCAAGAGACTTTCTTTCTGACTTAGCTTGTTAACACAGATGGAGTCGATTTTATCATAAAAACCTTGCTCTCCAAATTAATAATTAAACTTTAACTCCAAATATTTTTATGAATCTCTGTGAAATCCAAGGGCATTCCCCAGCATGAGCACACATCCCTATCCATATTTTCAGAGATAAAATGAAACAAAGTTTCTCACTGTATGCATACTGTATGCTATAAAATTTCTGTTATCCCAGAAATTCTTTTTATTTTAATTTGTGTGTGTGTGTGTATTGATTTTGGAGAGACAGTGGAAAGGAGAGGGAGAGCAAGAGAACCATTGATATGAGAGAGAAACATTGATTGGTTGCTTCCCACATGTGCCCTGACATAGGATGCAACCCACAACCTCAGCACGTGCCCTGACTGAGAACCGAACCAGCAACTTTTTGGTACACTGGACAGTGCTCAACCAACTGTGCCATACCAGGCAGGGCAATCCCAGAAATTCTTTATTCTCCATAATTCTCTCTGCATTTCTTTCCCTTCCATTTGATCCTTATAATCATCACATATAAAAGGAAAAACAGAAGGAGAAAAATCCTAGGCTGCTAACACTACCTAGGATTTCATTCTTCTATGAACTGCCAAGACGGGTGCACATACCCAGACACAGGTGTCCCCAGTAACCCAGAGACCCCAGATATCCCTAAAATATTACACCAAACAGACAAAAGTGTGGAGTGACTGGACAACTCCCCGTTAAGCTCCGTGCTGATGCAAGCATTGTACTGTCTGCTTCATGCCATTCCCCAACATTTTATTCTCTAACAGTCCTATGAGGTAGGCATCTTATCTAGAAACCAGATAACTCATAAATTTGTCAAGGAAGTTCATAGATGACTAAGCATAGGGCCGGTCCTGGCCCTGCCACACTTGTAGGGGCTCTCCCTTCACCTTCCGGTGCCAGGATGCATGGGTGTGAACCTTGGCTCCACAAGGTTTGAGCTGTGCCATATGGGCCGTTACAGGGCCTCTCGTGCCACAGCTTCTCATCAGTGAATCAAGGGGAATAATAACGATCAGAGTATTTTGAGGATCAAACAAGTTAATACATGTAAGTCATTTAGGTCAGGGGTCATCAAGCTATGTCCTGTGGGCTACATCCAGCCTGCTGCCTGTTTTGAAAAATCAAGTTTCACTGGAACACAGCCGCACTCATTCTTTACCTGTTACCTGTGGCTGCTTTCTCACTACAACAGCAAAATGAAATACTTTCTACAAGACCAGACAGCCTGCAAGCCTAAAACATTTATTTTCTGGTCTTTCACAGGAGAGATTTGCCAAAACCTAGTTTAGGTGAATGTTTGGCAAAAGCAAAGTGCTCAGTTAGCATTGACTGTTGTTGTCACTGTTATTGCTCAAGTTCACACTGAGATCTTGGAGAACAGACTTGCCCCATCCACTTGCAGTCCTGGTACAATTCATGCTTCAAATAGTTTAACCTTCAGTCATAATTCTGAAGTCTCTCGCTTAGAAGAAACTCTATTAATTTTTTAGGCCTGTGTTATAAGAGCAGTAACCAGATGAAAACAGGTTTCCTTCTCTTGGAGAAAACTACAGAGTCACTTTAATGACTCCAGTAGAGCTGACCTGTCAAAGAATCTTGGGTTTTGGCACAGTTGCAGCTTGGCTTTTCCAGGTCAGACAAACAAATGTATTTGCTGGGAAAACATGAGGCAATAGACTAATTTTTATCCCTATGCTAGGTCATGTGGCTGGGGGGAAAAAACAGGGGTTTTATGGAAAGTAACCTCACAGGGTGATCTGATCATAAATTCCTAAGTGGACAGGTCATGGTGGGTAGTCATGTCCCAGGTGTATAACTTCTTTAGTGAAAGGTTTTAAGCCAGCCCTGTCCATTGTTCTTGTGCATCTAGGTTAATACACCTTTTCTTAAAAATTACATTATCTATACTTTTTCTTTTTCTTGAATTTATTGGGTGACACTGGTTAACAAATTATATAGGTTTCAGCTGCACAATTCTACAACGCATCATACACTGTATTGTGTGTTCACCACGCCAAGTCAAGACTCCGTCCATCACCATTTATTCCCCCAGACCCTCTTCCAACTTCCCCCCTCCTCCTGGCAATCACCACATTGTTGTCTGTGTCTATTAATTCTTTCTCTTATTTTTTTCTCAATCCCCTCACCTCCCTAGCTCCCATCCCTGACAGCTGTTAGCCTGTTTTCTATCTATGAGTTCATCTAACGAACAAAATGAACTAACAAGCAAAGTAGAAGACAGACTCATAGACTAACACACCTTCAAAATGCCAGAAGTAATACTCCTTGAACCCTCTGGAGAGCACATAATCTTAACTATCCTATAATCCACTCCCTGCCCTGCTTTCTCCAATCTTCCTTATGTCCATTCCTTCCTTGTTTTTTGTTTGTTTGTTTTGTTAATCCTTACCTGAAGATATTTTTCCATTGATTTTTAGGTGGAGTGGAAAGGAGGGAGGGAGGAAGAGGATGAGGAAAGAGAAAGAGAGAGAAACATCAATGTGAGAGACACATCGATTGGTTGCTTCCCGCATGACCTGGGCCGGGTACATGCATGACCTGGGCCGGGTACATGCCCTTGACTAGGAATCCAACCTTTGATCCTTTGGTCAGCAGGTTGACACTCTAACCACTGAGCCAAACCGGCCAGGACCCCTCCTTAAATTTAAGTGCATAAAACAATCTGTAAAACTGTTATTCTTCAAAGCATTTGAGATCTTGCTTTCTGGCGTATGTCGTCAGTTTGGTTCAAGTAAACTCTTATAGAAACTAACTACAGGTTTGGATGTTTCTTATGTCAGCAGTTATTATGGTCATGTTCTCTGGGGATAGGACAGGTTATTACCTAAAGGCTCTGCTATTTCTGGAGGTCACATCTAAAGATGAGGAAGAGCCCTGGCCAGTGTGGTCAGTTGGTTGGAGTGGTGTCCCATACACCAAAAGTTGTAGGTTTGATTCCCAGTTAGGGCATATACCTAGGTTGTGGGTTTGATCCCTGATTGGGGCACACATGGCAGGCAACCTACTGAAGTTTCTCTCTCACATCAATGTTTCACTCTCTCTCTCTCCCCGCCCCTTCCTCTCTCTCTAAAAATCAATTAAAAAAAAATCCTCAGGTGAGGATTAAAAAAATAAATAAAAAATAAAGATGAGGAAGAATAAGGGGAGTGATCATAAACTAATCTGGATTTGCAAAATAAATAAAATAAAGTTAAACTATTCTTTTACTGACCTAGATAGAATTCCTGGATTAATTGATATTACCCCAAATTACAAAACTAAAATAGATCCCTTCTTCACATAGCATGCAGAGTGAGCTTTGAAAGCACAGGTTCTCCCTTGACTAAAATCTTCTGCCAATTTCTCATTTTGGCATAAAATCCCAATTCCATGATCTTACTCTGCCTGCTTCTTTGTCCTCATCTGCCACAGTTCTTCCCTTGCTCACTGGGCCACCACAGAAGCCTTCTTTTGTTCCAAGCAGGTGCCTTCGGTGTTTGCACCTGCTCTCCTCTCTCCTCTCTGCCTGGAAAAGGGTCCCCACATCTTCACAGGGCTGGTTCTTGCTCAAATGGCATGTCCCCAACCAACTTTCTCTCAAGATCACTCACTCACATTCTCCATCACATCTTCCTGTTTTATTTCATTCATAGTCCTCATCACTGACTGAAATTGTCTTGTTTATTACTTTGCTTAGTTGACAATGTCTGTGTTCCTCCACTAGTACATAAGCTTTGCAAGAGCCTGGAATTTCCTCTGTACATATTGGTAGTTAATGAATAGTTGTTCAGTGAGTGAACTGGCAAGGTTTTTACACCACAACTTAAAGAAAAAGTCTGAGGTAGAAAATAAGAACTCTTTAGAGAAAGCTATTTTAGGTCAAGGAGCAGTATGTCATTGGAGTGCAATAAGGTGACGCAGAAAGACTGTCAAACAATTATTTAGAATGTGCTTTCGAAATGCATTCTTTTGATACTAGTGTTCTATTTCCTGCCATGTAGGCAGGACTTTCCTACTTGGAAAGTCTATGGAAGTGTCTTTTAATTAGCAATTACATTCCTCCGTGTTAATCTTTATCAAACTGCCTCTAAGGCCAGCAGACAGATGGAATTCCCTCAAGTTCAACTAATGCCTGCAAATAATTTTTCCCTTCAGTGTCCCTGGGATCATGGTCAAAGGTCAAGCTCCTCTTTCAAAAGAGAACAAAAATCACTTCTAAACATTCTTTGAACATTTTGTTTATGGTTCCATACCTAGTTTTGTTTTTTTTTTTAAATATGAAAAGTTAACATATAAAAACCCATTAAGGAGAAGTATGTTGCACCTGAGAGTAGTTCTTTAATATGTTCACAAAAAGTAAAAATAGACTTATCATATGTCACTTACCCTTGGAAAGACCGCTAACAGCAGTTCTTTTGTACTAGAACTAAAATTACACAGACACTCCACACAGAATGAGAGATCTAAATAACCCCTTAAATCACCCATACTGGTGAGCTGAGGCTGCCGTGAAAGCAGAGATCCAGTCCTTCAGGCGTCTCTCCTAGGGCCAAACATGTCCAGGTCATTTGTCAATAAAACAGGAATATTATCATTGAAAGTGTATTTAAATTTGCATACAGCATAAAATGCACTCAGTTCATATATGGGAAAGATTCTAGATTAACTTTATATATAAAAAAGGGGAGAATTAAAAATAATTCATTGAATTTAGAGAGAAAAAAAATGCATGTAATACTCAGTGCATTTAGATGAAAGAAGCTTAGCCTAAGTACAAATCTTATTTTCTAACTCAGACTTTACTTTTTTATAGTTGTGTGGTTAAAAACCTTGCTGGTTCATTCATTCATTCATTCATTCATTCATTCATTCATTCATTCATTGATTTATTCATTCAACAGTGATTTATTAAGTTCCTATTATATAGCAGGTGAAATTATAGGTTCTCACAGAACTTGGGTACTAGGGAAAGGAGACAGATACTTATCAAACAGGAAAATAAATTTATTTTATTTTTTCCACTTTTTGTTCAGATAGAGTGGGAGGGAGAGAGAGGAAGAGAGAGAAACATCGACGTGAAAGGGAAACATAGAGTGGCTGCCTCCCGCACATTTAGAACTTTGCTTGAAAGTTCTAAATGTCAAGCAAAATATGACCAAGCTTTAATATTCTTCGTATAAATTATTTAACATGAATGTGGACAGACCTAGGGAACATTAATTCTAGCAAAAATTCAGAATTTCACACAAACACAGATTTGAGTGAGAATTTCCATGTTGGACAGACAAGAAACATGGCTTGCCCTGGCCAGTGTGTCTCAGTGGTTGGAGCATCGGCCCACACACCGAAGGGTCGAGGATTCAATTCCTGGTCAAGAGCACATGCCTGGGTTGCAAGTTTGATCCCCACTCCAGTCAGGGCGCATAAGGGAGGCAACCAATCGATATGTCTCTCTCACATCGATGTTTCTCTCTCTCTCTCTTCCTTTCCCTCCCTCCCTCCTTTTCATTCTCTCTAAAAATCAATGGAAAATAAAATATCCTCAGGTGAGGGTTAACAAAAAAAAAAAAAAAAAAGAAAAGAAAAGAAAAGAAACATAGCTTTCCAGGTGGATAATATTTTTGTTGAACTGAAAGAGGATTGGCCCAGATTTTACTGAAGCAAATTAAATATTGGACATTTATTCTAATCACATAAAAATGCATTTTCTAAATGAAGTTTATAAAATTAAACAGCTTTGTATCTATTTGGTGGATTAGAAAGATTAGTCTTTCACAGAGTGACACTTCTTGTCATTCTCCACAGAGATCATGCCCTGAGGTGGATCTCTGGACACACATGCACAGAAACACTCGGGACCCTGTTTGCTAACTGCTGGGTCTCTGCCAGGCGCAGGGACCTTACTAAGGGCTCTAGACCCATGGTCTCATTTGAACTTTACAAACAACCTGACCAGGCAGGTAGGAAATAGACAGAAGCAGAGTTGAGTAATTTGCACAAGGTTGACTCAGCTAGTAGGTCAATGGGAGAACCTAGAGTTAGATTTAGGTCCAACTCTAGAGTTCATAAACACTCAAGCTCTTCACTGGGGCTGCTCTCTCAGTTGAGAAATATCATTTCAACTTGAATCTGAATCAAGAGCGTTATGGTCCATTTGGCTGTTTCTCTAAAGCAAAGTGAGCAGGTCCTCTGGACAAATTCCAGGCCATCTGAAGGGCTCGTTTTGGCAATGCCCAGCAAAGATAGTTGGTCTTAGTGCTTTTGTTTTTCACTATGGATCTTAATATGAATTAAGTATTACCATTGGAGAATAATTTCTATATCAGAGGAGAACTTCTGGGCAGGATTTGTCTAACTTAAAATTTTAATTATGTAATATTTTAAATAAACAGAATAGTAGAGAAAATAGTGTAACAGCTACCTATGTAACTACCTCCAGAATTAAAGAGATGCTGACTGTTGGGGTGGGGGGGGGTGGGACATTTTTATTCACTCCCGAGGTTTCCTCCCCCTCCATGAAGGGAGCTCCTCTGTTTGTACATTCCTGGTGTCTTGCTGATGTCAGTTGCTCCCGCTCACGGGAGGTGGAGGGTCTTCCCTCACTAGTAAGTTTAGGAAGAGGAACTAACTACTCATGCTTAGGGCTGTTCCTCACTCTCTTCATCTTGAGAACATGCTTGCCCTCAGAGAGCTTAAGCTCTCAGTTACTTTCTGCCATATAAGGAGCTAAGTTTCAAAAACTCCCATGTGGGAGGCCCATGGGGACCCAGCCCTGTTGGTGACAGGTTCAGCATTCCTGGCTCTTTCTTGGGTCCAATATTCAGAATTTGCGATCTGAGCCACATTTTTATCATTTACTTACCTAGTAATAAATGTGATCTTTTCTGTCAATCTGTCTATTTGTCTTTCTTTTATTTGGTTCAGAACTTAGGTGGGAAGAGGGGTGCTATTTTGAGGAACTCCTCAAACCCCCAACATTAAAATTTAATCATGCTAGAGTCCTTCTTCTTAAGATGAATAAAAGTTACAGTTATAGCTAAAGCTCCCCCCCCACATTTTCTTCTTCCTTCCCTAGTGCTAACCACTAACCTGAATATATCCTTCTCATACATATTTTGACATTTTTACTATATAGATGTATGTCTATAAGCAATATTATATTATTTTATGTTTTAAAATTTAATAACATGGTGTCATCCTCTGCACATTCTTTTGTAATTTGCCTTTTCCATCAAATATTGTTTTTGAGATTTTTCATATGATATATAGAGAGACTGGTTCATTTATACTGCTGTGTAGTATTTCACTACATGAATAAACTAAAATTGCTTTTTCCGTTTTTTTTTTCTACAGAGTGAGCAATGCTACAATTGATATTCATGTATATGTTTCTTTGTGCAAGAGTTTTCCTGTGGTAAATATATCTGTATGAGTTAAGAAATGCTAGCTGAGGTTTCAGATAAACCCTGAAACCTCAATGGCTTAACATAATGAAAGTTTATTTCTTGCTTATATAAAGTCCATTAGATGTACGAGGTGGGGGTGAGGAAGGGGGAGCAGTCTGTTCCACAGAACCATTCAGAGACCCATGCTGAAGGAGATTCTGCCTCCCACCAAGGTCGGCCTATTTGTCGACATCCAGAGAGTGGAGAAGGTGTACTAGCTTTTTTACCTCTTTTGCCCAGAAATTACACACATTACATGCACTCACCTTCCCCTGGTGAGAACCAGGGTGCCTAAATGCAAGCTGGCTAGGAAATACTGGCCCTGGTTAGGCAGCCTCATTCCCCAAACTGCTCTATCTTCAGAAGGGGTACATACAGTTTTGGAGGACAGCTGATCATCTCTGCTACAACACCTAAAAGTGGTGTTACTGGTTCTTTCAAAAAAGAGGTGTGTTTTTTTTTTCCCTTTCATTCAAGTAATACTTCTTGAAGGTCTACGCTGACCCAGACATACTGCCTGGGGCTAGGGATGCCCATGAGAACAAAATTAACATAATCCTGTTCCTCCTGGAAATACAATCTAATAAATGAGACATATACCAAACAAGGCCATTATGATATACTGTGAAAATATTACAATAAGAGGATCTTAAGATGCTAAATTAAGATCATGTAAGAGGGTCATTCAAATCAGACTTGGGAGGTTATGGAAGGTATAGGATGAACCCTAGAGTTTTGAGTTGGAGTTAGTCCCCTGAAGTACAGGCTGGGAAAGAATGAGGCGGTGGAAAGGACAAAGAAAGCGTGAACAGTATTACAGATGCTGGAAGGCAGGAGAAGGCATGGAGTCAGAGAACCCGTGGGAACCCAAAGGAATCAACACCTGATTGGATTTTGAGGTAAGTGTGAAAATGAAAACATCAGTGATAGTGCTTTGTTTCTGGCTTGGATACACGGTGAAGGTTTGATGGTAAAGATGACAAACTTGATTTTAAACAAATTGCATTTGAGGTATATGCTGAACATCCAGGTGGAGATGTCCAGTCATGTCGTGGCTCTACGGGTCTTAATTGTGGGGAAAAGGTAAAGTTTAAATCTTAATATGTAGATGTGGAGATAATAAACACCAAGATGATATTCAGAACACATGGTGTGATGATGTTGTATAGAACAAGAAGAGAATAAGACAGGAGAGAACCCAAAGGAACAGTAACATGAAAAGAAAGGGCAGAAGTAATGTTATAGACCCCCTCCCTTAGGGCAGAGGCCTTTACCCCACTTCCCTGGCCTACTTTCGCCTGACAAGCCAGGTTGCCCAGACCCTGACTCATGTTAGGAATGTAACAAACGACTCCCTTCTCAGAAACAATCATAAAACCACCAGGTGTACCCTAACCTGCCCCCGAGCTATGGTGTAGACGCCCTCCGGCTCCAGGCTAACCGATATATCGGCTTCTGTACTTAGGCTTGCTCTGCACTATTGTCCGCAGGCCTATAAAAGAGCCCTGCAAAGAATCAGCGGGGCTGCCGTTCTCCCTTGCCTGGGCTGAGTGCAGTCCCTGCGCAGGATTAATAAAGCTCCCCCTAAAACCTTTTTACTAAAATTTGGTGTCTGAGTCTGGTCTATCTCACTGGGTTACAACAGTAAAGGAGGTAAAAGGATTTGCTGTTTGCTAGAACTTTTGCTTTCTCAGCAGAAAACAGCCTTTTCATCCAGTCAGGGTTATTAAAAATTACCTACAATTGCACAAAGTAGTTTTCTTTCATTGACATTTTCCCCCCTGCATCTCTCTTCTCAAAAAAGGTTAGTCACTCTAAGGCTTTTATTCTCTAGATGTTTCGTTGTTCTAAAGATGGTGTTATAGGCTCGTGAGTCTTGGTAGCAGCAGAAATGCATAGAATTACTCTTAGCTTCTCTCTCTTGCCGTTGTATTTGGTAGCATGATGAAAGAGAACCACTGTTTGTTGTAAATTATTGGTAGGGGGTCTCAGGGGAGGGCAACACGGCAGATTTCATTCATGGTCACTTTCCTGAACTTTGAGGGATCCCTTGATCACAGTAATGCTCAGGAACCCCATCAGGAAAAAAAAAAAAAAAAACTGTTTTATCAACTTTAAAGGAACAGACTAGAAGATCAGATTGTACCAAAATGTTAGGCCAACATAAATTTCCAAGGGCAGGTTTTCTGAGGCGAGGAAAGGTAAATAACCTTTGGGGCGGGACAGAGATGAGCTTGGCTGCCACCCAATCTTCAAAAATTCCAGGCTGCTTTCAGACCTTGTGTCCTCTGGTCAACTAACCCTGATTAAAAATAGGAAATAGAATTCTATCAAAGGCACTTGGGAATAACACAGAACCAACCCTGCATGTATTTAGGATCAATAAGTAAAGGTTCGTTGCCAAGAGGAGAGAAAGTATTTGGGAAAAGCAAAGTTTATATAGTCTTTCTTTTAAAAACAGGTTTTAAAAATACAGAAGAAATATAACAACAAAAATATGTCACTTTTAGCAAAATACCCTTCAATGCCTAAATGGCATTCCCTATAGAAAAGTAAAACTATTTGGTTAATATCAAATCCTACTACATTCTCTAATTAGCATTGACAGTGATACGAGACTGGGGGAAATAGAGTAACTAGAGTTTAGTTGAGAGATTACCAGGTTCTCTGTTATAGTCAAACATTCTGCGGCCATCAAAAAGAATAATCGTCTGCGCTGATATAGAATTATCTCTAAAATGTGTAAATAGTGTACGTAGCATATAAATATTTGTGTAACAATAGGAGAAAAAATCTAAATGCACATTCAGGTATTTGCTCGTATAGGAAAGAATATCTCTAGGGATTATAAACAGGAAACAGGTAATAATAGCTGCTTCAACAGAGTGGGAATGAGGGACCAGGGGGTGGGTGTTACGGGTGGGAGGTAGACTAACTTGTCATCATATACTTGTTTATGTCTGAATTTTCTATGTGTGTTTGTGTGTGTGTTTCAGTGTGAGAAAGAAAAAGGTACAGTAGTCAGTCCCACTGCCTACTAAGAATGGCATTTCAAATTAAGGACTAATATTGAGTGAGAGTAGACTTCGTAACTGTCATTTGAAATTAAGGGAAAAGGGAAGCCAGATATTACAAGATTTATCCTCTATTTTTTTTTCCCCCTAAATGAATGCTTCTCAATCTGGTTTGCGCCCAACACAGGATATGGTCCACCCTGTGAAAGAACAGCCACTCCTCCTGCAAGTGATTCTCAGGTAGGGGCCACAGACCCTGTAAGAACCAGACAAGAAGCTTTGAGCTTGTTCAAGGGGCCGTGGGCAGAGAGGAACGGAGGAACAGGAGCAGCAGAATATTCCCAGAAGTGGGATCACGGAATGGCTTACTTTAGAGAAACACATCCTTATAAAACTATTAGACATGTTTTTGGAACTATGATTGTCTTATATCCTCTTTTGTGACCAGGGTAGTTTATTTTTTAACCCTCAACCAAGGATATGTTTTGATTGATTTTTTATTTTATTTTATTTTATTTTTTGAGAGAGAGACATCGATGTGAAAGAAACATGGATCAGTTGCCTCCTGTACATGCCCGGGGATTGAACCCAAAACCTACGTATGTGCCCTGACCAGCAATCGAACCCACAATCTTTTGGTGTACAGGATGACACTCCAACCAACTGAACCACCTGGCCAAAGCAGGGTAGCTTAATTTTTAAAATATTTCTAGGTGGCCCTGGCTGGAGCATTGTCCCATATACCAAAAGGTTGTGGATTCGATTCCCACACATGTACAGAAGGCAACTGATCCATGTTTCTCTCTCTCTCTCTCTCTCTCTCTCTCTCTCTCTCTCTCTCTCTTTCTCTCTCCCCTTCTCTTGCTCACTCAAAAAAAATCAATAAAAACATATCCTCAGGTGAGGGCTAAAAAAATAAATAAATAAAAGATTAAAATATTTCTGGGTGTTCTGTTTGGGGCAGAGTTCTCTAGACTGCACAGGGCCATCTTGCCAGCTATACAGAGCTCTGCTGCTTTGCCATCCTAACTAAAGGGCAGTATGTGCGAACCACAGGGGTGCAGAGTGGGGACTCTGAGACCCACTCCAGTCTGTCACCCACACTCACTCAGCCATCCTTGGGAAATAAATAATTCTCAATAAAGACCAAAATCAGTGCCCCATTGGCCATTATAACCTTCCATTCAAGAGGGAAATGAAACTAAATAGAAAGTTTCATCAGATTTTACATGATGTGCTAAAAGGAAGAAATTGCCATAACAATTCTTATAATTTATGATCCTAGTCTAATCAGCTGTGGTGTACCTGGCACAGAGATGGATGCCTTATGGAGTGACACTTTCCAAAAATTCCTGTGGGCTTTGCCTTAAATTTTTGTTTTTCCTACAAATTTATCTAAAGGAAATTCGTGACATAGCTAAATGCTAAGAGACCAGGGAGCAAAATTAGGGCTGGAAATGGTGACCTGGTTTCACTAGATATTGCAGGAAAATTACTGATTTCTAGGTCACTGACTTTTTTCCTACCAGAAGTGTCTGACTAAATTGGGTTACAGCCTACAGGTTCTTCACCTGTCTCTCGCGTAAATAAAATTTCCCAAGAGTGCCCTTTCAGTTCTACTCATTGAATGACTGACACAACGACATTGCAGCCAGTATACACTTCTGTTTGTTTGTTTCAGGAGAAAGTTGGTTCCCTCAAATAGGTGTGGTAGGGAAATTTGCTCAAAGCCAAAGGTGAGTGATAAAATAAAATAGTCTCTAAAAGGATCCTTCTATGTCTAAGACTCTAGAATTCTGTGATTGTAGGATACAGAATAGAAATTAATGAGATGTGTTCCACATAAACGAGCAGATCTGGGATTAGAAGTATGTCATAACTTGAAGACAATCCAAAATTTATTTTTAGGGTACATGAATCTTTCAAGGTTCTTGATTTCAGAAACAAAACCCACTCTAGCTAGTTTAAGGGGGGGGGAAGAATTTTATTAAAGGTTTTAAGTAGCTCTAAGAATGTCAGTGAGGGCCAGAGAATCAATCATGGATGTTTTCTGAGACCAGGAGACACAAGTAAGTCACATAGCAGGATGCCTCCAGGGGACACCCCACTGTCCCCAGGCACAGAGAGCCCCGATCTCACCACCAGAGGCGGACCCTTGGGCAATGGTCTCTGGAAGGTGCTGCGGATTCTTTGAGGTACCTCCCTCACTTCTGCATGGACATCAGTCAGGTGGGTCTGATGGGCAGAACCTGGACTCTATCGCCTCACATCTAAGATGTCAAGAGAGTTTCTGACTTATTTGGAGATCAGACGCTCTGAAATTAGGACATTGTCCAAATATAAAATGAAGCCAAAAGTAAAGGGTGGTCAAAAAAACCTGACAAGCACCACTTCATTGAAGTAGTATAACCTTAACCTCAGCTTCTTCTAGGGCCCTGGAGAGACTGAGTTACATGGGAGTTAACGCCCCATGGGGCAGACTCTTGACCAGTGGGAGACCCGGAGTGGGAAAGAGCTGGCAGATAAATTCCTTTCCCTTCCTCTCCCCTGATGGGCTGCCTTCAGAAGCAGTACTTTATTTGGTCTGACTGAGAGTAGTACCCCATGGGATGGAGTATTAACCATACTTGCTGCCAATAACAGACTGACTCAGCCTCTCTCAGGTCTGCCCCTGCCTCACTCTTCCCTCAGTCTTTCTTCTCTAGGATTGGACTTCCCACAAAGGGGCTGCTCAGAAACCTCTCCCTCAGGCTCTGGTTTCTGACAGAACCCAGGCTACAAGAGCATCTTATTACAGATGCAACATATTCTCACTAGATTTTTGCCTGGTCTCTGTGACCAGCTTCAATTATTTTCCCTAGAAAACTAGTAATAGGAGCTCATGCAGATTTGTGACTTATATCGAAAACAAACTTTCTGCTGTCTCTAACTTATTTTTTGCCTTATGTTAAAAATAAATAAATACAATTATTTATTGGGGGATTGGGCTGTGAGAGTGGAGGAGGAGGAATTAACTTGTCAAATCTCAGAATCACTAAGGGTGTCCTAGCTTCTAGTTGTGCTCTGTTATAGCATGCTAACTTTCTTCTGGTTCCCCAAGCAAGCCTTGGTGTCCGTTTCTCCGTGCCCTCCCTCGGGTTATTTTCTCTTCTAAGAAGCTGTCTGACCTTCCCTTATTTTTTTTATTTTTTTATTTTTTGGTACGTGCCCCTAGCGGGAACCAAACCCAGGACTCTGGTCCGCAGGCTGACGCTCCAACCACTGAGCCAAACCGGCCAGGGCCTGACCTTCCCTTATTACTACAATTAAATGCTTCTTGCTCTTGAAAACTAAGCTCAGGTGTCTCCTCTTTAAGCTCTCCTGAGGATGCCTAGCCACAACTCTTATTTCGAGCCATGTATTCCTGTAATACCCTGTGCATCGTATTTATATGCACCACACTGGACTTCAGCTATTAGTCTACTGGTCTCTCTTCCCTAAAAGATGGTAAGCTTCTTGAGGGCAAGGATCATGTCTCATTTGGTTTTATAGCCGTAGCTTTAAGCAATGTAACTGGTAAATAATGATTATTCAATAGAAAGCTGTTGAATGAATGAATGAATGAATGAATGAATGAATGATAGTTGTGGAATAACTGACAATTCCAGGTAGGGTCCCTGTGCCATGCTGTGGCAGTGCCTGGAAAATCCCCTATCCAAACCATTTCTTGGGTGGAAAAGCTGCTCCACCCTTCCGCCCACCTGTGAGAGAATCAGTAATGGCATTGCACCATCCTAGTTGAAAAATTCCTATAATTTCCCTGGGAGGGAGAGAAACCCTGTGGAAGGGTTCATTGGCATGTTTCTGGTTGGTTCCTAAGTGGGCGAGTGAGGGTAATAAGAGACAAAATATCTACTAAAAAAAAAATAATAAGTAAAGTGTAGTTTCACCTAGGACTGGCCTCACAGATGACCAGTGTGTATGTCATCCACATACCACTTCACCAGAAGACAAAAATAGTTGTTAAAAAAGGACATTTAATTTCTCCCATATTTAGCAACATTTTGTCTATGTCTAAAGCTAGTCCTGATTTCATATACTTGTCCAAATATATTCTAATTTTTGGTTTAGAAAATACATACTCATTCATTTATTCATGGACTCATTTAACAAATATTTATTGGTGCCTGCATGGGCCTGTATCAGGCTGGGGATGCAACAGTGGACAGAACGAAAACCAGCCTCCGTGGAGCTTGTGTTCCAATAGGGGAATCTACAGAGATGGTAAGTCAATAATTCTTCTTTTAAACAAATATTTTTGAAGTGGTATTTATTCATTTATACTTATTAAGCACTTTATAAATAAATAACAAGTAAATACAAATTTATATTTATTAAGACTTTATTTATATTATATTATAAATAAAAATAAGTAAATATACATTTATTTATTTATATTTATTGAGCACTGTTAATGACTAGATGGCAAAGATATAGGGTGCCCCATGGCAGTTACTCATCTTTATTGATTTTTAGAGGGAGAGGGAAAGAGAGATAGAAACATCAATGAGAGAGAACATCGATTGGCCACCTCCTGCATGCCCCCCACTGGGGATCCAGCCCACAACCTGGGCATGTGCCCTGACTGGGAATCAAATCTACGACCTCTTGGTTCATGGGTCAACGCCCAACCACTGAGCCACACTGGCTGGGCATAGCGGTTACTCTTTAGATCAAATCATCACACAAATAGAAAATAACAAATAACTGTTGTAAAGGAAAAACAGGTTAGAAGGGATCCTAACCTGGATGAGGCTGAAGGTGGCCAAAAAAGTGACATTCAAACTGTATCCAGAAGGATCATGGCCAATAAGATAAAGGGAGGGTTAGCGGCCCACTCCAGATGGGACTGCTAACATGTGCAAAGGGGTACTGGTATATTTAGGTATGTGAAAGAAGCCCAGGGTAGCTGTAGAACTAGGAGAGAAAGAGAGGGAGGCAAGAAAGGTGGTCAGGGCCAGATCACGCAGGGTTTGTAGGTCATTTAAGGAGTCTGGTCACACACATTAGGGAATAATAGATTATGAAAGACTGAATGAGATTGTTGGTAAAAATTAGTTTATGAACTTCGAAGTTACTCCTCTCTATTCTTTGGGTTTACATTCTGGTGTAAGTAGTTGAGGTTTGTTTTTCTAACTGTTATATTATAGAGAAATTGATAGCATTAAAAATATTCTAACAACTTGAACTAAAAGGTTCTCTTTGATTAGTATCAAATTTGTGAACCTGAATCTATTTAATAAGAGACTTAAGTGTCAGTTGACTATGTTTGAGAGTCAGACTATGAGACTAAATGTTTTTATTTATTTGCCAGGGTATGTGCCTTCCTGCCCCTACTGCTGATGTATCATAATAAGAACATTCTAATTTTCATGCATAAAAGATGAAAATATTTTTTTGCAAAGAATCAACTAGACTATACAATTGTTTATTGTTTCTCAGATGACATCTGGTGGATAAAAATTGAAATGCAGTTTTATATAGTTTAAGAAAGGTGAGGTTCTCAAATTCCACTGGTAGAAAATCATTAAAGAATATGAGCTGAATAGGCTGAAGTTTAATTTTGCTTATAGTTTTGACATTATATTGTCCACAGTAAGAAGGCATCATGTGACAGAGAGAACACTCTGGTGCTCTACTGGATTTTGCTGCTCAAACCTCTGACAGTAAAGAGCTAAATGATTTGATTAGCTACAGACAGACAAGAATCAGTTGATATTGGACTTCTCAGTGGCAATACTAAATAAAGGATATAATAGAACAAAATCTTCAGCATTCTGAGGGAAGTGTTCTATCTTGAGTTCTCTACTGAGTCAAACTCTCTTGTTATGAGCAAAATAGAAGCTCACATTTTTAGACATGCATGAAAATTAACCTTCAGAAGTCCACTGGATTGCTAATTTAAAATGTCATTTTTATCAAATACTAGGTTAAAGTTTATTTTTAGGTATTTTCTTTTTTGCTATTGCAGTTGGAGTTTTTATTTCTATTATTAGTTTTTCTTTTCTTTTTTTTTAATCAAGGCAAAATTGACACACATTCATTATGTTTTCTAACTGGTTGTTGTTCATGAAGGCTATTGATTTTTACACACTAATTTTGTACCTATCCATCTCATAAATTCTCATATTTTTTGCTATAGATTTATAATTGAGTTTCTTGGGTTTTCCATCTATACAATTATCTGTAAACAGTAATAAATGTACTTCTATTCCAGTGTTTATACCTCGAATGTCTTCTCTTGTCTAAATCCATTGGTCAAACCTCCAGAACTAGGCTAAGTAATAGTGATAACTGTAGTATTGCTGTAGATTTTAATGAGAATGTGTCTAGGGTTTCCTCATTAAACATAATGCTGGCTTCTAAGAAATATCTATCTTCTCTATTTTATGAAGATTTTTAAAAGTCAAGTATGAATGTTGAAACTTATCAAATGACTTTCCTGCATATTTGGATGCAATTATACAATTTGTTTTTCTTGTCATCTATTTTATCTGCCACAGTTCAGATGCTAAAAACAGAAAGGGATTTAATACAGGGAATGAAAATCAGTGAAGAGCTGGAGAAGTCTCTAAGGATAACTCCCAGGACCACACTGCAGCACTGCCTACCAAGAGACCCGTTCCCCCGTTCCCCCTCTCTGTCACAGTTAAGAAGTCACACTCACGCCCCTATCCATTAGCTCCCAGAGCACACCATCTTAATATGATCTGGGAATGAGAAGTTGCTACCAGAATTCTTAGTCCAGGAAAACACACCTGTCTGTTACCTCTGGATCAGGAAACTGATGCTAGAACTGTCAACTCCAGAATTTCATGTCTGATACAACCTACTCCAGCAAGGTGTATGCTTCAGGCACCACCTCTTTTTCCCTGTTTAATTGAGTTCTGAAATCAAGTTTCACATGAGTGCACCTGATTGGCAAAACATAATTTACATGGAGGACCCTAGCTGCAAGGGAGCTTGGGAAACGAGGATTCTGAGTTTTGAAGCCTCTGTAGAATAGGATGGCACACTAAAAAGAGACTGTGATAAATGCTGAGTGAGCCAACTGATTATACCCAACTACTTGCTAACATAGAGAATAACACTGAATCATTCTTATGATCCTACAGAAAAAAATACTTTTCTTTTCATTCCTCAGAGATGCTGCTAGACGTTGTTTGCTAAAATGTGGTAAACATTTTTTGCACCAATATTCATAATTGATTTTTGTCAGGTTTTTATTTGTGTGTGTGTGCTATTACTGTTAGTTTTGAGTAACAAGCATATGCTGCTTTTATTATTGGAATTTGGAAGTTTCTTCTTTTTGTCTCTGTTCTAGAACAATTTAAAAAACATTACAGCTTATTTCCATAACTAGAGACAAATAAGGCCACTACATAATATTGAAATGATCTATCCAACAGGAGGATATAAACTTGGTAAATATATATGCACCCAATATAGGAGCACAAAAATACATTTAAAAACTTCCAGAGGACTTCAGAGGAGAAGTCGACAGCAATACAATCATAGCAGGGGACTTCAACATCCCACTGACATCACTGGATAGATTCTCTAGACAAAAAGTTAACAAGGAAACAGAGACTCTAAATGATACACTAGATCAAATGGATTTAATAGGTATCTACAGAGAAATACACCCCAAAACTACAGAATTCACATTCTTCTCAAGTGCACACAGAACATTCTCAAAGATAGACCACAAGTTAGGACACAAACAAAGTCTCTACAGGTACAAGAAGACTGAAATCATATCAAGCATCTCAGATCACAATGGCATGAAACTAGAAATTAATTACAATAAAAACACTAAAAACATTCAAACACATGGAGGCTAAATAGCATGTTATTAAACAATGAATGGGTTTCCAAGGAGATCAAGGAAGAAATTAAAAACTTCCTGAATATCAATGAAAATGAACACAGAACAACACAAAATCTATGGGACGCAGTGAAAGCAGTCCTGAGAGGGAAGTTCATAGCACTACAGACCTACCTCAAGAAACAAGAACATTTTCTAACTGACTATATAACCCTACAACTTAAAGAACTAGAAAGCAAACAAAAGAAAAACCCAGAGCAAGTAGAAGGAAAGAAATAGTAAAGGTCAGAACAGAAATAAACGACTTAGAGACTAAAAAAAACAATCCAAAAGATCAATGAAACAAAGAGCTGGTTCTTTGAAAAGATAAACAAGACTGATGGACCCTTAGTCAGACTCCCCAAGAAACAAAGAGGACCCAAATAAACAAAATCAGAAATGAAAGAGGAGAAATAACAACTGACACTACAGAAATACAAAGGATTGTTAAAAAATACTATGAACAATTATACACCAACAAATTGGACAATCTAGGCAAAATGGAAAATTTCTAACATCACACAGTCTCCCAAAACTGAACGGGGAAGAGACAGAAAACTTGAATAGACCAATAACAACTAAGGAAATTGAAGGTGTAATCAATAAACTCCCAGCAAACAAAAGCCCAGGCCCAGATGGCTTCACGGGAGTTTTACCAAACATTCAAAGAAGAACTAACACCCATTCTCCTCAAACTATTCCAAAAAATTCAAGAAGAAGGAAGACTTCCAAACTTATTTTATGAGGCAAGCATAATCCTAATTCCAAAACCAGATAAAGACACTGCAAAGAAAGAAAACTACCGGCCAATATCGCTGATGAACATAGTGCCAAAATCCTGAACAAAATATTAGTGAATCGGATCCAGCAATACATTAAAAAAATTATTCACCATGACCAAGTGGAATTCATCCCAGGGATGCAAAGCTGGTACAATATTTGCAAATCAATAAATGTGATACACCACATAAACAAAATGAAAGATAAAAACCATATGATCATATCAATAGATGCTGAAAAAGTATTTGAAAAAAATCCAGCACCCATTTCTGAGTCTCAGCAATGTGGGAATAGAGGGATCGTTTCTCAACATAATAAAGGCCATATATGAAAAACCTACAGCCAACATCATACTCAATGGGCAAAATCTAAAAGCATTTCCCTTAAGAACAGGAACAAGACAGGGATGCCCACTTTCACCACTCTTATTTAACATAGTACTGGAAGTCTTAGCCACAGCAATTAGAAAAGAAGAAGAAATAAAAGGGATCCAAATTGCAAAGGAGGAAGTGAAACTGTCATTATTTGCCAATGACATATTGTACATAGAAAACCCTAAAGACTCCTTCAAAAATCTACTAGATTTAATAAATGAATTTGACAAAGTAGCAGGATACAAAATTAACACCTAGAAGTTGATGGCATTCTTATCCACCAATAATGAACACTCAGAAAAGGGAACAAACAAACAAAAATCCCATTTACCACTGCAACAAAAAAATAAATTAAATACCTAGGAATAAACTTAACCAAGGAGGTAAAAGACCTGTTCTCAGAAAACTACAGGACATTGAAAAAAGAAATAGAAGAAGATATAAAAAAGTGGAAACATATACCATATTCAGGATCAGAAAAATCAACATCATTAAAATGTCCATACTACCCAAAGCAATCTATGGATTTAATGCAATCCCTATTAAAGTACCAATGGCATATTTCATAGATCTAGAACAAATACTCCAGAAGTTTACATGGAACCATAAAAGACCCTGAATAGCCACAGCAACTTTGAAAAAGAAGAACAAAGTGGGAGAGATCACAATACCAGATATCAAGTTATATTACAAAACCATCATAAACAAAATAGCCTGGTACTGGCACAAGAACAGACATATAGATCAATGGAACAGAACAGAGAACCCAAATATTGACCCAAGACAGTATGCTCTATTAATATTCAACAAAGGAGGCAAGAGCATACACTGGAGAAAAGACAATCTCGTCAATAAATGGTGTTGGGAAAATTCAACAGCTATATGCAAAAAAAATGAAACTAGATCACCAATTTATACCATACACAAGAATAAACTCAAAATGGATAAAAGACTTAAATGTAACCCCTGAAACCATAAAAATCCTAGAAGAAAATGTTGGCAAAAAAATCTCAGACATCATATGTAGTGGAATTTTCACTGATACATCACCTAGGGCAAGAGACACAAAGGAAAAAATTAATGAATGGGACTACATCAAACTTAAAAGCTTCTGCACAGCAAAAGAAATGAGCATCAGAATGAAGAGGGAACCCACTCTCTGGGAGAACATATTTGCCAACAATACATCGGATAAGGGGTTAATATCCAAAATATATACAGTACTCATACAACTCAACAAAAGGAAGACAAACAATCCAATTAAAAAATGGGTGGAGGACCTGAATAGACACTTCTCCAAACAGGACATACAGAAGGCCAAGAGACATATGAGAAAATGCTCATTGCCCTGGCTGGTTTTGCTCAGTGGTTAGAGCATCCGCCCACGGAGCAAAGAGTCTCGGGTTTGATTCTGGTCAAGGGCACGTACCTGGTTGTGGTTCTGTCCCCGGCCCTGGTTAAAAATGCTCATCATCTCTAATCATTAGAGAGTTGCAAATTAAAACGATTATGAGATATCACCTCACACCTGCCAGAATGGCTGCCATCAACAAATCCTCAAACAACAAGTGCTGGTGAGGATGTAGAGAAAAAGGTACCCTAGCACACTGCTGGTAGGAATGCAGACTAGTGCAGCCACTATGGAAAACAATATGGTGTTTCCTCAAAAAATTAAAAATGGAACTGCCATTTGATTCAGTGATCCCACTTCTTGGAATATATCCTAAGAAGCCTGAAACACCAATCAGGAAGAATATATGCACCCCTATGTTCATAGCAGCGCTATTTACAATCGCTAAGATGTGGAAACAGCCCAAGTGCCCATCAATAGATGAGTGGATAAAAAGCTGTGGTACATTTACATAATGGACTACTATGCAGCTGTAAGAAAGAGAGATCTCTTACCCTTTGAGATGACTTGTAGGGACCTGGAGAGTATTATGCTAAGTAAAATAAGCCAGCCAGAGAAAGACAAGTACCACATGATCTCACTTATTTGTGGAACATCATGAACAAAATAAGCTGTTGACCAAAAGAGACCCAGAATCATAGAAGTAGGGAACAGACTGACAAATCTCGGAGGGATGGGAAGTGGGAGGGGAGAGAAGAGATAAACCAAAGAACTTATATGCATATATGTACAACCAATCAACACGGACACTAGGTTGGGGAAGGCAGGAGCGGGGTGGGAGCGGGAAGGAGGGGGTCAATGGGGAAAAAAAGGGGGACATCTCTAATACTTTCAACCATAAAAAAAAGTATTATATATTAATGTGTTAGGAATTGAATTGTGTCCTCCAAAGAGATTAGCTGAAGTCCTAATACCCAGTACCTGTGAATGTGATCTTACTTAGAAGTAGGGTCTTTGCAGATGTAATCAAGTTAAGATAAGGTCATGTGGAATTAGGGTGGACCTTAATCCAATGACAGGTGTCCTTATAAGAAGAGGAAAATTTGGACACAGAGACACAGATACACGGGGGAGTAGACCATGCAAAAATGAAGGCAGAGACTGGAGTAATGCTTTCACAAGTCAAGGAACACTACTAATTGCCTGCAACTGCAAGAAAATAGGAGAGAGCATGGAACAGATAATCCCTCTGAGCCCCATGAAAGAAACCCACCCTGCCACTTGACCTATATTACACATTTTACATATTTTTAAAAGAATAAACCAAAAAGAAAATAAAAAGAGAAAACACTGAAATTGAACACAAATACAATAAAAAGAACCCAACTATATACAAATTGATTTTATAACCACACAGAGAAAAGAAAGATTTCAGAAAACTTTTGAACATAACACTCTGATTGGATATACTGTCCAGAGATATTCTAAGGAGAAAAAGAACTGAAAAATGATCTGAAAATTCTCTCAGTAGGTTTACTGTTAGTGGTAATATTAGAATTATAATTTGAAACTACATAATTGTTGCAAGAAAAAAGCAAATAAATATGTTGATATTCTAAGTTAGAACCCGATTTTCAGTGTAAGAGAAAAGAAATGCAAATATATAAGATGTTAAGGAAAGACAAAAACCTCAAGTCCTGTGGCATTCCTGTCTCTGGTATCTGATAGTGTGGGGCATGCTCTGTTTTGTTTTTTTGAAAAGTGAAATATAGTTTATTGTTCAAGCCCATCAATAATACTTTTTCATTTAGATTCTGTTTCACCAGCACTTAGTAGAAACCCAGAAAGAAGTTTATGTAAAATATCTATAACTAGAATAGATATTTCTATATATGACAATAAATTAAAGTATGAGAATGTAAGAAAATGAATTTTCTTAGCGGTCAGGGAACAGGTGAGATGAGGTGGAGAAAGATTTGCTGAATAAGAGTAGATAGGTTCATGGGAAAAGTTACACACACCTCCAGCAGAGCCAAACCCACTGCCACCTAACCCGAGCCCCAGCCGGGCCCCGCCCCGTGCCCCGGCCCCGCCCCGCGGCCCGGCCACGCCCCGCGCTCAGGCTCCGCCCCGCATCCACGCCCAGCCGGGCATCCCTACGGAGGGAGCTCCGCAGCTGCAGAGAACCGTCTGCAATGCTGGGAGTTCCCTGCCCCTGAACCCCAGGGCAGGGTGGTTGCAGCGGCGGAGCGGCTGGGCCAGGAAAGATGGCCGCCCTGACGACGGTCGTGGTGGCGGCGGCGGCCACCGCGGTAGCCGGGGCTGTGGCGGGGGCAGGCGCAGCCACCGGGAACGGCGTGGGAGCAGCGCCGGTGCCGCAACAGGTAAATCGAGGAGGATCGGAACCTCTCTGGTGGCGGGCGTAGGCCCGAGGGGCCTGCAGGCCCGGGAGGTGGGATGGGGCCCCGACGCTTACTGAACAGGTGTCCTCAGCAGCGCGGCCCCGAGGCGCAATGTTAGCCTCCCTTTGCTCGAGGCCTGGCACACCCCGGGCGTTGCTCTTTGTTCGCCAGGGCGTTTAACTGCTTTTACTGAGAGCCACCTCCGAGTAGTTTTGGAGTCGAAGATGACCTGGATGGAAACCCTGGCTCTGTCGTTACCTAGTCTGTGATAGGAACATACTTATCCTCTAGGCGACTCAGTTTCTTCCGTAAAGAATTGGAGCTGGTAATATGCACCTTCCTGAGCTGTGGGCATTGTGTCTGGGAATCCCCTGGTACAGTGCTTGGTTGGGGAGAGATTTCGTGCGGAGTAATTGGTGGCTGGTCTATTATTGTACCTGTGCTGGGAACACCAGGTGGAATCAACAATAGGATGGTCCTAGGCAGATGTGTTTCCAAAGATCCTTTTGAGACCCTTCTCCACAGTGAGGACCAGAGGATCCAGGAGAATTGTTGGATCCAGCTGCTCAAGCCAAAGATCTTGATGACTCTTATTCTCTCATAACTAAAGCACGGGCAATTCCTGTCTGTTCCACCTTCAGAATAAATGCAGAATCCCACTCTTCTCACCACTACCCTTGTCCACGCCATCATTTCTCCCTGGCTGAAATACTTTCCTAATTGGTTTCTATTCTTCCACTTTTGCCTTTCTAAAGTATTCTCAATAGCCAGGGTGATTCAGTCCAGTAATGATACTCTTCTGCTCAGAAGACTCCAAGAGAGTCTTGATCTCACTCGGCCTATGAGCTGCCCCCCTCTCCCCTTCCTGTCACCTCATCTCCAGTGCCCTGCTCTGAGTCTGTTGCAGCCCTTCTGGCTTCCTGGTGGTCTATCAGACACACCAAGCACTCTCCTACCTCAGGAGCTGTGTAATTGCTATTCCTTCTGCTCAGAAGGCTCTTCCCCATGGTTAGCACTGTCACCGCCTTCAAATATCTTTGTTCAGATGCCATCAGCTCAGTGATTCTTTCTATGACCTCCCCAAACTGAATCCCCTTACCCAGCACAGCCTGTCCCCTTTCCTGGTTTTCTTTTTCTTCATAACACTTATTACCGTGATATATTACATATTTTATACCTATTTTTTTAATGTCTTTCTCCATCCACCACCCACCCTTGGGAATGTAAACTCTATGGGGGCAGAAACTTTTTTCACTGTTGTATTCCCAGCACCAAGAATTGTGCTTGTTTAGTCCTGGAACATAGTAGGTGCTCACTAAATATTTGTGGATTAGTCCAAACCTGAAGGAAGGCTGCTACAAACTGAGAACATGTTTCATCTTTTTCTTCCTCTAAGGAAATGCGGTGTCTTTTCTTATGTAAATTCAAGAAATTCCATCTCAGGCAAATTTTCTCACACATCCTCTATAATTCTCTTTATTATTCTAACTCTGGCCCAAATGACTCAGGAAAAATATACAATATATGAAAACACATAATATGTAAAGTAGTTTATAAATGCTTTAAAAATATTTTTTAAATATATGACCTTAGTGGGTTAGCCCTCTTGCTGGCTTTCTCCATGAAAACTTTCTGCTTTACTTTAGCTCAAAGCGATTTTCCCCCTAAATTCTTATAACCATGTTTCACCTCCTGATTTGCAGTTCTTACAAGTTGCTTAATATTATTACTGATGTAAACTTTTATCACTCCACTATGGTGATTCTCAGAGGTTTGCCTTTCCAGAGGTTGGATCAGAAATCACTGTGGAACTGTTTCCAATGTTGTATCAGTCCCTGACATTTTGCAATGTCTGGAGACATTTCTGGTTGTTCCAGTTGTGGGGGTGCTGTGGAGAGGTTGTGTGTGCCACTAACATCTAGTGGGTAGAGGCCAAAGAACAGCCCCCCACAATAAAAAATTATCTGGTCCAAAATACTAATAGTGCTAAGGTTAAGACACCCTGCTTTATACCCTCTCGCCACTTAGAGAAGGCAGAGCCTTATAGTCAACAGTTGCAGCGCTAATGGGGTAGAACTCCTGAAGGGTGTTTGGGTTTAAAAAAAAAAAAAGAATTAGAATCTCTGCTGTACCATATTGTGCTTTTTGAGGAGTTTAACTATGTGTTATCCATCTTTGTATTCCCCCCCCACACACAATAGTACACTCAAATTCTATAGTCTAACACCAAACTTGAAGCTGAGAAATTCAACATCAGGATGCTGTCAGGGTTGCGAGGCCTCTCTTCCTGGCTTGTGGACAGCCACCTTCTTGCTATATATGCCTGTGCACATGCAGAGACAGAGAGAGAGAGAGAGAGAGAGAGAGAAATCTGGTGTTGTCTCCTCCTCTTCTTATTAAGGTACTAGCCCTATTGGATTAGGACCCCATCCTTATGACCTCATTTAACCTTAATTACCTCCTTAAAGGCCCTATCTCCAATTATAGTCACAAGGGAGGTTAGGGCTTCATCATATGAATTGGGGGTGGGGGCACATAATTCAGTGTGTAGCATTTCTCTTAAATTATTTTGGAGTGATTATCTTTGAAGATTTAGAAATATTTCATATGGTATTTTATCCTGTAACCTTCATAGGTTGTGGAATCCCATAACATTCTCATCCATTATGAAAAATAATAATGTACTCCATGCTTTTTAATATTTGTGTATCATTTGTTTATATTCCCCCTCAGCCATTGCCTTCCAAGACTGAAGACTACAAATATCTTTATCCTCCTCTCAAATGCCATTTCTCACTTGATCATTTTAGCTGTTGAATTCTGACTTTTTGGGAAATATCTCTAATAGTATCACACTAGTGTATGGTTTTGTTCTAGGATAGGGCTGCATCTTCTGTTGTTTTTTGTTTGTTTGTTTGTTTCTAGTTACCTCCTTGTAATGGTCTATATTTTATGACACTTTACAGTGCCTGGAGTAGTCTTTCAGTAATAACTACATTCCTTCACTGACTTGAAATGATTACTTAAAACAGATTTTCTCTAGATCATACACAACCATACGACTGCGTGTATGGCCGGGTATAGTAGACTGAAGAATGCACACCACCCCCTGCCATAGAGAGTCACATCCTAATCCCTAGCACCTGTGAATATTTGACCTTATATGATAAAGGGGACTTTGCAGATGTGATTAAATTAAGGATCTTGAGATGGGGAGATTATCCTGGATTATCTTCATGGGCCAGTATATTCACAAAGCTCCTTTTGAGAGGGAGGCGGGAAGAAAGAGCCAGTGATGGGAGATGTGATGATGGAAGCAAGAGGATGAAGTGATTTGAGGAAGGGACCAGGAGCTCAGGAATGAAGGTGGCCTCGAAAAGTTGAAAAAAGGGTAAGAAAGGGTGTTCTCCCCTGAAGCCTCCTAAAAGAATGCAGTCCTACCAACATCTTAATTTTACTTGTGACCTCCAGAACTGTAAAAAATAAATTTGTGTTGTTTAAGCCACTAAGTTTGTTAGGGTAGCAACAGGAAATTAATACACCAGAGAAGACCTGAGTAGGCCTGGGATTTTATCTTTGGCTGACCTTGAAACTCTTTGCAGAAAGGGAGTGGAGGATAAGGTAGAGGTGTAAACTGCTGTCCCAAGTGTTGAAGGCATGCCTGGCACGCCCACAGTTCTCCTCCTAAGGCTTATTGGTTTAAGACATCTAAGAAAATCTCTGACCCAACCAATCATTAGCTGACAACTAAGCTAACCAAGCAGAGAGTTCAGTGCCATGCAAACAGAAAACAGACTTTACTGAATTTGTTTAGGAAAGTGACTAAACAAACAGCAGCAACAACAAACCTTTGGGGGAAAGAATTTCATTTTCAGAGTTGCCACATTATGTTATTTAACAGGTCCAGTTTTTAACAACAACAACAACAAAAATGGTCCACATACAGGAGAATTTTTTTAAAAGGCAGTGAGGTAGACTTCCCTAAGGAAGACTACATGTTGGATGTAATAGACAAAGATTTTAAATCACCTATTTTAAATATGTTAAGGAAACCATTTCTAAAGAACTAAAAGTGTGATAACGATGTCTCACCAAATAGAAAATATCTATAAAGAGATAAAAATTATAACAAAGGAATTAAATAGAAATTCTGGAGTTAAAAAGTACAATAACTCAAATGAAAAATTCACTAGAGGGACTCAACACTAGATTTAAGCTGGCAGAAGAATCAGTAAACTAGAAGATAGGTCAATTCATATTATCCAGACTGAGGAACAGAAAGAAAAAAATAATGAAGAAAATGAACAGAGCCTCAGAGACCTGTGAGACACCATCAAGCATCATGTATAATGAGAGTCCCAGAAGGAGAGGAGAGAGGAAGGGGTAATATTGGAAGAAATAATAGATGAAAAATTCCCAAAATTGTTAAAAATATTATAATCTATATGTTGTTGGAACTCAGCAAACTCCAAATAGAATAAACTCAGAGAGATCCATACCTAGACACATCATAATCAAACTGTAGAAAGACAAAAACAAAAAGAAATTTTTCACATAAAAGGGATTCTCAGTAAGATTAGTGGCTGATTTCTTATCAGAAACCTTGGACTTCAGAAGGCAGCAGGATGACAGAATGGTAAAAGAGAACTGTCAACCAAGAATTCTATGTCCAGCAAAATTACTCTCTAAAATAAAGGATACTACATCAAACTAGAAAGCTTCTACATAGCAAAGGAAACCAGCAAAATGAAACAGCAACCTACTGAATGGGAGAAAATATTTGCAAATCATGTATCTCATAAGGGGTTAATATCCAAAATATATAAAGAACTCATACAACTCGCTTCTGCTGCTCCTGGAGCTGCTTGTGTGCTCGTTTGGTGCGGACCTGGTACCTCTTTTGTGAAGCGCCAGCTAAGGAGACTCTGGTGCTCGCCATGGCTGATGAAAAGCCCAAGGAAGGAGTCAAGACTGAGAACAACGATCATATTAAGTTGAAGATGGCAGGGCAGGATGGTTCTGTGGTGCAGTTTAAGATTAAGAGTTATACACCACTTAGTAAACTAATGAAAGCCTATTATGAACAACAGGGTTTGTTGATGAGGCAGATCAGATTCCGATTTGACGGGCAGCCAATCAATGAAACAGACACAGCTGCACAGTTGGAAATGGAGGATGAAGCTACAATTGATGTGTTCCAGCAGCAGACAGGAGGTGTCTACTAAAAAGGGAACCTGCTACTTTACTCCAGAACTCTGTTTCTCCAGACCAAGAAGACATTCTCAATTAGAAAACTGCAATTTGGTTTCAACACATCTGACTACTACAGTATAGTTTTCTCCATTCTTTCATTTTCCCCTTCCCCATTCCTTTATTGTACATAAAGTAACTGATGTATGCGCACAAGCATTTGCATTTTTTTTTTAACTAAATGGCCAGGTATGTTTTGATCGACATCAAAAGGAGATGGGATGGGGGAAAATACTGGTTCTGTGAAAATACCCCCTTTCTCCATTAGTGGAATGCTCATTCAGCTCTTATCTTTATATTCCAGTAAGTTATTTTGCTCTCACTGTTTAACAAAAACAGAACAACATAAAAATCCTTGCATACCTTGTTTGATTGGAGAATTTTAATGTTTTTCATTTATCATTGTAAAACCAAGGACAATTTTATAACTTCTTTGTACGTAGCTGTTACATGTAGGGCAATCTGTCTTTAAGTAGGGGTAAATTACTCTAAAAGAAATGAATCCTAGATAGTTTTCCCTTCAAGTCAAGCGTCTTGTTGTTTAAATAAACTTCTTGTTTAAAATGAAAAAAAAAAAAAAAAGAACTCATACAACTCAAGAGCAGAAAAACAATACAATTAAAAAATGGGCAGAAGAAATAAACTGACATTTTCCCAAAGAAAACATACAAATGGCTAATAGGTACATGAAAAGGTACTCAACATCATTAATTACATCAGGGAAATGCAAATTGAAAACGACAGTGAGATATTACCTCATACTTGCTAGAATGGCTGTTATCAAAGAGACACGAAGTAACGAGTACAGAATTAGTGGACCAGAATTATTTCTCCAAAGATGTGGAGAAAAAGGAACCCTTGTGCACTGTTGGTGGGAATGTAAGTTGGTGCGGCCACTATGAAAAATAATACAGAAGTTCCTCAAAAATTAAAACTAAAACTACCATATGATCCAGTAATTCCACTTCTAGGTATTTATCCAAAGGAATCAAAAACATTAACTTGAAAAGATATATGTACCCCATGTTCATTGTAATGTTATTTACAATACCCATCAATGGATGGATGGATAAAACTATCCCCTGAGAAACTCCATTACTGACATTTCATCTCTGAAAAAAAATTCCACCTTCATCTTTTACCTTTTTTTGTTGTTGTTAATCCTCACCAGAGGATATTTTTTCCATTGATATTTTTTTTAGCGAGAGTGGAAAGGAAGGAGGGAGGAGGGAGAAAGAGAGAGGGAAACATCGATGTGAGAGAGACACATCAATTGGTTGCCTCTGGTGCATGCCCCAACTGGGGCTGGGGATTGAACCTGCAACTCAGGTTCATACCCTTGACCAGAAATTGAACCCGTGACCCTTTGGTATGTGGGCCGATGCCCTAACCACTGAACCACATCAGCCAGGGCCATCTCACCATTTTTAATATTGAGGATAAATTTGTGTGTGTGTGTGTTTTTAATGCAGAATGATGGCTGTTTTGGTACGTCAGGTGGAATTCATCCTTTTCAGCTTCAAAACTGGAAACAGAAAGCTAGTCGGCCTAAGAAAGCAGAATTCATACGCACAGCAGAAAAATTTAAAAATCTGTAAGTACAAGAACCATTATCTTCAAATAACACTACTAACCATTTTACTATGAACATGGTATAATGTTAATTCTACTCCACCCTGTCCAATCTCACATTTAGTTACAATTCTGGTCACTAGCCTTTCAAATATAAAACAAGGTCCATCGGCACATTATGATTAGGCTAATTGAGAACTTTTAATTGGTAGTGTGTATGTATTTTTCTTTAAATAACTAGTTGTATGTATTGAATGTTCAATGTTGCCAGCTCCTCATGACATGATATGTATCATGAGGAATGATAAAAGAATTAGAACTCAGAGCACTCAGCCCTACCCTATAGTTGAGAACTTTATCAAAACACTGCTTTGAAGTTATACAGTATCAATTTGCTAAAGAACCCAGAGTAAAAGAAACTTGTAAGAAATGGTCTCTGGACCAGAATTAGTGGCAGTTGTCTGTTTCGAAATTCTACCAATAAAAAAGTATACTGTTTGAAATTTGAAAAGTTATGCTATATTATAGTTTTGGGAGATTGAATTATCAGTTGCATTTACATAATACTTATATAGTACTTTTGATACTCAAAATTTGAGAATACACAGTTTTATTTTCTTTGATTTCCAAAATGTATTACCTTAGCTAGAACTGGACTCTAGGTTAGGGGTTCCAGTTTATGTTTCTCTCTAGATAGGTAATCTACCAAACTGTTAATGTCCATATATAAAGCAAACCGGTAGATTATGCCAGTATTGATAACTTATCTACCAGTATGTACTGGTTTTACAGCTTTGATTAGGCTTTCTTCATCTGTTACAAGGTTTTAGAAAAACTCATTGGAAGAATATTAGAAAAATCCACTGGAAGAATATTTCTATCCAGCAATTCTCATTGCATACAAAGAAAAAAAAAACACAGTTTATAATATAATTCTGTTTTATTTTCAGAATAGGTAATCCTATTCACATGGTTCAAAAATCCACACATATCAAAGGGTACACAGTGAAAGGTCTGTTTAACCCGTGACTCCAGACACCCACTTCCCCTCCCCTCACACAACCACTATTTTTAGTTTCTTGTGTGTCATACCACAGATATTTTATAATCTGTGCTTATAAAGAAATAAAAATACATACTCATATTTTGTGTTTTTTATATAAATGGTAACATCTGTCCTGGATCTTGTCAGGTGTGATGATGGCATTATAGTGATGTAAGTCAAATATCTATAATCTCTAGAGATGCACACTGAAGTATGTTGGGGTGAAATTACATAATGTAGTGGATTTAATTTAGAATACTTAAGCAAGCAAAAAAAAGAAAAGAAAAGAAAAAGAAAGAAAGAAAGAAAAGAAAAGAATGATAGATGAACCAAGAAAGGAAAAATATAAAATTATTGAATCAGAGTGATATGAGGAGTATAATATCATTTGAGGGTAAACAAGGGGAGTAAATCTACCATTTTCTACTTTAGGTATGATTACCATTTTCATATAAACTCTTTGTTATAAAAAGAGTTTGTCTTGGAGATCTTTCCTTATCATGGAACACAGTACCACCACATTGTGGTCCACTGTATGATTGTGACATAATTTATTTAACCTACCCCTTAGTGATGGATGTTTAGGTTATATTCAATCTTTTGTTATAACAAACAATGATGCAATTAATTGCAGTATCCATGTAGGTCCACATCATTTTGCATATGTGTCAGTGTATCTTTAGGAAATATTCCTAGAAGTAGAAATGCTGAGTCAAAGGTATATGAATATGCGCGTGATGTATTGCCAAATTGTCCTTCATCGACAATTTACGATTTCACCAACAATGTATGAGAAGACCTATTTTCCCACAGTTTTGTCATTAGAATACATTATTTAAACTTGTGATTTTTTTGCCAGTCTGATAGATGTACAGTGTTACCATGGGATAGTTTCAATTTTCATGTCTTTTATTGTGAGGTTGAGCATTTTTTCATATGTTTGGCAATTTGCCTCCATTATTATCTTTTGAATGTCTTTATAGGTTACTATTTTGACTCCAGGAATGGCAAAACATAACTTACTGTCAGAGCATATCCTGTGTCAATGCTAGAAATTTCTATTTGATCATAGTAATTTCCCCACCCCCAACTGGAGCCTCTGTGGGCTTCCCAGTTTTCAGCACAGGACTCCAGTAGCCACCCTCAATCTATTAGAATTGACCTGCATGCAGGCTGAAACCTATTTGACATCTCTGTTCTACCCATTGCTTCCTCTCGAAAAGACAAGTGCTAAGTTATGATCCCTTCAGTCTTTGGGGCAGCAGGTAGGGCCTGGAGCAGTCTCATCTGTTTTCCCAAGCATGCCTTATAATATCAAATTTTTCTCTCTGTGTGCCAAAGTGAAAAAGATTGGGAGCTCTACCTCAGATAATCGCTCCTCAAGTTGTATGAAATTAAGTCAATGGCCAGAGATACTCTGCCACTCCTTAAATCCAGGGTTATTGGAGAAGTGTTAATATTAATTTCCATCTTCTGGGAGAAAGAGGACAGGTGTTGAGAAAATAAATTTCTCTGTCCAACGAAAAAAATTTCTTGATAGTACAATAGTTCTGCGCTTGTTTTGTTTTACCCCAGGATTCAAACTAACATTAGACCTTCTTACTGGTAGATGGACTAAATTAAAGAAGCTATGAAGTAAATATAGTCAATATCCCTTAAATATACTAAAATTTCTGTCTTCACAGATGGCTTGTCTCTTGAAGTTTTAGTTGTATTGATAATATTAGTAACTTGCATTTCCATAGTACATTTTTACTATGTAAAGACCCCTTGTATATATTATCTGATATGATGCTAACCACAGCCCTGTTAGGTAGTGGAGAGCTGTTATCACTCACATTTTAGTGACGAGGAGGTTCATCCCAGGAAGGGTAAGTGTCTTGGTTCAGGTTATAAAGTTAACAGTATCTTCTATTGAAAGCAGCCATAGCGGCCACTCTCAGGCCACAGGGAGATTGAGTTGGAATCAATACTCAAAGGTTTATGTGTTTTCAAAGCAAATCTGTGACTGCATTTTCTTAAATTAACACTTTAAAATTTAAATTACTTGTGATTTTCATTGAGCTTAACTCTTTCTAACTACTTATAGTCATATTTTTACTCCTTAGATGAATGAATCCAAATATAATGTTCTGATTATTATAAGTGTCTTCATATTTTAAACAATTAAAAATATATTTAAGTCATATTTATACCATTTGTTTCTTTTCCTAAAGAGTTATTAACATAGAAAAAGATAAACACAGTCATTTCTACAACCAAAAGAGTGACTTCAGAACTGAGCATAATATACTGGAAGAATTGGAAAATAAATTGATTAACAGCAGGAAAACAGAAAGTAAGTTGAGTTCATGATGAACAAAAACTGTTGAGTGATATAAAGTTGTAATATTGTGCTTTGTATTTGTGCATTGACTTATATTTTCTATCAAGATACTTTCTAGTTAGTAATGAGTTTGTCTCTTAGGGATATGCATTTATTTTGTCAGGTTACTATTTAGTGATTCTGGCTGGATTGTTTTCTATGTGTATTTCTTACAATTTAATAGGAAAAAGAGGATTTTGGTTTTTGGTTGCAAACTAGTTAATGTTATTAAAATTTCTTAAATAGAAATTAATTCCTGGGCTATCTGGTCTTAGCTCCTTACCGTGGTACTATTGACTGGGACCTGGACTAAGAAAAAAGCCACAGAGTCAGAACCCATACTTAATAACAGTATGAAGTGATCAGGTCACATAATCCCGAAAACCTGAGTTTACTTTCTGTGATATAACACCTACCATTTCTATGTCAGGGGAGCTGTCCTGTGCATTCCATGAGATGATATATGAGAAAGTCCCTCAGATTGTACAGAAAATGTTGTGTTGTTTGCTATGAATATCAGTCACTGTTAATAGAATACTAAATGTTGGTCTTAAAAAAGAATTCTACAACAATACCTTAGATTTTAGATGTTGAAAAATTCTTAGGTTATAATAAAAAAACTGCTTAGCATTGCTTAAAGGAAAAATAATGGTTATCAACTAACTAAGCTTTATAAAATACTGACTTATATAAAATTATATTGCTTATGGTAATTCCTTATAGCCAATTAAAAGAAATTCTTAAGTTTTTTTCTTTCAGAATATAAGATTGCACTAGTTTAAAAAGTCATCTTTTGTCAAGTAGTGGCAAGAATCATTCTCCTTCTTCTATTTGAATGACAACAGGACCTAGTATAAAAACCAAGTTTTTGGTTGTCCTCTTTGATTGGTAGAGATCTCTAAACATTCTCTTGTTTAGTATTTCTTAAATTCCCTCAGTTCTGAGAGGCTGCTCTTTCTCTCAGTTATGCCACTAACTAGAGTGTCTCCATTCTCTGTATTTTAAATCACTTCATTTTCTCTTTTTAAGGCAACTTTATTTTTATCTTTTTATTTCTTTTTCTGCTACACTTTTGCCTCTCTTTATTCACACTTTGTGTTTATCTTATCTAGGAGAGGAAGGAATGCACTTACTATAAGGATATATTACGTGTGTGTGTGTGTGTGTGTGTGTGTGTGTGTATATATATATATATCTCCCCATATTACAGCCCAGAAGTAGTAAATACCTTTTCCTTACCTCAGATATCATGCCACAATTTTAGCCTGCATTTATGTAACATTGTATTTCAGTGGTTTGCCTATATAGAGTGGTAGTTCTAAATGAATCAATAAAAGTTCACTTGCCCTTTAGTACACGGTGTCACTGTAGCTGATCAAACTGTGGCAAAAATGAAACAAAAACACTCTCCTAATTACTTTACTAGAGAAGTTTCTTGACTTAAAGTTCCAACAGTGAATAAGACCCTATAAAAATACACTGGATAACGTTTTTGCTTTTCTGGAACATTTAAATTTTGATTAAAAAACAAAACAAAAAACAAGCCAAAGTTACATATACATATTGAGGTTTTTTTTGGATATTAGCACTGGCTCCAGGCCTATAGGTAAACTTTAAAAAAAAAATTGCTTAGAAGGACTTTTAGACAGAGCTGCTTGGTGCTTCACTCATGAAAATATATATTTTTTAAATGGAGGGACATAAATAAAGTACCCAACGATGATAAAATAATATTACTATTATATACTATATTATACAAATATAGATGTATGAATGTAAATATATGATACTTGCCTAATAATTTAAATAAACATTAAAGTAAGATTATTACTTCAGAAAGGGAATATAAAAGAGGAATCCAGTCTTTCTGCTGCTGACATAGAACATCTGAAGAGACCCTCCTCTGTTTTTCAGGCTTTTATTGTGGGCCCAACATTTCAGGCTGGTCCTTTGGATGAGCTTGGCAGCCTATAGTGTAGATACCACTGAATGGCACCAGAGGCACTTTATCAAGGCTGTGACAGTAACACTAGTGGGTATCACCAGTCCCTGCTCAGAGAATGTAGTTAGATTAAATTAATTCTCATTAGGAAGTTTGTCAGTATTCATAGAATTAATATTGTTTAGACAGTTTAATATTCCAAAAATAGAGTTGAGATATACTTCAAATTCTATTTCTATAAATTATAACAAATTAAAAACAAAAGAAAAATCTATTGAACGAAACATGACTAAGCCTAAGCTACCGATCCATATATTTAAAACAGTGTCCACACTCAGCCGGTGAGACTCAGTGGTTGAGCATCAACCCAAGCACCAAGAGGTCGCCAGTTCGATTCCCGGTCAGGGCACATGCCCAGGTTGTGGGCCAGATCCCCAGTAGGGGGCGTGCAGGAGGCGGCCAATCAATGTTCTCTCTCATCGATGTTTCTATCTCTCTCTCTCTCTCAAATCAATGAAGAAAAAAACAAAACAAAACAGTGTTCAATAACTCAGTCTCCACAGAGGAAAATAAAATACATTTCCTTGGCACAGGTTATAGTAAGATTTAACCCATTGTGCTTTTAAGTATTGGAGGAAATTGAGAGTTGCTTTATTTAGAGAACAGGTACTTATTAAAATGTGCAGGCTGTTTTGACACTTAAGTAACCATCTTTTGTTCATTATTTAATTGCTCTTGGCTATCTTTTACTAAGTAAAGATGATCTGTCTGAGGTGTGGAATCCTGAATTGTAACCATGTTTGTCATAGAATTATTTTAAAGCACATACTTCTTCCTTATAGGAGCAAAAATCCAGCAACAATTGGCCAAAATACATAACAATGTAAAGAAACTTCAGCATCAGTTAAAAGATGTGAAGCCTACACCTGATTGTAAGTACATTTAGATTTTATATTCTTTCTTATATATTAGTATTTTCTATTGTTCATTAGAAAAACATATAATTTTCTAATACGAATTTTTCTATTTGGCATTGATGGAACTAAGCCCTACCTTATTGGTTAGAGACTAATAAGGATACATTGGAAAACTGTACCATCTGACATTTACATAGTTTTTTATCTTTAAAATGCTATAAATCCTTTCCTGGCCAGGTGGCTCAGTTAGTTGGAGCATGGTCCTATACACCAAAAGATTGTAGGTTTGATTCCCTGTCAGGGCACACACCTGGGTTGCGGGTTCAATCCTCAGTTGGGGCATGTATGGGAAGAAACTGATCGATGTTTCTCTCTCACATCAATGTCTCTCTCTCTCTCTCCCTTTCTTTCTCTCTCCCTTCCTTCCTCTCTAAAAATCAATAGAAACATATCCTTGGGTGAGAATTTTTTTAAATACTATAAATCCTTACAAATTATAAAGTGGGCAGAACAGATATTAGGATCATTTATAAGATGGAGAATCTGTGTTATGGAAAGATTCAGATTCAGCCAATGAAGAGGAAAAAAGACTGATTTCCTGATTCTTAGCCTCATGGTTTCCCCATCATTTGCTTTTTGAAATAATTATCTTTTAGAGGCATTTCGAATACAAAGAAATGGTTAAATAGTATTGAGGCAAATACTAGGCATTTGTGAAAAACAAAATTGTATCCTTACCTCTCTTACATTAACATTCATTCCTGAAGGATCGAAGCAGTCAAGTGCTCAAGATGAATGGATTTAAGAATCAGACAGATGTTGAGTCAAATTCTTGATCTATCAGTTATGTGGTTTTAAGCATGTTACTTTATTTTTCTGAGCTTTTACTTCATCAGCTCTAAAATGCAAATAACCACAGGACCTAACTCATAGGTTTGTTGGGGACATGAAGTGAGACAGTACACATAAAGCACTTGTGCATAGCATGGTAAGCACTAAGAAATGGCAAATACGAATATTATAGTTTGCTCAATTAATACATGAAACGATAAAAATACTAGAAGAGAACATGGGTCAATATTTTTATAATTGTGTTATAGTTTATAATAATAACAAAGATCAGAAACCATAAAGAAAAAAGTGACTACTTAAAAAACACACACACAGCCCGGCCAGTGTGGCTCAGCGGTTGAGCGTCGACCCATGCACCAAGAGGTCGCTGGTTCGATTCCCGATCAGGGCACATGCCCAAGTTGTGGGCCCGATCCCCAGTGGGGGGCATGCAGGAGGCAGCCAATCAATGTCCTCTCTCATCGATGTTTCTATCTCTCTCTCCCTCTCTCTTCCTCTGTCTCTAAAATCAATAAAGAAAAAAAAATTGAATTAAAACACACACACACAAACCCATAAGCAAAGTTAAAAGGCAAGTTAGGAAAATATTAGTGATATATATGTAACTTGAAAGCTAATATACATAATATATAAAGAGTGCCTACAAATTAAAGCTACAAAGGTAAATAACCTAATAGAAAAATGGGCAAATATTATAAGGTCCATTTTATAGTGAAAGAACTACAAAAACACATAAGAAAAAAGTGTGTAGTCTTATTAACGATCACAAAATAATGTCTTAAATCAATGACAGTAAATGTTTGCCTTTCATTTTGGAAATGATTAAAAGTACCTGGGGAGGAACACTCTCAGGAACTGTAAGTTGGTAGAACTTCTTTGAAGGACAATGTGATGGTATTTAGCATACTGGAAAATAAGCATAGTTTTCTATTTAGCATTTCAAGTTTTATCAATTCTCTTCTAAAATATTTATTTGAGCATGCAAAAAATACATGCAAAGATATTTATTACAGTATTGCATCTATTTTTTAAAATATGTTTTTATTGATTTTTTAGAGAGAGAGGAAGGGAGAGAGAGAAACATCGATGTGAGAGTGAGAGAGAAACATCGATTGGCTGCCTCCTGCACACCCCCCACTGGGGATTGAGCCCACAGCCCGGGCATGTGCCCTGACTAGGAATCGAACTGGGACTTCTCAGTCTATCGGACGACACTCAATCCACTGAGCCACACCAACCGGGAAGTATTGCATCTATTTAAAGGTTGATCAATTGGAAAATTACTTAATGAATTGGGGTTGATTTAGATAATAAAATAACATGTACCCAGTTAACCACAACATTTTGTTCAATAAAAACTTCAAATTACAAAATAGTATATGTAGTATGAAACATTTTTTTTGTAAACAATAATAATATTTAATGATATGTGTACATAGGAAAAATTTGTAATAAAAATTGTAATACAAAATTATAATCATAAAAATTAGCTTTTTATAAGCACATTTTTCTTATCCTTTAGTCTAAAAAATATTTTTAAATTATGGGAACAGTCGTTTTTTCCTTAATATTTAATTCTTAGTCATACTGAAATGATATAACATAAGTTCTCTCTTTTTTTTTTTTATAGTTGTTGAAAAGCTCAGAGAAATGATGGAAGAAATCGAAAATGCAATTAACACTTTTAAGGAAGAACAGAGATTGATGTATGTTTTAAATGTATTTTAATATAAGATTATTGACCTATATATATATTTCCAATAACTCTCCACTAGGTTGTTATACATAAACCATTTTATTGTTATATATTTAATATTAGTCTTACGCAAAAGCAACATAACACGTTTCTTCTTTTGTTTTAGGTTTTAGATTGCTTTTCATGTTTATTATTTTTCTTTTTAAAATTATTTTTCTTTATTGATTTTTAGAGAGAGAGGAAAGGAGAGGGAGAGAGAGATAGAAGAGAGAACATCTATTAGCCGCCTACTGGGCCCACAACCTGGGTGTGCCCTGACCTGGAATTGAACTAGCAACCTCTTGGTGGTCAACCACTGAGCCACACCGGCCGGGGCTTTTCATGTTTAAAGTGAATTTTCATTTATATCTGGACACTGTAAAATCTCATAAGAATTTGAAAGATTGTTTTATTCTCTGAGGAAACTCAAGACTTAGATTTATAAATGTTAATAATGTTAATAATGTTAAGTGGAGAAGATGACATGAAAAGAGCAATAAATTAAATAAGAGGAAAAAAGTAAAGGGTTAATATGGATTGATTTGTATCTTATTATTCAAACTTTGTTTTTGAAATTTTAGATATGAAGAGCTTATTAAAGAAGAGAAAACAACTAATAATGAGTTGAGCGCCATATCAAGGAAAATTGACGCATGGGCTTTGGCGAGTTCAGAAACAGAGAAAGCTTTCAGAGCAGTGTCAAGCAAAGTTCTTGTAGACAAAGTAACAGCACCGAGTACTCTTCCAGAAGAAGTGGTAGATTTTGAAAAATTCCTTCAGGAAACAGGAGGGCGACAAGGGGGCTGGGATGATTATGATCACCAGAACTTTGTAAAGGTGAGAAACAAACATAAAGGGAAGCCGACCTTTCTGGGAGAAGTTCTAGAACACCTTCCTGGAAGAACACAGCATGAAGTTCACCAGCATGAGAAATGGTATCAGAAATTTCTGGCCCTAGAAGAAAGAAAAAAAGAGGTAATGATAATTATAATAGCGATTGTAATAGCAATGGTTTGTTGTATATTTCCGTGTTCCAGGTCCTGTGCTAAACTCTTCACATTATTAACTGTACAACAACTCCATGAGGCATATCACAGTTTTTCACCCCATCTTATAGAATGTGAAACAGGCACTGACTGAGAAGTTAAGTAACTTAACTAAAGGAACTACAGTTGGACTTTCTCAAGGCCAAACATTTCTACCCCAAGAAATAATAGAGTGGGCCAGAAAACTTCTGATTGTGGGCAAAACCCTCTGTGTCCACCAGAAATGTGGGAAATCCAGATCTACTCAGGCGTTTGATAAAAGGCATCTTACCAGCAAAGGCCACATGGTTTTCAATAAAAAATAAAGAGGCAATAGAAAAAATTATTTGGCTCTTCTAAGTTTCATTGAGATTTGGAACTTTAGCCCTATTGCTTATTTGAAAAGACTCAAAATTTTGACTACCCCAGAGAAAAGAGGAACTCTTAAGTGTAGCAAATATCTAAAAAGTACAGTTTTCACAAAAATATTCTTCTGGCTCTGGTTTAGTTAGGACTTCTCAATCTTGGCACAGTTGACTATTTGGGCTAGATAATTCTTTGCTGTGACTACTGTTGTGTGCATTGTAGGGTGATTGGCAACATTCCTGGCTTCCACCCACTAGATGCTAGTTAAAAAATGTCTCCAGACATGGCCAAATGTCCCCAGGGGACAAAAATTACCCCTACTTGAGAACCATGGGTTTAGATACTTGAAGTCAGAGTCATATTTTTTGTAGACTTCAGCTATTATAAACTTCAACTCAGTTGATGTAACAGCAGAAGTATTACTATTAAACAGATGACATACATAAGGAGCATTAAAGAAATAATTGATTCCATGTTTAGTCTAAATTTTTAGAGGAAATAGCTTGGGTTTATTGTTTATCTCTCCTACATAAGTTAAATATAGGAAGATTAAAATTGGGGACTTGAAGAAAAATTTTGAAACATAAGTCATTTTTAAGAATTCAAAAAAAACAAGCTATTAGGAATTATTTGGGCTTTTTTCCTGGATACTGAAAACATGGAGTCCCTAGACCAGCAAAATGGTCCATGGACTGGCAAAATCAGCATCACCTGGGAACTTGTTAGAACTTACCAGGCCCTAGCCATAGACTTAATCTAAACTCTGGGGATGGGGCCCAGGAATCTGTGTTTTAGCGTGTTCTCTAGGTTGTTTTGTTATAAGCTAAATAAAGTTAAGAACCACCTCTCCAGGGAGAAAGAACAGACATAGTGCCTCATGTAATAAAGGTAAAGCACCTTGATTCTAGCTTACTCTTCTTGTTCCCAACCACTGTTTCATGATACCTGATAACTGACTGAATGTAAGGGCGAGGTAGGGCTATGAAAGTGGAGGTGCCATTTACTGAAGTAGGACATGTTGGAGGAGAAGAAGGAAATTGGGGAAAGCATCAAAATGTAGTTTTAAATCTACTCAGTTACGATGCTGAGTAGGAGATTTACCATTTTTATCTCCATTTGCCTAAACTGAGATAAAGTCGTCCCTCGCCACTTCGTGCTTCAAAGTTCGCAGCTTCACTCTATCGCGGTTTTTTCAAATATATTCATTAAAAAGTTGATCAAGACAGTGAAAATGATACAGCCTGCGCTCAGTTGTCTGAGTCAATTATACACCCCTGTATTACAATTAAAATTAAAATTACTGTACGTATGGCCTGTAGGCCTATGTATTTGAGCACCCCAGGAATCCTTCAAGGCCAGATGCAACCGCTAAAGTCTGGAACGGATTAACCGCGATAAACAAGGAACGACTACTTATTTTCAGACATGCTCTGAACTTTCTGACCTGAGTACCCTTGCTTATCTTATTCTCACTTTCTGGAATGTCCATTCTTTCTTTCCCCCTCAACTCCCAGCTATCAGAATCTGCCCAGATAAGATGCTGCTTCCTTCTTGCCCACTCAAACATAAGTAGTCCCTCCCAGAATTTCCTACTAACACTTTGTCCATACCTCTTTCATGATGTGCTATAGCACTAGATATATACACTAGAATATATTCTAGTATTTATGCATACATCTTATTTCACCTAGAACAGTGCTACTCAAACTTGGTCCATGGACTGGATGTTAGTTTGCAAACTGTTACTAGTCTTCAGTGAGATAAAGTGATTGAACTAGAATCAGCTACCCAGTTGGCACACTATTTAGTTCAGTTGACTTTTTTTTATAGAAAACTTTCTCATTGAAGGAAGCAGTACATTGATTTACATTCTGGCATGAATCCCTGATATTGTTGAGGACTGGCATGTTGAGTAGCACTGTACTAGATGGCATTTGGTATTACTTTAATCATCTAAGATTCCTATCACATTGCCTTGTATAGAATACACATAAGATAAAGATTTATTGAGTAAATGATACACCCTGAGGAAAGATGAGGGAATAGTTTCCTGACTTGAGGGTAAAGGAATTCAGTGGCTGTATCCTTTATGGCATAGAGAAGGTTGCTAGTATTTTAAATAATCTTTACATAGCCTATGTAGAGCAATGAAGCTAATTTGCTTTTTTTTTTTTTTTTTTTTTACACTTATGAAGTACTATGTCCCAGGCACTGACTCATTTAATCTTTACAATATCCCTGCTTCAGAGGTATTACCTATCACTTTTATAGATGAACAAAATGAAGACAGAGTACTTTAGTTATTCATCCAAGGTTACACCTAGTAAATGGCAAAGCCATGATTTGGTCCTAAATAGCCTGGCTTCAGAGCCCATGCTCTCAACCACACCACTCTTAATTCCTCTTCTGATGTTTGAACAAAGAAGAGACACTCAGAAAGGATTCTAAGCCTAGAAAGAGGATGTGGAAGCATAGTGAGATGCTCAGAGAAAAAGGATGTTTCCCATGAACACAAACAAATGAGGTAAAGTCCTTGTGAACCTGGGGGTTAAGAGAGAATGAGGAAGGCCAAAAGAATAAATCATTATTCAGTGTTTTAAGAGACACATTAATCTTTTAAAACAGACGTAGACAATATTGCACTGGTTAAAAAACAAACACATACTTGGAAACCTAAGCAACCAGCATCCTGCAATCAATATTCTTTCTAGAAAGGTGGACTTGAGGTTGTATTTTAAAGTGCTTTTGGTTATTAATAATATATTTCTCTTGCTATGTTCTCTTAATCAATTAGTCTATCCAGAATTGGAAAACTAAAAAACAACAAAAAAAGGAGGAAATTTTCAAGTTAAAGGAAAAGGCAGAGAACATAGCTATGCTTTTTCATAACAAACAAGAAGATAATCAAAAGCAAAAAGAGGAACAAAGAAAGAAGCAGAAATTGGCAGTGGAAGCTTGGAAAAAACAGAAAAGTATAGAAATGTCAATGAAATATGCTTCCCAGTTAAAAGAAGAGGAAGAGAAAGAGAAAAGACAGCAGAAAGAGCGCCAACGCCAGTTTAAACTAAAATTACTACTGGAAAACTACACCCAGCAGAAGAAAGAACAGGAAGAATTTTTAAGACTTGAAAAGGAGATAAGGGAAAAGACAGAAAGGGCAGAAAAAAGGAAAACCGCTGCTGATGAAATTTCCAGATTTCAAGAAAGAGTGAGTAAATATGTTTCCTAAACAGTTTTTCAGTGCTATATATAGATGTAGTAATTTCAGATTCAGTTCAGGAAAAGCTGAGTGCTTCTGATATATTAGGCTTCTACCTTCCAAAATGAGTAAGCCATGCTCCCTCGTTTCTGATAAATTAGAGTCTAGTGGGAAAGATAGATGTGCAAGTAGATTTCTGTATGATATGGTAAATAGTGCGGTGATTGAGGTGTGGACAGAGAATTTTAGGAGGTAGACATGCAGGGAGGGATGCTTACTTGCCACAGCTACTAGTACCAAAGAGAAGTAATACTTGAGTCTTGAAGGAGAAGAAAGGGGAGGTCTTTCCCAGCAGAGAGAATAACATGAATGATAGCTTGGAGGAGTGTAACAGTGGTTTGTGGAGGAAGCCATAAATACTTCAGTATTCTAAGGGCATCCAGTGGAAGATGGGAACCAGCAGGAGACAAGGCTGGAAAAGTAGCCACTGCCAGGCTACCTTTTCTTTGCCAAACTGACTGGTTTTTTTCCCCACAGGTGATTTCCTCACTTGTTCACTGTTCATCTCCCAACATAATAGAAGTTCCACAAGGGCAGAGGTTTTGTCCTTTTGTTCATTCCTGTAGCCTGTACATTGTAGATACTCAATGTATACTTAAAGGAATCAAGGTTATTGCTGAGAGGTAGGATTATAAGTGATTTTAAACAAATATATACAACAAAATGCTAATCAAGGAAAGATAGTATAATCTTATCAGACAAAGTGGAACTCAGTTCAAAGAGTATTAAAAAGACAAGCAAATGTATGTACTTTAAAATGAAGAAGTGTACAAATGAGATATAACTGTTATGAAATGTTATATGCATCAGAATACATAGTAATGATATTCATAGAGCAAAAATAACAAGGGAAGTCCAAAAAATAGACAACACATTATTAGTGGAATTTCTTTTAGTCTCTATTAATAGCAATAATCTCCCTAAATAACAAAATACCCCAAATATGAGAGATCTAAAACCAGACATATCTGAATTGATAAGTGAAAGTGGGCTTAACTCACCTATTAAAAGAGAAGGAGTTTTAGATTGAGCCATAAATAAGAGATATCAAAAAGAAAGTGATTCCAAAAAAGATGTGCATGTATTATATTTGTATTCAGAAGAAAATAAAGCTTTTACTCTTGTTGGAAAAGGTCAGTATTGAGGGAATGTTGATATTTAAGGTGATTTAAATTTACTTCCAAGCAACTACGCTTTGAAACAAATTCTAGTTAATTTTAGTTTACTAATGTTATCAATTTTTTGTTGATATATGTTTTTTAGGATTTACGTAAACTGGAATTGAAAATTCTTGATAGGCAGTCAAAGGAAGATGAAAAGGCAGATAAACAAAGAAGACTGGCAAAATTAAAAGAAAAGGTACTCTGTACTGAGATTAATTTATTTTTATTTTCCTAATTCCTTGATTTGTAAGGATACAAACATCTATTTCCTTTATATCCAGATTTTTTTCTGTATCATCTTCTTTGAAATTTATACTTATTTAGCATAGCTTAGTACAATTTAAGCAACTATTATTTGAATTCTACCATTCACATTATAAATGCCTCATTTTCTTTTATCCTATTTCTCTCTTCCTACTCTGTTCTTTTCTTCCTTGTTTCTATATAAGCCTCTATTTTAGATCTATGGCAGCTAGGAGCATTGCTTAATCTCAGTGGTGATACTCATAGCTAAAAATGTAGGTGACGCTCATGGATAAAACAGAGAACTAACGTGGTGATTTATCTTAAATTTACTGTCTAGCTATGTCACTAACACCTTTAGCTGCATCATATTTCCCTCGTAATAGAAACAGAATAAAATAATTGAACTAGAAAAAAATAAACTAAAGTAACAGTTTATTAATAGATTGATGTAGTCCAAATTTTATTTTAGCTATGTGAGCACAATGAGAAGTTTACTGAAGAGGTTATTAACAGTTTTATTATTCAGTTAATATTAAGTATTTTTCTTAAAACTGCTCTCTTAGTTAAGATCCTTACTAAGGATCTTACAAGTACAAACTTAATATTTCAGATATATTAACTGGCACTCATTTTACTTCTGATTATAGGTTGAAAACAATGTTAGCAGAGATTCCTCTAGGCTTTACAAACCTACCAAAGGTTGGGAAGAACGGACCAAAAAGATAGGACCAACAGGCTCTGGGCCGCTTCTACATATCCCACACAGGTGAAAAGGAGTTAGAATGGGTGTTCACTTTATAATAATTTAATAACTACATGTTTATATTTTATGCAACTTCTATATGTATTTTATAGTTTACAGTAAAAAGTTGATGAAAACCAAACATATATATATACATATATATATGTTTGTTTGTGTTTAATCCTCACCTGAGGACACTTTTTGCATTCATAGAGCGAGAGGGAGAGAGGGAGGAAGAGAGAGAACGAAGAAACATCGATGTGAGAGAGACACATCGACTGGCTGCCACCCACACAACCCCAACCAGGGCCAGGGACAAACTGCAACCGAGGTACGCGCCCTTAGCAGGAACCGAACCTGGGTCTCTCCAGACCACAGGCCGACGCTCTAACCGCTGAGCCAAACCAGCCAGGGCCATATATATTTTTTAAAGTTAACATTTAATCGGTGCAGCTCACTCTCAAGTTGGCCCACATTCACTTGGGTGTGTACTTTTCACTTCTTTCACCGTGGCACCCACACCCTGGCCTCCTTTTTCTCTACCTGTATAAAACTTTGCTTTATTAAAAAACAGTTAAACTAAAAAAAAAAGTTAACATTTAATAAGTTAAGATTTTTAAAAAATTTCCCATGTATTTATAATTGCTCTTCTCTCTCTTCTTCTCCTTAGGGCTATTCCAACCTGGAGACAAGGAGTTTAGAAAAGAATATGAGATAATGAAATTGGTATTCAGTTGATGAGAATGTATGTTAGCATATTCAGCTACAGCAGGACAAAGGGACTAACCATGTGTGTTAAATATCACTAGCCTAGACAGACTGATTATTGTGTGGTATGTGAATTGACAGGTATTAAGTTCCAAGTGGTATTGTCATTAGTATTTCCTGTTTATACTAAGAGGGTATTTAATGTGTATGTTGGCTTTTTATTGATATGAAAGTCTTTTGAATAAGTTTATGTTACAAACAGTATTTCATTTAAATACTCAGAACATTTCAAAGATATTTTGTTTTTGTCATGGCACAGCAAAATAAATTGGGACAATCATAGAGTGACATTTTCAAACCAGAATTTTGTAACATTTATATTTTGGAAGTAAGTTAGCTTGAGTAACAAAAATGTAAAGTTTTTTGTTGTCATTTGAGTTATGAAATAAGTTAGTACACTTTCTAAGTTTAACAAATTAGTTGTTTATCAGTTACTAAATTTTTGTGTAATATTTTATATTTGTTTAAAGCATGCTTTGTTTTATAAAAAGAATATTTATTTAAAAAATACACCTCACACCTCATATATACTTTATTATTTGTATTATTTATAAAATCTTTTCGGTTTTCTTTAGCTTTTCCAAATTTCCCTTCAGCCTTTCTGGACTTCACACATTTATAAAACCATTGTCTTTCACCTCTTCCTGGCTGATTCAGTTCTCTGCTTTTGTTTGCCTCAACATATTTGGTCGAAAGAGTTCATTTTAAAGTTTCCAAATTTTTGTACATGAAAATACATTGCAATAATTCAACTCAACTTTTATATTATAACATCTTAGTTCCTAACTCTAATTAGTTCTCATTTTATAGGAATGTTACCATATATATAATAAACGTAGGAAACTTATTTCTTATGACTTTTGTCTTAGAGTATCTTTAATTATGGCTTGATACATTTAGGTCAAATGATTCAGAAATTTGCTGTGAGTAGTGGTCAAAACTTTTTCTTATTTCACACTATTTAAAGTAGATATAACTTCCAAAGGAAACTGAATTCTAATTATATAGTTATTGGTGCAAAATAGGAGAATTAACATAAAACATCCTCAGTACTCATTTTCCATGACGTTTTAAAATGATTTGAGGCTGTTTAAAAATAAAATATAGAACAGGACAAGGGAATTTAAAAACAGAATTGAACAACTCGAAGATACAGAAAAGTAAAGGTATTTATGCACTGCTTACTAACATGTTGCTTTTGCACACAAATGCAGCTTTCAATTTCCTGCATCCAAGGTAAGCATACTGGGCAATGTGATTCTTATGGGATTTTTTTGGTTTATTTTTATTTTGTTTTTTAATAAAAGAAGGCATGGAAGTTTCTTTGAAGAAACCAGTCCTTCTAACTGAATCTAAAATGAATGAGGAATTTGTTATATGGATCCTTTATATAGAATGTGTAGAATAAACATGACATAAAAGTCTTCAGTTGCAAGCTCATAAAGGAAATGTTAAATAAACATTTCTTATACTGGTTTTAAAAGTATATTAATAAGAAATTTAGAATAAACACTAAAAGAAAAATGTTATAAAGCACCCACAATTCCACCATCCCAGACTAACTTTTTCCAAACGTATATCTACATATTTTAAATAACTACAGTCATAAAGTATACTTTAGTTACTATACTGTAAGAACTTTACATTACACATATTTTCCTGTCTTTCTATATAATTCAAATGTTATCACTTAATGGCTAAATAAGAGTCAAATATATGGATTCTCCAACATTCCCATACTTTGAAGACTTGAACTATTTACACTTCTTAGCTGTAATATAGAGTGGCATTCTGTATAGGGGTTAAATTCTATCATGTATATGTCAAAAACCTTGTATGATCAAGAGCACCTATGGAAAGCCTTTTATTTACCTAGGAGTATATTTATTATTTCTCAATGAGTCCATCATAGAAGTATTTCCTCCAGATTTAGATCAGATTGCTGGTTCTTGAGCTGAGAATCAGATGAAATATTTGGCTTCCCTTTAAGGGTCAGGTTGAATAGGATTGTCTTCCCAAGCGTATATAGCGTGTGCAGAGTTGATTCTACTAAGTTAAATGTATGTAATATGACTCCACTTTGAACATCTTCAGACATTTGACTGTGTGTGTCTAAGTGTGTAAGTGAGAGAGATCTTAATTGTAATAATGCAGTGAAAACTTCTCTAGATTGGGCATACCTGAAGGGCAAGGATTATGGCCTCCATGTTTGTAGGGAAGCACCAAGGACAGCCCTCTGCTTATACCTGGCCATTTGTTAATGCAGTATTTGTTAAAGACATGCTGGAAAAACTGTTAATAAGTAGTACCTAAAAGTATGCCAGGCACTTTTTGGATTGTCGAATAAGTTTAAGATAACTCTAGCCCACATGGTACATTTTTTTAAGAAGTATTTTCTTAGAAAGCTATTAATTAAAATATACCCAAACTTCTATTAGCTCAATTGGTTATTAAAAACAAAAACAGCCCTGGCTGGTTTGGCTCAGCGGTTACAGCCTCCGCCTGCGTACCAGAGAGTCCTGGGTTCAGTTCTCGCTAAGGGCACGTACCTTGGTTGCAGTTTGTCACCTGCTGGGTTGGCACCACTCGATGTGTCTCTCATGGATGTTTCTCTCTCTCTCTCTTCCTCTCTCTCCCTCCCACTCTATCTGAACAAAAAATGGGAAGGTGTCCTAGGGTGAGGATAAAAAAAAAAAAGTCCTCGGGTGAAGATAAAAACAAACAAACAAACAAAAACAACAAAAACCTAGTTCAGGCCTGATCCTTGGGTGGGTTGTCCCCTCTCCCCCAGGATTTCCTTATGAAGTTTTAAAGGGAATGTGATTGAAGCACCTTAAATCCCTCTTTCTGAAAAAATAGCTAAAATGATGTTATTTCATTTTTTTAGTATATGGGCGGTTTAAGAACATATGGAGCTTACTTGCTGTTGCAAATTGATAAAACAGTGATGCTGGAGTCAAAACACTGAAGCAAAGAGAAAAATCTTAAGACGTTGAAAAATGATGCAAGCAGTCACACGTGCGAATACATTTTATACATTGCATTTAGATACATTTTAAAGTGACTTATGATATTCTAGAGGACTGGGGATGACCCAACTTTTGTAGTGTCAATAATTATTTAATAAAAAATTGTTTATCGCCATAGCTTGATTTGTAGGGTTAGTTTCCGTATCCATTCAGCTTAAAACTGGCCTCCCAGAAAGTAAGTCTAGTGTTAAAAAAAAAAAAAAAAAGTGAGTCTGAGCCATTCCTGCTCACATATACCATCCTCGCCTCCTCCGGCCTTGATTTTCTCGAAGCGAATTTGAAACTATTGACATTGCGCTTCCTCCCAAATATCGAAGGAGGATAAAAGTACTGGAGGGATTTGTGGGCTTTCGAGGCGTTTCCAAAGCTTGGGGCTTAAAGTAGAAAAGGGTTGGGTCGTGCGCTACCTAAAAGGAAAGCGGGGCGATAAAGCGCTGGTACGACTTCCCACGGACCGCGTACAGCTGTTCCCCTCAGGAGGGCCCCTCGGGACTCCCGCGCCTGCCGCCAGTTGCTTCCGGGTCGCGGCAGACGTGCTTCCGCAGCAGCATGGCGGCCACGGAGGACGAGCGGCAGGTGGGGGACTGTGAAGGCGAGCGGCTGGATTTCCTGCGGGACCGGCACGTGCGGTTCTTCCAGCGCTGCCTCCAGGCTCTGCCCGAACGCTACTCTTCCCTCGAGACCAGCAGGTAACTGGTGGCCACAGTCCACAGGGCCGGCCGGGCTCCGGGCCCCCGCGGAAACGCGCCGTGGAGCCTGACGGCTAACCGGGCGCCCGCAGGGGCTGCCCCGCCGCCCACCCGGCGCCGCCCGGTGCCTCCGCTCCCCGTCGGCCGGTGGTCACTCTCTTTCCTCCGAGCTACGGCGAGAGGGTTTGGGGGAGCTGTAAGTCTAGGGCTTTGGGAATCTCCAGTTTCCGCCTTTTTCACTTCCCAACCGTTTTTCCTGTCCACTCTGAGCTTCCTTTTACTTCGTCTTCCCGTCCTCATGACAGTACTTTGGAGTATAAAAGGAAAAAGACAAAGGGTTTGTCATCGTGTTTTAGATAAACAGCCTTTTCTGTTTCCCTTTCCTAACTCATTGACTTTTTTAAATTGAGGTAACATTGAGTAATAACATTATACAAGTGTTAGGTGTACAACATTATAATTCGCTCTCTGTGTGAGCTATTGCGTGCTCATCACTAAAAGTCTGTTTTCTTCCGTTACCATATATGGGCTCATTAGCTCTTAACGGAATGACTGCACTGTGTTGGTGTATAGGAGCAGCAGAGATCCTCTAAGGTTTGAATAGAAATTAACTTTACAGGAACTATAAATCTAATGAAAGGGGAAGATTGGTGAAGGAGGTGCAGTGTTGCTTGAAGCAGCCTGGTAAAGTGTATTTGCAAAGCTTTGTAAGTTGGAGTTGACTGAGGACTGTGATCTGGCAGAGGCTAAGAAGCTGTGAATTAGTCATTCAGAGTAAGAGGTCTGGGGATGAGAAGAATGAAAGGAGGAGGCAGTCTTTGCTCTGCATTGCTGTGTTTTGAAGTGCGGCTCCAAAGCTGCATGAGACTGGACGGGAAGAGAGAGCAGATTGTTTTTGCTGTGATATCTCTCCACATTTTCTGAACTCTGCTCTCTGGTGTATTTTGAACACTACGGGGCTGGGTCAGTTTTGGAAGATTTATAGATTGTTTCTGCATTCTTAGTCAAGAAATATTTATGTTAGGTGCTGGAGTACAGCTGACCAAGACAAGCAAGCAGTTTCAATAGAGCTCTATGTTATGTTAGTGTAGGGTTCATGGGAACATACAGGAAGGGCAGGTCCCTAATCCAGATTTCTTTAGCGATGCCTTCCCTAATCACCCTTTCCAAAAGACAACACTTCCAGTCACCACCTGAAATTATATATTATTGGCTTGTTTGTTTAGTATCTTTTTTTCATGCTGGATTGTAAACTTAATGAAGGCAGGGTCTTTGTCTATCTTGTTTCTCTCTCTAACACTAGGGCTGCCCTGTACAATATGGTAGACATTAGCCACATTTGGCTATTTAAATATGAATTAGTTAAAATAAAATTAAATTAAAAATTCAGTTCTGTTTTCAATAGCCACCACAGTTCAAATGCTCAGACCACATTGGCCAGTGGCTTTTTTTTTTCTATTTCAATATTTCTCTCATCTCAGAAAGTCTTATTGGACAGCATTGTACTGGGACATTGAACAGTTTTTGGCATATGAGAAGCATTAAGTAAATATTTGTTGTATAATGTGAACTGAGCCCTGAAAGATGAACAGATTCTTGTTAAAAAAGAGTAAAGCATTATTTATATGCCTTTCTCTCAATAAATTTAATTTTTAAAAAGAGTTCCAAAATTGTATTATATAGGATGTTAAGAAATATTTTGATAAATCACATTTATATTTTACTGGAATTAATTTTATGTGAATTCATAGCATTTGGATTAAAAACATCTTCCATCCTGTTTTGATTGTTGAACTTTGCATGTAGCTTTTATAATAGGTCTGTGGTTGTATTTTCAAAACATAGATGTGTTTGACTGGTCAATTCTTTAATATTTTAGCATGGACAAAACCATATAGACTAATGCATGTTGGCAGTAAAGTGTGTAATCCTGGTCACAGCATAAGTAAAACAGTAAAAATTGTTTGATTAAACAACTACTTTAATAATTGATTTAAGCCCTGGCCGGTTTGGCTCAGCGGTTAGAGCGTCGGCCTGCGATACAGAGAGACCCGGGTTCGGTTCCCGCTAAGGGCATGTACCTCGGTTGCAGTTTGTCCCCGGCCCTGGTTGGTTGTGCGGGTGGCAGCCACTCGATGTGTCCCTTTCACGTCGATGTTTCTCTCTCTCTCTCTCTCTCTCTCTCTCTCTCTCTTCCTCCCACTCTATCTGAACAAAAAATGAAAAAGTGTCCTCAGGTGAGGATAAAAAATAATAATAATAATAATAATTGATTTAATAACAGTATATCTTAGGATCTACATCAGGCATTACATACTAGATAATAGATATATAATATTATGGTGCATTACTTTAGTTAAGAGAAATTAATTATATGTTTTTTATGCTTTGTGTTTGTCACTTGAGTAGAATTTTTAAACGTTTTTGGTTTCTTATGGGTCAATTAATAACACATTTAAGATAATCTGTACATATCAGTTTTTGTAGTGATTTTTAAAAGTTTTTCTATTTCCTGATTTAGTCTTTACTTTCCTTAGTTTGGCATTAAGTCCTTTTGTGGTGTATGTGATTCATATTGACTTTAAGATACTTGTGAAGAAGCTCCAACCTCTTAAAGCAGAGGTGATTGGTCACAAAATTTCTACTAATACTAGATAAAATAGTGTGTTGACAAAGATGTAATTCTTATCTAGTATTGCAGTTAAATTCCACAGGCATTTATTGAGTGCCTTCCATGTGCCTGGTATGGGGATATGGTATTAAACTAATAATTCAGGTGTTCCTATGTTCATTCCTTTTTTTTTTTTTTTTTTTTGGTACATGCCCCTAGTGGGAACCGAACCCGGGACTCTCTGGTCCACAGGCCGACGCTCCAACCACTGAGCCAAACCGGTCAGGGCTGTTCATTCCTTTTTACTGATAGATATGAAACAGTTGACTCTTAAGAAGGTTAATATTGGACCTAGATGTTTCAGATACTTATTTTCTGTTCCACCATTTTGGCAAAGTTATTTTGTTTCCCTGTTTCCTTTAGTCTGACAAATGGGAATAAATAAGTTTTACTTTTCTAATAACAATGGCTTTATGAAAATTCAAATGTATATTGTTTGTTGTTTCACCTGAGGTTTCTCTTTAATATTAGCTTCTGAAAAGTAGTAGTTACTAGTCAACTTAAGTGGATATTAAACCTTGGATTGTGAGCTTTGTCAATTAACAGGTTTTTTATGAGTGGTTTAGAGAGTATTTTTTGGTTTTGTGTTATTGTTGCCATTTGTATTTAGATAAGGGGAATTAGAGTAGGCTTTTAAATTTTTTTTATTGAGGTGCAAAATATTGACTATTTTCCATTATGTTGTTTTTACAGATGCAGCTGTTCTAGGAGAAGTGTTTAGATAGTTTTTATTTTACAAGATGTTCACAGTCTATCCAGTCTTTCTTTATTCCCCTGTGTATCCTGTGTTGCAACTGTGGCAGCCAATCATTCCGAAACTACTCTGTCCTTTTATTCCCTCCCTTATCTGAAGTATGTCACAGTCTAGCAATGTACCCCTCAAAGTATGATGGTGATGATGGGAGGCTCTTAATCAGTGACATTGGGTTGCTTAACAAAAATGCACGTACTTGCCCTAGCTGGTTTGGCTCAGCAGTTAGAGCATCGGCCCTCGGACCAAAGAGTCTCAGGTTCAATTCCCAGTCAAGGGCTCATGCCTCAGTTGCAGGTTTGATCCTCAGGGTTATACGGGAGGCAACCAATTGATGTCTCTCTCTCACATCAGTGTTTCTCTCTCTCTCTCTCTCTTTCCTCTTCTCTCCCTCTCTCCCTCCTTCCCGCTCTATCTGAAAAAATCAGTGAGCAAATATCCTCAGGTGAGGATTTTTTAAAAAATGCACATACCTGGGCTCATCTTCAGATCTCCCTTGGACTTTGTGTGGAGTCTGCATTATAGCAAGCATCCCAGGTGGTTCTGATGCACACTGAAGACTGAGATTGTTTGCCTGATAGGAGAAACAAATATACAGATTACAACACTGCTTCCCAACTCTAATGTATGTGTGAATCACCTGTTGTCTTTTGAAATTCAGGTTCTGACTGCATAAGTCTGAGAGGGGTCTGAGATACTGCAGTTCTAACAGACTCCCTAGTGATACTGATGCTGCTGATCCCCTGACCACACTGAGTATGCACAATAATTGTATTCATAGGGCATTCTGGAAGCCCCTAAGTAGCTCAACATGAGGAGAGACAGGGCTTAGAGAAGGCTTCTTAGAAGATGTAACCCTGGAGCTAAATATTAAAGAATGTGTTCAGTTTTGTGTGTATTTGGGTGGATTATAGGCATATGGACAATAAATAAAGACAATAAAAGCAGATAAGTAAGTGTTGAGCAGAGGAACTTCGATCATTTCTCAAATAGTGGTTCAAAATGTAAGGTAAGTGTGGTAGGAATTTCGTCTGGAGAGGTAAGACATGGGCCAGATCACAGAGGGCTTTGGGTGCCATGTCAGGAAACTTGAATTTATTGTCATGTAAGTGATGGGAAGTTGCCAATCACTGGATCTTCCTGGTTAGGTATACATTTCTTTCTTTCTTTCTTTCTTTCTTTCTTTCTTTCTTTCTTTCTTTCTTTCTTTCTTTCTTTCTTTCTTTCTTTCTTTCTTTCTTTCTTTCTTTCTTTCTTTCTTTCTTCCTTTCTTCCTTTCTTTCTCTCTTTCTCTCTTTCTCTCTTTCTCTCTTTCTCTCTTTCTCTCCCTCTCTCTCTCTCTCTCTCTCTTTCTTTTTTTCTCCTCTCCCCAAGATATTTTTTTCATTGATTTTTAGAGAGAGTGGGAGGGAGGGAAAGAGAGAGAGAAACATTGACAGAGCATGCACCCTGTCAGGACCAGGGATTGAACCTGCAACCCAGGTATGTGCCTTTGACCGGGAATCGAACCTTCGACCCTTCAGTGCTCAGGGCAGCACTCTAAGAACTGAGCCACACTGGCCGGGGCTAGATATGCATTTCAAAGTAATATTGGATTTAAGATTGGTTGTTGTATTAAGTGGGGCAAGACCAGAACCAGGAGACCAATTAGGAAGCTTGCAGTAGTCCAGAAGCCAGGTTCTGGGTCAGTGGAAGTAGGGTATGAAGGAGGGATGAAGGAAGAATGAGGAGTCTCAGGATTCAAGGATTAGAACTGCCATCTGGTCTAGAGAATTAAGAGGCAAAAGGAGCCCTTGTCTTTGTGGCTCAGTTGGTTGAGTGTTGTCCCGTACACCAAAAGGTCACTGGTTTGATTCCCAGTTAGGGTACGTACCCAGGTTGCATGTTCGAGATTGATGTTTCTCTCTCCTCTCCCTTTTTCTCTCTTTAAAAGTCAATAAAAACATGTTTTAAAAAAAAAAAAAACACATTTAAAAAAAAAGGCAAAAGTAATAGATTTAGAAAGGAAGATGATGATGTCTATAATAGCACTTATTATATAGCTACTAGTTATTTTTCCCCCTGTAATTTAACCTGCTTAAGGTTAGGAGGCATGTTTCATTCATTTTTTGTCACAACATCTAGTCTGTATTAGATGTTCAGTAAATGTTTTTTATTGAAAAATTATTTTCCATGTTAAATAATAAATTTAAAAGACTGTGCTTAAAAATATTTACCAGATAAGTCATCTGTTTAAAAATACTACAGATGAACCACTGGCCAGTGTGGTTCAGTTGGTTGGAGCATCATCCCATGCACTGAAAAACTGCGGGTTCGATTCCCTTTCAGGGTACATTCCTAGGTTGCAGGTTCTGTTCTGGATCAGGGCAGGTGCAGGAGGCAACCAATGGATGTTCCTCTCTCTATCTATCTCTCTTTGTCTCTCCCTCCCTCCCTCTCTCTCTCTCTCTCTCTCTCTCTCTCTCTCTCTAAAAATCAATAAGCACGTTCTTGGGTGAGAATTAAAAAAATATAAAGCCTGAAATTCTAGAATTTATTCAGTCATTCATCTATCATTCCAAAGTATTTATTGGGGCCTCTACGCTTCTATGTGCTGTGTATTTTAATTTCATGGTTAATTCTAATGTGTCCATTAAGGTTCTTCATTACTACTGTTACCAATTTTATTGAGTATCCTTGTTCCTTTTTTTTTTCTTTAAGATTTTTTATTGTTTTTTTTAGAGAGAGAAAGGGAAAGGGGGCGAGAGAGAAGCATTGATTCAAGAACAGAACTCCATCAGCCCCCTCCTGTGCAGCCCCTTTGGGGGATTAAGCCTGAAACCCTGGCAGGTGCCTTGACCCGAAATCAAACCAGCAACCTTTAGGTGCATGGGATGACGCCCAGCCACACCAGCAGGGCTGTTCCTATTTTTTAATGTAGCTGCTTGTTTATAATTGTAAAACTCTTTGCAATATGATTTAGCTATAGCCCCACCTGAGATCTAGGCAGGAATGCAGTTCACTGTTAAAGATACTTGGAGATGCCATTAAAGAGATTGTACTAGAAAGGGACAGAAAGTGATTCAAAGTTTGAGAATCTAGTCAACTCCCATAAATCTGTTTCCAACACACTCCCAAATGGTCACACCCCTGCTTTAGCCTGACAGTATACTACTAATTTAGTGGCATAGGCAAATCCTATTAGTGTGGCTAAATTCTTTTTTTCACTGCCCAGACTATTTTTCCTTTAAAAAAATTTTTTTTTTTTAATTCTAGTTAATCTTTGTTTCTTTTTGTACTTTAATTCCCCCGAACAATTTGTTCTTAAGCCTGAAAATTTTGAGATCTTTTAGAGACATCATTTATGATCCACTGGTGAAGCAACTTGAGGTAGTGATGAAAAATGTTACTATATTTCTCCTACATTATTTCTCCTTTGTATTTCCTGTGGCCTGTTTAATTTTCTTCCTCTCAGAATTTTAGGACTATTTGAGAACTCTGGTGTGGTCAGAAAAGGAATACTTTCCTAACCTATCTTGGGGGGTGGGGTGGGGAGCAAATGACTTCTTGATCCTGTTTGCTTTCACTGCTGAGTACTTCACTTTATAAACATAAGGTTTGCTCTGTAGCTGTGTTAATCTTATAAACCTTAGTTCCAACTGCTATGAATTGAAAATACTGGACTTTTAGAAGCCTTTAATAATTAAGTATGCAAGATTTTAAGATTGTGTACCACCAGTCGACTGATTTCTGGTATTTGCCTCCATATCCAGGAGCAAGTAAAATGAAAAACAGATCATTCATATAACACTCATAAACAGACAATAGTATGACTTTAAATCAGGATTTCTCAACCTCAGCACTGTTGACGTTTTCCACCAGATACTTCTTTTTTAATTTATTTTTATTCTTTTAATCCTCACCCAAGGACATGTTCATTGATTATTAGAGAGAGGGGAAGGGAGAGAATATGGATGTGAGAGAGAAACATCGATCAGTTGCCTCCCGCACACGCCTGGCGGGGGGTTGGAAATCAAACCCAAAATCTAGGTATGTGCCCTGACTGGGAATCAAACCTGAGACCTTTTGGTATACAGGACAACACTCCTACCAATGGAGCCACAGCAGCCAGGGCTCCACCAGATACTTCTTTATTATTGGGGTTGACCTGTGCACCATAGGACATTTAGCAGCATCCCTGGCCTTTACCAACTAGATGCCAGTAGTGCCTTTCCCTAGTTGTGAGAACCAAAACGTCTTCAGCATGTTCCCTGGGGAGTACGATTGCTGCCAGTGGAGAACCTCAGCTATAGAGCAGTGCTTCTGAAGCCTGGCTGCACATCAGACTCACCTGGCAAGGTGTATTTTTAAATACCAGGTTCCCAGACCCCAACTTCCGCCTAGAATTTCTGATTTCATTGTCATGGAGTAGGGCCTAGTCCTCTCTAGGTTTGTTTGTGGTGTTTTATTTGCTTGTTTTTAAACCGATTGTAATGTACAGTTAGATTTGAGAAACACCTTTGTGAAGAACACCACACTGCCCCTCAGAATTACTGACTAGTTTTAATTGGTTATATAGTATTGAAATCTCAAGCAAGTTACTTGAATTCTTTGAACTTTGTTATCTTGCACTAGAAAATTAAAAAGATGAACTAGATCATTTCTCAAGTTCTTAACTGAGTAAAGAATACCAGCATTTTGATAGCCATTTGGATATGTTATCTTAGTATGTATTTTTTATTAATTGGAAGATCTTTGTTCTATCCAACCTCAATAGTTTATCAACAACCTCGTGTTGTTCTCCACTTTTATCTATGCCTTGTGGTTTTTTTCTATAATAATGCTTTAAAGAGCTAAATTATTAGAGGCTTAATTTTATCTGATGGTGATCATTCACTTTCTGGATTGTAACAAAACTGAAAGCCCTATAAGAGCTCTCCAGGAGGGTTAGATATAGTATTGCTGGTCTTTTATTTGTTAGTTAATTCAATAGATATTTGAGTTCATACCAGGAAGAAGGCAGACCTTATCTCATGAAATATACTTATTACCAAGAGCAGTCATTTTCAAACTTGGCTACTGTTAGGTAGAAGTTTTTCTCAAGTTTACAGTATCATTTTGTTTTTGGGGGGAAGGTTGCCAACCCAGGACCAGGAGAAAAGGCCTGTAGCATGAGACTGTGATTAGATTATAAAGTCATTGATACTCCTGTCCCTTCCAAACAGAGAAAATTCCAATAACAGTATCTTCCTTTTATTGAGTGCTTGCTTATGGGTAGATAAGTAAAATAACTATGTGAGGTATAACAATAGTTTATAGATGAGAATTTAGATAAGATTTAGAAAATGTTAGGTAACCTGCCCAGGTTACATATGACTATAAATTGGGCAACCTAGGATTTGAACCTAACTCATTTGACTGCAAAATCTGAGCTTTAAATTACAGCTTCCCACATAAAGGGGTTCCATTGCCCTTAATTCAGTCCTGATCTTATCCAGATAAATCACCTCTCTAATTCAGGTGGGTCTGCAGTGGGTTGTTGGAATTAAATTAAGATAATATATGAGAAATTTCTAGCTCAATGTCTAATATGAGGTAATAGTAATCTCAGTAATGTGTTTCCCAAAATTTATTGTTCTTAAGTGTACCAATATCTTACTAGTGTTAGTTTTTTGCCCTTAAGCTTTGGTTGGGATTAAGTTACTCTTTGATTTCTTCTCCTGTTAGCTAATGGATGTGAGCCTTTATCACCTAGGGATCAGAGAGAGAATTACAACCTAAAAAAAAATAACTGACTATTTTCCGTTTCTCTTCAAGTTGGTAATACCATTCTAGATGCATAGGGAAGAAGTTAACATATACAGTAGATACCTCAGGGCATTAAGGCTTAATTCTCTTTTGGAATCTTCATTAAAAAGGTTACAGAATGGCCCTGGTTGGTTAGGCTCAGCATTTAGAGCATCGGCTTGCAGACCAAGGGGTCTTGGGTTCCATTCAACGTCGGGGGCATGTGCCTGGATTGCAGGTTGGATCCTTGACCTGTTCGGGGGTCATGCAGGAGGCAACCAATCGATATGTCTTTCTCACATCAATATTTCTCTCTTTCTCCCCCTCCCTCCTTTTCACTCTATCTAAAAATTAATGGAAAAATATCCTTGGGTGAGGATTAACAACAACAACAAAAATTTTTTTTAAATGGTTACAGAATGCCTCAAGTAGCTCTGCTATACAATTTTAGACCAGATAATTTGAAGTATTAATTTATCTATATTAGTCATAGGAATTGCTAGAATATGGAAGTGGGGTGACTGTGCTCAATCAAATAACATTGTAGAATGCATCTCCACATGAAAGGAATTATATAAAACAAGCTTCTTTATGTGAAAAAAAAAAAGTCACTAAGGTACTAGTTTTTATATGAAAGCATAAGATTTAGGTTTCTGATTTAGTGCATAATCTTGGAGGGGAAATGAGTGTTGTCTTACAGTTTTTCATTCCAAAGAATGGTCCTCTTTGGGAGAATGAAGTTAAAATGCATTTGTATTTTTTAAAGCGTTCTTACTTTCCAAAATTTATTATAAGTTTTTTCTAAGAGGTCACATTATTTGTAAATATATTTAAATAAAAATTGATTTATTCTAGCATTCCTTAAGAATAAAGCAGCAGCTATCAGCATAATTGCTTTTGGCAAATTAGTGAAAATTGAGATTTTTTTAAATATATTTTTCCAGGCTTTTGACTTTATTTGTACTGAATAAGTGCAGGAAATTCTCCTTTTTTTTTTTTTTTTCTTTATTGATTTTAGAGAGAGAGGAAGGGAGAGGGAGAGAGATAGAAACATTGATGAGAGAGAACATCTATTGGCCACCTCCTGCATGCCCTGCACCGGGGATTTGGCCCACAACCTGGGCATGTGCCCTGACCGGGAATCGAACTGTGACCTCTTGGTGCATGGGTTGACCATTGAGCCACACATCCAGGCAGAAATTCCCTTTTTTAAGTCTACTTTCAGCCTTTAGGCTACTGATAAACTGACTTCAGTAAATTCAGATGAGTAGGATTGGTTTCTTAACCCCAAAATATCCCTTTTAAAAAAATTGAAACAAAGGTTGATTGATATTACTAAATGATGGGAATATATTGTTGGTTGTTTTTTTTTTAATTTTGGGGGGTTTTTTTGGTTTGTTTAGCTTTTGCAAGATGGGAGTTTTATTTAAATTACTGGAAAATTAGAATGAGTGTATTATTTTTCTGAATCAGAAAGACTTCAGTGTTTTGGTAGTAAAGATGGAATCTTACATTTTTTTCTTTTAGGTTGACAATTGCATTTTTTGCGCTTTCCGGGCTGGATATGTTGGATTCCTTAGATGTGGTGAACAAAGATGATATAATAGAGTGGATTTACTCCCTGCAGGTCCTTCCCACAGAAGACAGTGAGTGAGTTTTTAGCATTTTATTTTTAGTGTGACTAGTTGTACCTGGTGTAACGTGTTGGATTAGCATATCTTCATTTTTATACATAAACTATTAATATATTTTATTCATCTATGTTTTTCTTGTAATACAACACTCCCATTCTGTTCAAATGTAACACTTAATAGGTCTAATCTTTAATCATTTGGGAGAACAATTTAGAGTTGTCTGAGATTAAAAGATTCACAATTATAGCACCATCCTGTGTTATGCACTTCCACATTGATGACTGCTTATTGATTATTTGTATTTGCTATTTGTTTGATTAGTTTTGTAGCATTTACTCTTTTTGTTTGTTTGTTTTTGGTCTCTTCAGTGAAAAACTTTGCCATCAGAAGGTTTTATTTCAATCTCCTGGTCATCTTCCCTCTAATGTTTCATTAGCATTTCTTTCTCTTTCTTTTTTTTGAGAGTGGAAGGGAGGGAGGGAGGGAGGGAGAGACAGACATCGATGCAAGAGAGACATATATATTGGTTGCCTCCCACAGGACCCTGACCAGGGCCGAGAATTGAACCTGCAACCCTTCAGTCCATAGGCCAACTCTCTAACTGCTGAACCAAACCAGCCAGGGCTCATTAGCACTTCTTTAATGATTTCTTAGAGCTCTTATTTACACTTCAGTCATTTTTATACTTCTTAAAACTTTACAAATTTTGATCAGTTAAATAAATTCTCAAAATTCAGAAATTACCTGATCAACTAAATGCACACACATTTTATAAACTCCATTATTTACTTTGTTAAGTGTAAAATACTTAACATCAATTTAACTTATAAATGTTAGAAATTCGAACCTGGAAAAGATCAAGCAAATAAGCTCCCAGAAAATCACGCAATATTTATCAGTGGTCACCGTGTCTCTGTCTTTTATTTTAATATGTTTTTTAAATTGATTTTAGAAAGAGAGGAAGGGAGAGGGAGAGGGAGAGAAACATCAGTCGGTTGCCTCCCTCATGCAACCCGACCTCCAAAGCATGTGCCCTGACCAGAAATCAAACCGGGGAACTTTCCATGCATGCACAGGATGACACTCAACCAACTGAGCTACACTGGCAGGGTCAGCATTTATAAATTAACAGTGTTGTTCATTGGTTGAAGAAATTATGTATAAATCTCACGTAGATGAATTCCCCTTTGGGGAATAAGCTAAAGCTTTATTTAGAAAGAAAGAAAGAAAGAGAGAGAGAGAGAGAGAGAGAGAGAGAGAGAGAAGTTTGATCTATTAGCAGATGCTGTTGGACATAGTTTGTAGCTTCTACTTTATTGTTCTTGAAGTTCACATTGTTTGTTTTTATATAGCTTCTACTTTATTTTTCTTGGAAGTTCCCATTGTTTGTTTTTATATAACTTTAAAAATCTGTACCTGTTGCCCTGGCCGGTATGCTCAGTTGTTTTGAGCATCATTCCACGCACCGAGAGGTTGCCAGTTCAATTCCAGATCAGGGTACATGCCCAGGTTGCAGGCTCAGTCCCCAGTGAGGGGCATGCAGGAGGCAGCAGATTGATATTACTCTCTCTCTCTCTCCCCCCCCTTCCTCTCTCTGTAAAATAAATTTTTAAAAATATGTGCCTGTTGATGAATTTGAATTGTTAAAAGTGATTGTGCAGTTTGAACTAAGTCTATCAGAACGTAATACGTAAATATCTAACCACTTCTCACCAGCTACATGAGACAGCATATGTGATATATTGGTCAATAGTTATAAATTCTAACATGTTGGTGAGTAGGGTTTATTGAATGTTCTGCTAAACCTGTGGAGAAGGGCTTTGATAAGTTACAAGATATGGTCCTCATTGTCTAGGACAGCAATTTTCAACAGGTGTGCTGCGAGGATTTTTAAAACCTGCAATACCTGACTATTTATTAAGGGGCACTGACCTCTTTTCCCTTAGGGTGTCAAATAAAAAAATGACAACAGCCAACACAACAATAGCTATCCACTGTGAATGAATCAGAATTATACTTTTTTTTTTTTTCAGATAGGCAAAAAATGTATTTTTTGGTGTGCCACAGAATTTTAGTAGTTTGTGTGCCATGAGATGAAAAAGGTTGAAAGTCACTGCTCTATGAGCTTGTGCTAACATGAGGTCACGGTTCTAGTCACCTGCAAATGTAAACAATTTATATTTTGCCTTTGTACCAGGATATTTTTTTTAGTAGCTTAAGTGAAAGTCTAAGTTGTTGTTTTTTTTTTTTAAGTTGGCTATTAGACAGATGTATTAACAGATTCTGGCTCTTGTTTTTTTTTTTATTAAAAATGTATTTCCGGATCAAATTATACACTATGGTTTCTTAAAGAAATATATCTCACATAGTACAGATAGGGAATTATACACTGTGCTATATAGAAAAGCCATTCTGTAAGTTTATGCTAAAATATATTTTGTATTATATTTAGAAAATTTTTATTGATATTCATTTCCTTGAAATAAAATAACCATCATTTCTATAGAAAATTTGAACTATAATATTTTAGTGAAAGAACTCATACTATAGGTTACAGTTACCAGAACATTGACCCATTATTTCCCATGTGTCCTACTTTTGTCTTTTCTTATATTTTCCCCCACTTTTAAGGACTGTTTACTGCCTCTGTGATTGAGCTGTGTTTTTGTCTGCTCTTTAGTATGTATTTACTTTTCCCTACCATTTTATTAGTGAAATGAGTTTTTACAATACTCTAATACCCATATTCTTTTTTTTTTTTAATATTTTTTTCTTTATTGATTTTTAGAGAGAGATAGAAACATCGATGAGAGAGAACATTGATTGGCCACCTCCTGCATGTGCCCTAACTGGGAATCTAACCAGCGACCTCTTGGTGCATGGGTCGATGCTCAACCACTGAGCCACACCGGCTGGACTCCATATTCTCTTTAATGGCTACTTCCTTTTTTCATTATTTGCTCTTTTGTTGTGAGAGGTTTGCTGACTATTTGAACTTTTATATTATCCATAATAATTGTATTTGCTACATACTCACTAGAATGGATAAAATGGAAAAGGTGGAAAAAAACAAGCGTTGATGAGAATGTAGTGCAACTGGAATTCTCATAGATTGCTGAAGGTGTTTTATAACCACTATTTGTAACTACTATTTGGCAGTATTTACTAAAGCTGAACATACATACGTACAGTCTGTGACCCAGCACTTCTCCCTAGTACCTAGCCAAAAGATACTACAAGGTACTAGAATGTTCATAGCAATATTTTCCATAAGAGCACAGAAGTAGGAATTATACAAGCTACTCATCATTGGTATATTTGATAAATGATATATTAGAATATTTATATAATGCAATACAATACAGTAACAGTTAAGAAATTTACACCGCATGCAAAAATTTGGGTAATGTCACAAACATATTTTGAGAGAAAGAAGTACATTATCTATTACTCTATTTACATAAAATACAAAAATAGACAAAACCAATCTCAGTGTTTGAGAAGTGGCCAGAAGGACATACGAGGGGGCTTCTTATTGCTGTCATGTACTTTTTCTTTAGCTGAGTGCTGGTTTTATGAGTGAGTTTATTTTGCAGAAGTTTATTGAACTGTTTAATTATCACAGATGTGCTTTTCTGATGTTTATTATACTGAAAAATTTTAAATTTTTTAAAATTAGAGTTGGTATTCACCATCCCTTTCGAGACCCATCAGAATTCACTTTCATTGTACTGTCATCTCCATGGATTCCACTGGTTTGAAGCCCATTGCTAATTTTTTTTTTTTAAAGCATTGCTGCTTAACTATTGCTTAAAATGTCTTTGCTTACATCTTAATTGTAAACTTCTAGAGGACAGAGAATGTGTCTGTCTTACATTTCTTTTCCCTCTCGGTGCCTAAAGCATTGTTGTGTCTCAGCAGTTGTTGGACTGTTAAACCACTTGTACCTTCTCCAACTTCACTGTTCCTCCTTTTCTGCATTTTCACATTTAGCCTAGAGCATCCTCTGGCACCTCCAATATTTTCCCATTCATAAGGCATTTCAAACTGAGTAGAATATGCTTTCTGTGACTCATAGGTCTATATTTGTCCTACTTTGTGATAGCACATAAAACCTTAGGGAATTAAAAAAATCTAAAAATATAAACAAAACCCAGAGACCATAAAGGAAGAATCTGATATACTTGACTAAATAATTATTTTGAATGTTATGTAGGGAAAGAAAGTTAGATAAGTGACAGGCTTGGAGAAAATTGTGGCAATATATAATAGACTGAATAATAATATATTACATATATTGCCACAAGTCTCTCTGGACTAAAGAATTTTTAAAGATTGAGAAGAAAATGACTCATCACTGTTCAGAAAATGACAGGATATATGAATAGGTAATTCACCAAAAAGTACAGATAGTAAAAAAATACATGAAAAGAGGATTAACCTTACTAGAAAGCAGGGAGATGTAATAGAAACAGTGATGTTACATTATTTTTTGCCTAACATATCAATTTAGCAAAAAGTTTTTAAAAGTTGAGAAGAATGTACGGGAGTCCTGGCTGGGTGGCTCAGTTAGTTGGAGTGTTGTCCTGTACACCAAAAGGTTGGGGGTTCGATTCCTGGTCAGGGCACATACCTAGGTCGCGGGTTTGCTCTCCAGTCGGGACACATACGGAAGGCAACCAATCAATATTTCTCTCTCTCTCTCTCTCTCAAATCAATAAAAATATGTCCATGGGTGAGGATAAAAAATAATATAGGGGGAAAGAGCACTTTAATGTGTGTTTGGTGGAAGTAAAAATTATTATAACCTTTTGAAGGACATTTTAGTAGTGTATAATATTTTACTCTATCTGACATATTCTCATGTGAGTTGAATAATGGCCCCCAAAAGACATGTTTACCCAGAACCTCAGAATATGACTTTATTTGGAATAAAGGTCTTTGTAGATGCAGTTGAGGTAATGATCTCAAGATCAATGACTGGTGTCCATATAAGCAAAAGGAGAGGGAGATTTGAGACATAGAGGGAAGGCCATGTGAATAGAGAGGCAGAGAGTAGAGTGGTGGGTTAACACACTAGAGGATGCTTAGATTGCCCACAGACACCAGGAGCTAAGAGAGAGGCTTAAAACATTCTCCCTCAGAGATCCAGAAAGAACGAACTATGCTCACACCTTGATTTTAGACTTCTGGGCTCCAGAACTATGAAATAATAAATTCCTGTTGTTTACAAGCCGTCAGATTTATGGTAATTTGTTCCTAGCCTTAGGAAACTAATACATGTGCACAAAAATATATGTAGAAAAATGTTTTGGCATTGTTAATTACAGTAACAAATTAGAAGCAAAATAACTGTTCAACAAAAGAAACAGTTAAACTATGGTCTACTAAAGAATACTGTGCAGTAGTAAAATGACTGAGGTTAGATCTCTATATGTACTGCTGTGAAATTGTTCATTATACATGGTTGAATGATAAATACCAACATGTACAGAGAGACAGCTGTCTTAATAATTTGTGAATATAAATATATAGGAAAAACTTTAAGGATACATAGAAAATCTTTGTGGAGGAGGAAGTAGATAGGAACAGAGGTAGGGGATCCAGGATAAGATACTTTAATTTTATTGTATATATCTGCATTGTTTGAATGTTTACAATAAATGTTCCTGTGTTTAAAAATTCAAGTTAAAAAAAGTCTTAGCTTAATTTCTCTTCAAAACACAGCAAAAATAAACATTTAAAAACTAAACTTAAAGTTATATGGTTATACATGAATACTGATATTTTGCTCATGGCAGAAATAATGCTGTACATTATTTAATATTTCATCATTTTCAAAAGCATTATCAAATACTTTATTAAATTTTTTCTTCCCTTTATATGCCCTTCCCAAAGAGAAAAATGAGAGGCAGAGTGATTAAAGAGACCTGCCCCAAGGCCACACACACAAGTTAAGTGGTAGAGCCAGACTGAAATCCCAATTTCTGACTCAGAGTCCCAGTGCTGCTTGACTGTTGAAGTATATAGGTCCCTAGTGGAGACTGTCATGTATGCACTTAAGTACATAGTGAATAATTAATCAAAATTAACCCTGACCTTCCACTTAACTCCATAATTGTAAAGACCCTGGTAGTATCCTAGTAATCATTGTGTGGCCAGAATGTTGGAGGATTGGGACCCTTCTCATCAACCTCTGTAAGTATTTAGGAAACACAAGGGATCAGGCTTGGAATTGTATGCTCCTTTCTCTGATCAGGGACACAACTAGAGGATTTTAGAGCTAGAATAGAACAAAGAATATTATAGTCCATCATTTTAAAAATGAGGATATTAACAGAGAGATTAATCATTTATCCATAGTAATATAACTAGTTAAGGCTAGAGGCAAAATTAGAATACAGTGTTCTGTTTTCTAGTCCTTTGTTATTTTCATTACTGGTATTTGTTCCTTAATAGCTCTCATGAAATGTTAGGATTAAGTGTTTGGGAATGTAGATAAGGTGGTTTAATATTAAAAGGTGAATTGCTTAATGATTTTATTTTTTAGTAGGTTTTTCAGTCAAATTGCTGCCTTTTAAAAATAATATGCTTAAAATGTAAGTATGGTTTCCTGTGACTAAATCGAGCATGTTACCAGTTTAAAAAATTGTAGAGCACCTGTTTCGGAAGCATTGTGATCAAGAATTTTTTGTAAAGATCCCACAATGGTTGGTTTATGTTCCCAACTGTCCCTAGTCATATGTCTGATGGGCCACATCACAGATCTTTTCACAGTCCAACTGTAATTCTAATTTCTCTATTTACTATTCTGTTGGATGAAACACTTAAATCTCTAATCTCTATGAAAGAAAGTCTTTTACCTGCCTTTTCTTTAATTGGTCTAGGTCCAATTCTAAAACTAATCCGTGAAATTTAGAAAATAGATATAAAAAAAAAACATTTCAAGCTGTAGAATTCTGCATTTGCCTTGTCTATGTGTCTCTTGACATCCTGAAAAAGATTGTGTAAGGTATGTCCTTTTACTAGGAAACCGCATGTGTTTCTTAAGACCTATGAAGAATTATTTCTGTAGTCATAAAATGTGTGTCAAATTTTACATAAGAGTGGCCATATTCTTCACTTGAATTATTTTTGCTTAGTGCAAAAACCTAACTTTTAAAATGGACATTAGAAAGTTAAGAACCATGACCAAATCAGGTTTTGAATTATATTTAGGTGGTGTGACCACCATTAATTGTGTTGATATTTTAGCCTGAGCTGTTTTTTATTAGAAGCCCCTTAATATACCTTTTAATGTATTTTTATTTTATCTTTCACAATAACATTTTCTCTTTAAAAAGGCGAAATACACTTTCTTCTTATGAAAAGCAACTCCACTTTTAAAATCTCTCATTAAAATTTATTTCTATAGGTTAATAACTTTTTTTGTTTTTGAAGAATCTAAATGCACTGTCTTTACAATGCTGGACATAGAGTTGGTGTTTATTATGAGCTTAATAGTAAACCTTTAAGTTGTTTTTTGTTTTTTTTTTTATCTTCACCCTGAAGATATTATTGATTTTAAAGACAGAGGAAAGGGAGTGGGGGGAGAGTAAGAGAAAAAACAACTATGTGAGAGAGAAACATCCTTCTGCTGCCTCCTGTACATGCCCTAACCGGGGATCGAACCCACAACCTTTTAGTGTACAGACAATGCTCCAGCGAACTGAACCACCCAGCCAGGGCTAAATCTTTAAGTTTTAAAGTGAGATATGACCCAGTCATCAGGCAGGAATTAGTTCTGTTGCTTAATAATTGTCTTCCATGTGCAGGCACACAAATAAAGGGATTGTTTTTCCTTATAGTTTATAACTAAACATATTCTTTAATAACACATCCCTCTACATACCCACACATACACATATTACACCCATGTACATATTCCCATTTTTGCTGCTGCTTCTTCCCATCTACCCAATTTCATTTTCTATAGTACTCTGGATATATGTGATGTATTACTATCTAAACTACCATGTAACAAAATAAACTAGATCGGCTTTATGGTTCTACCATGGTGGAGGATATGATCACCAAATCAGTGGTTCTAGATTCTTATGTGTATCACACACAGATTGTTTCCTCTTTTTATATATATTGTCCTGGCCCAACTGTCAGAGCTTTGATGTGGGCTTGAGTTAGAACCCAAGAAGCATCTGTATTTTTTTCAAACTATACAGTTGAGTCTGTCAGGCAGCCAGACCTTTTTCAGTTTGTTTTGCTACTACTGAAGAGGAACGCTAGGTGGTGCCATCTAATAACCTCCGAAGTAGTTTAAACTATACTCTGAGTATGCATCCAGTTGTAAATTTGGAGTGAATGAGGAATTTATACTTAACAGTTGGTTAATAGCAAAAAAGGATCTAGAATCCTAACTTGCTATCCAGTGTCTATTTTGTTTATTCTCCCAAGCTTTGATGATAAGTACCCTTTGCTTAATTATAAACATAATGCACGTACTATTGTATCTTTCTTTCTTGACTGTATGCATTTCTTCATGTTGCTACACTGTTTCCCCTAATTATTACTTTAATAGCAGTATAATGTTCCTTTGAGTAGACACAGTATGTTATGTTTAACTTGTCCAACAATCCCTGTGTGATACACATAAGAATTGAGAATCACTGATTTGTTGATCGCATCCTCCACCATGGTAGAACCATAAAGCCAATCTAGTTTATTTTGTTACATGGAAGTAGTTTAATAGTAATATATCATAAAAATCCAGATTACTTCAGAAAATGAAATTGGGTAGATGGGGAAAAGCAGCAGCAAAAATGAGAATATGTATGTGGATGTAATATGTTTATATATGAGTGTTATGTGTGAGAGGGATGTGTTATTAGAGAATATAATGTGTTTAGTTATCAACTATAAGGAAAAACAATCCCTTTATTTGTGTGCCTGCACATGGAAGACAGTTATTAAGTTACAAAGCTAACCTGCCTGATGATTGGGTCATATCTCATTTAAAAACTTAAAGTTTTACTATTAAGCTCATAATAAATGCCAGCTGTATGTCATTGTAAAGACAATACATTTAGAGTCTTTAAAAATCAAAAAGTTATAAACCAGTAAAATGTAAAACTGAGAGTTTTAAAAGATTTATTTTTTCTAAATTTTCACCATTATAATACTGCAAGTGTTTCTGTGCACATGATATCTGGGTTGAAGAGGGTATGAGCATTTTTATGGGTTCTTATATATTGGTAAGTGCTTACCAATTTAAAAATCTTTAGCAAGGATAAGAGAACCATGTTCATCAAAATTACTGTCACCATTAGATAGTATTTTTTTTTTAATTTTTATGTTAATGGGGGAAGATGCTTGGTAGAGAGTTTTAAATTTGTGGGTAAGTTTTCCTAAATTGTTCAGAGAATTAATGTATAAGCCACTATTCTGTGAATTGCAGGGTACCTAAAGCTGAATAGAGAACAGTACCCAATTTAAAGAATAGAAGAGTAAAAACAAGTTAATTATGAATTAGTCATATACCGATCATAAGAGATATGAAGCTAGTTCCTCAGATCAGAGCCTATTTTTAAATCAATTTAAATTTTTATTAGCTACACATGCCCAGCCTGTTGATACTATATTCCTCCCTGATACATATAGCATGATAATTTTCTAATAGCTATCAAAACCATAATTATTTTCTTATTATGGGTGTGACCATTTTTTATATATTTTTAAAATTTTACTTTATAACAGATTTATTGAGATATGGGTACAGCTGATGATTTGATATATGTATATGTTACAGAGTGATTACCACATAAGGTTAGTTAACATCCGTGTTTCTATCTCTCCCTTCCTCTCTCTCAAAAAAATGAATAAAAACATATTTCAAAAGAGGACCTACTCTTAACAATTTTCAAGTATACAGTACAGTATTGTTAACTATAGTCACCATGCAGTACATTAGGTCCCTAGAACTTGTTTTGTAAATTTGTGTGCCTTGACCAACATCTCTCCACTTCTCACACACCCCTAGTCCCTGAAAACTACTATTTACTATTTCTATGATTTCAGCTTTTTGAAATTTCACAAAGTGCCTTTGTCTGACTTATTTCACTTAGCATAATGCCCTCAAGACCCATCCATATTGTTGCAAAAGTCAGAATTTCCTTCTTTTTGATGGCTGAATAATATTCGTGTGTGTGTGTGTGTGTGTGTGTGAGAGAGAGAGAGAGAGAGAGAGAGAGAGAGAGAGAGAGAGAGAGAAGAGAGAGAGAGAGAGAGAGAGAGAGAGAAAGAGAGAGAGAGAGAGAGAGAGAGAGAGAGAGAGAGAGAGAGAGAGAGAGAGATTTTCTTTATCCATTCATCTGTTGATGGGTATTTAGTTTGTTTCCCTGTTCTGGTTATTGTGAATAAAGCTGCAGTAAACATGGGAGTACAGATATCTCTGAGATAGTGATGTCATTTTCTTTGGATATATACCCAGAAATAGAATTGCTGAATCATGTGGTAGTTCTATTTTTAATTTTTTTAGGAACCTCCATACTATTTTCCATAGTGGCTATGCCACTGTACATTCTCACCAACAATGCACAATAGTTCCCTTTTCATGACTGTAGCTATATTCTTAAGTTCCCAGTTATAGTCTATTGATATCTTGAAAAATGAAAATTTTTAGATAGAAAAAAAAATTGTATGAGTAAACATTTTGAATGAGTAGAGACTAAGTGCTAACTTGTAGTGTTCTATATACTTCAAAGCAAAGTGTGGGTTATTTGGACTCAGAATGAGGTCTGTCTAATACTAAAACACAAAGTACATACATTTTCTGTGACTGTAGATTAGTTTATACCTTTAGCTTGCTCCTCTGTAAAGAAGCAGTGAGTTAAAGTGAAAAGACACTGGATGAGAAGTTAGGATTCTAGATCCTTTTGTGTTACTAACCAACAATTACCTTGAACATGTTACTTAACTTCTGGGCTTCTGCTTTCAGTTCTATAGAATGAGGGATTGAATGTGTTGATTGCATGAAAAATAATCAGGTAAGAAAAGTATGGCCCTGGCCAGTTTGGCTCAGCGATTAGAGCGTCGGCCTGCGGTCCAGAGAGACCCGAGTTCGGTTCCCACTAGGGGCATATACCTTGGTTGCGGTTTGTCCCCGGCCCTGGTTGGGTCGTACAGGAGGCAGCCACTCGATGTGTCCTTTTCACATCGATGTTTCTCTCTCTCTCTCTCTTCCTCTCTCTCCCTCCCACTCTATCTGAACAAAAAATGGAAAAAAGTCCTCAGGTGAGGATAAAAAAAAAAAAAGAAAGAAAGAAAAGTATGAAAGCCCTGGCCAGTTTGGCTCCGTGGTTAGAGCGTCGGCCTGCGGACCAGAGAGGCCCGGGTTCGGTTCCCTCTAAGGGCACGTACCTCGGTTGCAGTTTGTCCCCGGCCCTGGTTGGGGTTGTGTGAGTGGCAACCAGTCGATGTGTCTCTCTCACATCAATGTTTCTCTCTCTCTCTTCCTCCCTCCCTCCCTCCCACTCTATCTCAAGATAAATGCAAAAAAAAAAAAAAAGTCCTTGGGTGAGGATGAAAAAAAAAAAAAAGAAAAGTATGAAAGCATTCTGTATATAGTGAGGTGGGCTGTAAACTAAAGGTACATAGTAGAAAATCATTATTTTGTCCTGACTGGTTTGGAAATTAAATGAGGAAATTTCCATAACGCACCTAGGAGACACCTGGCACATAGTAAACATTCAGCATTAGCTAGTATGAAAATGGAGATAGTGACAAAACTTTGGTAGTAAAATACTTTCTTTCTGAAGGATTGTGTAATTAAACTACTTTAGCATCTGTACAAAAGTAAGGGATATTTTAAATAAGTCCATGTTTTTATTTTCTAGGGTCAAATCTAAATCGCTGTGGTTTCCGAGGCTCTTCATACCTGGGTATTCCATTCAACCCATCAAAGGTCAGTTCTGTTTAGGTCAGGAGGAAGGAGAAGGGGAGGTAGAGAGATTATAGTGAGAAAGAATACTAAGAAAGGATACAGAAAGCACTAAGCTTCCAAGTTTCAATATAGCTAAATACTGTCTAATAATGTATGTTATGAACTGGACTCTTTAAGGGAAAGTTATACCCACCTTACTTCCTGGAAGAATGTACAGTACATATACACAGAAATTCCTGTTGTCACAAAAACTATGTCTCTTACTGCTGTGTGTGTGTGTGTGTGTGTGTGTGTGTGTGTAAAATATTAATGATTTCATGGAGAAAATGAAAATAAAGCACTCAAGTGCTTGATACTTGCTAAGAAGCCCATGAGCTTGTATGTGTTAGAGAAGGACTTTACATTTGGTTCTCATTTCTTAGTAATAAAAGAAAAACTCTTGCTAGGGCAGTAATTAAAGACCTAAGTAGTGATGGATTTGTTGAGCGTCATGGCAACAGGCAGAATATCTTCAGGATTATAGCCAGAGGCATTGGTACCAGCAGTTGCAGGGGTAGAAAGCACTAAGTCCTAATAAAGTGAGGCGCTTTTTCTTCAAAGAAGCAGACCCAGAACAAGCTTTGTATATGTTTCATCTTGCACAAAACACCAATATTTTTCTACAGTAGAAAGAGGTTTCATAAAATAGAAATTATTTCCTTGATGAGGTCAGTTTGCTTATGTAATATGGTTACAAACTAGTGTCCAGCTACATTGAGTACATCAAAGTTTGTATCCAATTGCCATCTGAAGGTAAATGGCATGCTGCCAGTTTTTCTGTAGTCTGCTTCAAAATTTTGGACTAAATAGCAGTGATTTTAGAGAAGGTGACATGATTTGATAGAGTCACTTCTTCAACTTTTTTCCTCTGCCTTAAGCTATAGACCAGCTTGCCTCTGTCACAGTCATGAATTTGTCAAGGTGTCTCCAGTCGTGTGTGCCCATTGCTTTTAGCAGGGAATCTGAAGACCAGTGATTCATAAAATATGAATATATATAAAATTGAGGTTTGTTTTTCTCAATCAAATGTCTATACAAATTAGTATAGCCAACATTTTAATTTTACCTATTTACTGAAATTATTTAATGCAGTAAGTTTTTATTTCATTTATTAATTAACATATTGATTTTGAATTCAGAATCCTGGAACAGCTCATCCTTATGACAGTGGCCACATAGCAATGACCTACACGGGCCTTTCATGCTTAGTTATTCTTGGAGACGATCTAAGCCGAGTAAATAAAGAAGCTTGCTTAGCAGGCTTGAGAGCCCTTCAGCTGGAAGATGGAAGGTATGGGTCATTCTTTCTTTCATTTTTAAGAAACGTCCTTTGAAACTAAAGAAAATGAATATAATACTATACTAGAACTTTGGAGTTTATAATAAATTCTTTGAGTTTTAAGGTGAAACTTTTTAAAGTCTAGGAAGTGATAAAGCCGTAGGAATACTGTCTAAAGAATAGACTTTACAAACAAATTCTGCTATATTATTTCTGTGTCCTATCTACTATTATCTCTATTTTCCTGTCAATATTTATAAAATGCTGTTCTTTCTTGATGAGGGGAAAATTAATGTTGACATATAAGATAAATTGACATTAATTGGAAATATTAGAATACCAAATATTTACCTCAACAGGTACATGTGACTAATTTCTAAATAATTCAGCACAGTCTTTGTTTATTGTTACCTTTTCCTTGTTTATAAGTAAAGGAACAGATAAGAGACACAGATGATTACCTCTCTAAAACATTAAATAGGTAAAAGTTAAGTTAAAACACCATGATCAATTAACTAATTGATGATTATCTGTATATATAGTTAGAAGAAAATCCACATACCAAAATTTGAGTTTGAGAATTTCTTACTACCCAATATTTTATATTTTTCAAGTTAATAGTCCTGTTCTTTATTAAATAATGCAAGTAGTATATGGTCTTTAAATCCGTTTTTAGGCTTTTAAATCCATATTTGTGATAGATTTTTCTGTGAGTAAAGACATGAAATAGGTGTTTCCAACCCCCTACAAATAAATAAATTATAGTAGTGTTAATAGTAAATCATATTGTTACTATTTTCAGTTTTTGTGCAGTACCCGAAGGCAGTGAAAATGACATGCGATTTATATACTGTGCTTCCTGTATTTGCTATATGCTCAACAACTGGTCCGGCATGGATATGAAAAAAGCCATCAACTATATTAGGAGAAGTATGGTGAGTTATGTTGCTAAATTGGCTTTTTAAAATATTGTTATTGTTAGTATATTGGGCCTGCAGTTTAATGCATGCCTCATTTCTTCAGAAAGAATTTGGAAATAAGGGAAGTAAGATTGCCTTTTGGGTATATCATGTATCAGAACAGCCATATAGGAATAATCTTCAAGGACAGATTGACTCCTTGACCATTAAAAATTAAATGTGATCTGATTGTACCTAAAGAAACAATGTCTTTTTCAGAAAGAGATTGGTCTGCCTTAGAAGCAGAAAAAAGAGTAAAATCTCAAAGGCAAATATTGATAGCAGGGACCAGTGGGGAGACTTGGCCAAGCCTACTGAAAAAGTATCGCATCCTTGGTGAAATTATTCCTGTGTTGCATGTGAAGTGTGAGTTCCATAAGCCATTTTGACTCTCAAGACCCAAGTGTAACAGAACTGACTGGGCTTACAATAGACTTTTTAAATCTAAGGTTTATTTAAGGAGAACACCAAGTAGATATGTTATTCTTTCACACAATACAATTTAATCTTTTTGTTGATAGCTATAAGGAAATCTTAGTCTCAGCAAGAATTATGTTTTGCTTTACTTTTTAGTTTCTTATATAAAACTGGAGAAATGGAAGTGCTGCTTCCCAGGTTCATTACTTTCCAAATACGAAATGTTTAATTTTATAAATTAGAATATGTTAGGCTGTTGATTCAACTTTTATTAGTCAGTATTTCAAAATGAAAACGTAAGTTCTTAGAGAAACGAAGTGATTTTTAACTGAATGTGTGCATGTGAATCAGAGTTTGTAGAAGGTACAATAGCACACATTTTAAAAAGTCTATGGAAGCAGGAAGAACAAACCTATAAAGGAGTTTTAAAAGGAAAAGAGATTTATGTTATATACAAGGGTGTGTGATGTGCATTTGGCATGAATACTACAGAAGTAATACTGTGTTCTTCTTGGAGCATTGTATTTGGAGGTACACATCAACATTTACTGGTGATGTTAACTTTGATCACTTGGTTAAGTTGGTATATGCCAGATTTTTCTCTGTAAAGTTAGCATTTTTCCCTTTGTAATCATTCAGTATCTCATTGTGGGATATTTGGAGACTGACTACCCTGTCCCTAATCAAACTTTTATCCACTAGTGTTAGTTAGTATGCACTGATGATTTTCCAGCTCTATCTTTCCTTCTGCAATTATTAATTGAAATTCTGTTAGCAAAAGCTTTTCCTTTGCCTCTTTTTCTTTCTTTCTTTCTTTCTTTCTTTCTTTCTTTCTTTCTTTCTTTCTTTCTTTCTTTCTTTCTTTCTTTCTTTCTTTCTCTCTCTCTCTCTCTTTCTTTCTTTCTTTCTTTCTTTCTTTCTTTCTTTCTTTCTTTCTTTCTTTCTCACTATGAACTCTAGATTCTTGTTTTATTGAAGGTTATTATATTATCATTGTGTATTTTGATGCTCAGATTGTCCCAGATTTGGCCAGTGAGAACCCCTTCAGCAGGCTCCGTGCCCTTTTGATATATCCGCTTCATTCTTTGAGCATCTCTGCTTTTTGGCACAAGATATTTCTAGGTTCATCTTTTTTTTTTTTTTACTTTCCCAGCCTCAGCTCTGGACACAGTCATTTCTTCAAAGAGCCCTGGTTCTTCTTATTGGAGGGTGGTGTTTAGAAACCAGGGTTTGGGCACTGGATGCGCTCATTGGTATTATTGCTTCTAATCCCTTTCTCAGGAGGCAGAGCTAGGAAATGTATATATGTATGCATGTAAACACAGATACCCCCTTACACACATCTATATCTATTTCTGTGTCATTTATCTATATATTAAAAACCAGGAGTCCATACTGATACGTCAAATTTCAATCCAGCATCACCAGGTTCATTTTAATCTTTCCTCTTTTCATTTGTAACTCCCTTCTCTGACACTGACAGAATCATTATTCAGAATGATTCTTTTTTTGTTGTTAATCCTCACCTGAGGATATATTTCCATTGATTTTTAGATATAGTATGAGGGAGGGAGGGAGAGAGAGAGGGAAGAGGAAACATCGATGTGAGAGAGACACATCGATTGGTTGCCTCCCGCAGGACCCCCACCAGGGTTGGGGATCAAATTGGCAACCAAGGTAGTGACCTTGACAGGAAATGGGACCCGCGGGCCAAAGCTCTAACTGCTGAGCCAAACCGACCAGAGCAGAATGATTCTTTTTGTTTAGAGCCTGAGGATATGTATTAAAAAATATTATATTTAAGAAATACTTAGTTTACTTTTTTTTATTTCCCCCCATTAATGTTTTATTTATTGGGAAAACAATTAAGTTTGTTTCTGTTTGGTTCCTTTTTAGGAACGCACACATACTTTGTTGATTTTATATACCTAATATGTGAAAGAGTAACCTGCCCTGACCAGGTGGCTCTCAGTTGGTTGGACTTTCCTCCCATATACCAAAAGGTTGCAGGTTTGATCCCTGGTTAGGGTGAGTACAGTACGGAAGGCAACTAACTGATTGCTATTTCTCTCTCTCTCTCTCTCCCTTTCTCTCTCTGCCTCCCTCTGGCTCCCCCCGACCCCTGACCTCTCTCTTAAAAAAAAAAAAATCAATAAAAACATATCCTTGGGTGAGGATTAACAATAAATGAAGAAATGAAATATTAACCTGGTTCTGAAAGTCAGAACTATACAAAAAGGTATATTCAGAGACTGTAACTCATGGGGGCTTCTTGTCCTTTCTATCTTCCACTCCCGTTTTTAACCACCATATTTACCACCTTATTCTCATTCACTCTGTAGGTAACTATTCTTACTAATTTTTGGTTTGTCTTTCCTATAGTTTGTTTTGATGAGCAGATACGTATATTTTTATTTCTCCTTCAATTTCTTACTCAAACGTACCATACCATATATACTTTTTTGCAGTTTGCTTTTCTTCACTTAACATACATAGCTTAAAAATCATTCTATATCAGGTCATAGAGATTGTCTTCATTCTTTTTTTTTTTTTTACAATAATGGTATTCCATTGTGTACATGTGTCATAGTTTTCTTCAATTATTGTATGTATAGTATACATATTTGCCAAATACAAACAATGTTGAAATTAATAACCTTCTGCATATGTGCTTATATATTGTTCAAGATATATCTTCAGAGTAAATCCCTAGCAGTAGAATTGTTTGATTAAAAGATAAAAGCATATGTAATATTATTAGATATTGCCAATTTTCTCTCCGAAAGTATGGCCATCAGTGTATGACAGTGACTGCTTCCATATAGCCTCACCAATGAAATATTTTGTCTTTGATTTTTACCAGTCTGAGTGAGAAATGCTATCTCATTGTATTTTTAATTTGCATTTATTTTATTATGAGTAAGATTGATCATTTTCTTAACTCTGAGAGTATATAAAATGACCACAGACCAGATTTAGTCTGTAGTACTGGTTTGGTGACCCCCTACTTCTAGTACATTATTTTGCTTTTTACATTAGGTATTCCAAATTTGTGTATGTTCTTTTTTCTTTGCTTATCTTTCATTTCATCCACTTTCTCGTTGACCTTTTTTACTTCTTTATCTCATTTTTATTCTCTTGACTGTTTTCAGTCTGTCTTTAATGTCCCTTATTGTCTTTTCATTTGAGACTTTCTTTCTTTCTTTTTTTCTTTCTTTCTTTCTTTCTTTCTTTCTTTCTTTCTTTCTTTCTTTCTTTCTTTCTTTCTTTCCTTCTTTCTTTCTCTTTCCTTCCTTCCTTCCTTCCTTCCTTCCTTCCTTCCTTCCTTCCTTCCTTCCTTCCTTCTTTCTTTCTTTCTTTCTTTCTTTCTTTATTCTTTATTGATGTTAGAGAGAGGTTGGGAAAGGGAGAGAGATAGAAACACTGATGAGAGAGAACATCAGTTGGCCACCTCCTGCATGCCTCCCACTGGGGATTGGGCCCACAACCTGGGCAGGTGCCTTGACCAGGAATCAAATAGGCAGGCGACCTCTCGGCCCATGAGTTGATGCTCAACCACTGAGCCACACCGGACATTATTCTTTAGGCATTCTGTAATTTAGTCTTCATTTCTCAGTTTATTTTGTCTGTCTTCCCTTTCTTTCCTGAAATCATTTAACTTTCTCTTTATTTCTTTTTACTGATTATCGTTTTCTATTTTTCATTTAGGATTTCCATTTCATATTCCCAAATGCTTGTTTAAGGACATGTAATTGAATTTGGGGTGCTATATGAGTTTCTTTTTCCACTTTATCACTGTTTGGGGGAGGTAGAGGCAGATTTTCATATACTAAGATGTTTTCATTTCGATTGCTGTGTTTTCAACTTAGTTTGCATAGATTTGTCTTTTCTTTTTTAGTCATTTAGTGGATTATTTTTTCTTACCAGAATTCCTAGTTTGCCATTTTTTCAATGCAAAGAAACAAAGTTTGATTTTTTTTTTTTAAATGAGTGTTGGGTATTTTTTGTTTTTTTTCTTTTTTAGTGATAGGGAATGGGTTGTGAATTCTATGTTTTCTGGTTGTTTCCCAGGTCTCTAAATTTTGCTTTTTTGAATTTTCTTTTGCACACTGCCCCTTTGACATGCACACTCTTAACTCCCTTCCCTAAAGTCAGTGCTCAGTTTTACCAGAACTCTTTTAGTTCAGGCAGTTCTCGCTTTGCATGGCAGTGCCAGACTGTAATGATGATCATGCAAACTGAAATGATACAAAGTGATATTAATCATCAATCGGAAACATTACAATTGTTGACCTTTACAATTTTTTTCAAAACATTAAAAACCCTTTTACTCTCAGTTATAAATGTATAGAGAATTTTTTTTTTAAATCCTCACCCCGAGAATATATTTTTCCATTTATCTTCAGATAGAGTGTGAGGGAGAGAAAGAGAGAGAGAGAGACACATCAACTGGTTGCCTCCCGCATGACCCTGATCAGGGCCGGGGATGAACCACAACTGAGGTACATGCCCTTGACTGGAATCGAACCTGTGACTCTTTGGTCCGGGGGCCAACGCTCTAACCGCTGAGCCAAACCGGCCAGGGCAATGTATAGAGAATATTTTAATGGTAAAACCAATATTTATGTAGTACACTGTAATTTATAGTATTAGCAAGATTGAGAATTACAGTGTTTTGTCGAGTGTAGTTTGGACAGTACTTTGCTTCTTCTCATATAACTTACAATGTGGAGCAGGCATCAGTTCTGTCCTGGTAAGTGATCATACTTCTTCATGAGTTTGTATCAGCTTCCAACACTTTATCCTTTGCATTTTCAGTGTTGCGTATCTCTGAGAATTCCTTTTATGTGAAATTTTTTGCCAGCATTGCTTTTCTAGAATGTCTTTATCTTTTCAACACCACCGCTTTCCCCATGTAAATATTTTACCTTTACGTAGTTCTTCTGACTGTAGCACTGTCAGCATTCCCATGATCAGCTATTTCTTCTATAACTCTGTGTTTGATCTCAGTCTCACTTCCAGTGTTAATGCTTTTCATTTATTTACTGCACTTTCATCTTCGGTGACCACTGTCATAACTAACCTCTTTTGGTTATGCCTTTTTATAGACGTCATGCGGGTTTATCACTAAAAAAAAGAGACAGCCACACACTTGCTGTCTCTGCATGAATTGAATAACGTGAGTGACAAATAACTAACAGACTTTGAAAAGGATGATGTGATTGCTCACTTGTCATGATACATATCTATTATTTATGTAGTGATGTGTGGGCTGAGGAGCTAGCAGCAAGTTTGTATTTTATGCAATTGCTCATCATTAATGTACTGTGGTTACTGAAATTGGAGTCATATTGTGTTATTTAAGCCATGGCACCTTGAGTTTAAGCATATTGGAACTGTGCAAAGCAAGGACTGCCTGTATTTCACACTTAGGGTGCATTATCTTTCTCACGTAGTGAGTTTAGGTCAATCTCAGACCTGCCTCTATCTCCCCTCCTCTCACTTCCTCACTATTTTTCAGATTGCCTTGCTCTCTGCAAAAGTGTCAGGAGTATGAGAGATGACTTGCTGGGATTTGATGTTTCTTTTTCTATAGACAGGTAATTTGAAGCTTGAGCATGTCTTCCAGCTTTGCTAAGGTTTTATTTTTATATAGTCGTATTGTTTTGATTTTGTAGGATATGGGGAGATTAAATTGTAGGCAGGCACCATTATCCTAAACTACCTAAAAGCCTCAAAATAGATTTGTTTTGTGTTTATAATGTTTTTTTAAGTATAAAATCCTCGTATTTTTCTTAAACTGATATATTCTTGCAAGTGGGAGAGAAATAAGAGTTGGGTCTTTTTATCAGGTAGGAATTGAATATGTAGGTACCATCTTTGAACAGTCTTTTCAGAATATGCTTAATGTATACATTTGGTAATTTTGTGTGGTGAATAAGACAAGAGCAGGTACTTGAAAATGTCTACATCTACTTCTTTGTGGAAAAGGGTATATATTTTGGAAGATACAAAGGAGAAATAAAATTAGATCAAGATATAAAAAATCAGCATAATGACAACTTATTTATTATTATTTCCCTATTAAACCAAACAATGTTTTTCTTTTTCAGTCCTATGACAGTGGGTTGGCACAGGGAGCTGGACTTGAATCTCATGGTAAGGCATCTTAAAATAAATGAACATGTGGTTTCTTTTGTTTCCTTAACTTCATGGTATCTTCAACATGGAGGACCTCAGAAGTTTGTCTCAGCCCTTGGTGAAGTCTGACCATCTTCTTTCCTCCTTCTCTTTTGACACTGTTGTGCTAGTTTGAACCTCTTCTAGGTCAGTAATCATTTATAAGTTATTCAGACCAGAATTTTTATACAATATTTTCTAGTAATCTTAAGTGTTAGCTGCATGAAAATATTTTGGGGTGATTTCTTTTCTTTTTTTTTTAATCCTCACCGAGGATATTTCTCCATTGATTTTCAGTTAGGGAGGGAGGAAAGAAGGGAGGAGGAGAGAGAAACATAGATGTGAGAGAGACACATCGATTGGTTGCCTCCCGCATGACCCCGAATTGAACCACAACCAAGGTATGTGCCCTTATCCAAAATGGAACCCACGGCTCTTTGGTCCTCGGGCTGACGCTGTAACCGCTGAGCCAAAGTGGCCAGGGCTGGGATGATTTCTTAAGATATTGTTAGAAAATAGCAAGTTTTCTTCTTTGGCATAACACTAAAAGGCTAGATGCAGAATATTAAACATGAATCAGTGAATTTGTGAAGAAAGGAAAAATTTTTATTTACCTTCCTTAATATAATTATCCTGTCATAGTCATAAAACATTTTGCCACATAACATATGTTCAGTGTATACATTGATATAATCTTTCCTTTCACATTTTTTACCACCTTTGGCAGAACTAGAATAGGGAGATAATATAGTCACTTAGTTTGTCAGCACACCAATAGCCTGAACTCTTCCAAATTGAATATTTCCACATAGAAGTAAATAAGCTTCCATGTTCCTTTTTTAAAAAAGAAAGAGGCCAAATCAAGCAGGTTCTCTTAGTGAACTCCTTGTTTCCTCTTCATCACAGCAGTTTTTTTATGTGCTCACCTGTTGTGTCCATCCTTCTGCCAGCATGATGCAGTGCAAAGAACAGGTCAGTTTTCAGGCCTCATCCCTGACATTAGCTGTGTGATCTTGGCTCCTCACTTAGTATCTCTGAGGGCTTCCTCATCAACAGAGTAGAAAGAATTGTATCTTTTTATTTTACAGTTGTTATTAGGATTATAAGAGATACAGGGTAAAGTGGATTGTAAACTATAAAACTTGTATAAAAAGATATTTTTAACATATATTCCTCGATCCCATATCCTTGTACTTCCCCTGGAACCTTGTTCTATCAGGTATCTTTTCACTCTCTCACATCTTTACTCCCTCTTTCGATGTAGGTGTACAGAAGACTGTCTTGGGTTTTCATCTGAGGCCATACTGTAATTAGGACACCATACTTCTTGTGTGTGCCTGAGTCTATATGAGATTGGCAGTGGGGTAAGCTGGCAGTAGCAGCAATGTCATTGGTCATCACTGCTTGGTAAGGAAGATGTACTTGTAGTTGCACAAAGAGGAAATCTAGCATCTGTAAGAATTTCTGAGAAGATAGGGTCTGGTGCTCACTTGTAAAGGATGTTAACAGGTACTCTGGCTGAGGAGACACCTTACCAGTGTAGGAGACCTGTGGGACAGACAGTGTTGTTCCCAAAAAATTGGGATTACATTCTATGGGATGTGAAACAGGGCTGCTCAAACATGATACTCTCTGAGGGATCCTGTCAGGGAAAAAATCTTGCTGAGTCACACAAGTAGTGATTTTGAGTCAGTATGACTTGCCTAGGATTGTACGCATCAAGATCATCAGTGATGGACAGTGATTCCAGCCAAAAAGCTTACATCCTTCTTTTGTCTCTAAATTCGGCTTGGTAGTTTTGAGGCCTAAAGCCCTAGAGGAGGGCTTCCTAATCAGAGTGCTGCAGTATTGATGTACCACAAATGAGTTCTGGGTGTGCCAAGCTATTGCTGTGCCATCCTTTGGGGCAGCCAAGCAGGACCTGCGTGTCTGTGGAGTCCCTGGTAAGGTGGCCGCTGGCCAGGAGCACCGTCCTCAGGGCACCTCAGTCTGTCCTGCAAATATCAGGTGTTGTTCTTTTTGTGCTCTGAGGTTAGATAGGCTGAGAAGTACTCTTCTAGAGGACTTTGGTATAGCCTTCCTTCTTTGTCTTATTATCACTATCTACACTGGTAGGTAAAACCTCTTCCTAAAAAGTAGTCCTGCAATTTGGTCACCCTGTGAAGTCATTGTATACTCTCTTTTTCTTCTTTCTATTGTTAATCTCTCTTTTTTTAATTATAAGAGAAAATTTATTTAGAAACGTACAGAGATGTAGTAGAAGTGAGACGGTTGCACTGTGTAGACTCAGGAAACAAGTTACAGAAGCGAAAGAAGGGTCCTTGGAGTTTAGGAGAGGGAAAGGCAAAGGTAGTGCCTAGGGGGAAGAGGACGGGGAAAGGAAAGGCATCAGCATGCTCCCGAGAGGGCTCTTGCTATTGTTAATCTTTTTAGAATAGTGTTCCAAATATACTATTTGCCCTTCTACAAAGATGGCTTGTTCTTTAATTTTCTGTGTGAGCCTTCAGCAACTCAGAAAGTTTCTCTTTTAAAGTTGTGAGTGATCTTTATTTCAAACCCAGTATCTCTTTCTCATTCCTTATCTTCTCTTTATTGAAGCATTTGAAGCTATTAACCTCTTCCCTTCTTTCTTGAAATATCACATTCCTCTTGTCCTGCTTCCTGACAAGTTTTTTCTGGCTCCTTCATCATTTTTGTTTCTTGCTCTGACCTCTTTTACCTCAGCCCAACTTCCTTCTTTTCTTTGGGTAGTTAATCTTTCTAAATCTCAGGGCTCTTGTCCTTGCTGTTTTTGTATAGAATCCTCCACCTCCAACCCTAGCATACACTTGGCTTTATTTCACACCCCTTAGGTCTTGGTTCATATGATATATTTGGGTAAGCCCCCTATTTAAAATTGCAAACCAACCACATACGCACACCCTATTCCCTGTCTCCCTTTCTAGCTTTATTTTTCTCCATATCACTTACTTACATTTTGGCTACTTGTTCACTGTCTTCTCACATAATGTAAGCCTCATGAGAATAGATATTTGGGCCTATTCTGTGTATTCACTGTTGTATTCCCCACACGTATTCCCCATACATGTGGCACACCATTGAATGAACCAACAGATGGTTCTCTATCAATCATCCTTGTGTTGATGGCACCTAAACTATGTTTCCAAACATGTGCTATTGCTTCTAAGTTGCATAGCCCCCTTTCTGTCTGCCTGCCAGGCTTGTCTACCTTGCTATTTGTTCAGCATTCCAAGCTGCACATGTTTAAACCATTCTGTCCTCTTCTTCTTCCCAAGTCTGACCTGTTATTCAGGAATGTGGAAGTACTACTACCAGACAAGCCAGAAATCCAGAATTTGGTGTGTTTAATCTCTTGTTCTGTTTTTTTTTGTTTTGTTTTGTTTTGTTTTGTTTGCAGTCTGCTAGCCACACCAGTTGTCCTGTATAAGTCACCAGTTATAATGTTTGATCTATAGACTAAAAGGAAAGTAATTTTTTTTTGTTAAGCTGCTGCTCTGTGCCATCTATCGTTTAGTCTCATTTAATCCTCACATCAGCCCTCTGAAAGTAGTCATCTTTGTATTAGATTCAGTCAGAGAAGCAAAACCACTGTGAATGTTAAAGAATAAGGATTTATTATAGGAATAAGATTTTACACTGTTGTAGAAGAAGATTAAGAAGGAATAAGAGTCTGAAGTGAGTAGTTGGTGGATTGGGGAAAAGTCACTGACAAGCCCTCCTGAAGCACTGGCACAGGTGGGCACGTGAGACCTTGCAGGGGAATCTGGAAAGCCAGGCACATCCAGCTGCCAGAGTGGGACTGGTGGAGGAGTCTGAAGGGCTGTTGCTCCTGCATCCCTTCATGGGCCTGGTGTCATGAGGGCAAGAAGTAAAGAAAACTTGGACTCCAAGTATATGGGAGAGTAAGGGCAAGCAGGAATCTACCTCTGCCTTGTCTCTAACCACCCCTAAAAACAACCAGGGCAATGGCTGCTGCTTCACTTTCACCTTACCAATCCTACACAGATTTCTCTAACTTCAGGCCATTCAGGAAGTTCTAGCATAGCCAAGTTATTACAATACAAAACCGCCACAATAATTATTGCCATTTTACTCAGAGAATTTAAGTTATTATAGGTTGTAGAGAGAATGTATTCTCCAGTGTTCTTCCATGCCTCTTCACTTCGGGACTCTGTTAACTCTTTTTTTTTTTTTTTTTTTTTTTGCCTGAAATGCTTCCCTCCACCTGCTTTTCCTTGTTTCCCTTTTCTTAACCGTCAGAGTTTTACCCATCTTTCTATGCCTGGTTCCAGTGTCACATTTTCTGAAAACCTTTCATCATCTGTTGTTCCCTCTACCCCCAGCCCTGAGCAATTTCTCCTTTTTGTATATTTCCGTAATACTTGGTTCATACCATTTCTTGGTACTTACCTCGGTTTACTTGATTTTCTCTGCTAAATTGTAAGCTGATCATGTCTCATTCATGCCTTACTCCATATGCCCTTGTATGTTTAGTTGTTCAGTAAATATTTAGTGAATTGGTTATCCTGTATTCCACTTTGCATCTCACAGCTGAAAAAGCTTGGTAATAATCAAGTTTCTTCTTGTGCTTTTCTTCCTAATTCTGCAGGCTACTGAATGTTATTTAATACACTGTGTTTTGTTTGTTTGTTTTTTAAACTCATCTGTTCTTCCTTCTTCTACTGCTTAGCCTGGAGCCCATTTGTCATGAAAGCTAAACAGGCATGTTATACCCTTCTAGACCATGACCATGTGATTATTCTGTTTATCCTAGTGATTCTCTGATGATAGTACAGTTCATGTGTTTTGGAAGAATTGGATTTACCTGCTTTGCTAGGGTTAAAACTGTTTTTTCTCTCAGGATGCATAATATAAAAGTAAAAAGTTAAGATAAATTAATTTGACTCCATGATTCTTTTAAAATATCTCTGCTCTTAATCCAGAAGAGAAGTAGTAAACTCTCTTTGGCCTAATTTCATCTAAGCATTCAACTTCTTTGAATTTACCTCACTTTACCCTTTTCATATGATGTTGAAGTGTAAAATGGTGTATTTATGTAACTAATTATTTAGTTTTCTACTTTATCTCTAGCTATATGTTAGTTGACCATCTTAAATTATACATTTCAGAACAGATGGATTCTTTCAGATAATTTGGTATATACAAATAAATACTAAGAACACTTAAGATTAAGCTGTGAAACCTATGGGAGCAATAAGTTAACTTATAACTGTGTTACACTTTTAAAAGATACATAAAGCATAGCATAAAAAACTGGAGTCAGGAACACCTTCAGCCTGGAAGAACTGAAGAAGGTTGTTAAAAGGGAACCTCTATGGTCCCTTCCTGTGATGTTTTATGACTGAGATATTGTGCATACATTAATTATTCGTATAACTGAAGCATATCACTTTAGGTGGCAAACTTTTAGCAATTTCAGATGGAAATCTTTCTCTTATTTGTATGTGCCTTAATAGTTTTACTTTATATGCCTCTGATAAGGAAGGTTATTTTCATACCTTCTTCAATCAAGGCATAATGAACACAATTTAACCTTTTCTTGATGAATTCAGATCAATTACTATGAGAAGCAGTTCTTGTATTTTACTTTAATATAATAATCTAATATTCTTGGAGTTTTTTGAAGCTTGTTGGAATTGTTGATCTAATCCTATTTAGCCCCCAGAGGATATTCTATTTGAGTTCTTATGCCTGCTGTTTTATGTTTCTTAATTATTGTTAAGATGTCACTGTGTATTTGGTCTTTTCATGTCTAACATACTGCTTTTAATCCAGGTTTTTGGAACTAGTTTTTTTTTTTTTAGAACTTTGTGCAAAACAAGAACCTCTTAGGGGTAAATTTTGGTAAATGAATTTTAGCTTAAAGTATAGAATAGACTTTGTAATTACTATTTTTGACTACTCAGAGCCCAAACTTCAGAAGTTAATATTTTCAAAATATGGTGATTTGGGCAAAGTAAAAAGTATTTTTACTTCGAATTGTGCCAGTTTGCCTTAAAGAATCCTAACAAGTAATTTGAATGGTAACAATTAAATGTTTCATTTTACTTTTCAGTAGTTTTAAAGATGACATACTATTAGAGGCTTTACATTTAATGATGTTATAATACCTGAAGTCATGGCCAGGTTTTCATGGAAGAAAAATTGAAACTAGTGGGTTATTGAAGAGGAAATAATATTGATAGGTGCTTACTAGAAATTATTCTAAAAGATTATGATAATTTTTTTACTTTTCTGTTTTAATTTACTGATGACTAACATAGATCTCCCAACTAATTGGGAAAAATTCTAAAGATTAAATAGGTTTTACTTACATTAATGCATTTGATATGATAGCTGCCTTAAGTTTTCTACAGGATTGCTCACTTTTCCTTTTCCAGAGAATACATCCAGGATTTGTAACACCAAAAGGAAAGTTACAGGATGAGAAAGATTAGGAACTGTCATCTATTTAAATAGCTGAAACAAAAATTACTAAGTGTAGTTGTAATAAATTGGAAATACAAGTATTTTAAAATTGTTTGGAGTTGACAACAAATAGTACCAATGGAAAGTGTTGTTTCTTTTCTCTATGGAAAAATACTGATTTTTCATTTCCTGAGGAAAGTAATCATTTTTGTGAGCATATTGGTTTCCTATTGCTGCTGTAACATTTTACTACAAACTTGGGGGTGTAAAACCACACAAATTTATTCTTACAGTTCTGGAGGACAGAAATCTGAACTGCATCTTACAGGGCTAAAATCAAGATGTCAACAGGGCCGGTTACTTCTGGTGACTCCAGGGGAGAATCTGTTCCTTTGCCTCTTCCAACTTCTGGTGGCTGCCAACATTCCTTGACTTATTGCCACATCACTCCAATCTCTGCTTCCCTAGTCACATTGCCTCCTCTTTCTGTATTTTAATCTCCCTCTGTTCCTCTCTTATAAGGACACTTGTGGTTATATTTAGGGCCCACCCAGGTGATCCAGGATAATCTCCCCATCTCAAGATCCTGAACTTAATCACATTTCCAAAGTCCTTTTTGCCATATAAGGTGACATGCACATGTTCCAGGGATTAGGACCTGGATGTCATATGGGGGAGGGGGGGCATTTATTCAGTCTATCATAGTGAGCATGGATACTCACTGTGCATCTACTTCCAGCTGCTGTTTTCTTCTCCCCTGCCCGCACATACTCTCCCTCTCCCCTCGCTCAAACTTTTCTTCTTTAAATTTCTTAAGCTGACTAGGCATCACTTCTGCATACCAGCTTCTAGCTTGTTTATATTATATGTGAAAATTAGCCTGTAGCTTTAGGCAGATGGAACCTCAGTTCACAAGTAATATACTATCTTTAAGGCAGTGGTTCTCAACCTTCCTAATGCGGCGACCCTTTAATACAGTTGTTGTATGGGGGCGTATCTGCATGTGGGCGGACCCGCCTGGAGACGGATAGAGGAGCGGTGTCTTGGTTCCTAAGACCATCGGAAATATGTGTTTTCCGATGGTCTTAGGCGACCCCTGTGAAAGGGTCGTTTGATCCCCAAAGGGGTCGCGACCCACAGGTTGAGAACCGCTGCTTTAAGGGAATTAAAATCAGATTCACGTGGTAGAGTCCTGGACAGGGAGCTCTGCTATCAACCATATAATTTTGAACAAGTTCCTTAGTCTCTCCCAGCCTTACTATTTTCATAAGTAAAATGTTTCTTATAGCTTTAAATTACTTTAAGTTCTTTTCTGTTTCATCAAATTAATATTGAAGACTTCAGTGCTTAGTGGCTATTTAAAATTATAATTCTCTTTTAAATTTAAATTACTTTTATTTCACTATATTCTAGAATTGTTTAACCACTTTTTTTTTTCCTCTAGCCATTTTATATTATTGTCCTAGGCATCTGTTCTGAAGTATAAAGCATTGTGTGTTTTTTATTAACAGGAGGTTCAACTTTTTGTGGCATTGCATCGCTGTGTCTCATGGGTAAACTAGAAGAAGTTTTTTCAGAAAAAGAATTGAACAGGATAAAGAGGTGGTGTATAATGAGGCAACAAAATGGTTATCATGGAAGACCAAATAAGCCTGTAGACACCTGTTATTCTTTTTGGGTGGGAGCAACTCTAAAGGTAAGAGAAATAAAAATTTAAAAAATGAGAAACCTATACTCTGTGTTAATATCAGCTGTGTTTAAAGGGTTTGGTTTTTGTACTGTTCATTAAATATTACTAGGTTTAGGCTACTAAGTTTTTCCTGTTGCTCTGGCAAAGCTAGTGTCTGTATGGTTTTTCAATAGAATTCAGTTATCTGTTGAACTACTTGAAAATTTCCATTCTTATAAAATTCAAGTGGCCCAAAACCTAGGTAAGAAAGTAGGTATAATAAGGTCATAAAAAACTTGTTATTGAAACTGATCAGTAGTCCATCTAGAGCAGTAAAGATTTTATGGGAACATATTAATCTTAGAAGATAAACTATGGGTCATTTCTTTAAAAAGCATTTAAAGTTTTCTATTTTTTGTTAATTTATTTGTGTAAACCTTCTGAAATGTATTGATTGATATGTTCATACATTTCCCCCCATCTCTACTACATTTTGATATACCTAATTTCATAAGGTCATTAGCCATAAAATACCTACAAGTTTTCTCTTTTTAAAGTTGCCTTTCGCTTTTAAAAATTATCACCTAGTTCTGATATTCTGGAATCTAACAGAAGTCTATGTTCATCTATATAATTTTCTAATTTTTTCTCTTAGACAAAATTCATACATATGGTTGAAATAAATTTGGAAAACAGGAATGATTTAAAATGAAAGCAAAAGCCTCCCCCCTCTCTCCTGCACCATTTTTAATTGATTTTAATTATGGAAAATTTCAACATATTCAAAAGTAGAGGGAATAGTATAGTATATAATGAATCCCTCTATATCTATCAACCATTCTCAGCAGTTTTCATCCCAAAAGCCAGCCTTCCTTCATCCACACTCCTACCCACTACTCTCGCCCTTCCTGTATTATTTTAAGGCAAATCTCAGATACCGTTTTTACATTATCTGGAAAATTTTCATTATACTTGCTAAACAAAAATACCATTTTTTAAAAACAGAACTGTAGTATAATCACATCTAAAAAATCAGCCAAAATTCTTTATTATCATTAATAGCCAGTTATTGATGTTGTATATTCCCTATTGCATCACATAAAGAAGCACATAATCTCTGGTTGTCTCTCCTTTTAACCAAAGGGCTCCAGAGTTGTCAGACCTAGTTTATCCATTATAAAGTTCCCCATTAGCTTTTTTTCTTTTTTGTATGGTGGTAAAATCTACATGATGTAATACTTATCAGTTTAACTATTTGTAAGTGTACAATTCATTGGCATTAATTACATTCACAATGTGTAATCATTAGCACTGTCTATACCCAGAGGTTTTCATCATCCTCAACATAAACTCTATACTCATTAAAGAACAACTCTCTCCATTTTTTCCTCCCTCCAGCCTCTAATAACTTATGTCCTACTTTCTGTTTCTATGAATTTGCCTCTTCTGGGTGTGTCATATAAGTGGAATAATATGATATGTGTTTTTCTGTGTCTGGCTTATTTCACTTAGCATAATGTTCTCAGAGTCCATCCGTGTTGTATCATATGTCAAAATTTCATTCTTATGGCTGAGTAACATATATTGTATGTATATAACCACATTTTGTTTATCCGTTTATCTGTTATAGATGTTTGGGTCATTTCTACCTTTTAGCTATTGTGAAAAGGTGGCTATATAGTCAGTATCATAATAATTATGTATGGTGTTAGATGGGTATTAGACTTACAAGCGTGATCATTTTGTAAGGATATAAATGTTTACTCACTATGTTATACATCTGGAACTAATATACTATTGTATGTCAACTGTAATCAAAAAATAAAATTAAAAAAAGGGGAGGGGGCTATGTACATTTAGGTACAAATGTCTGTTCAAGTCCCTGCTTTCATTTCTTCTGGATATTTATCTAGGAGTGGAGTTTCTGAATCATATGGAAGTTTTATGTTTAATTTTTGACGAACCACCAAACTTTTCCACAGCAGCTGCACCATTTTACATTCTCACTAACAGTGTATGAGGGTTCCATTTTCTCTACAACTTCATGAACACTTGTTTTTTCTGTTTTTTGTTTTGTTTTTAATAATAGCCATCCTAATGAGTGTGAAGTTGTATCTTGTGGATTTTTTGTTTTTTGTTTTTTTATCCTCACCCGAGGACATTTTTGCATTTATCCTTAGATAGAGCAGGAGGGAGAGAGGGAGGAAGAGAGAGAGAGAAACATCAATGTGAGAGAGACACATTGAGTGGTTGCCACCCACACGACCCCAACCGGGGCCGGGGACAAACTGCAACCAAGGTACATGCCCTTAGCGGGAACTGAACCCAGGACTCTCCAGTCCACAGGCCAACGCGCTAACCGCTGAGCCAAACCGGCCAGGGCATATTTTGTGGTTTTGATGTGCTTATTGGCCATCTGTATATCTTCTTTGAAGAAATGTCTATTCAAGTCTTTTGCATATTTTTAAATCAGGCTGTTTGTTTCCTTGTTGTTGGGTTGTAAAAGTTCTTCATGTATTCTGGTTATTGATCCCTTAACAAGATATATGATTTGCATATATTTTCTTCCATTTCTTGGTTGCCTTTTCACTCTGTTGATAATGTCCTTTGATGCACAAAAGTTTTTTAATTTGATGAAGTCTAATTTATCTATTTTTTAATTTTGTGCCTGTGTTTTGGTTGTCATGTCCATGAAATCATTGCCAAATCCAATGTCATGCAGATTTACCCCAATGTTTTCTTCTAACACTTTTATAGTTTTAGCTCTTGAGTTTAGGTCTGAGATCCATTTTGGGTAAATTTTAAAAAATATATTTTTAATTGATTTTTTAGAGAGAGAGGAAGGGAAAGGGGGGGAGAGAGAGAGAGAGAGAGAGAGAGAGAGAGAGAGAGAGAGAGAGAAACATGGCTGGGAGAGAATATCAATCGGCTGCCTCCTGCATGCCCCCCACTGGGAATCCAGCCTGCAACCTGGGCATGTGCCCTGACTGTGAATCTAACTGGCAAGCTTTTGGTGCATGGGATGATGCTCATCTAACTGAGCCGCATCTGCCAGGGCTACAGAAATTTCTTGAACTCTCCTGCGTACTGCTTACCACCCCCTTCTCTTTGCAGTTTGATTTATCCTTTATTTTTTTATATTTAATGGGATCTTAAGAGAGAACAAATAATACATGTCCTAAATCTTTAAGCTACACAATGTTTTTGCTAAAGTCATATTTGTCTCATCTTTTATCTTTCCTAATTAAAGATCCATAATTTTTACTATGCTCAAACAAAATTGTCTCTAACATCTGGTTAATAATATTTGTTGCTCTTTATTGAAATATGTTTAGTTCTAGTTTCTACCAGTTTGTAACTTAATAGCTCAAAAGCTTATCCTAAGAGTTAAAATATGAGTAGATAAAATTGTACTTTTTAATTTTTATTTTTAAATATATGTTTTTATTGATTTTAGAGAGAGGAAAGGAGAGGGAGAGAGAGATAGAAACATCGATGAGAAAGAAACATCATTCGGCTGCCTCCTGCACACCCCCTACCCAGGCATGTGCTCCACAAAACCCACACAAGCCCACAACCTGGGCATGTGCCTCGACCTGGAACTGAACTGGTGACCTCTTGGTCCGTGCGACGATGCTCAACAAACTGAGTCACACCAACCAGGCAAAATTGTACTTTTTTATTATTATTATTTTTAATTCTCACCCAAGGATATTTTTACATTTATCTTCAGACAGAGTGGAAGGAAGAGAGAGAGAGAGAGAGACAGAGAGAGAGAGAGCGAGAGAGAGAGAGAGAGAGAGAGAGAGAGAGAGACATCGATGTGAGAGAGACATATCGACTGGTTGCCACCCACTTGACCCCAACTGGGGCCGGGGCCAAACCACAACCGAGGTACGTGCCCTTGGCTGGAATCGAACCCGGGACTCTTTGGTCTGAGGGCCGACGCTCTAACCACTGAGCCAAACCGGACAGGGCAAAATTGTACTTTTTTAAATGACTAAAGAAGTTGAACTTGAACCTAGCTAAATGTGATGCAAAGAGGTTAAGTGGGCATGGTTCAAAAGGAAACAGTGAGTGAGTGAGACAAGAAATCAGGAGAGTAGACTTGATATGATAATAAAAAAGATAATGTGGTTGACTATCTTTTAAAGTGCTGAAGTCCCCAGAGGTTTGCTCTGAGAACTTTAGCTAGAGAAAAGCATATTTAAATGATATAGATCTGAAAATTAAGCCCATGGTTGATATGAAAGTTTTATGTCAGCAAATTTATATTTGTCATGTCATTTCAGCTTCTGAAAATTTTCCAATACACTAACTTTGAGAAAAATAGAAATTACATCTTATCAACTCAAGATCGCCTCGTAGGGGGATTTGCCAAGTGGCCAGATAGTCATCCAGGTAATTTATTTTTTGTATGAATCCAGAACAACTTTTCTTTTGTTTATTTCTTAACAAAACCGTCAAGCATCTTTGTCAGAAAGGGCTTATAGAAAATTTAGCCGTGGTGGTAAACTTACATTAAATAACATGTTTTTTAAAAGGTAAATTATTTAAGTTTAGGATAGATTTAGGGTGTTGGGTATAAAGGAAGGGTTTGATTATCAAGATGTATTGATATAGTTTGCATTATTTTCTAAATATTTTACTTAACAATGTTCTATTTCATTTGAGGCAATAAGGAAGATGGTCTAAATAAGCCCTGTCCAAATTAGAGAATCATTTGATCCATCCAAAATCTTTAGGATTGTTAGTTATCACTTGAGCTACATAGAATAAATTGCTCTTAATTCAAAAGGGGAACCCGTTTTTGCCTTTTTCAGAAATTATTAAATCAAAAATCTCAAATCCTGAATACAGGTATCCCTCACTTTTCAGACTTTTGTTCTCTGAATCTTGGCAGATTAGGGTTATTTTTTTAGATGAACACTTTGCTATCTGAACTCTCACCATTCACTGTCAAAAACTCAGGAACCCAACCCAACAGGTTCAACCAATATGATATTCCATGCTTTCCAAACTCAGGAATGGTATAGATGTGAAGAGCAAAGGATTCTTATATTTCATAAGTACTTTTAAAATTTTTTTTTAAGAAATATTGAATAATCTGTATTAATAATGATATTTCTTCAAACTATGTGGATAATTCTGCTATTTTCCAAACCTTATTACAAGCTGCATACCCTAATATAAAACTGCTTGCTCAGTAATTACGCCTATGCCATCTACAGGCCCTTCAAGACCTCACTTGCTAACTGAACTCATTATCTTCATGTTCTCTCCGGCCCCAAAACTTCAGTGGCACTAGACCCCAAGTTCATGCCTAGGATTCTGCAGAAGTCTTATCATTAGTGTTCCTGCCTCTGGCCTAATCCCCCTTATATTGACACTTTGTATGTGTGTATGTACATGTGCTTAAAGAAGAGGAGAGGAACCAAAGTTTTTTCAGACTCTCAAAGGGATCTCTGATGTAAAAAAAAAAAAGGTTGAGAACCTCTAATCTAAACTCCTCTATTAAATCTGTTTTAAAAATTCAAAGACTTTCTCAGCACTCATAGTCAGTTCTTTAGCATGGCACCCAAGGCCCTCCTGGGATTTCACTCCTCTCCCACCTCTAGCATCATTCTTCAGGCTGCTGGTCCCTCCCTCTTATGTTTTCACCTCCAGCAAAATGAATCTATTTATAGCTTCCAAAAAATCACTTTGAGAGTTGTTAAAAGTGATTCACAACACTGACATTTTTGATAAGCAAGTTGACAAATTATTAGCTATGAATATATGAAACTAAATTCAAGGAATGATTGTTTTTGCAGCATTGCAATAGAATCATGGTTTTTATTATTGGCCTACAGCCTCTTCAGTTCATCTCCTATCATTGAACTGCTATGATTGGGGTATGTACTTGAATCAAAATATACATAAGGGGTCTGGCTGGTGTGGCTCAGTGGTTGAGCGTCGCCCCGTGCACCAAAAGGTTGTCGGTTCGATTCCTGGTCAGGGTACATGCCCAGGTTGTGGGCCTGATCCCCAGTGGGGGGCATACAGGAGGCAGCCAATTGATGTTCTCTCTCATTGGTGTTTCTATCTCTCTCTCCTTCTCACTTTTTCTCTTTCTAAAATCAATAAAGGAAAAAGAAATTTTTAAATACATATATATACATAAGGGGCTCATGAAATCATATTTTTGTACCTGAAATGAGCAGGAATATTTCCTCACATCCATACTTGTATTTTCATGCAAAATATTCTTCTTTAGAAAAAAATGTACAGTACTTTTAATTTCTAGAGCAAAATAATATTTCAGATTTTTGGTATCTATAACACATAGCCATAGATATGTTAGAAAAGGGACTCAAGAAAACAATTATTTTGGTCTTGGTGCCATTTTTTTCAGTCAGTGCATGGTAGTATTTTAACAAATAATTGGCATAGGGAAATAATCTCTTGGAAAGCATTTCTTGTATAAACATATTTGAAATACATTTTGAGTATTTACAATAATGTTTTTAAAAGAAAATTCTTGAACCTTTTTTCTTGCGAGATCAGTTTCTAATTTTAACATTTGTGTGAATACTTGGATGTAATACTTTTTACAGATATGTTACAGTATCTTCAGAAGCCTGTACAGTACAGAGCATAGAAAGTCTTTGTGTGTTAAATTGAACTTCTGTGGATAGACCTATTCCTAGAGCCTTTATAAAAATCATTTTAACAAGTCTTTAAAATTAGCTTATTCTTGGTACTAATAAATGTAGTAACATTTTGACATAAAGAAATTTTATATACATTTATAGAGGAAACTTAAGAAAATAATGTTTTTATATATATTCAACATCTAAATTGCTTGAATGCATTACCACTTACAGATAAAGAGTTTTTTGTTTTTTTAAAAAACTATTTGAGGTTTGAAACAATTGCTAGTTCACTGGATTTTACAAAAATCCTTTTGTGAAAAAAAATAAGTTTATTTTTACATTAATTGGAAAGTGTAAGGCCTTATTTTATGTTAATTCTGGATGTATTTTATATGTCTTTCTGTTGCATTTTTTTTTCTGGAAAAGTTTCCTCGTTTCTAGATAGTAAAATTTAATGTTGCTTTGTGTCTTTTATAATTTTAGAATAACTGCAAGGAACATATAATAGTACAGGGGAAATCAAATTTATTTTTTGTGGTTTGAAAATTAGAGGAAAATGAGCCAGAAGAAACCTAAGCATTCTCTGAAAAGACAAAGAAGGGGATTAACATGGGCCTCCATTAGTGAAATAACTTTTTCACAAAAAAACATTGAGTAAGCACAACTGTTTGTCATTCTGTTTTGAAAAGTAAATAATACTTGTTTAAGTAAAACTTTTACTTTAATTCTTTAGACAAAGTTTGACTTGGTAAGATGTTTTGAACTTGAATAGCTCTTGAGGTCATAAGTGATGGCCAAATCAAAAATAGAAAAAAATTTTTACTGCTACAGAATGTGTTTTTTGTAGTGTTCCCATAACTGCAGAGCTCTGGGCTGTTTAGAAGTCCATATAAGGCTCTCAGGCAGGCAACAGCCATGTGATTTCAGTGGCCACTTTAATGGAAGAGGGTTGCTGACCCCTGGAAGATGGGAAACTAGTGAGGACAGTGTAGAAGAATTGTTATGGTATTAACACTCACATTATTATAGCTAAAGAGAATGTAAGCTTGTATTTATTGTCAGGTCAGATATTTTTAGAATGATTGACAGTACCCTAAATTGGAAAATTAAATATGGTACAGCATTCCAGAGTGGATTATTTTGCTTAACCACCTTTCATTTAACACAGTGTTAGGACAGCACATGGTTTAAGTTCTGTCGGAAGTAAAACTCAGAGGGGAAGGGTACTGCTACCTAGATTCAGCAGTTTGTTTATTTTCATTTTTAAGAAAAAATTTTCCTGTTATGATAATATGAGTTAAAATGCCTTGTTTCCATATTCTATAGTAAGCAAAAGGGGAAACCCACTAAAGTGAGAAGTCTTTTATATTACCGGTACTCTTCCTGTTTGTCCTTTAATCACAAAGGATGTAGGAAATGTCACTTCTTCAGCTAGGAACTGTTTTCCTTTGTTAATATTATTGTCTTGAATAAAATATCTGATTTTGATCATCTGGTTTTTTAAAAATTGGTGTTTAAGACTTTGTGAAAGCAAATATTTCAAAAACCATATTTAGGATTTTTCTAAGTTTATTTTTAATGTTGTGATTTGCTGATAGATATGTAGCTAAAGTATTGTGAAGCATGTACAAATTAGAATGCTTATTGTGACAAAAATGCCTCATTTTCAGATGCTTTGCATGCATACTTTGGGATTTGTGGCCTGTCACTAATGGAGGAAAGTGGAATTTGTAAAGTTCATCCTGCCCTGAATGTAAGCACACGGACTTCTGAACGCCTTCAAGATCTCCATCAGAGCTGGAAAACCAAGGACTCTAAACAATGCTCAGAGAATGTACAGATCTCCACATGACTGACTTCAGAGTGGGAGGTGGGGGATTTGTAGCATAACTGTAGCTCAAGGTTAAAAGCCATGTATAACCAAGTGTGCTCTTTTTTTAAGAGGTAGAGTCTTACAATCAAACCTTGTGCTGGTGTCACTTTGGGCTATGGTCTTGAGCCAGTATTTGTAGTGGGTTTCAAGAAAATCTTTGAAATTTGAACCACAGCGGACTCTATTGTGGTTCTTAAATGTTTATACTGTATTTCTAAGAAGTTCTTTGAGGAAAATTAACTATGTATGTAGGTTATCTTTTTTAAAACTCTTCAGTACAAATTATACTATAAAATAGAAATCTTCAGATCAAGTTTACAGTTCACATAGCATTGATAATCTTGGGTGAACACTTAGTGATCATTTTAAAAGCTTGACTGCTGATGGTAGAAAATTGCTTTAATGAATCAAGTATCTGGGATTATTCTTTGAAAACAATTGATCCCATAATTTTAAAAAAGAAGGATGACTTATTCCATCTCATTCATAAGTGTGTGCCAATTAAACTTGTATGGCCTATATAAATGAAATTAACCTCATAGCAAGAATGAATAGGCTTAACTAATACAATAATTTTTTAAAGGGAGTTTGTTTTAAGAAGACTATTATGTAACTGTGGGAAAAGTAATTTAACTGTATGTGATAGTGAATGCAAAAGTGTTATGCTGTGCAGATCATTTATTTAGATGTTGCTCGTGTGAGTAACAGTTATGTTTTATTTTAATCTCAAATTATTAGGTTCCCCTTTTTTTCTTTATGGGGAGAAAACAGTATTATCTGGAAGCAACGACATTTAGTGGTTTCTTTTATTTTTCTGAGATACTATGATATTATAAATTATACTTATACTTTTATAACTGAATTATTTTTAGCCACTTGGGTATTTTTTTAGTTTGTTGTCCCATGTTTTAGCTTTTCTAATTTCAAACTGATAATTTTCTAATTTTTTTCAAATTTAAGAAGTAAAAATGTCATTAAAAAGCAAGAACACTCAAGTAAATGTAATGGTTTAGCTCCATGCATGGTCATTTATATTTTTATATTTTCAGGTAAGTCAGAGGGAAATGTACTATTTAGGGGTTAAAGACTGAGGTTTTGCTTTTGTTTTCTTTAATCTATGAACTTGCTCATTGTAAAGGAAGTAGTGTAAAAACTCATCTGGTTAGTAATCAGTTTATCGGTAAATCACATCAATCACTATTGCTCCATGATGTTCAAAGATATGAAACTAGTACTGAAATGGAGAAGGGAAATGCTTCACTAAAGGAGCTGGATTTAAGTTAAAGTCTTGGTGATAATAAATGTTGGATTATTTGTTCTCCAAGTATCAGTATAAAAACTAAATCACTAGCATCATTGTTTAGGTATAGTAACATTTAGCATTTTATTTTAATTTATTCCCGAAATTGGAGAAAAAAATAACCTTAAATGATGGTCCTTTCCAAACAAAGGGGAAGCTAGTATATACTTGGAGAAATGATCATGTATTATTGGCATGGATACTTTTAAACTTCAGTTTGCCATAGTGAATTTTTAAAAATTAGAAATAAAATAAATTTTCTGATGATGGGGAAAACATAAGTTTAACAACAGATGTCATCCTTCCATGAGTTGCTTCTGTTTGAATTCAGGCAAATTAAGACACCCACATCTCAAACTACGTCATCTTTTAGCCATCGGGAGTTAAAATGCCATGTGTGTAATGGCAAAGCCCAAACTGTTTTTCCTGAGTCACCAGTAGTGATTGGAAGGTGGGAAAGTTAGTAACTGTGTTCATAAATGGAAGGGAATTCCAAGGTAAAAGTGCTGCATAAAACTATTAAGAAATATTTTCTGACTCCTTGTATAATTTAATAGCATAAGAGTATAAATTATAATATGATTCTAATTGATATACTTGTGAGGTCTTCTTGTAAAACTTTATGAACCAGTGATTGTCACATTCCACAGCAGCATATTGACCAAAAAATACCAGGTTAGTGTGAATTGTGGAGAAAAGTTTCTAACTTTTTCTAAATAGTTATTTACAAGAAAATTGTTTATTAGTAAGGTAATTTATAAGTAATATTTTACATATATACTTTGTTTTAGCAGTGGTGATATAAAGAGAAGGGAAATGTGAAGTCCAAAAATCTCGAATAACTGTATTCCATATGCTGCACCCCCACCCCTAATATGGTATGTTTTAGAAGATAGTAGAAGCTTTGTTTTGAGCATCTTCATAAATGCATACAACACAATTCAACCTATTTATCATCTACATTGTTCTTAGATTTGACCTATAATATGCATACATTTTTATTATATGTTTAAATAGTTATTTGTAAATATTTAAATTCAAATAGAAGTTTTGCTGACAGTGGTACATACTTTGAAAACTGTTGGACCTGATAATACTTAAGAGTTGGTTTAGTAAAGAGGTCCTCTAGAGTCAGATGATGGGTTTAAATCCCAGATCTGCCAGTGTAGCAGTGTGATCCTGGACCCTAACTTCCCCAGTGATAAAATGAGGTGGGGGGATCTAACTCACATGGTTGTTTGAGAATTAAATGAGATAATACATATAAAGCATTTAGCATAGTGCCTGAAATACAATAAATTCCCAATTATAATTTCTGTCATAACCACCATAAATGATTGTTATTAAAACCTCTTTTCTGCAGTATAGATCTCACAGAGTTTAAACTCAGGGGAAATTGTGGCATCAGTATAGTGTTTGAATCTCCCCATAATAATACAGAGTAACTATGGTAACCACAGACCCTATTCTATAAAACTAAATGACAGAGTTTCCCCATGAACATGAATATCCAAGTAAGCGAAGACAAATCACTGCCTGACATAGTTTCAGCATCTGTATGGGGGTAAGTGGAAGGCAGGTGGTTTCTGACAGCCTTGAGAATAGGAGAACTGTAACTAACGTTGCCCATAGTTTCGTACTAGAAAGTACAGTGACCCAATCTGAGAACAGAAGCTGAAAAACGGAGGGGTTCTACAGGTTCCCATTTTCATGTGAATGTTTCAGCAGTATAATAAGGTGTGATGATTGTGCTAGAGCAGTCTGGGCCCTGTCCTGTGTACCTCTTAAAAGTAGCGAGACAAAGCCTGGCACTGAGGAGAAACTGCTAAAATTAGAATTCATATTGGACAGGACAAGTACAATAGGACAAAGGGAAGAGAAAGTCCAGGTAAATATTGGGAAGGAAGGCCAATATAGACACATATAATCTTAAGTCGCTTAGTAAACATGAACAGGGAGTGTTAGGAAAGTCATCACCCTCCCTCCTAAAAGTACAGGAAAACTCATTTTTTTAAAAATGAGCAACTGAAAAGGATTGCAGTCAGATCCCATTCAAAGTTATAAGAAATAAGAACAAACAGACCAACATCCCTATAGACAATGAAAGCACACCAGAAAGACATGACCACAAGACTAATAAACACCTAATATTTCTTATGTTATCTATTTATTTTTAAGTTTTTTTATTTTATTTTTTAATCCTCACCTGAGGATATGCTTTTATTGATTTTTTTTTAAGAGAGACGGGAAGAGAAAGAGACAGAAACATCAATGTAAGAGAGAAACATCAATTATTTGCCTCCTGTACGTGCCCCACCTGGGTATCAAACCCCACAACCTAGGCATGTGCCCTGACCAGGAATCAAACCTGCTGCCTTTCAGTGTACTGGACAGACACTTCAACCAACTGAGCCACACCAGCCAGGGCAAAGCTAATTTTTTTTTTTAAAGCAGTTATGACAGGAAATCTATAGTATTTAGAACCATATCAATACAAATGGGAAAGGCTGAAAATTAAACTACCAAGTCTTAAAAACTGGAAGAAAAAGCAAACCAAAAGGAAGCAGAAGGAATTAGTAAAAAAAAATGGGGAACAGGGGAGAGAGAATAAGATAGACAAAACATCAGCCAACCTCAAGAAAAAAGAGAGGAAACAAATTTAAATGATGTGGGAGAAATAACCATAAAACAGAATTTTCAAAATTATGACTACTTTGAATAATTATATATATATAATAAAATATATATAATTTGGAATAATTACATATAATTTTATATAATAAATCAGAAAAATGCAAATAAAATTTATCCCAGTAGATATAAAAATTCAAAACAAACCAAATAGAAGAAACAAATAGTTAAAGGGCTCCTTATAAAAAAGCATCAAGTCGGCCTGCGGTCCAGAGAGACCCGGGTTCGGTTCCGCAAGGGGCACGTACCTCGGTTGCAGTTTGTCCCCGGCCCTGGTTGGTCGTGTGGGAGGCAGCCACTCGATGTGTCCCTTTCACGTCGATGTTTCTCTCTCTCTCTCTTCCTCTCTCTCCCTCCCACTCTATCTGAACAGAAAATGGAAAAATGTCCTCGGGTGAGGATTAAAAAAAAAAAAAAAAAAAAAAGCATCAAACCCAGATTGTTTCAAGGAGATTTCTACCAAACCTATAAGATTAAGTAATTTTGATGTTTAAAGAATTCCAGAGGCTAGAAAAAGAATCTTGAACCTCACAGTCCCCCCAAAAATAAATAAATAAACAAAAAGAAAGACTTCCAAATTCATTTTATAAAATGATATAGTAACACTGTCTCCAAAACCTGACAAAGATTGTACCAAAGAGAAAATTCTAGACCACTCTCCACTTATGAATATCATTGCAAAGATTTTTAACAATATATTAGCAAACAATCCAGTAGCACTTTCAAAAAGTAATAAATCATGACTAAGTTGAGTTTATCATAGGAATGCAAGAAATATTTAATATTAGACAATCCATTAATATTCATCATATTAGAAGAGTTAAGGAGAGAAATCATATCATGATCTCCATCCTTGCAGGAAAGGCATTTGACAGAATTGAACACTCATTCATGTTAAATATACTCAAGTAGAAATTGATGGTAATTCATTGATACTGTACCTCTGCCCAAAGGCCAGTGTCTTAATGGAGACACGAAAGAGGCTTTCCAACTAAAGTCAGGAACAAGGCCCACTGTCTCCTGTACTACTGAACATTGTGTTGGGGGTTTAAGCTAATGAAGTTGGACAAAGGAAAACAAAGACATAAGTTGGAAAGGAAAAGGTAACAATTTGCAGATATGATTTTATATCTAGGAAACCCAAGAAAGTAGTTGAAAAACGGAAAACTTAGTAAAATAGCAATTTATTAACATAAAAATATCAGTAGCCTTCACCAGACACAAAAGAGTACATACTCTGATTCCATTTAAATGAAGTTCAAAATAAGAAAACTTATCTATAGGGTCAGAAATCAGCGCCCCATTTCAGTCACTACCTCCCTCCCCAAAGGTAAGCGCTATCATGACATAATTGCCATCAATTAGTTTTGTCTGGTTTTGAACTTTATATAAATGGAGTCATAACGTATACATTTTTATTTTCAACTGTCATCTTTAGCTCAACAAGGATGGAAGAGTACCAGGAAGCCTCTGTGGTGCTGGTAAAGTTCTGTTTTAGGTGCTGGTTCCTAGGTGCATTCACTTTATGCATATGAAGCTGTAAACTTCTGATTTGTACACTTTTCTGTATGTATAATCATAGTTCAAGAAAAATGTTTACTAAGAAGAATAAAAGACTTCATCTGTATACAAACCTAAACTAGTTAAAATATACTTGAAGAGAATTTCCCTTTTATGATTTCAAGAGTCAAAACAAGAAACTTATGTGTAAACTTAAGCTATGTCCAAAACCTATAAGGAAGCTTAAAAAATAAAATAAAATAAAACTCTTGAAAGATAGAAAAGTCTAGAACAAATGAGAAGAGTATACCATATTCTTAGCTGAGACTCAACATCAAAACATGTTTTTCCCCTCTTGGGTTAATTTATAAATTTAATGCTACCCAATATTTGTTTTTATTTAAGAGAACATACAAGAATAACTATGAAAACTGAAAAAGAAGAATAGTGAGAGGGAACTAGGCCTACCAGACATTAAAACATACTCTTAAATCCTCCCAATACCACATATACACATGACACAACTAACACATATAAGTGTACATATGTAAATATACATACGAATATGAGATATACTATATATTCTGTTCTATAACTTTTTTCCATTAATATATTATGAATGCCTTTCACTATCCATACTTTGCTTTAAATAGTTGCATAGTACTGCATTGCATAAATGTATCAATCAGTGCCTTATTTTACACAATTACAAAAATATTGTTGTAAGATCTTTGAAAATGTAGCTTTCACCGTACTGCTTTCTAAGGTTCTACTGGTGCACACTATGTTGACACTGAGATTTTAAATGTGATCAGAAAGTAGTCTTACAATTCCCTGGAGTAACTATAAGCTTAGATTCAAAGCCAGTTTTCCTCATTTAATCCAAAATGAGCAAGTCGGAGAGTTTGGTAGAGCTTTTTGAAGTCTCTAAGGAGTGAAGAAAAATACCAATTTGGCAAAGTGTACATAAGTAGCTTGCTCTAGAATGTTAATGGATTTTCACCTTGCCATTTGAATTTCAGCAACTGAGTACCATGCTAGAATACTGTGCTACAGAATGTCTTTTCTGCTGTAGGATGTACTGTAGAAAATTATTCAGTGGTTAAATTATAAAAATATGCATATAAGAATAATTGTTCAGTCAGTACCTCTTTTTTCTTTTATGACTGATACTTATTTTAATGTTTTTCATCTTAAGGTTATTTCCAACGCACAGATGTTGCTGTGAACATATATTTTCCTGTGGCTTTCCTAGAAGGAAATTTCTGCATTAAATAATGTATACTTTACAAATATTGGCAATAACTGTTAAAATGCCATCCAAAACCAGTATAGCCTTTCATAAACTCATCAACAGGGTATTAGAGTACCTGTTTCCTCATATCCTCTGCAACACTGGATGTTATCAATCTTAAATTTTTTCATTCTTCATGAAAAGGAAAGTATTCCCTTGTTGATAAATAACACATGTAGAAAACAAGTTTTGGAGGAAGTTTGTTCTTTATATGTGTTGTATGAATGAATGCTAGTTGATCTATGTCTGATAGTGAAATCAAAATAATGTCTTTTTATTAACATGGGACTTATAACAATAGTTTTCAAAGTGTGGTCTGCACGACATGGAGGGACCTGGAGAGTATTATCCTAAGCGAAACAAGCCAATCAGAGAAAGACAAATATCACATGATCTCACTTATTTGTGGAATATAATGAACAGAACAAGCTGATGAACAAAATTGACCCAGAGACATAGAAGTAAGGTACAGACTGACAAACCTCAGAAGAGGGGGATAGGGGGACGGAAGAGAGAAACCACAAAACTTTTATGCATGTACGAGTAACCATGGACATAGACAACAATGCTTTGGGGGGCGGGATTGGGAGGAGGGTGTCAATGGGGGAAAAAGGAGAAACAACTGTAACAAAAAAAAATATCATTAGAGAAAAAAAAAGTGTGGTCTGCAGACAGGACTAGTGGCATCACCTGAAACTCTGGGGGTGGGACCAGCTATCTGTGTTTTAACAAGCCCTTCAAGTGACTGGTGCACACACAAATTTGAGGATCAATCAGAGATTTAGAAAAAGCAGCTTGGGCAGGAGAAACAAGAGAGAACCCCGTAAATTTAAAGGGGAGGGGTTTAGTTAAGTGCAGTATGATTCAACAATATTATCTTTACTCCTACCCAAAACAGCTAATATGATATTAGTCTGTGGTAGTAGGGTTGAAAATGTAATACATGCTCAGATATGCAAAGAAAATATTACATTTATTTTCTCAAATGGACCCAATCTTCATTAGCCCATATTGGCTACTAAGGGGTTAGGAGCGAGCCATTTGCATTGGTCAACTAACAATTTCAGTCTCTTTTAATACCAGTGTTTTGTTCTCCTTTCTGTCTGGGTGTTGGTGGAGGCCTCTGTTGCAGGTTGCTGCTTAGTTTGCTTCCTGGACTGGTGCCTATGGAGGTGTCTGCCGCCGGTCTAGTGGGGCCTTTCAAGGTGGGTTGCCTCTGCTTGCACAGTCCCAACACTGTGGCCTCTGCCCTGATGCCAGGCCTCCACCAAGCTAGTGACTCCATACCTACACCCTTCAGCCCCCTACACACACACACACACACACACACACACACACACCCCTTTGGATATGCAGAAACTCCTAGATATTAATGCGTGAAACACTGTCTCCGTTTCATACATCAAGGTATCCCCCCGCTTCAATGCTACTGAGCCTCCCTGGATGTAGACATAGCTGACACTCTCCCAGGACTGTAACCCCACCTAGTCAATGCCTGGAGAAGCAGGTCAGAGGGCCACCTCGCAGGCCACATGTCTACATATTTAAGAGTTACAAATCAAACCAGAAAATTATGTTCTATCGTCATCGGTTGACAAATATAATGACAGATTTAAAAAATAGGTCAGCCCTGGCCGGTTTGGCTCAGCGGTTAGAGCATCAGCCCACGGACCAATGAGTCACGGGTTCGATTCCGGTCAAAGGCACGTACCTCGGTTGCAGTTAGTCCCCGGCCCTGATCAGGTTGTTCAGGAGGCAACCAGTTGATGCATCGATGTTTCTCTCTGTCTCTCTCCTTCCTTCCCACTCTATCTAATGATAAATGAAAAAATATTATCGGGTGAGGGATAAAAAAAAATGAAGGAAAAAAAAAGACTCAAACCTTAAAAAAAAGAAAATAGCAGGTCATACCAAATAATTGTGACATTCCACCCCAGGCCATGATTTGGCAGTGACTACTGCTGAGCTGGAGCAAAGTAGACAAGGGGAAAGATCTCTCCCTGGCTTGCCAGCCCTGCTACCTGCAATCATTGGGAATATCCACAGAATAAACATCCACTTTCTCTTGGAGGGAGGGAAGGGGGTGGTTCTTTCATCCCCATTTGGTCTCTCTTCACCCACCTGCACCCCCTCCATCTGCTCAGGAGGTTTCTCTCTATTCCAGAGTTTCAGTCAGGTGATCCTTGCTCACAACACAGCCCAGCCTCCTATCCCACCAGCGTCACTCTTTCAAGCGCCTCAAAGGAACCTGACGTTTAAAGGCCAGGTTCAAATTTAGAAATCTTGGCCTCCTTAGGGTTCCCAGCCCAAGGCCAGTCCTCTTTTTCCCACCCTAGGCACCCTCCCATACCTTAAGGAACTCCCTCATGCTTGTGACAAGCTCCTTGTCACCTCTAACTCCCGCAAACAGCTGTTTCATCATCACACCTTGGACCTAGGGGTACACACCCTGGCAGTACAGTCCGAAATCGTGCCAGAGAAGAGCCCCACGCAGGCCCTGAAAGCGAGCTCAGGTGAGAATGCCAGGATCTTTGTTCCTGGGGCATGGTCTAGAAGGGGTCCCACCAGAAGGGGCTCCTCTAGGGTACAAGGAACCCTCTTGCCCAGATCTAAGGGCAGCACTGGCAGGCCACCAGCCCCTATGCTCTTAGGTTTCTTCATGTCTGCCCAGACTTCGCTACTAGGCAATCCATCCACCTGTCTTGTGCCCCTCTCCATCCTTTCCACACTTTGCCAGGGCTGGGAGTAATAAGATCTCCAGCCTTTTTTGTGACCAGGACTTTCCTGTCTTCATTTCTGGAGTTCTCTCTACCACTGCCTTGACATGTTAGTCGGAGTTTAAGAAATTTAGGAAATCCTTTGTCGAGTGACAAAGCCTAGCTTTATGATTCTTATTTTGCTGTAGACTTTAACGCTGCATAGTTCCTTTCTTTCTCCTTGCTAAACCGCTCAAAGTAATTAAGTGTCTCTGGTGGAAGAGAAAATGCAAAAGCAAAATACACTTCAAAATTTTTCAAAGTTAGTATCCTTGCCACATTAATAGAAGTAGAGTAGCTAAAATGAAGGAGGTGATGACACCACAGTGCTCTGTACTGTCACACACCACAACGGGTTTAAGGTCAGAAGTAGGAAGATCAGGCTTTCCAAGGGGTCATGGAGAAATGGTCCATATTTATACTGAAAAACATACAAACGTGTTCTGTGGAAGGAAGAAGGTTTGTATTCAGTGGCAAGCCCAGAATTTCTGTGTAGGAGGGCTTAGAATTGGCGATCCGTGGGAAGGAGAGGCCTAGAGGACTTGCCCTGCAGGTAGTTTGTGTCTCCATACTCCTCATTGTGCATTTGCTTTGGAGACAGCTCTGATTTAGAGAGCAGGTGGAGATTACAGGTTAATCTTCACCTATAACCCTCTTTAGTCATACTCTGGCTCCATCAGTAACTTCACTGCTCAAAACTTGTCTCAACAAATAATATTTGTCGAATAATGGAATGAATAAGTGAATGGCCGTGTGAGAAAAAACTGCAGCCTTGGAGCTGTGTCAGTGGAGCCCCTGCTGCCCGAGGGGCAGGCCCAGCGGGAAAGCAGGGTGGAGCATGGGGACTGCAGCTGGCAGGGTGCCGCCAGACCCACTTGCAGATGACATTCAGTTAAACAGGCAAACAGTTATTTTAGAGCATTAACCCAGGTCTCCAAAGTGTAAGCATTTTATGTTGCCTCTTCTGAACAAACTGCATTGTCAGAGTAAACAGATCACCCTAGTTGATGAGGGGAAGTTCCTTTTTTCAGAAAAGTTCTCAGTTCATAAATGTAGAAGGAATGATGGGGGTAGAAAACTAATTAACAAATGCTGATTCTAGGCAACACTCACCAGTAGATAATGAAACAATTAGGAGAAAAGCTGATGGAAAACTTTCAAATGGAAGGCTCACCTGAACCAACTGATTAATCCTACAGTCTCTAAAAGTGTAAGTCAGGCATCACACACCTCCAGATGCTACACCGTGTGAGGTACACTCTCAAACTGCCAGGTCTAACTTCTAGGTCTAACAGGTGAAATGGGAACAAGTAACATGGCTCTGCAAGGAAGCAATAGGCCACATCAGAAGGTAGGACTTCCCAAGACAGCGCTGGTTAATGGCATAAAGAATGGAGGGGGAGCCCTGGCCGGTGTGGCTCATTTGGTTGGGCTTTGTCCCATGCACTGAAAGCTTGCCAGTTTGATTCACATGCCCAGGGTTGCAGCCTCGATCCCCGGTAAGGGGTGTGCAGGAGGCAGCTGATCAATGTTTTGCTCTCACATCGATGTTTCTGTCTCTCCCTCTCCCTACCTCTCTAAAAAAATCAATAAAAAGTCTTTTAAAAGAAATGGATGGAGAGGGAGAAGGTAGACTGCTTAGATTAAAAGAAATGTAAGACATAACACATGGACTTTTTTGGGGTCCTAATTTGAACAAAAAGACATTTTTGAGAGGATTAGAGAAATTTGATTATGGACTAGATAGTAAATAATATTAAATAGTTATATTTAATTTTATTGTGATAATGGTTTCTGTTGTATAAAAATGGTTCTCATGTTTCAATACATCCAGAATTTAGATTGACAAATTCAGAGCTTTGTTTTAAAAAGATTATAGGGGCACTCACCTCTGAAGCTTCTTATCCAGAAGACTATAGTAGGGACAGGAATCTTTTCGTTGTTATTTTAAGCTCCATGGGAATTTCTAATGAGAAGCCAGGTTTAGGGGTCACTTTATTAAATAACTCAAAAGGTCCCTTTTTACATGGAGAGTACATGATCTTAAGGTGACTTCAGGCTGATAAATATATGTCTCTTAAGTAGTAGTTGAAAGCAGTGTCATTGGGAGGCAGTTAAATTTCTAGCAAAAATATTTTTTTCCTGGGAAGTTCATCAGTAACTGGAAGGCTGAGGATTTGAGAAAGAAAAAAGGTGGGGGGGACATTCCAGCAGCTCTTGATTTTCTATGTCAGGCCTAGCTGGACTAGGCTATGTCCAACACTGGAGAAGGAAGATTTTTTTATTGAAAACATTTAAGAAGTGGGGGTTGGCTCCATGTTAGTTTGTATATTGAAAACATGTTGTGCTGGCCGGTTTGGCTCAGCGGTTAGAGCGTTGGCCTGCGGTCCAGAGAGACCAGGGTTCGGTTCCCGCTAAGGGCATGTTCCTCAGTTGCAGTTTGTCCCCAGCCCTGGTTGGGTTGTGCAGTAGGCAGCCACTCGATGTGTCCCTTTCACATCGATGTTTCTCTCTCTCTCTCTTCCTCTCTCTCCCTCCCACTCTATCGGAACAAAAAATGGAAAAAAGTCCTTGGGTGAGGATAAAAAAAAAAAGGAAAACATGTCTATTTTATCTCTACATCCCTCATAGATGAAACCTAAAATGTAGGACAAATTACTAAATGTAAGGCCTATTAATATGTAAGTAGACAAATGAGTTTCAGGAAGCACAGCTTTTAAGTTTTTTCAAACGTACTGCCTCCTAGGAGGAGAGGAAGCACAGATTACAGAATGTAGAGCTTCAAACCAAATTATTTCAGCTTTCGTTTCTATAACAGGCATGTACTAACATTATTATAGTGTCAAAATGAGTTCATAGAGCTCACCCCACTTTATTAAAACGAGATTTTATTTCAGTCATAGGAGATTGCAAGCTGGGTTATAACTGTTGAATGTTTAATACTCATAGTATTTATGGGTGGCACAATACTTCTCTGCTAATAAATATATAATAACATAATGGAAGTTACCCATTAAAATTTTAATATTCAATAAAGAGTATATCTGTGATATGCTTTTCCTCAGAGTTCTGTGATGGTGTATTTGGGGGAGAGAAGTTGGTGGGAGGAACGTCAGTGAATATGCCTGACTGTTGAAATGAAATGCCTTTCCTTCCAGTTCCTTTTTATTTTGAAATGTTACATCTCATTATTTCAATTACATTTCACTGTGGTCTGCATAGAGGGCTGAAATTGTCAATTAAAGACACAACTGAAAAAAGTTCTGATTTATGGGGGATTTTTTAATTTCAAAGATTTATTTCCTTACAAACAGACTCTGGGTAGCTTAGCAACCTGGCTTTAAACATAGGACACCTAATGACTTTCATCTTTCCCCCTTAATCACACAGTACAAGAAGAGTTTCAAGACGAGATGCCCTAGGAGGAAAGTGATTGTTGCCACCCAAACCAGTGCTTCAAGTATCATCATACTTTTAAACCATTGATACAATTCTGTCTTTTCTATTTTTTTAAAAGGTAAGCAATTATAGATTTTAAACAGGACAAAAGGAGTACTGTGGACGAGAAGGTCTCCCTCTCACACCCAACCCCTCACTCCTCAGTCCTCTGCAGAGACAACAGTTGTGGGCAGTTTGTTTTCTAGAAATGGACCTGTAGATACAACCACATATGCCTCAGTATGTTTATACCCACACACTTACATATAATGGTGACCCAGAGACCAACTGACTCAGCAGAAATTCAAATTTCATTCAGTTGACATAGCCTGGCATTTTTCCTATCCCAGATATCTAGTACCAGTTATTAGGAAAAAATGGCCAATTTAATAATCTTTGTTATTTTCAAGAAAGGACTAAGGAATGACTTAATAAAATAATGAATAAACCCATAAAAATAAACAATAATATCTGGAAGGTCACAGAACAAGATTCTTATTTTTTAATTCCATCATTCCTTAGTTGCCACTGGATAATAGAAGCTTTTAACTTTGAGCCTGATAGCATTGGGCTGCTGTAGAAACCACCACAGGCTGAAATGAACTAAGTCCCATTGCAGAGGTGAACTGGAGCTGAGAGTCCCATCTCCAAATGCTTGAGGAGAGAAAGCTCTAGGCCATGCCAGCGTCCAACATCAGCTGCTTTGGGCAACTGGGACTATTTGTTGCAACACTGCCACTTCTTAGTAGAAAGCAAGAAAGCACAGACCTGGTTGTTTGTACTGGCTTTGCTTCCTCACCCTCTTCATATCATAGAACACATACAAAATATTGTTTATAGGGCACCTACAAGAGACAGCTTATGAGCAGAAAACGCACTATCCTAGAGGCTCTGTTGGCCCAGGTTCTACCCCACCCTTCTTCTCAAAGGGCTGAAGGTATATCTTAACCCACAGGGAATCCATTCCAGGAATTGGAATTTGTAATCTTTTGCTACCTAAGTGAGGCCTGCAGACCACTTTATTATAGAAGCAGTGTCACTTAGAACTTGTTAGAAAAGTTTACACTCAGACCCATCAAATCAATACAAGCTCCCCACGTAATTCTTGTGAACTTTTAAGTTTGAGAAGCATTGTTCTACTGGTAATGTCTACCTTTGCATGCTTATAAGGCCCTTAGAGGACAAAGCTCTACCTACCTTTCCAGCCTCATCTTTGGTCATTCCTCTCTCCTAACCTAATCATACTAAAGTATCTTTAATACCTGAAGATACTCTGCTCTCTCTAGTCTTTCCTTTACACTGGCTGGCTGTCAGCCTAGAATTCCTTTTACCAACCCTGCTGAACTTCTATTTATCCTTCAATTGTCAATTTAAAAGTCAAGCTTCACATTATAGGCCTACCTCAAGAAACAAGAAAAACCTCAAATAAACAATCTAACCTTCCACTTAAAGGAAAAGGAAAAAGAACAACAAACAAAAGCCAAAATGAGTAGAAGAAAGGAAATTATTAAAGATCAGAGCAGAAATAAGTTAGAGTCTTAAAAAAAAATTAATGAAGCCAAGAGCTGGTTCTTTGAAGATAAATAAGATTGACAAACCTTTAACCAGACTCATCAAGAAAAAAAGAACGATTCTGGGGTCCATTCTGGGGGTGGGAGAGGTGAAAAAAGAGAGGACCCAAATATATAAAATCAGAAATGAAAGAGGAGAAGTAACAATTGACATCACAGAAATACAAAGTAGTATAAGAAAATATGAACAACTATATGCCAACAAATTGGACAACGTGGAAGAAATTGATAAATTCCTCGAAACATACAATCTCCCAAAACTGAATCAAGAAGAAACAGAAAATATGAACAGACTGATTACAACTAATGAAACTGAAGCAGTAATAAAAAATAAAAAAACTTCCAATAAACAAAAGTCCTGAACTGGATGGCTTCACAGGTGAATTTTACCAAACATTCAAAAACACAAAAAACAAAAAAACTAACCTATCTTTGTCAAACTATTCCAAAAAATTCAAGAGGAGGGGAGATCCCCAAGCTCATTTTATGAGGCTGGCATTATCATAATTCAAAACCAGATAAAGACACTACAAATAAAGAAAATCAAGGCCAATATCCCTGTGAACATAGATGCAAAAATCCTCAATAAAATATTAGCAAACTGAATTCAGCAATACATTAAAAAGATCATACACCACCATCAAGTGGAATTTATTCCAGGGATGCAAGATTAGTACAATATCACCATATCAATTAATGCAATACACCACATAAACAAAATGTAGGGTAAAAATAATATGATCATATCATAGATGCAGAAAAAGCTTTTGACTAAATCCAGCACCCATTTATAATAAAAACTCTAAACAAAGTGGGAATTGAGGGAACATATCTCAACATAATAAAGGCCATGTATGACAAACCCATGCCAACATCATATTCAGTGGACAAAAACTAAAAGCATTTCCCTTGAGATCAGGAACAAGCCAGGGATGTCCACTTTTACCACTTTTATTCAACATAATACTGGCAGTCCTAGCCACAGCAATTGGACAAGAAGAAAAAAATAAAAGGCACTCAAATTGGAAATGAAGAAGTAAAACTGTCATTATTTGCAGATGACATGATGCTGTATATCGAGAACCCTAAGGACTTCACCAAAAAACTACTGGATATGATAAATGAACTCAGTAAAATAGCAGGAAAAAAAAACTATCCAGAAGTCAGTTGCAGTTTTATATACCAATAACAGACTATTAAAAAGAGAATCTAAGAAAATAGTCCCATTTACAACTACATTAAAAAAAGTAGGACATTTGAAGTGACGTCTGCCATGTCTGATGTGAATCCATTGTACATATACATATATATATGTATATGTGGTGTGAGTTGCATATATTTGTTTACTTAATAAATTATGTAAATAGCTAAGAAAAATATCTAGGAATAAATCTAACCAAGGAAATAAACGACCTATACTCAGAAAATTATAAGAGATTGAAGAAAGAAGTTGAAGAAGATATAAGTGAATGGAAGCATATACCACATTCATGGATAGGAAGAATTAATACTGTTAAAATGTCCATACTACTCAAAGCAATCTATAGATTTAATGCAATTCCTATCAAAATGCCAAGCAAGATGTATTTCACAGAACTAGCGTAAATAATCCAAAAATATATATGAAATGACAAAGACCCTGAATAGCCACAGCAATCTTGAAAAAGAAGAACAAAGTTGGAGGAATTACACTTCCTGATATCAAACTATGCTACAAGGCATAGTAATCAAAACAGTGTGGTACTGGCATAAAAACAGACATATAGATCAATGGAACAGAATAGAGAGTCCAGAAATAAACCCAAGCCTTTATGGTCAATTAATATTTGACAAAGGAGGCAAGAACACGCAGTGGGGTAAACACAGTCTATTTAATAAATGGTGTTGGGAAAATTGGGCAGATACGTGCAAAATAATGAAACTAGACCACCTTCTCACACCATATACAAGAAAAAATTAAAAATGGATTAAAGATTTAAACATAAGACTCTATACTATAAAAATCCTAAAAGAAAACATAGGCAGTAAAATCTCAAGCATCCCTTTTAGTAATATTTTTTCGATATATCTCCTAGGGCAAGGGAAACAAACAAAATAAACAAACGGGACTACATCAAACTAAAAAGGTTTTGCACAGCAAAGGAAACCATCACCAAAATGAAAAGAGCACACCACTGAATGGGAAAACATATTTGGCAATGATATATCTGATGAGGGGTTAATATCCAAAATTTATAAAGAACTCACACAACTCAACACCAAAAAAAACAATCATTCTAATTAAAAAGTGGGCAGAGGACCTAAATAGACACTTCTCCAAAGAGGACATACAGATGGCCAATAAACATATGAAAAGATGCTCTTAATCACTAATCATTAGAGAAACCCAAATTAGACCACAGTGAGACATCACCTCACACCTGTCAGAATGGCTATCATCAATAAATCAACAAACAATAAGTGTTGGTGAGGATGTGGAAAAAAGGGAACCCTCATGCACTTTTGGTGAGAATGCAGATTAGTGCAACCACTGGGGAAAAGAGTAAGGAGGTTCCTCAAAACATTAAAAATGGAACTGCCTTATGACTCAGTGATTCTATTTCTCACTATATATCTGAAGAAACCCAAACACTAACTCAAAAGAATATATGCACCCCTATGTTCATTGCAGCATTATTTACAATAGCCAAGATATGGAAGCAACCCAAGTGCCCATCAATAGACAAGTAGATAGAAAATTGTTGGCACATATATATAATGGAATTATATTTACTAAAACATAAAAAAGAACAAAATATTACCATTTTCGACAACATGGATGGACCTAGAGGATATAATGCTAAGTGAAATAAGTCAATCAGAGAAAGACAAATACCATATGATTTCACTTATATGTGGACTCTAAAGAACAATATAAACAAACAAAACAGAAATGGACTCATAAATACAGAGAACAGACCAATGGTTGCCAGAGGGAAGGGCAGTGGGTGAAAAGGTGAAAGGATTAAGAAATACAGAATGGTGGTTACAAAATAGTCATGGGGATGTAAAGTACAGCATAGGGAATATAGTCAATAATGTATGGTGCCAGCTGGGTACTGGAAATATCAGGGAGAACACTTTGAAAAGTATATGATTGTCTAACCACTATGCTGTACACCTCAAACTAATACAAAATAATATTGAATGTAAACTGTAATTGAAAAAAAATTTTTTTAAGTTTAAATAAAAGTCAAGCTTCACCTGCCTAGCTGATTAGGCAGGGCAAGACATTGGCCCATCCTCCATCTGGTTGCTCCCTAGTTCTGACGATGTGCCTTTGTTACAGTAATTATCACATTGGACAGTAATGGTCTGTTTCCTGTCTCTTTTCTCAAGCAGACATGAGCTCTTGGTGTCAGCAGCTTTGGTGTACTCATTTTTGAATTTCTGGCAGGCACATAGCACAGGGTAGGTTGCTTATTGGATAAATCAACCAGGGAATCTGGCTGGCCTTTTCTGCCAGAAAACTATTTCCTCTAAAGACAATAGTGCAAATAACATTTATAAATCATTTCAAAGTAATTCTGTTTGTGTTATCTCTGATTTGTGGCCAGTTTTATAAAATGCAGGATAGTATCTAAACCCATTTCTTATGCCTCAGGCCAGATGTAAAATTATGATCTATTTTTTTTAGGATTTAATATATTTTAACTGTAATAAAGTTATTGCAAAGATAAATTAAATCATATAAAAATAAATTATAGATGAAAAAATCTTCCAATATGACTACTGTCTACTAAATCACTGTCCAGTGCTTATTTTTCAAAAATGTAAGACTAAATATTGATCACTCACTGTCTTTTCCTTACAGATACTAAAAAAATCATTATATCTAGCTGGTCTCTGTCTGCTTTAAACATCAGATTCTTATGTTGTATTTTTTCTTCCCTGAGCATTGTAAACTTACTCCCACACATATCTTCGGCTGGCCTTCTACGTGCATCACTTTTCCATCCTCATCTGGATGCTAGGGCCATTTTGCTGTGTTCGGGAGAGTCATACAAGGGAGATGTTATAAAAGACGAAATTGTCTCTTATAGCTGAACAATTATTGGTGTAATTTACCAATTACACCAATTGTAGCCTGTGAGAACCCACCCAGTACTGAATAAAGCCAAGCAGAGTTTCTTTCCTCTTCTGAGTTTAGGAAAGTGGGTATGAAGGGAAGGATGTCAACTTTCGTAGGATCTGACATGGGCATCTGTCTCTGAGAAGAGGAACATCTAGGACATGAGAAGGGGAGGTGGCGGTGACAATGAGGGCTCTGCACAGAGAAAGAAGAGGACCCAACAGTTGACTGCTTGCCATCCCTCAGAAAACATGAAAAGAGAGCAAATAATTTCAAAAGGCAGAGAATAAAACTTAGGCAGCACAGACAACTTAGTTGGAACTCCCTGGTTTAGGAAATCGCTTCTCTAATGCAGAGACACTCTATTTAAAAGAAAGATACTACATTTGCAATGTGGGCTTTGTACAGTGCCTCAAACCTGAGGCTTAGAGGCCTAATGAGTTAATGTGGCTCCTTAAATCTCACACAGGGATGAAAGGGGCCCCAGGGGTGTCTCCCAGGTCTGGTTCACGACCTAAAGAAGAAATGCCTAAACCTTACTATCAGAGGGTATAAGAAAATAGCATTAATCTCCATTGTCCTGACTAGCTAATCAGTCACTAAAAACATAAACAGGAAATTCAGGACTGTCACACTCTCCGAGGAGTGCCAACATATTTTGCAGTCCAGAAAATACTGCACCCATCTCCTTTCTCATTCATACCTCAAAGACACAGGAGTCAGCCAAGCTACTTGGAGCGTGATTTTGCTATTCGTGTACACCAAACCCGTTTCATGTTCTCTCAGAACTGAGCCACTGAATGGAAGATGCGTGCCCTGCCAAAAACGGGCTCTAGTGCAGTCCCTCTGGCACCACCAAGGGAGCCCTTCAGAAGAGACCTCGGGGCTGTGAGAATTCAGATGCAGCGGAGCATCTACAGAGCCAAGAAACACATTTTTTCCCAACCTGGATTCACCTGCACTTCAGGCTGAGATTTTAATCCAACAGCTAAATAGCCACTTCCTGTCTGAAGGTGCCTTTCCTCCCAGGTTCCTTAATACTCTTTACACGTCTGCATTAAAATTACCTGTTGGTATATCTGTCTCTCCTCAACAGCAACAGGTGGCCCTTGAGCAGGGAACTAAATCTTACTCAGTTTCAGCCCTGGCCAGTTTGGCTCAGTGGTTAGAGTGTCAGCCCAGGGACCAATGAGTTGCAAGTTCGATTCCGGTCAAGGCACGTATGTCGGTTGCAGTTTGGTCCCTGGCCCTGGCAGGGGTCAAGTGGGAGGCAACCAACTGATGTATCTCTCTCACATCGAGGTTTCTCTCTCTCTCTCTCTCTCTCTCTCTCTCTCTCTCTCTCTCTCTCTCTCTCCCTCCCTCCCTCCCACTCTATCTGAAGATAAATGGAAAAATATCCTCGGGTGAGTATTTAAAAATAAATAAATAAATAAATAAATAAATAAATAAATAAATAAATCTTACGTAGTTTCAGATTCCCAGTGCTTACAATACAAAGTAGGTTAACATTAGTTGAATTAAATTAATCTAAACCAGGTTTCCTGCCCAGCCTACAATGGTACTGTCACTGGAAAAGGATTGGGACCGAGGCAGGTCTGCCCTGGTGCGGTCTGGAATGTGTGGGTTCTTGATTTCACAACATGAATCCAGGTGATTTTGAGAGTATGCTTGTTAAAGCTGGGACAGTGAAAAAAAGTAAGGGCTTAAAGTAGAAGAGGCAAGATCATAGTACAGGAGTGAGCCCAGGCAGAGCTGCCTTGGCCCCATGGAAACCTGAGGAAGGGTAGAGCCTAGGCGAGACTGCCTTGGCCCTGTTAGAAAGAAGGTCACATCATGGAGGCTGAAGTCGTGAGCCAGCTGGGCTGCAGGGACTCAGGAAACAAGTTACAGAGGCAAAAGGAGGGTCCTTGGAGACAGGTTCATGGAGTTAGCCCTGGACGAGCTGCCACTGCCTGCTGTTTTTCTGGTTGCAATTATCATGGGGACCATTTAAAACTTAGGAGAAAGAGAGCAAAGATACATGCCTGAGGAAGGAAGAGGGGGAAGGTGCAGGCGTGCTCAAGAGATAGCATGAATTGGGTCCTTTTTCTTAAGGGCTTTTACCTGTTTTTTAAAGGCAGGAATTTTATGGTGGTCTCCAGAGGATCTCAATAGAATAGTCATCAGCTTTCCAGGTGTGTCCTTCAATATGCTGATTAATCAAAATGAGCATATAGAGGGGTTAGAGTCATTCTCTGGTCAGTTTCATCTTCAAAGAATGTCACAGGAGAGGAACTGAGACCAAGGTGAATCTGTCCCTGTAGGTGTCTGGAATGTGTAAACCATTTGCTCCTAAGTATCCTTGGTTAAGGAGGATAAGACCGTGTGGATTTATTATCTGGCTGTAAATTGCTCTGCTGATTTATTATCTGGCTGTAAATTGCTTGGCTATTTAACAATCTCTCAGTTTCTCCATTCCACGTGCTAAGGAATTTTCCTGGCTTCTTACTATCCTGCCTCAGTACTGGGAAAGGTAAACTGACAGGGCTCCCCATCCAACTAAGTCCCCATTCTGGTGACGTTTAGCAAACCATTCCCTATGCCATATCTCATTACTGTATAACACGGGAATCATAAAATGTGCCACCTGGATCAGTAGAAATAGTAACAAGTGAGGTGTTCCTGTCTGTAAGATGCCCAAAGCTCTTCAGAGGAGAGGAGAGGCTGTTGGGTTCAGAGTCTCTATAAGTGAGAGGACAGTATGTCGGACAGCCCAGTAGAATCTCACAAATATGACAGGACTTTACTACATTGCCATGTTTGTGTTTTTTTAAATAAACTTTTTATTTTACAGAATTGCAAAGATAGGACAGAGAGTTCCCAACTACTCAGCATCCAGTTTCCCCTATCATTAACATGTTGCATTAGTATGGTACATTGCTACCATTAACTAATATTAATGCATTATTAACTGTATTCAGATTTCCCTAGATTTTACCTGGTGTCCTTTTTCTGTTCCAGGATCCCATCCAGGACACCACATCACATTCAGTCATCATGTCTCCTCTTGACTGTGGCAGTTTCTCAGACTTTCCTTGTTCTTGATGACTGACAGTTTTGAGGAGTACTGGCCAGGTACTTTGCAAAATGTCTCTCAATTGGGATTTGTCTGGTATTTTTCTCCATTAGACTGAGATTATGGGTTTCAAGGAGGAAGATGGAAGCAAAGTACCTTTCTACTTTTTAAAAATCTCATATCAATTCCTCCCTATCTCCCCCACCCCTTAAGCTGTTATTTATTGATAGTGCCTGTTAGGATCAAGGGAATGGGGCTTTATTCTGGTATGGATTACAAGAAGTCATTCTTACCTGACTGGATATCACCAGTGGGAATGGAGTCCTCAGAGAGAATTTCCTGGGAGTTGCCTTAGAGCCATAAACTTGACAGTGAGTGAGCTGAGAAGAGGGACTAACCAAAGGCAACAAGCCCCACATAGAAAACAGAACAATCCTGGAAGACGACCTGGGAGAAGACACTGCCTGAGGAATTGTCCAATCCTTTGTGAGTAATGAAAGACTGGAATGTGGAATAACGAGTGGTAAAAATATGGCCACAATCAAAGGCACCTGGTCAAAGAAACACCCAGGCCCTGTCCAGTGCAATAAAGACAGAAAGGGGAGAGTTTATGAATATGTCAGGTATCAGGTGGTGACTAAGACTGAAATGGAGCTAATCCGGGAAGTATTCTGAAGCTAAAAGCCTAAGGCTCAGAAGGTTTCTAAATAAGCTAGCTAAAAAAAAAAAAAAAAATGTCCTGGAAAAGATCAGAAAATTTCTCTCTTAAAAAAAAAAAAAAAAGCCTTGGTTACCATCCACATGCACCTGCTGGCAGGTGGAGAAGGCAGATGCTTAGAGTTTCTCAGGAGCATGTCTGAGTTACACTTCCTCATGTCTTCTCCATACAATTTAAACTTGGAATCATGTTCAGAGGGCAATTAACCAGGGCTAGGTATGCTTCACTGTCTAGGGCCACGAAATGGAACCAAGCCAACTGGCCCTTACTGAAACAGTGAACTTGGACTCTGACCACGCAGCCAGCCAGCTAATGACCTGCCAACACAAACAAGCTTTAACATTCACCTTTATTTTAGAACTCTGGTAAGGATTAGAGGAACTCAGTTATCTAAATGCACTCGGTAATCTGTAAAGTGCTTTTAATTGAGAAGTATTATCAGTGTTTTGTTAAGCTCTTTACCCAGGTCTCTGTCTCTGAAGAATATGGCAAGAAAGGAATGCAGTGATTTCTCCTCTTCATATATCCTTTTCTTTCATATTTATATTCCAGGTATTATTATATTATACATGGTGCAAGTGAATAATAATAACAGAGAGGATTCGTTGAGCCCTCAGTGTGCTGGTTACAATTCTAAGCTCTTTACAGGTATTAATTCATTTAAACCTTATAACAACTCTCTGTTATTGTGCCCATTATTACAGATGAGTAAACTGAGATACAGAGAAGTTAAATGAATTGCTAATGGTCAAATAGCTATAATATGACTATATTATTTGGGACTAGGTTTGGTTGTATAGCAGATAACTCAAATAACATGGTTTAAACAAATTAGAGTTTCATTTTATCTTGAATAACAGAGGATGGGAGGTAGGTAGTCAAAGGTAGAATGGCAGTCTCACCGTCCTTAGGGACTCAGGCTTATCTTTCTTCTCTAGACATGTTAGCATGTGACTTCTATCCTCAGGTTCTCCTCAGTAGTCCAAGTGGGGATTGGAATGCCAGGCATCAGAACTGTGTTTCAGAAGGAAGGAGAGGGCCAGAGGGCTTTCCCAGAAGCCCCACCTAACAACTTCCACTGACATCTCATCAATTACCCCTAGCTGCAAAGAAAGCTGGGAAATGTGTTTTGCCCCCCCCCCCCTTTTTTTAATTGGGCACAGTTCTGAAGGCTCTGTAAAAGAAAAAAGAGACAACAAATTTTAGACCCATGCACCATAGAATACCGTTTCTCAAAATGGAATTGTGGTTTTTGTTGGCAGGTGAAGATAAGGCTGCTTTACTGTTTCTATTTCCCACTTACAGTAGTCATTTGAAAAAATACAAACAAGGTGGTATATACAACTTTTTTTTAAGTTAGAACTTTACTTAGATTTCCACTTTTCCCTTATCCGCAATTTAGTTACCATTGATGAGATTCTGTAACTTCATAGTATTCAAATGATCATTTTAGACTCTTACAATGAAGAAAAAAAAGAAGTGGTTTTAGAAGAAATACTTTTGTTCTTATTTTTATTCTGAAATTTTTATCTGAGGTTTTTTTTCTGCAAGACATTACTCTCAGATTTCCCTTTCAAAGAGCAAATGTCCCATAGTAAAGCTTTCATTTGTCTTTTAAGGAAAAGAATATTTGAATTAGATATTTAGAGAATTTCTTAGTTGGGTTATACTGTACTTGATTATGTCTAAAACCTTTCCTTTGATCTCAATTTCTCCAGTTATAAAGTATAGTCATTAATTCATTTATTTATTCACTCATTAAATAATTGTGGCCTTAAAAGGTGTTGAGTGCTTTATATATGATAGTCATTTCTGTCTCACTGTTAACAAAATAATTGGGTAATGTGTAACACATTTTTTAAAGTTTGTACCTCAGTGAGTACTTTCACAGTTAAACAGAAAGTATTTCTTTTCGTACAGGTAAGTCAAATTTGGTATATTAAAAAAAGAAACTGAAACCTTTTGGAATCATGAGATACAAATATTTCAGCTATGTACACATTACATATAGAAAAACATATTATAAATCTTTACATATAAGGATACTAAAAGATAAATATTAACACTTTTCCTTTTTAAGAGTAAATAATATATTGTGAAATGCCTTTATGAAATACAATGCTCTCCCCTAGAGCTGATACAGCTCTAAAATAGATATATTTGCAGAAAATAGTCTTCTCATTTATATTAATGTAGCCATATTGCTTCTCTAAGGAAATATTTATAAATATTGCTACTGTGTTCCAGAAATGTTTTAGGAAGAAAATCATTGTAGATGAATCCTCTACATTGGAAAATATTATAACGTTTCTCCTGATAGAATTCAGAATTGTACATGTCACAGTAAACAAAAGGATATGAGTTCTGCATCAGAGCCTAAGGCTACCGCTGGGGCGTCATGGTTTATTTTTTTCAGTTTGTTATTAGTACTGATTGCCTTCTGACACTAGACAAACCATTCAAACTATTGAATTCTTTACCTTTTTTTTTTTTTTTTTTTTTTTGCCACAGTACACAGCCAACAATGGCTGTGGGTGGAATCACACAGCACCCAGCAGTTTCAGTACACCAGATGGAGACCTGTCTAAATGTCTGGGTATTGGAGAAAAGAGCCACAAAAGTCGTTTGAGTCCTTTAAATTACAAAAGATACAGAACCCTCCATTTCAATTATGGATTTGTATGAGAAGCAAATGAAGTACAGCAGAGTCAACGGGGAGAAGGGACGCAGCAAGAACAGCAAGACTCTGAAGGAGGATTCTGCGCAAAGATAATAATATGGCAGTTATAAAGAGCAGAAAATAGGTTAGCAAGTGAAACTCTCAACATGCTTTTCCCATTGTGCCCTTGATCTCATTTAGAAAAAGATGATTAAAAATTTTTAAACATACACCATAGCTTTATTTTTTGCCTTGGCTGGCTAGATTATAGTTTGGGGACAGGTGATAATGTGCCTCCCTCTTAGCCAAAAGCTTGTCCTTCCTGCTCCTCAAAGTCAGTGTTATTTTTATAGTATGATGCTTATAGAATCCCTTTCTTAGCATTTTTTCTACTCTGCAAATTTCTTTCCATATACTTCTCTCCTCTGTAATAGAACAACAGTGCTGAAGTCCTAGCAAACACTTAATAAATCAGTAGCCTGTGTTGGTGGTATTAACATTCGTAATTCCAAATTAATGGAGATTTGAGCTGTGCTGTTTGTTGAGGAACACTGACACAATAAGAAAGAGATTTTTAAAGTATGTGTAGGTGGCAAAATAGAACAATAGACACACTTCATCATTTTTACCAGCGCCAGTCATCTGTTTGTTTGATAATCACACAACATTCGATCTTACACTAATTACTACCTCGAAACATGCCCTATTCTTTTCACTCACTGCCATGAAAAACCATCTGAATCTGAGATCCTATAAATTATCCTTCCTCCCCATATCTTCCCTCCCCCAACACTCACAGCACAAACAACCTTCTAAAATAAATAAGGAACAACAGGCTCTTAGAGTCAGCTCATTTATCTTGTTACCAGCACTAATAAGTAACTCCCTTTATCTCTGCTTTATAACATCTCAAAGCAACAGTGCACTCAAGACCTTCCGGATGGTGAAACACGTGGATGCTTAGCCATACGGCAGGAGGAATAATACAAAGTGGGCCTTTGCCCGAAGATGATGACTGAGTACTGAGGGAAGCTTCTTCAGCCTTGCAAAGAGCACACTTTTATGGCAGAAGCACAACCAGGCATGATGAGAGAAGCAGATCAAAGAAACTAAAAACAGAGTATGTGGTTAAATTATTTATAATGATGCTGCAGCTGTATTGATCAGAGGGAGTTTCTCTCCTAACCCTACCTTCCCCATACCTTAAGAAGTTGTCATCCCCCAAAGAATTATGCCCCAATGTGAAAGGGTGTGGGGTGGGTTACTGGTCAGGATCTTAGTTAAGAAAAGACTGGTTACCCAATATAGTTCTACCATATCTAATGACAAGCAAACTGATGATCTCTTTGCATATCTCATTTCCTAGGAGAGAAATGGTATATCATTTCACAGTGTACCCTGCAGGAGAAAAAGGTTCTGCTCTCCCGACCAGGATCATATTACTTCAGCATAAGAAAACCTAATACAAAATTGAAGCTTCCAACCACAGCATCGTATTAGAAGGACATTTATATTTTAAGAATCTTGTTTATCTTGTTTACTGCTGAATCTGCACTGCTGGAACACCACCAGGCCCATAGTAGGTGGTCAGTCATATTGAATAAATGAGTGAATGTTCTTGGTATATTGGGCTTCAGTGAATGGATTTGGGATTCAGGCACTGAAGGCCATGTGCTCGGCAGTGTGTTAGGGGGCTGCTGACTTCTATGATAGTCTGAGTTGACCATTCTAGCCTTCCTCCTGGGTAGAGTCTCACTTGCTAGAGAAATAACTTATCCTGGGAGAGTAAAGATGAATACAGGATATGTGTACACAGTTCCAACTTTGTCATTGTGAAACTGTAAGACAAGGACTGACTCTTTGTCCTTAAACAATCCCAAAACAGTTTGCCACCCTCTTTAGGCCAACGATTGTGTGTGATAAACTTCTGAAGAAAAGAAACTGTTCGAAGATACAATGTCCTTTTCACCTCAAGAGAAAGGGGACTTAAAACAAAACACCATGTAATGCTACTGAGGTCACCAGCACTTCACTTGGGAAAAATAATATCCTATTCTGATGTGGAGGAGAAAAAAATATTGGCAGCCTACCAAGCTGGTTCATTCCAAAAAGGAATTCTAAACAGTTGTTTCAAATGGGTGTTGAAAAGGCCATCTAGGAAAGGTATTTTGTGCCATATCCCCAACAGACAACATGTGCTACCTTTCTTCCTAACAGTTAACATTTTATGGAATTCAACCAAAAAGCACATTATTGAAAAAGAAGAAGATATTAGGTAGATGTGCCCAGTGTTTTGTAATATTTGAACAAATCAGAGAGTACTAGAAATAATCAGTTTCCAGCAAGAGCCTAAAAATGGCCTCAGTCTTGGATTTTGGTGGAGCCCATGCAAAGGCTCCTGTCCCTCTCATCCCAGATTCCTAGAAATGACAGATCAAATGCTTTTTGCTTTTTTTTTTTTTTTATTTAATAACAGTACTAGAATACAGAAATAGATACTGGGTAGGCCAGAAATTATTGTAAGGACTCCTGAAATATGTAAAGCAGATAGAATAATATAACAGAGAAAGCTACTACCTAAAAATGTGAATAGCTTCAAATGAGCTGCTGACTCAGAAAGGGCAGATTCAGGGAACAGGAGGAGGCCTAGGCTACCAGAAAGTACTGAGATGGGACAAATGTGGACATTAGAGCAAAAATGCTGAAGAACATGTTAGCACATCAGATTCAGTAATGTATTAATAGAATTATATGTCATAACCGAGCAGGATTTATGCCAGAGAGGTTCAAAATTGGAAAAAAAAAATAATGTAATTCACTCTATTACTAGATTTAAAATGAAGAAACCATACAATCATGTAAATAGATGCCTCAAAAAGGCATTTGATAAAATTCAAAATGTATATCTAATTTTAAAAATCTTAAGAAAAAATTTTTTTTGTTAATCCTCACCCTAGGATATTTTTCCATTGATTTTTTAGATAGAGTGGAAGGGAAGGAGGGAGAGAGAGAGAGAGAGAGAGAAACATCAGTGTGAGAGAGACATATTGACTGGCTGTCTCCTGCATGGCCCCAACTGCCGGGGTTTGAATCTGCAACCCAGGAATCAAACCTGCAACCCTTTGGTCTGCGGTCCGACACTCTAACCACTGAGCCAAACTGGCTGGGGCTAAAAATCTTTTTAGCATACCAAGAATAGAAAGAACCTTCTTAACCCCAATAAAGAATATTATTAACCCAAAGTCCTTATTCTCCAACATCCTCAGCTACAAAGGTGAACTATTAGGATGCTTTCCATTAAAGTCTGAAGTAAGACAGGAATGACTATCACTTGTGCTATCCACTATTATACAGGATATTCTAACAAATAAAAATAATAAGACAAGAACAAAATAATCGCTAAATATTGGCAAGGTAGGGAAAATGGCCTGTTTATATTCAGATAATATATTTGTCCTTTTTAAAAATTTCAGGAGTATCAATTAACAAAATATTAGAAATAATAGGAGAATCCAATAAGGTGACCAGAAACAAGATCAACAGACAAAAGCAATAACATTCAAATTTACCAGCAATATCCATGTAAAGGATATTACTATAGAATAAATGTGTCTCCTCCAAAATTCATATATTCACGTGACCCCTGTGACATGTATTGTGAATCCTACCCACAATGGTATTAGAAGGTGGGTGGGAGACCTTTGAGAGGTTATTAGATCATGAGAGAGGGGCCCTCAAGAATGAGATTAGTGCCCCTGTAAAAGAGACCCTGGGGAGCTCTCTGACATCTTATGCCGTGTGAGGAAACAGTGAGAAGACACTGCCACTTGCTTGTGTCTAGGTGTAAACTTCTTTGTGTTTATCTTTCTATATGTTTGTTGAGTTCTTGGATCTAGATTAATGGTTTCCATCAAAGTGGGGAAGTTTTAGCCATTATTTCTCCCAATATTTTTTATACGTTCATCTGTTTCTCCTCTTTCTCAACACACACGCGCGCGCACACACACACACACACACACACACACACACACACACACAATTTGTATTCTATATGGAATCCAAAATATGGATTTAGCAAATTATTCAAGCATTTCTTTATTAGTGAAAATTAAATTGCTTCCACTTTTTTACCATTATAAACAATGTTGCAAGTAACATATTTATATATGCCCTTGAAGGCATCTATATATGCTTCTCTGAATAGATACTGAAAAGCAAAATTGCTGAATCATTTAATCTTTTAGACACTGTTACCAAATTGCCCTCCTAAATAGCTATATCAATACTCAAAACTAAAAGTTCTTAAAGGTACACATTTCCTTACACTCTTAAAATATTTTTATTACCACTTTCTTTTAATTGCTGATAACTTGATGACTGAATGATGGGGTCTCATTGTTTTTATTTCTGTTTCCCTTGTTACTATTGTGGTTGTGCATCTTTTCGTTTGTTTTCCCCCATTTACAAAATTTTGTTTATATCCCTTATTCAAAAACCTATTGTGTTTTTTTCTTATTGATTTACAAGAGGTTCTTTATGTATTCTTAAATATCCTTTATCTGTTGTATATGTTGCAAATGTTTTTACCCAGTCTCATTTCTTTTAACATCGCTAACTTTTGATGTATAGAGGTTTTCTCATCACCATTTGATTGATCTTTCCTTTCACCACTGATTTGAAATGTCACCTTTATTATTTAGTAAGTAAATATAAATCATATAAATTCTAATCATGAGTTTTTTCCTAGATTTTCTACTGTTTTATTGATCTATTTGTCTATTCTTATACCAGTTTTTCTAATTATTATAGCTTCATTTGGGCATTCATGTTTACTTCTCTTCTGAATTAATTTTATTTATTTATGTATTTATTTTTAATATAATTTATTCGGGTGACATTGTTCACACAACTATACAGGTTTCAAGTGTACAACTCAACAAAACATCATCTGCACACTACATTGTGCACCCATCACCCCAAGCAAAATCTCCTTCTGTCCCCATTTTCCTCCCCTTTACCCACTTCTACCTACCCCTACTCCCCTTTCCCTCTGGCTATCACCCCACTGTTGTCTGTGTCTATGTGATATATATATATATATATCACATATATAAACATATATATCATATATATATATGTTTTTTGCTTAATCCTTTCACCTTCTTTGATTCAATCCCCAAGCCCCTCTCCTTGAATTAATTTTAGGATTAACTTGATAAGTTCCTGGAAAATATTTGAGAGCTTTATTGCGATTATTTTGGATTTACAGATTAATTAAAAGATTGAAGAAATTCATTGTTAACAGATTGTCTCACAAGATATACTAAAGGAAATCTTCAGAATAAAAGGAAATTACTATAGATAATAAGAGATGATGAGCACCAGAAATGATAAACTTGTGAATAAATAAATAAAATACAGCCCTGGCCAGTTTGGCTAAGCGTTTAGAGCATCAGCCCATGGACCAATGAATTGCGGGTTTGATTCCGGCCAAGGGCATGTACCTCTGTAGCAGTTCGCAAGTTCCTGGCCCTGGTCAGGGTTGTGTGGGAGGCAGCCATTCGATGTGTCCCTCCACATCGATGTTTCTTTCTCCCTCTCTCTCTCTTTCCCCCCCTCCCACTCTATCTGAAGAAAAATGGAAAAATATCCTTGGGTGAGGATTAAAAAATAATAATAAATAAATAAATAACATACATACATACATATATTTTTATCTTAATTTCTTTAAAAACATGCAATCTTTTGTTAGATGGTAAAGCAATTATTATAACAATGTGCTGTTGAGTTTATAACATATGCTGATGTAAAATGTATGACAGTGGAGGGAGGAGAACCAGAACCATATTGTAAAGTCGCTATCTTTTACCAGAACTAAGCAGTATTAATCTAAAGTAGATTGTGATCAGTTAAGATTTATATTTTAGAACCTAGAGTAACTATTAAAAAAACAATTTTGTTAAAAGTCAACAGAAGAATGAAATAGGTATGCTAATAAAGAATTAACACAAAAAAGATAGTAAAGGAGGAACAGAAGCAGCATAAAGACGTAAGACATGGAAAACCAGCTTTACCTAACATATTCGTGGAACACTCCACTCAACAGCAGAATACATATTATTTTTAGGCACCTAAGGACTATTACCCCCAAATAGATGATATTCTAAGCCAGGGTCAGTCAGCAAACTACAGCCCAAGGGCCAGCCACCTAATTTTTTAATCCTCACCGAAAGATATGTTTTTATTGATTTTAAAGAGAAAGGAAAGAAGGGAGGGAGGGAGGGAAGGAGGGAGGGAGAGAGAAAGAAAGAAACATGGATGTGAGAGAGAAATACCAATCGGTTACCTCCATATGCCCCCGACTAGGAATCGAACCCAAAATCTTCTTGGTGTATGGAACGATGCTCCAACCAACTGAGCCACCCAGCTGGAGCTCAGCCACCTAATTTTTAAAAAACCTTTTTAACCATTTTTAAGTGTGCAATTCAGTGGCATTACTTACATAATGTTCTACAACCATTATCTATACCCCAAAATTTGTCATCATCTCCAGTATAAATTCTGTACCCATTAAACAATAACTTCCTGTTCCCCATTTCCTCCAGCCCCTCAAATCTACTTTCTGTCCCTATGAATTTGCCTATTCTAGATTTTTCATATAAGTAAAGTTATGCAATATTTATTCTTGTGTGTCTGGCTTATTTCACTTAACATAATGTTTTCAAATTCCATCCATACTGGAGCATATATAAGAAATTCATTCCATTTTATAGCCTAATAATATTCCATTGTATGTATATAGCACATTTCACTTATCCATACATTTATTGATCAAAACTTGGGTTGTTTCTATCTTTTGGTTATTGTGAAAAACACATCAGTGAACACACGTGTACAAGTATCTGTTTGCGTTCCTGTTTTCAATTATTTTGGGTATATACCTAGAAGTAGAATTGCTGAGTCATATGGTAATTTTATGTTTAACTTTTGAAGGACCATGAAACTGTTTTCTACCGTGGCTGCACCATTTTACATTCCTACCAGCCATGTACAAGGGTTCCACTTATTTTTGTTTTTTGTTTAGTTATAGCCATTCTAATAGGTGTGTGAAGTGGTATCAATGGTAGTTTTGATTTGCATTTACCTAATGACTAATGATGTTGAGCATCTTTTCATGTGCTGCCTATTTTTGTAAATAAATGTTTATTGGAACACAGTCTCACCCATTTTTTTATCTGTTGTTGATGATTGCCTTTATCCCATACTCAGCAGAGATAAGTATTCACTGGGTCAGAGTTTGTTCATTCCCATGTTAGAGCATAAAAAGCCTCGATATTATTTTTAAAACATTGAAATCAAAGGATGGTCTCTGTTCAAAACAGAATTAGAGTAGAAATCAACACAAAGAAATATGGAAAATCTGAAATATTTAGAAATTTGGAATAATTTAGAAATTAAACAACATATTTCTAACTAACCCATGTGTCAAAGAAATTACAAGGGGAATTTTGAAAATATTTCTAACTGAATGAAATCAAAAGAACAGCATATCAAAATTTATGGAATGTAGTTAACCTAATACTTAATGGTTCAAGATTGAATGCTTCTCCTCCAATGACTGGAAATAAGGCAAGTATATCCACTCCTGTCACTTTTATATAGTATTATACTGGAGATTCTAACTAGAGCAATGTGGCAAGAAAAATAAATTAAAAGCATACAGATTGGAAAGGAAAATTAAAACTTTAATTACAAACACAGATGGTCCCTGACTTATGCTTTTTTGACTTTACGATGGTGACAAAGTTTTCAGTAGAAACTGAACTTTGAATTTTTGAATTTTGAGCTTTTGCTAGGCTAGCAATGTGTGGTATGATACTCTCTCGTGATGATGGACAGTGGCAGCAAGCCACAGCTCTCAGTCAGCCACCTGGTCGTGAGGATAAACAACCCCTACTAATGCATTAGTATTAAATGCATTTTCTAATTTTTTTCTTTTATTGATTTTTAGAGAGAGAGGAAGGGAAAGGGAAAGAGAAAGAGAGATAGAAACATCGATGAGAGAGAACATCAACTGGCCACCTCCTGCACATCCCCCACCGGGGATCTGGCCCACACAACCTGGGCATGTGCCCTGACCAGGAATACGAACCAACGACATCTTGGTGCATGAGTCAATGCTCAACCACTGAGCCACAGGGGCTGGGCATTAAATGCATTTTCAACTTAAGATATATTCAACTTACAATGGGTTTATCAGGACATAACCCCATTGTATGTTGAGGTGTATCTGTAATATAAGGAATCTACAAATAAAATCTACTAGAATAAATGAATTTTGCAATAGTGCAAGATACAGCTCATTATGCAGTTATTAGTTGTATTTCCATATACAAGCAATGAACAACCCAAAAATGAAATTAAGAAATACATTTCATTCACAATAATAAAAAACAATACACTTAAGAGACATTTTTTAAAAATCTCAACAAATGGAGAGATATTCCAATATTTTAAAACTGGATTATGAGATGATTGTACAACTTCATAATTTAATAAAAATCACTAAACTGGCCCTGGCCAGTTTGGCTCAGCAGTTAGAGCGTCAGCCCACAGACCAAAGGGTAGAGGGTTCAATTCTCAGTCAAGGGCAAGTACCTGGGTTGCAGGTTTGATCCCTGCTCCTGGTCAGTGTCGTGCAGGAGGCAAACAATTGATGTGTCTCTCTCACATCGATGTTTCTCTCTCTCTCTCCTTCCCTTCCCCTCTATATGAAAAAATCAATGGAAAACTATTCTCCGGTGAGGATTAAAAAAAAATCACTAAACTGTACACTTACAATTGGTGGGTTTTATGGAATGTAAATCATACCTCAATAAAGCTGTTTAAAAAACATTAGTTTTATTTATTTATTTTTTTGTTAGTCCTTACCCAAGGATATTTTCCATTGATTTTTTTTATTTTTTATTTTTTTTAGAGAGAGTGGAAGGGACGGGGAGGAGAAGAGAGAGTGAGAGAGGAGAGAGAGAGAAACATCAATGTGAGAGAGACACATCTATCGGTTGCCTCCCGTGCCTGGACTGAGGCTGAGGATTGAACCTGCAACCCAGGTACATGCCCTTGACCAGAAATTGAACCCGAGACCTTCCAGTGCGAGGGCTGACACTCTAACCATTAAGTCATGCTGGCCAGGGCTAAAAAACATTGGTGTTTTAAATGACCATTCTGGGTTCAGGTGCTAGGATATATTTGTCTTAGAAAACTACATGTGCCTGGCTGGTGTGGCTCAGTGGATTGAGCGTAGTCCCATGGACTGAGAGGTCCTGGTTCGATCCCTGGCCAGGGCACATGCCCAGGTTGCTAGCTCGATCCCCAGTAACGAATCAATGTTTCTATCTCTCTCTCCCTTCTCCTCTCTCTAAAAATATCAATTAAAAAAAAAAAGCTACATGTTATGTTTGTACTTTTGAAGTAAAAACTATTGAAGTAAGTATGAACGTTTATTAAAATCAAGGTCTTTTTAGATTATTCTAGTCTCTAACTCTTAAACTGCTAAACATTAATCATTATAGATTTCAACTGTTAAACCTTCACAAATGCAATTATAATCTGTGTCTACAGTTTAAAAAAAACATAGAATGTGTATTTTGATAATGTAATTTGTTGAAACTATTATGTGTTATGTTGATTACCATTAGATGGAGAAAATAGGGTGCTGTGTATGAAAATGAAATCAAAAGCTGTCGCTCAGGTCACAGTTATTTCAATAATTGGCATGGCAATAGAAAATTATACTGAAAAGTTTTCTCCTTTACATGGAAGTTGGAAATTAGCAGATTTCCCACAGCATGTGACCCTTTAATATTACTAGTCTTCTCATTGTGAAAAATTCACACATCACATAATCCCTCTGTTAAATATCTTTCTCTTAGTTGGGAAGTTCCTTGTGAAGCAGCATCTGTCATGTTAATTTCATGATTTTTGAGAAATATGAATTAATTTTTAAATCTTTTGTTTCCCTTGGGGAATGAAGTTTGACATTGCTCTGTATAATATTAATCTTATTTTGGCCAGGCTAGTGTGGCTCCTTGGTTGAGCGTCCACCCCTGCACCAAGAGGTTGCTGGTTCGATTCCAGGTCAGGGCACATGCCCAGGATGTGGGGCCAATCCTCAGTGGGGGGCATGGGGAGGCAGCCAATCGATGTTCTCTCATCATCGATGTTTCTTTCTCTCCCTTTCCCTTCCTCTCTCTCTAAAATAAATAAAGAAAAAATATTTTTAAAATCTAATTTTGTTCTTAGAAGTAAGAGAAATAATAAAGCAACTTTTGTTTGGTACCTGTTAACTGTCTGACTCTGTGTCTTTGAAATCTGTGCATAGAATTTCAGGGGAAATTTTAATGAAGTCTTCATTTTGTATGCTTGTCGCCTTTGAAAGTTCTTTATTGCTTCATAATGCTCTTTGCACACTGACAACAATCAAGAGTGGCAAATGCCACCAGGCATTTGAGTAAAATGCTTAGGACCCTATCTGGGTTCTAACTTCTGGACACCTATCAGGACTCGGGTGGTTCTACTCCCTGCCACTGCAGCAGCTGATTCTAAGATCCATATCCATACCCCATCTTGGATTCTGGTAGGAATCCAAGCAACTGATAAGGATATTTTGCCTGGAGTATTTCCTAGTAGCAAGTGATCAGGTGGACAGACCTTTTATAATAGCAACTTTTTCAGGGAAAAGAGTGGCAGGTAGTGTTGCCAGATGGCAAAGGGATCCTAGAGGTCTTAGCATTAAGAGCAGAAAGGATTAGATACCATTTTGTTCAAAACCAGTAATTTCACAGAAGATAAAAATAAAACTCAAGAAATTGAATGGACCTACCCCAGGGGTAGCAGAAACTATCAGTTTCCTACTTGATATGTCTCTCCCTTTCCTTATAAGAAATCCTTGCTTTTGTTTAGAGTAGCAATCAATGTTCCCAGAGTAAAATAATCACCTTCTAGCCTTCCTTGCAGCTAGGGATGGACACGTGACCCATTTCTCACAGGGAGACATACATGGAGGTCATTCGATGGGGTTTAGGGGAACGTTTTTAGGGGAAAACATTTGGCTCGTATGCCCCTTTGTCTCTACTTTCCTCCTTCCTGCTTGTAAAGCAGTCATAAGACTAGTTGTTTAGCTCTAACACCGTGATTTTTATCATGTGCCAGAAGCCATTCTGGGCATGAAAAACCTTCACTTTTAGAGCAATCTGTCAAGCATTGCTAATATTACGGAGAAATCCATTCATAGCTACCGACCTTATCTGAATTATTTTATTTTGCTTTATGAAAGCAAAGATCATGTGCAAGTTTCTACAAAACTTGAGGACAAGCAGCTTTGAAGCAAAAAGCATTATGATTGTGTCTAACCTGCTAATAAGCCCCCCCAAAATGAACACCTGGCACATTCATTTTTGCTGCTTGCTTTAACAGGTTATCAGGACCAACACATTGAAGAAGAGGAGCAAAGTTCTGATAGAACAGTCAAGGAGCGATTATTGGATATTTACTAAGAAGAGGTGTGCAGGAAAAAATATGTTGTATACTTTTGGACTTCTGGGCCAGAGAGGAGAAATTTAAAAATGACCAAAAGAAGAGGCAAATAAGAAAAACCCCTGTCTCATCAAGCCTGCAAACTCCTATGCTCCTACAAATTAGGTCATTTTCACACTGCACCCCACCACTGATGCTGAGCCCAGCACAAAGTCTGCCAACCTGATTAATGAAAATGGTTCACTCTTGTAGTAAATCTTATATATGTGTCTAATCTAATTATTGCTGGCAGATTTTTTAAAATTTATTTATTTTTTTTTTTGGTAGAAAACCTCAGACCTTGTCACTTTCCTCCTTTTTGAGAAAGGTAAGACCGCCTCGAGTGGAGTAATAGACCAGAACTGACTTTGTTCAGCCAAGTTTTCTTTTCAAGAGAAGCAAAGATTGTCAGGTATGAATGAAGCCGAGCGAGGACTGAGAGGCCATTTCAGTTGCAGCCTCCTAGGGGAGCTGCTATTTAAAAAGAAGTGTAAAATGTGAGAAACATGCACTGAATGTTTAACTCAATCAATGAAACGAATAACTGGAAAGTGAGTTAGTGGTAAGTAAGGGTGACAGTGTTTGTCTAGGAACCTTCCTTGCTGGCAGGAATGCTTTTTTCTCTTCTTTTTCTTCTTCTTCTTTTTTTCTTTTTTAATTAAGGGAAGGTTGAGTATCAAGAGGATATAGAGATACAATCAACCTTATACACTTAGAGTGTTTAAAATACAATCCTTGTATTTGTTCTCATCTCAAAAGCGCTGGGTTTGGTCTTTGTTACCTATTGGATTTCAGGAAGGCTGACTTGAGATGCGGCGTTGCCATTTCCTGAGCCCTCACTTATTATTATTTTTTTTCCGGCTCTGGCAGCCAGCTCCTTTGTTGTGCCTCCTCTGCATTCATTCTTTCTGCCCTCGCACCTCCAGACAGTGTGATGGGGTTTCCCTGGTCCTCTCACTGGGAGCTCCGGACGGCCACTTTCTCGGGCATGGGATAAAGCACCGCTTTAACCATCCAGTGGGTGTCAGGGCTGGGTACGCGCCGCGCCCGGAGCGGCCCCGCTTTTGTGTTGGTGTTTGTCTCGCCGGCGGTCGGACCCCGGCGAGAGGCGCCGGCCGCGACCCCCGAGGAGGCGGGGCCTCGGCGCGGGCTCCGCCTGGTGTGGATTTCACCGCCGCCACCGCCGCCCTCGTTTGTTCCGTTACCTCGCCCGGCATCTACCGCTTCTCCCAGAGCCCAGCACACCAGCCGGGGCTGCCCAGGAGCCCTCTATGGCCTTCTTCCCAGCCAACCCCGCTTTTTGCTTGTTTTCCCGCTTTCTCATTTCCCCCCTTTAACAGCATACTGGCGAGGCGCTTGGCAAAACAGACTGAAAATCAGAGAAAGAAGAGAGAGAGAGAGAAAAAGAACAAATTCGATGCACCTGCCTCTGTCCTCCAGAGTTTGTGAAGGGTCGTAACCATGTCGGAGTCGGGGGAGATAAGTGAATTTGGCTACATCATGGAATTGATAGCCAGAGGCAAGGTAAGTGATGGGGCGCGCGGCGCGGCCGCGTGGGCCCCCACTTCGGGCTAGCTGTGGACGCCCGGCTCCATTCCAGGGCGGGGGCTGGGATCCCGGGTCCGCGCTCTCAGCTCCGGCGTCCCAGCAGCTGCAGAATGCAAAGTAGCCGCCTTTTCTTTATTACGCGGCATCTCTGAAATGAGCCAACGAGGACTTTCCGGCGTGTTTGGGGCCAGCTGGGCGACGGGGAGAGGCTCCCGGGACCGCGAGGGGCGAGCGCTCGGCGCGCGTAGATGGGAGGAGGGCCGGGCTTTGGCCAGGGAGCACCCAGGGCTGCCAAGGCCTGCTGACTTCGAGTGGGTGACCTCGCCTGTCCAGGCATGAAGCGCGAGGGGGGGGGGGGGGTCCAAACAGGTGAACAGGTTGGGAGGGCGGGATCGACTTGAGCGTGAAGTCCGACTGTGTGGCTGGTAAACAGGGCCTTGATTGCCCCGCCTAGCCGTTTCCAGCCTTTCTTCCAAGTCCTTAGCCGCTGTCCCAGGCCGGCAACCTTTCAAGCCGACTTCTTTTGGTGGGGATGGGGGAGATAAAAGAGCCGGATTTCAGCCCGGCACCTGTCCCGGAGCCGTTTTCAAATCCAGACTGGCGCTGTCGGTGGCGACTCGCGACCACGCCCTCGGCCCGGCCGGGTGGCGCCGCACTTGGGCAGAAAGCGTTTCGGGAAGCCTGGCCCCTGAGCCGGTACGAGACACTGCCCCCAGAGAGGCTCTTAAGTGGTTTGCAGGAGGGAGGTGTCAGGAAATGCAAAGGCCACCCGGTGCGCGGTCCACAGGGATTCGCAATTGAGAAACCGGGTTTGCATTTGACCTCTACACCTGGAGTTTTGAGAATAGATGATCGCACAGAGGAAAAAGGACTCCCTGCGCACGGTCATCAGAAAGGAGAAGGATAATTCTGCAAGCCTGGTGTGAGCACCTGAAACCTCAGTCTCATACCTCACCCCAACTCTGCTGATATAGAGTATAGAATGGTTTTAGCGTCAGGTCAGACAGTCCTGCAGCTGGTTTAATGCACTTCCAGACTAAAACGTCCCGGGTGAACCTTGCTCCTCCCTGAACTCTCCTGTTCTGCAAACACGGAATTCACTTTTCCGAGATAGAATACTTACTAACATTTTGAAGGTGGGGCCACCCCTAGCAATTACAGCCCTAGACCAGAAGTTCAAATGGAAGACCCTTGTTCCACTTTTCTTCCTACCCTGGGCTCCATTCTGCACCGCGAGGGGTCTCCCTCCCATGCGTGGGGACATCCTGGCCAGCACATCCAAGCCCCTTGTTGCCACCAATAGCCTCCCATTGACCATCCCCCAGGCCTAGCGTGCATACCAGAGCCAGCTCCACCTTCTGCAGGGAAGAGAAGTCCAGAAGGAAGTGCTTGTTCTGAGCGAGGAGGCACGCAGCCAGAGGGTCAGAACTGGGCCCTCAAAAGCGCATAGCTGGATCCTGGTTCACAGGAACTCTGGTGGGCTGGGGGCTGGGAGGGGAACGGAGGAAAGAGGATGCCATTTGTTGCTTACAACATAAATGGACAACTCAATTGAGAGGTGAGTTTAGACCTGTGGTGCTCAGACATCCTTCAAAGTAAGTCAGAATTGTATTAGCTGCCTAATACTCACCTTTGTTGTAACGTGTCAGCGAGATAACCAGAGATGCACAGCCGAATTATAAAGGAGCACTTTATTACACCGCGGGCTGGGGGAGGTACAGCTTCTACAAATCCTCAGCCCTGAGCCTTCTTTGTTGCCCGCTTTTAAAGGCACAAACTATAGAAAAAAAAACAACTACATTCTCTTGGTGCTGCTTTTGGCACCCTGAAGGGGGGCTGATACAGAGAAGGGGGAGAGAGGAGCTTGTTAGAGGTCAGGGCAACTATTAATCTCTTTCTTCTCATGGTTCCTCTAAATTTCCCAAGGCCTTCATTAACCCCTTATCTTTATAGTTTTTGTTTGTTTGTTTGTTTGTTTTTTTGGTTTCTCAAGGTCTTTATGTTTACAAAAAAGAAACTGCCAAGGGGTGTACATGCAGTGACGGAGGGTCAGAATGGAGTTGTTACACCTTCAGCAGGCAAAACTTTAATTCTGAGAGAATAGTTCAGGAGTGGGACCCAGGGATCTGCATGTTGACACACCAGGTGATTATAAAGCAGACAGGTAAACTTCCCGTAATAGGAAAGTAGGACAGAACCATTAGTGAGGCCTTAAAACTTCTTATAATAAAATCAGGTAAACAAAAACAGATCTCTTAGAATTAGCAATGTGTTTACCACAATATGCCCACTGTAATGAAAAAAACAAAAACAAAAGAACCTTTTGGTTTCATCCATTGAACTTCTCTGCCTCACTGCCAGGCTTCAGCAATGGGCCTGCGGCAAACACAGAGCATGCTCAGCTGAATTCCAAAGTTAGAGAGGCCTGGTGTCCTTGTGAAATCCGTAAGTTTGGGAAGCAGGTTTTCACAGTAAGAACTTTGGACAGTTCTTCCCTCTGACATCATTTTTCTTGGTGGTGGTGGTGGTGTGTGTGTCAGGAGCAGCCTTCTAACCATTTCTACTCAAGCTTATTCCCTGCCCACTCTCCTCACTTCCCTCGCCCACCAACTCCATTTAAAACGCTCACCTGGTGTATGACTGTACAGGATTTGAATACTGAATACCTACCTCTCTGAGTATTAGCCATAGAATAGCAGAGTTTTGAGATTTGCTTGCTTTATTTTCCTCTGAGGAGTTAGGTTCCACTTTGTAGTTCAGGTCTGTAATGTAAAGAATAATGTGAAACTGGTCTAATTACACCAAATTGGCTGAGTTAATGGTGAGCAGAGGACAGTCACCCTCTTGCCCTTTTCCTCTCCCTTCCTTTCTTTCAAAGTTGAGACCAGTGGGTTGACCATTATTATAATTTCTTTCACTTTTTTCTGATGGCTTTAAAATTTTACAAAATTAATATGTGCTCGTTCAAAATATTCAACATTTTCAGGAAGTTTTGCAGAGCAAAAGGTTGAATTTCATTTCCACCTCCAAGCCATTGCCTCCCCCAGTGGCAGCCATTTGCTGTGTGTCTATTTTAAATTAAATCAGCTTATTGTTTGTTCTTTGAATGTGGGAGGTGAGCCTTTCATCTTAGGGTAACCTAAAACCCATATGACAAACTTGATCAGCTTATTTTACTCCACTGTGATGATTACTTTAATATTTAAAGCACACAGTGATCTCTACTAGTGTGGTCTTTCTGTTCAGCAAACAATACACTTTATGTATAGTTAATACCTGGGATAATTCTTAAGAGGTTTAAAAATCAATGTAAATGGAATTCCTTATATTTCATCATCGGAGAAATTTGTGTTTCTGGAAGCTCCTTTCTGTTTCTTTTTTGTCTCTTTGGACTAAAAGAGAGCTTTCCAATCTGTAGTCAATATCTATTGGTCTCTAGAATGATTTGCCTTGCTAACATTTTTTTTTATTTTTATCATGTTCATACATCTCTTCCCTTCACATTATTATACACTCTTCTGGAATCATGTAATGAAGATTTGATGACAAAGAACATTGAAGAATTTAAATTTAGTATACCTCTTTTTATTTAGAGTATTTTACATAGTTATATTTATGTATAAATAGCCAGAAAGTATTTCTTGTTTCTTGTATGTAGTTCAATAGTTACTGTTTTAGACACTTCCAAAGAGTACAATAAAAGAAGCTTTGGAATGTTACATTTAATTTTGATAGAGAAACAGGCAATGATTCCATTACTTGGTGAATTATTACTTTTAACTTTGAACATCTTTTAGACACAAAAAAATTCAAGAACTTTTATAAGTTTACATTTATTTTAAAACAAGAACATACTTATACACTGAAAGAATAAGGCTCCATAGATAGTTGCTGACACAACTGAAATCTAAACTGGGTGATAATACTAAGGTTATGTTCACTGCAAAGTAGTCTTTGTATATTGAGGTTGGGTAAAATGTGTGTGATATGGGGTTACGGAAGGCAAACAGAAAATTTAGACTGATGCAATATCATTTGAAATAGCTAGTTTCATAAATATTGTTATAATTGTCCTTTGATGTTTTTACTACCTAGTTCAAAAGATAATTTGGAAAAAAAAGCATATCTTAAACTACTTTGTAAAAGAAGGTTTAAGTGAGATTTTTTTATGAAATTGTAAATTTCATGTTTTATACTTAACCTGTGGGCAGTGCAGCAGGGATGCTGGAGTGAGATCCAGATTTGAATCTGGCTCTTTGGTATCTAATCATGTGACCTTGAGAGTACTACTTAATCTGTGGGTAAAGGTAGGGAGGAGTTGTGGTTGCTACATGTTCCCTCTGAAGGGAATATACCTATTTCACAGGGTTATTGGAAGGCTTAAGTGAATATTTTCTGCAAAGTTCTTGATACTGTTATTGGCACATAGTAGGCCCTCAGTAAATCAAAGCTATTGCATCTAGCTACTATAACAACAGGGTTGGGTCTTGAGACACATTATATCCAAACTGTGATCATTAGCAAGTGGAAGTAGAGTTGTCAGATAAAATATCTGGGACATACAATACCTGGGACAAACTTATACTTTGTATGTATCTGAAAATCAAATTTAACAGGGTTTCTATCCTATTTTTATTTGCTAAACCTGGCCACTCTAAGTGTAGGAATAACAAGATACTGTCAAAAGGGACCTGCTAACAATACCAATATTGTTAAGGGACCTGTAAATACCAATATTGATCACCTCAAGGTGCCCGAGAGACTCCTTTGCCTACCAGTCGTGCAGCCCATATACTCCTGTCATTAATGGAAAAATGTCTGCCAGAGCAGCACAGTGTTCCTCTTACTAAATTTCAAATTGTTGGTCTGGTGCTACCATTTAGCAGATAAATGCCTACTGGATTTTCTCTTAAAGCAAACAAAAGCTTAGCCCTGGCTGGGTAGGTCAGTTGGTTGGAGTGTCAATCTGATATGCTAAGGTTGTGGGTTTGATCCCTAGTCAGGGTGCACATAAGAGTCAACCAGTAAATGCATAAATAAGTGGAATAACAGGTTGATGTTTCTCTCTCTAAAAAAAAAAATTAAAGCTAGTTGGTGGGTTTAACAACAACAACAAAGTAAAAAAACAAACAAAAGCTTGAATGGATGGGAAGATAAGGCTTACAAAACATCAAACATTAGTGTACGAAATGAGAGTATGGAATCATATTAAAGTAAGTGGTAAGACTCAAAGTACTAAAGGAGTTCAGAGTAAGGAGAGCTAATCAGTGAAAACTAGACTAATGAGGAAGGAGGCTGTAGATCTGCAGCTTGAAAGATGAGCAGGATTTGGCTAGGCAACGGAAATCTGAACTTCCTGGCTCACTGGACTCCCTCCCCTGAGGTTGTTCCCATAGAAACACGTTATGACAGGTGAGCTTGGCATGTCAGAGGCTTGGGTTAATAACTGATAAATGCCATTTATTGTCCCTTCACCTATAACCTTCTGATACCCAGCAGCACAGACAATGCATGTGCCAATCACTGTGAAACCCTGTGATTTACTTCATTGCCATCTTCCTTATTTCCCCTAAGTCCAGTGGTGCTCACAGCACTTACTGAAATATGCACCATGCTCATTAGGACTTCACCAGTAATTTAATCTCTTGTTGGGTATTAGGAGTCAGTATGGAAAGAGACAGAGTCAGTTTACTGAGTAGGGTATAGCCTAAAGGGTAACAAGTTTATGTTTTAATGTCAGGTAACAAGTATTTATTGAGCCTCTGTTTTATCAAACCTGAATGGTGTGTGTGCCTGGGGTGGGGGGCGGTGGGGAGTGGGTTTTTTGGCAGGAGAAGTAGGATAAAATTAATGACATCCTTTCTTGACCTTTTGGACTTCATGAAGTAGATAGATTTGAGACAGTTCATGTCCCTGTGACAGAAGAGCAATTAGCCACACCAACAAGTATAAGATATCACAGTGTAGGCAAGAGTATTGAAGGTCTGTGGACTTGGTGGTGGTGGGGTGTTAAGTGTGGAATAATAGGCTTCCTTGTGTTGAATTTTAACCCATATTTTAAAAGAAACTATTAGAAAAGGAGGAGTTAGCATACTCCAAACTAAAGAGGGCTGGGTAGGCATCAAGAGATAGCATATGTAATGTAAATTAGAGGAACAGATCTTTCCTGTCATTACCATTTAGAAGCTTACAAAAGCTTCCCAACATCTATGGAAAAGAAGCATGGTGTCCCAGGCCCTCCGTACTAGAGTAGACTCATTTTGTGTTACAAGTCTACCTCTCTGCCCCCCTCACCCCAAACATTCAAATACGTTCACATGCACTGATGAGAAAGGATTTCTAAAACAGAGTGATTTTAAAAAGTACAAAACCATACTTTAAAAAGTACAAAATCCACCATATGGTTTTGTACGTTTAAAATCACTCTATTTTAGAAATCCTTTCTCATTAGTACATTCATTTTAACTGCTGCATAATATTCCATGGTATGGATGTACATTATGGATGATAGAAATTTAGTTTCTATAAGTAAGGTCCCAATTAAGATCATTGTATACGTTTTTGTACACACATGTAAGTCTTTCAGTGGGAAAATTCTTAGAAGTAGAATTGCTTAGACAAGGTACAATTTTTTATAGGACTTGCAAAATTTCCCTTCAAATAAGCTGTACCAATCTACAGGGTCACAAAAAACAAGTTTGAAAGTGCCTAGTTCCCCACGTTCTTGTCATGTGTATTAACACACGGTGGAAAATAACATCTCATTGAAGTTTGATTTGCATAATGAAAGGGCTTTCAAATTTATTTCCAGCCAAATATTGTCTATACTAGTTTTATCTTTAGTTCATGTTAATGAAGCCTTCTAATCTCTTTTACTCTGTTAACTATTAATTTTGGGCCAAAGTGCTATTTTAGTGTGCTGATGTGAGATTACAGCCAGAGGAGAATTATTTGACCCAAAGGCCAGTATTAAAAACAAAAACTGATTTATAATGCTTTTTAATGGTTGAGCTTTTAAAACTGTATATGGGAACATGGTTTAGTACATGTTATATGTAACCAAATTTTGCAGGCACTCGTTATTTTCCTCATTTCCCTCCTGAACCTGTGGGAAGAACGCAGCCTCAACTCCAGCATGTGGGGCCACGCAACAGACCTTAATGCGGATCAGAAAAGTCCAGTCATTACTTGGCAAGGCGTTCATCCACTCTGCACCTCATCTGTATATTGAGGGTTTCCATTAAAGACGATTGCTCTGGTCCCTTGCTGTTCTTAATTCTACACTGCTACACCGTTATTTAATTGCCGGGCTGGAGAAAAGGCTACCACTGCTGACAGTGCCCTGGGAAGATAGCAGAACTTTCCACACCGAGAGAGTTCTCCCAAATATGAAATCAAGTGGGAAGCATGTCAAAACCTAACGGGGATGCCGCGCTGCAGCTCTGTGGTCCCTTCACCTAGCTGTTTAGAGAGCCTGTTTTCTCGGTCTATACATAAAGATGGAATTAGTCAGCCGGGAAGGCGGTGGCGTGATCTAATAATACGGCTTCCAACATTCCCAGATTAATTTGTTTTCCACTTGCCTTGAAAACAAGACAGAGGAAACGCGCTTGAGCCTTGGCAGGTGAATTTTACAGTCCTAATCCCGGATATGTTGAAGCCGCGCCTTAACCCTCGGCTGGCGCCCACCACGTGGGCACACGGGTGCCGAGCGGCTCTGGACCAGCTGTCCCGATGTCCCCGCGCCCTCAGTCCCCGGGGATGGGGTGGGGGGACCGCAGAGCAGCTGCGGGGGCGGAGGCAGGGCAACGGCACTAGGCGGGGCGGGCGCTCCCTAGCTGCTGTCTCTTGAATTCAATCCCTGTCCAGCGCCCGGGAGAGGGACCCCCTACTATGTGGTCTGTCCTCGCTCCACTTGGCAAGAACATGTTATGCGTGTGTAAAAGCAGAAGCAAAAAGCGGAATAAGAGTAGTTGGTGACCAGTCAGGGACTGAAGTTCACCCTAGGAATACGGCCGGAAGGGAAGGAAAGCGGGGCGGGGATAGGGACCCACTAGGGGAACCCCCGGCGTGGGCAGGGGTGGGGTGGCCCGGGTCTCGCCCTGATCGCCTCCGCAGCGCGAGGTTCTGCCGTGCTCGGTGCGACGGCACAGACCCCCCGCCCCCACCCCGCGCCTCGCCGCCCCGTCTAGTCAGGAAATGTGACTTGTCTGTGCCAGTTGGCGCCGCGCTTTTCCAAAGACCCGGGAAAGCAAAGGGAAGCACAGGGGGTCGCCGGGGCCAGAGGCCAGGGCTGCAGTCGGCCGCTCCGCAGCACACCCGCCCCGCCCCCGCGCTGCGCTCAGCTTCGGCTGCGCCCTCACTTCCGCCCCTCCGGGACTTCATACCCCGCAGGTGCGCCCTGTGGCCACGCCCCGCCCGCAGCCCCTCCTCCTTTGTGCGGTGGGCGCTGTTGCTCGGGTGATGGAGCCGCCCCGCCTCGGCCCCGCCCCTCCCCTCCGCGACGCCCGCGCCCTGTCCCCGCGCGGCCGCCCGCCCAGCCGCAGTCCGCAGGAGCCGCCACAGCCGGCAGCGGCGCGAGTTTCCGGGGCCGTCGCAGGGAGCAAAGCAAGCTCCTCTCTGCGCCTGTGCTCTCGTGCGCCCCGGCTTCTGGTCACGTCGGTCCGCTGGCCGGGTCCGGCTGACCCCCTCGCCCTCCGGCTCGCAGCGAGGCTCCACGGCCGCCGCAGGGACCCGCCCACCAGACCCTGCCTGGCGCTCGTCTGCCCATTTGGACCCTGCCGTTGATGACACCTGGCAGAAGGCTGGCATGGAGGGGGATGGTTCAGACTCGCCGGTGAGTGGGGCACAGGTGCGGCCGCCCCGCGCCCTGATGGCGGCGCGCCGGGGCCCCTGGGTCTCTCTTCCTTCCGCGCCCCGCTGGGAGGGAGCCGCTTCTGAGAAGCGAAGGCTGCCGTGTGGTGGCCCCGCTTCCTCTTCGCCTTCCCCGCCCTGGCTTCCGCAACCCGGCGCGCCCCCTTTCTACCCCTCGGAGGGTCGGACTCCGGGTCACCTGGGCCCGGAAGAGGGCGCCGCTGGGGTGCGGTTGTCCCTCATCTGAGCACCTGGGGGAATCCGGGCCGGACACTTTAATGGGGTTCAGGTTGTGGAATTAATTGGCTTTAGGGAGCCTGGTGCCTTTGGCGGCTCGGGGCGCGTGTCCCGCCGCCCTTTGTCTGGCAGCGCGGCGGGTCGGCGCTCGGGTTCCATCAGGACCTCTGCGCGCTCGGCCCGGTCCGGCCTGCCTTGGCCGCGAGCAAGGGCTCCTCCCTGGCTTTGCCACCTGTCGGGGTACCAGTGGTTTTGTTTAAGGGGTTGGATAGGCAATTCTTAAAAACTTGTTAGCTTTCTGTCGAACCTCATTTATTTTGAAACAGCTTAATTTTGGGAACCACCACATTTCTCTTAATCAGATTGTTTCCATTCAATGAATGTAAAATGAACACGAATTTAACTTCTGGGTAAAAATCACTTTATATCCATCGTGCTTAAAGAGCTTATGTACTACTTTATGTACAAGAAAAATGGAAATGAATTTAGATCTTTTAGTGGGAGGTAAACCTTCCGTAAAATGGGATGTGAAAACCTATTTTGGACATTCAGGACAGTATTTTCCTTCGAATTCAGTGTCAGTTTTCTTGTGAACGGAGATAGCATGTAAATGTTCTGTATTTTTTTATGTAAATTGTGAGGTGTGGCTGTCTTCCAAATTTACTCAAATTGTGACATAATGTGGGCTTTTATTAAATACAGGGTGGGGCAAAAGCAGGTTTGCAGTTGTTCGTATGGAAAATTATACAATAACTAATAAATTATAATACAAGAATAAACCGTTTATGTACTCACAACTGTAAACCTACTTTTCCCCACCCTGTATTTAGTGAGTGATGCAGCAAGAAACACCACAAAGACCCATTGAGCCAGTTGGCTGTAGTGCTATTGTCAGGGATTAAAACATTTTGTGTCACTTTAGGGGGAGTAGAATAGCATACATTTTTATTTAATTAAAATAAGTGACTTAATTCAATTTTAATTTTCTGTGTATTTTTAGTAGTTGAAATGATTGTAAAAGGTTATGAGTACTTTAAAGTTGGACTATCACCAAAATTGTGGGGATTCATAGACCTTGAAATTTGGTATACATGGGGAAGAAAACCACCTAGAGAAAGGATGGAAAAACTGGTATGAGGTTATCAAACCCTTTTAGTTGTGATAAGAGTCTGAATGTTTCTCATTGAAAATAACTCAAGCTTGTAGTATTGAAAGCACTTATAATGGTGCCTTCTAATCCTCTACACCCTTTCAATATTTATAAAGTGCTTTTAAGATAACTGCTTTGATATTTATGCAGCATGAGAACCTCAAGCATTTTACCTACATTACAGTTGTAGCATATGAAAAATGGTCACATTTAATGTAGAAAATTGCTGATAATTCAGCTTGTCAATAGATTTCAAGTAGGATTCCATGAATGTACTGGGTAACCTAGTTTTGACCAGCTCTTATTATTTGCTACTCACAAAGTTAACGTGCTGAATAGGAAAACAGCCTTATTCTTAGTGCTATATTATTAGTTTTTATTGAAGGAATCTGCTTTTAGAATTTCACTGAAGTCCTAAATCAGTAAATTAATGATGGTTTGAATAGCTTCATAATTGATGAAATATTATGGTCCCCTAATATTTTCTGCTAGTTTGTCTTAAACTTCTGTTTTTATCATCTGATGTCATTTCAGTTTTAGGCTACTGGGTGCTGAGAGGGGGGTTGATGGTATAGTATTTATAGCAAAAAAGGAACTTCAAATTAAAAAAAATCTGTTTAATTATTTTTGGAAAAGTAAACACATATACTTCTACAAGAGGTATAAGCATGTTAACATATTTACCCACTAAGAGCCTTTGATTCTGATTTCTTTTTTTTTCCGCCCAATTTAAGGTTACCATTAAGAATATCGAAAGAGAGCTCATTTGCCCAGCATGCAAGGAGCTGTTTACCCACCCGCTGATTCTCCCTTGTCAACATAGTATTTGTCATAAGTGCGTGAAAGAACTCTTGCTGACACTTGATGATTCATGCAATGACATGGGATCAGACAACTCCAATCCGAGCAGTCCTCGACTTTGGGTCCCCTCCCCTAGCATGGATAAGATTGACAGGATTAACAGACCAGGTATGTGGTAGAACATTGGGGTCGGGGAATTTCATTGATAACAGTGGAAGGGGTATTATTTTTGTCATTTTCAGGGTTAATCTTTCCAGGTGAATAAATTAAAACTGTACTTATACAAGAAACCCTCCCCCTTTTAAAATATCAAAATGAACTCTTGTCTTTTGGTATGCATTTAACGTTGAATATTGAACAGCAATTTTGTGTTAAAACCTTTAACTGTGTGTTTTAGAGGGTGTGACATCCTTTACAAGAGGTATGAAGTAATGGACTACTGAAGTATTTACTAGGAAAACATCTATACATGGTAATTTGTAAATAAATATGCAGAATTAAGTGATGAGACTACACGATGACTAGTCCTAAAGGACTTTTTTAAAGGAATTACTTGTCATCATTTTATTCCACCTGAGGATTTTATTTTTTTCAGTCATTTTTAATTTTAAAAATAAAGATTTTGAGCATTCATTAAATAGTAGTGGAATTCTGTAGTAATGATAGAAGTAGATCTAATGAGAATAATAGCACATATACTGTACCTTTATTATATAGCTAATGTTTAAGTTGCTTCCTGTTGGGAGAGTGTTACTTTATTCTGGACATCCATAGTAGGATTAATGTTGATCTAAATTAATTTGAAATCACTGGGACCAGGACCACTGAAAAATTAAAGGCCAAAGTCAGCAGTGAGGACTGAAGGGAGGCCTAGGTTTGGTAGAAATACCACAGCATCGTGTGAGGCACCTTCTTTGTATGGAGAGTGCTTGAGTGGCCATAAGCACCAGACTTCAGGGCTTCAGCTCTGGACAATTTGGGCTTTGAGGTTTTAAGTTTAATTCTTTCCTCCACTCTGTCCATTTCTTCCTCTTATAGCATAGGAGTAACTTTTTAATCTTATAAAAAAAACCTTTTCTTATCAGAAAAGATTCTCTCCTTATTTACATTTTGGAGAATGTCATCTTTTTTGGCCCATAGAGTACTCCATCAGAGAGTGGATAAGAGTAGGTTTGTTGTAAGACTAGTATTATGCTATTTAAAAAATATGTATTTTTCTTTAAATGGTAATTGCTAAGATATTTTACACATACAAAAATTATACATATACAGTCATGTGCCACCTAATGATGGGAATACATACCCAAAGTCCACATTAGGCAATTTAGTGGCTGTATAGAGTGCACTTACACAAGCCTACTACACATCTGGGCTGTATGGTAGAGCCTATTGCTCCTAGGCTGTAGGCCTGTACAGAATGTTACTGTACAAAACAACATGAGATTAAATCAAGTACCAGAGATAATGATGCAGTCGAGAGACACAGAAAACACAAGATGTATGAGGCGAGGCTACTGCAGGAATAATACGGCATACTGTTTTACAGGTAACTTTTTATATGTAGAAAGACTGTAGTACAATAAATACATAAACCAGTACCGTGGTCATTTATTATCATTATTAAATATTATGTCCTTTACATAATTGTGTGTGCTAGACTTTTACATGACTGGCAGTAGGTTTGGTTACACCAGCAGCACCACAGATATGTAATGTGTTGTGCCACAGCATTAGGGCGGCTATGACGTCACTAGGCGATAGAGATTTTTCACTGCCATTATAATCTTGGGACAACTGTCCTATATGTGGTCTGTCACTGACCAAAATGATGATATGCAGTGAAGGACTGTATACAAAAAAAGGAGCATTAGGTAACTGTGGGAGTGCAGGGAGTATGAGGTAGAGAGGGTTATGCTCATTGTGAAGTCATCAGTTTTGTTTCCCTCCCTGCTAGGAAACTGGCACACTGACAGTAACTGGGGCAGAAAGACAGTAACAGACTACCAGATAAAACTCAGTATTCTAGATCCTCATTGGATAATGAGGCATCCCTGCTTGTATGCTAATATTTGGCACAGACCATTAAAGGGAATTTTAGTTGTGTACTAGTATTTCTGATTGTAATTAGATTGAGCTCACATATGTATTTTATGAAATCCTGCATCTTATATAGGCTTCTAATCTTAAGATTAGTTTTATATGTGATTAGTGTGAAGTAGGAATGAAATATAGTGAACTGTTTCTGTTTTCAGGAACTTACCTAGCACCGCATTCAGTAGATGTTTAATAAATATGTGTTGAGTGGATGTTAAATGACAAACCTCTGCTGCAAGATTTGTTCAAAGCATGCCATAACGGCATATATTCAATAATAATGGCATTTTCCCCCCCAGAACAGGAGATCTATTCCACCATACTTTACTGTCTAGATCAAAAATAGAATTACTGAGATGTTCCTCTTGTTTAGGAAGAACTCTGTTAAGTTGGGTTATGTGGTGAGGAAGAAGTTAGAAAACTTTTCTTTGAAGAACAGTTATAGGAAGCAAGAATATTTAACTTGGAGAAGGGATGACTGCAGAATATGTTGGCTGTCTTGTGGAAGAGAACAGTATATATGGTATCTTCATGGCAGAGGTTCCAGATCAAGAAATAGATGAGATAGGAAGGCAGATTTCAGTGTAACATGAGAGAAAACAAATACCTAAGGCTGTCCAAAAATGAAATGGGCTGCCTAATTTTGTCAGATCACTGTCACTAGAAGTGTTTAAATTAGAGGTCAAATTTAGATGGCACAGGGGCCAAATAGGTACGTTAATGAAGTAGGCCCCAGAAAAATACATACAGGACCTTCTTTCATTTTACTTCTTTGATATAGGCATAAAGACAATAAATATTTCATTTTCTCATTACCTACAATAAGAAAACCAGCAGCCCAAGTGTCAGCAGCCATCTGACTCTAGGCCAACCCTGTTGGAGATAGTGGGTGTGGTTTGGAACTATGGAGACTAGAATGGATGCCTTGTCTAACGGAGCAGTAGCCATTTGGCACTACTGAATTATCATATGGGCTTGGGGCTTCAGATTGTCAGATTTACAGTTTTTTTCCCCCAACAAAAATCTGATAGTGGTTTTGATGCAAAGTCTGTTTTTTAAATGTTGGCAGTTAATTCAAATAATTTAAAAACACCATGCCAGCCCAACATAGGGTCAGGGTAGCCAAAACACATCTTTGACTTTGACCCATTCAGCTTTTGGGCCATCAGTGTTTGGATTCTTTGTTTTAATGGATGGGTGACCATCGTTTGCAGATATTGTAGAGGAGATTTCTGCCTTGGGTGGTTCGTCAAGTCAGTTATATCATCTTCCATGTATTCTCCACCCCTGAAATGTGCCTTTTTGAGTACCAGTTGCACTCATTCATTTGCAAAATATTTAAATTACCTGCTAGTTATGAGACATGGTTAAATGCTGAAGAGTAATGAAAAAGATAGACCCGTCCCTTTTTAATTTTATTTTTAAATAATTTTTCTTTATTGATTTTAGAGAACGAGGAAGAGAGAGGGAGAGGGAGACAGAAACATCAGTGAGAGAGAACATCAATTGGCCGCCTCCTGCATGCCCCGCACTGGGGACTGGGCCCACAACCTGTGCATGTGCCCTGACCAGGAATGGAATCAGTGACCTCTTGGTGCATGAGTCAACGCTCAACCACTAAGCCATACCAGCTGGGGCCCATCCCTCTTTTTTTTTTTTTTTTTTTTTTTAAAAAGAAGCATATAGCCTAACACTGTACAGAGAGCTTCATAAGAGATGTAATAATTAGAACAGTCTTTCATCAAGAACATATAAAGTAAGTTAACAGATATAGACAGCACTCAGGGTGAGAAGGCTCCAAGTATAGTAGTCAGTCCTGAAGGTTTTTAGCAAATGAATGCAAATTTTAGGATTTCCTACCTCATGATCACCAGTTTTAAAATAGTTATCCTCCATTTATGGGGATTTTGCCTATAACTTTTCTTTGAATAGATTCAAACATAAATTCATGGGTAAGTACTTTTCCCTTTTTTCCTGGCTGGGTTTTTTTTTTTTTAATCCTTTAGACATGCTTGAGAAGGAAACTAGAGACCCTATTCTGAGTAATTGCTGTGGGGGAATAGAATTCTAAAAATTAGTTTTGCCATTGGTTTAATAAAGGGGTTAATTAGACCTGGACTGTCAGTACGGTAGCCAATAGCCACGTGTGGCTGTTGAGCACTGAAATGTGCTAGTCTGAATTGAGATGTGCCGTAAGTGTAAAATACACACTGGATTGTGAGCACCTAGAATGAAAAAAGAATATAAAATCTCTCTCTATAATTTTTATATTGATTACATTGTGAAGCGATAGTATTTTGGATATATTGGATTAAATAACATTATTAAAATGAATTTCACCTGTTTCTTTTTTATTTGGCTACTGGGAAATTTAAAATGACACGTGGCTTAAACTTTTGGCTCACATATTCCTTTGGATGGCACTTCATTGGACACTTGACAGATTTTAAAAATAAAAGGTGCCTTGACAGGAGAGTAAGATTTGGGGATATAAAAATAGCATATTCAATTATGTAAAAATAAAAGAGCTATATTACTGTACAGTTTTGGTCATATATATGTAAACTTTTCCCCTATTTTGTATTTCCTTTTGTCAGAAAGATATAATTGATATTAGTAATGTTTATTTACAGTGTTCTTTATATCAGTAAGAAAAACAAACAAAAAATGCTTATTTTACTTTGTATTTTCAATGGTTACCAGAAATATGGTTGTTTAAAAGTACAAATCTATAAGATAATGTGTAGGTCTTTTAATTGCTGCACCAGTAATGATTAATTCTGAACTCTAAGATAAGCTGGATGAATGTTTTACAGTGATAACTTCATAAATACCATGTGTACCAGGAAAAATACATTTTCTTTTTACTGTTAATTCAGTAATTGTGTTATGTGCAGAACAGTTACTGCTCTATCTTTTGTTAACAAGTTGTGAACCTTCTCTTTTAAATTAAATTCTAAATCCAGCTTTCTGTTCATTGTTCACAGCATCACAACGGAGATCTTTGGGGTGGAGAGGTAGAAAATGCTTTATCGCTTGTGTGGCCGCAGGCAGTATAGTGTTAGATTTAAATAACTTGTATAGATAAGGTTTTAAACATCAGTGGTCAAGTCTTCAAAATTTTGTAGAAAGTGAACGAATTGGACTGAATGACTTAAAGGTCAACAGGACTAAATTTCTAAGCAAATTCTGATGTTTTTAAAGGGAGCACTGATTATTAGTGCTTGCATCTTGTCCATATACGCAACAAGGTATTTTTTTTAAATGACATACGCCTGTTAGCTTTTTATTTTCTTGAGATTGCTTTTATTTATTTATTTACTTATTAATTTATTTAATTACAGATGGCCCTCATTCCCCCCACCCCAAAATCCTTTACATTACTTAGTGGAACAAAGCTATGTTAACAGCCAGAGGGCTACCTTGAGGAGGTTAAATAAGCCAGTACTTTCTTCTGTATTTAAAAATTTACTTAAAAATGTTGATAATTTTTTGTAGTTAAAAACATAGTCTTTGCTTGTTTTATGCATATGGTGTCTTTTGTTAACGGTTTCAAGTATTTGAGTTGTAATGTAGAGGTCTTACCCTTTTCTGGGTAAATAATGTACACGGCTTTTTTAGCATTTCTGAAGTATTTTATTCTTTATGAAAGTTGGGCTAACCTATCTTATTTCAAAAAAGATTTTTTTTACTCAAGTATTTGAGTTGTAATGTAGAGGTCTTACCCTTTTCTGGGTAAATAATGTACACGGCTTTTTTAGCATTTCTGAAGTATTTTATTCTTTATGAAAGTTGGGCTAACCTATCTTATTTCAAAAAAGATTTTTTTTACTCCAGTTGACCTTTAAAGTAAAATTGGCTACTTTTTTATGTGACATACTGGTGATACCTTACATCTTATTGGAGAAAATAAACATCTGAAATGTTATCCCTTTTCTGTCTTCCTCACCTATCTCTAGATGCCTTGATTTTAAAATCTTATAGTCACTTCTAGAAGCCACATGTAATCTTTTCTCTTACAGGCTTTAGCGAGTTCCTGAGAATTTTAAATATTGAGATTTAGCAATTAGGAGGAAAGGTAGGAGCAATTTGCTTTTTAAAAGTTCATTGCTTATTACCTGATTTTGATTAAGGCAGTAGTTGAGAAAAACATTTTACAAGTTGAAAACACTAATAATACTCAAAAAGTAAAATATAACTGGTAGGAATTAGACAGTCAGAATGTGTGAAAAGAAACATCAAGGTGGCAGTATAATACATCAGTCCATTGCCAAACACCAAGAAGCCCAACATGAATGTCTGGTGTGTGGACAGGTAGTCCACTGACTGACAGGTGGTAACAGTGGGAAAATTGTTTCTATCCAGAATGTGGAAGAGGATGCAGCTAGCAGAGTTTTTGAACCTCTTATGATTTGACTCTCTTTGTTTTGAAATACTTTCTTTTGTCTTTGATATTTAAATGGTAAAACATATGACTGAAAGCTGACTTGGTGGGGGAGGGGAAGATTTGTTATAAACCAATTTGAAGAACTTTTGGAGTCTTCATTTTTAAATTGTATTTATTTAGACTTGATTAATTTGTTTTTGAGCTAGAGGTTTATGGGGGGAAGAATTGATTTGTCACGGTGACAGTATTCAAATTATTTGCATATATTATTGGCCCCACAAATGCAGTTTGACATGAGATTGCATTGCTTGGCCTACATTGCTCTTTCTTCCTTTTCTAAGCCATTGTTATTTTTCTTTTTCATTATCATGCTATTGAACAGTGTTGTCCAATGGAACTTTCTGCAGTCATGGAAATGTTTGACCCTGCACCGTACAGTATGGTAGCCACTAGCCACATGTGGCTCTTGAGACTTTGAAATGAATTAAAATGTTTTTTGTTTGTTAATTCTCACCCGAGGATATTTTTTCCATTGAATTTTAGAGAGAGTGGAAGAGAAGGAGGGGGAGAGAGACAGATACAGAGAGAGAACAAGAGACAGAGAGACAATGATGTGAGAGAGACACATCGATTGGTTGCCTCCCACATGTGCCCTGACCAGGGCTGGGGATCAAACCTGCAACCCAGATATGTGCCCCTGACCGGAAATTGAACCCTTGACCCTTTGGTGCTTGGGCTGATGCTCTATCTACTAAGCCACATTGACCAGGGCTAAAATGAATTAAATTTAATTTCAATAGCCACATTTGGCTAATGGTTACTAACTATATTAGAAAGCACAATTATAGTGAGTAAAAAATTGACTATTATATTTTATTCTTAGTTCCACTTTTTGATTTTTTTTTCATTAGAATTACTTCCCAGAATATCCTTAGGTGTTCTCCTCATTGCCTGAACATATAATCTGTTGTTTGTTCTTATGAAAACAATGGTAGAAGTATAAAGACAGATATAAAAATATTTGAGAGCTTTTAAGATCTGTTTAGAAAAATAGACAAGGTAATAATTGATTTACTATTTTGTCTGATTTAAGAAGTTTAATATGATGCTTTACACTTTATTTTTTTTATTACAAAAATAATTTAAAAGAGGTTTACAGAAAAGGGATGAAACTTTTTTTTGAAATTGCCCAAATCTGTGTGTCACCAGTGTACTTGTTAAAGCATGATTTTATTGTCATGATTTAATTTTGTTTTATCCCATTACTTAATTGACCACAACCTTCAATTCATAAAACCAATAATAACCCATTTAAAAACAAAATAAAACATTGGCTGTTCAGACTAGTTAACCATTTTAATTTCTATCATCTAGTTCATATGTGGAAGCATGCAATTAAATGTGAATTTCCATTTGCTTAAACTTGACCACTGTACTGTATCACTTCCAGAATTATTTGGCTTGTTTTTTCACTAAATGAAATTTTCATTGGCATGTGTTTTAAAAACAGCTTTGCCGCTTATTTCATTATATGCCTGCTGTGTTGTGAAACATCTTGGACTGTATTGCATGTTTTTAGAATTAGTACAAGAATATATTTCATACAGGATTTTCAGATTTTTATGGGGCATCTTCTTTTTGTATGCTTTTTTGGTGTGTGTTTAAAAATGTAAAGGTTAAAATATGTTTAAATGGAGATATTAAAAATATTTTGCATATTTTTACATAAGTAGCTTTCAGGGCCCAGTGCCATCTAGCATGTTGTAAAGTTACTTCAAATGAATAATATTGTGAACTGATTGCCAAATTTTATCTGTACATACATACATCATGCCAAACATTTTTTAAGACAGTCTTTTCAGTAATGATAGTAATGTGCCACACAAGGCAATATTAATATAACTGTTTAAAGACCTTTTCTAAATGTGGTATACTAAGTTTAACCATTTATTTTTGGTACTGGATGCACACTAGTATGAAAGAAGATTGTAGTTTAAGAATTTTGTGTTTATTTTTAGGTAGTTATTTTGTGGGCAACCAAGGTTACAGACACTAAGAATAGATTTATAAATGAGAGGAGGGACCATGGTATGCATGCTCCTGTGTTAAATGGACAAGCCCAGATTCTTATGAACCTGAGGGTAAGGACTGTCAGGTCTTGGTTTCTTGATTTGTTAAAATCACGGCAATACTGAACTAAAGTGTGACATTTAAGGTCATTGTATTGTGTACATATTTTAAAATTATTTGTAATACTTGGGTAACTTTTGGCTTATTGAATTAAGTAACTTTAATGATTCTTTTTTTCAGGTCATAAGAAGATATTAAATGGTTGGTCCCTCTTAAAGTCACTAGATTCTAGGTCTATGAATGAACTTTTCACTCTTTTATAGATTGCACTCAATTAACAAATGATTTTGCTTACTGAATTTTCCCAGAAAAAAAACAATACTACAGTGGGAAACCCTCTATTGCTGTGGTTCTTAACAATTTTGTGGTCACACATTCCTTTGAGAATCTAATAAAAGCTATGAATTATTTAACCAGAAAGCATACATAAGTATATAGACACAAAATTTGTGTATAATTTCAAATAGTTTGCAGAACTATTTGGATCTCTTTGGAGCCTATTCATAGAGCCCCAGTTTAAGGACTCCTGCTTTTTAATGTGAATCATTTTTTAATCATGCAGCCAGTGCTGTGTTCGTTTAAATGTAAGTCAAATTCCTTTAGATATGATGTATAAAAATAACTATAAATGATAATTGTATAATTTCAAAGAATTCTGACCCTTTGTAGTATTGTATTATGTATTTTGTCCATATATCTGTTTGATTTAAAGTGGTTTTTATATGGGATTTACTAAAGTATATTTTCCTTTCCTCTTTGATTTTAATAACTGTTGAATAACTTGGGTCTGTCTTTTATTTACCAAGGGAAAATATTTTTTCAAAAAGCATTTTCATAATATTAATTGATTTAAAGGGAAGCCACTTTGAGTATTATAGTTTTGGAATATATTTGTAGACATATATCTTTACAAAACATCACTCCTTTTTTCTTCATTCTATTCATTTTCCTACTGATGTAACTAAACAATGACTCACTAATTACACAGGCTGGAAGCGCAATTCATTGACCCCTAGGACTACTACTTTTCCTTGCCCTGGCTGTGAGCATGATGTGGATCTCGGAGAGCGAGGAATCAACGGTCTGTTTCGAAATTTCACTTTGGAAACTATTGTTGAAAGATACCGGCAAGCAGCCAGGGCAGCCACAGCCATTATGTGTGACCTTTGTAAACCACCACCTCAAGAATCCACAAAAAGTTGCATGGACTGTAGTGCAAGCTACTGCAATGAATGCTTCAAAATTTATCATCCTTGGGGTACTATAAAAGCTCAGCATGAGTACGTGGGCCCAACCACTAATTTTAGACCCAAGGTAAGTGAAGTTTTTATTCTTAGAATATTAAACTTAATATTATACAAGGAATTATTGCAAGTCTAGAATTTGACAGTGAGAAAGAAAATAACTTTAAAAGCTGGTACAAGAAATTAAGGCCTAGCAGTTGGAGTTATTTAGTATGTTACTAAACATCCCCACAGGTTAGAAGGCAGTGTTATGGTTCACTCTATTATAGTACAGTGTAATACAACACAGTACATGAATATTCATAATGATAACTCTGAGTGATAGAAGGAAGGTGATTTCAGATGTATTCTTTAAGATTGAAATGATTAGGCTCTTCCGTCAAGATGGCATTGTAGGTAAACACAATATTCACCGCCTGAAATCTGGCTGAATGGAAGTTCTACAACTAGGGGATTAAAGAAGAAGCCACATTGAGACTGCTAGGAAGGGTGGAAACTTGGAACAGGCTGGTCCCACACCATGTGTGGCAGATAAGTTTCTGCTGAGAAATCAGCTGACAGTCTTTGCAGGCCAGAAGGGATTGGCAAGAAATATTCTAAGTGATGGAAACCAAGGTACTACAATCAAGATTACTCTACCCAGCAAAGCTATCATTTAGAATCGAAGGACAGATAGAGCTTCCTAGACAAGAAAAAAACTAAAGGAGTTCATCACCACCAAACCTGTATTATATGAAACATTAAAGGGTCTTATTTCAGAAGAAGAAGAAAAAAGATAAAAATTATGAACAACAAAATGGCAACAAATACATATCTATCAACAATTTAACCTAAAAAACAAAATGAATAAGCAGAACAGAAGCAGACTCATAGATACAGAGAACTTTTTGATGGTTGCCAGATGGGAGGGGATTTGGGGGGATGGTGAAAAAGGTAAAGGGATTAAGAAGTATTGGTTGTTACAGAATAGTCATGGGGATGGATGTAAAGTACAGCATAGGGAATATAGTCAGTAATATTCAATAACTATGTAAGGTGTCATATGGGTGTGGGATTTATCTGGATGATTACTTAGTAAGTTATATAATGTCTAATCAATGGGGTGTATACCTGAAACTAATATAATAAGGTATGTCAACTGTAATTTGAAAAAAAAAAAAAAAAGATTAAAATGGTTAAAGTTGAAAAACATTTTTTGCTTTAATATAATAAACCCATAATTGTCTAAAAGATTTCGGTAGAAAACCTTTTCCTGACATTTTTAGTTAGCTAAAATTGTACTATGAATAAATAAGTATAATTACAGACTAATATTCTGAAGCTCATGATACTTGTAGTATCTGAAGTAGAATTTGCTTTCTTAAATATTCTGGGTAATTTCTATAATAATGCTGAAAAGAACTTGATGTATTGCTTGCCCTGCTCTGTGACTGTAAAGCAGAATGATTTTGGTATCCTCACTTATACTGCTTTCTGATTTATATAGATTAAAAAAACTGTAATTGATCCTCTTAAAGTTTTTATTCCTTACAACTTACTGTGTGAGTATGAACATCTGTTTACGTCATTGAGCCTTTTAATTTGTAGTAGAAAAATGGGAAAAACATCTCAAAAGTTAATCTTGAAACTATGAGCTAAGTATTTTATTAAGTAGTACGGTGTGCTGGTAGATTAAAACAAAATCTGTGCTTCCATGTTTTGAGTGACTCTTTTTTAAAACTATGTCAGCGTGGTAAGATTTATTAAGTAGTTTTCAATCCTCTGTTATGTTCATATGTCATTAAAGCTCAAGGTCATAGATTTTAAAAAATTTATAACTTCTACCTGATCATTCCTTCTAGAAAGCCAAGTATTTTATTTTAAATGTAGTGGCTTTGAGAATGTAGGAACTTGGACATGCTAAAAAATTTGAAATCTTTTCCGGTTGTTTTTCTCCAGGACCTGCACATTGGTATTAGGACTGTTCATATTGGACTTTTTTTCTTTCTTTCTAAATTATCAGAGTAGTTATAGTTGCTTAAAATCTAAACTGTTGGGATCATGGACACCTTTTTGATTTCATCAACACACTAGTCTAAAGGAATCTGCCCTTCAGAATGAAAATAGTTACTTTGTGTAAATCTTCAAATGTACCTCTGATAGTAGTTTACTGAGTAAAAGATAGAAATTTAAATCAGAAGAACACAATTCCTAAATTTGGTCAATGTGTGTACAGTTAATATGTAAAAGCAAACCTGTGGTATATCATAAAATGTTCCAAGACTCTCCTAGGAGCAGATTTCTTGTGAGGATTGTGAGTCTATGGGTTCTCATAAGTTATTTATTATGGTACCTTATAAAAATATTGATTATGATCAAGAGTTGCCTAGTCAGGGTGGTCAGAACTTTTCTAGGTTGGTTAAACATTCTACTTAAGTCTGATAAGGAATGACATTTTTACCCTCTTACCACCAAGTTTAGGGGAAATGACATCTACATATTTAATTGACAATTTGAAATTGAATAATAGTAATATAGAGAATTTTCATATGCTATACCATAATGCTTTTATTTCTTTTTATACTTTTATTCATTTAAATGGCTTTATTTAGTGATTTTGTAAAGTAGATCTTTTTATTTTGGGACTTTGAGTGCCCTGCAAGCTATGATGACCCTTAATCATACTTTTATTCTTTACTCAATAGATTTTAATGTGCCCAGAACATGAAACAGAGAGAATAAACATGTACTGTGAATTATGTAGGAGGCCAGTTTGTCATCTCTGTAAGCTGGGTGGTAATCATTCCAATCACCGTGTAACCACTATGAGCAGTGCCTACAAAACATTAAAGGTAGGACTTGTTTATTTTTAGTACTAAATTTTAGTTCTTTATAACTTTACTTTATACCTTTAACTGTTACTTTATAAAATCATGCTTGTTATGTGGTCTGTTTTACTGAAATGAGTTAACAGTGTAAATTGATAACTAATGGTCTACTAATGTTAGGTTGTTAGGATTTCTGACCAGGCACTTCTTTGCCATACTGATGTGCCAGTTCTGAGCTCTGAGGAAAGAGGCAGGGATGAAAGACACTTCATTGTGATCCCCAAGTGAGCCCAATGCCTGTGACATTGTGTGTATGGGAATGTCACACTTTCAAGGACAGTAGCTATTTTTAAGCACTTGATTCTTGTTGCTTGCTTATAGAATTATTATAAACTTTGTTTGTTTGGTTAGTCTGGTGGGATTCTCACTAGCTATAACTGAGTTATTTCCTGTCTTTTAACCTTATACTATTTTTTTGTTTCATTCTTTTTTATTTTTAACAGTATTTTAAAAAGGAATTAATCCATGCATAAATCTACCACCCATTTTAATTTTTGTTTCTATCTTTAACAATATGTATATGCATTTTTGGCCTGTATCTAATTTTTATTTACATATACTGGATTTTTTGTTTCTATTTTTTTAATCCTCACTGGAGGGTATGTTTTTATTGATTTTTTTAGAAAGAGAAGATGGCGGGGGGAGAGAGAGAGAAACATTGACGTGAGAGAGAAACATGGATCAGTTGTCTCTCATACATGCCCTGACCAGGGGTCAAACCCACAACCTAGGTATATGCCCTGACCGGGAATTGAACCCACAGCCTTTTTTGGGACAGTGCTCCAGCCAACTGAGCCACACCAGCCAGTGTCATCTATACAGTTTTATACTTTGTATTTTATATGTCTTGTGCTCAGTTTCCTTCTACACTGAGGATGTGGATTACAGGTATAATTGTTTTATTGTCATCATCTGCTGCTTCTGTTATTTGTGTCTTTACTAGGTGAGTTTTGACTGATATTTCTTCTTGTGATTTGTATTCCCCACTCCTTTGCATGCCTGGCAATTTTTGGTTGGTTGCCAGGTACTGTAATTTTTACCTTGTTGGGCATTGGATATTTTTGTATTCTACAGATATTCTTGAGTTTTCTTCTAGTATGTGATTAAGTTACTTGGAAACAGTTGTTCCTCCTGGGCCTTGCTTTTAAACTTTGTTACGTGGGACAGAGCAACATTTAGTTCTAGGGCTAATTTTAACTGGACTGTTGATGTAAAAAAAAACCTCTCTTTACTCTTCCCGATGCCGTATGAATTTAGTCTGGTGTGTAGGGAACAGGCACTATTCCCAGTCTTGTGTGAGCTCCTGGAATTGTTCCCTCTAATCCTTTTGGGTGATTCTTTCCCTGGCTCTGGCAGTTTTCTTCCACATATGAACTGATCAATACTCTCTATAAATAGATAAGGGGAACCCTTGTACATCTCTGGAGTTCCCTCTCCAGCCATCTTTTCTTAGGAATTACACTTTACAAACTCGGGCCTCCCTGGACTCTCAGCTTCATCTTTTCAACTCATCAGAGATCCTGGCCCGTTTGAGTTCTTTGTACCAGGCCTTGGAACCTTCTCCAGACAGTAAGCTGGGGGCAATTATAGGCTCATCTTGTTTACCATCAGAGTTCTTCGTTTCTTGATGTCCAGTGTCTTGAGAGCTCTTTCATATTTTCTGATGGGTTTTTTAATGTTTTTCAAGTGGGAGAGAAAATCCAGTCATTGTTACTCTGTTCTGCCCTCAGTGTTTGTTAATTACATTTAACTTTGACACAATTTTTGTTCATTGCTTATTGGTTTGATCTTATACAAGTTGTCCAAAAAATTTTTTCTTACCTGGAGTTAAGTCTTACACTTAAGATATTCTTTACATCTGTTATTATTTCTGTCATATATATTTTAGACTTTTTTTGTTGTTAATCCTCACCTGAGGATATTTTCTCCTTTGATTTTTAGAAGGGATGGGGGAAGAGGAAGAGAGGGAGAGAGACAGAAAAACATCGATGTGAGAAAGACACTTTGATTGGTTGCCTCTGGCAGGACCCCAGCTGGGGCTGGGGATTGAACCTGCAACCCAGGTACATGCCTTTGACCAGAAATGGAACCCGAGACCCTTTGGTCCGCTGGCTGACGCTCTAACTGCTGAGCAAAACCGGCCAGGGTTTGATCTGGCTTCTGATACAGGTAAACCGTGTTGTGGTGTGTGGCCTCTCGGAATTATAACCAAGTTTTGTGGATGGTGCCCTTGCAATTCTGGAAAGTACTATTACTTTTGTGTGAACTGGCCTGAATAGTTAATAACTGAGAGGAATGAGTCCTGCTTCTGGTAGTCTTCTGTTAGATAACACCTGTATTTTTTTTCCCTTCCATATAATCATATCTCCTGTTAATCTCCAGACAGACAGAAATATGCACATGTACACACTCAAAATAGAGTGGCTCCATCTTATTTATAGCTTGCCTTTGTTGAGTTGCTCTTCCAGAATAGGGACTAATATGGAGTCCTTCCCCCCTCCCTCTGTTGGGAACCCAGTTTACTCTTTCCTCTGACCACCTTGCACTGCTAAGGCTTTGGAATTTGTTTACCCTGAAAAAGGGGCTGCACTTGAATATTCACCATCTCTCCCTCAGCCTGGCCACCCCTCAAGACCATGCCTCTCCAACTTTGCGTGTTAGTGGATTTTCTAGGATTTTTCAACTTCTCACATGGCTGTGCAGTTTCTCATTAATGAGAGTTGGTTGTTAGCTCATCTTCAGTTTTCCACTCTACAACTAACTATATTTATGGCAATTAGTAATTATGTTCTATAGAGGAATATTTCCTAAGGAATTTTTCCTAGTTTTATTTTTATTTCTATAAATTTCTAGAAAAGAGTTACGAATCTTGTTATGGCCCAGCTGGTATGGCTCAGTTGGTTGAGCATCATCCCATGTACCAGGAGGTTGCCAGTTCAGTTCCTGGTCGGGGCACATGGCCTGGGTTGTGCTTGATCCCCAGGTGGGGGGTGTGCAGGAGGCAGCTGATTAATCTCTAATCAAATGTTTGTATCTCTCCCTCTCCCTTTGTCTCTCTCTAAAATCAATAAAAACATTTAAAAAAAAAGAAACTTGTTATGTATGTACTGTTATTTCTTCTAGAAGTATTGGGTTTATGATTTTAGACAAATAATTAGAAAGTGGGACCTAAGAAAGTACAAAATGTAAACATCCCTAGAAATAGACCCCATTGAATGAGAAAGTAATATAGCTTCTGTGTTTTAGGGTATGTGAAATTTGTTATGAATAGTAATATTTGCTGAAACAATTTGGCATTTTTCTAAAATGTAACATTATATACCTTAACATTTTATTCTGAACATTTCAGACATATAGCAAAGCTGATATCATCTTTGTTTTGTATTATTCTTTTAGCCTGCTCACATAAAAGGTTTTCAGGGAATCTGTTGAATGAGTTTCTCTCCTTTCCTTCTCCTTTGTTTTGTTGACTCTAGTGTTTGTTTGGGTACCTTTGATCGAGGACCTGATTAAAAGAAGGAGGCAATGATTCTCAAATTTTGGTGGGTATTAGAATCACCTGGAATACTTGGTAAAACTACAGAAGTCAAGTCCTCTCCCACTTCAAGGAGCTTGGTCCCCTCTATTCTATTTTAGCTGTCAGGAGATTGATACACACCAGCATTTGAGAACCACTGCTCTAGGGGAGAGCTTTTGAACAATTTCTGGGTCCTTGAGCAGTCAGCCTCTGGTCAGTTCCTAGAGAACTGGAGCCCTAATATAGCTAAAGGATCTAACACTGCTTCTCCCATAAATAAACTTCATGAAGGTAGGAGCATGGCTTTTGTTTTTCTTCTTCACGTTTTACTTTCTCCTCAGTGCCTTGTGCTTATACTTTTTGGAGACCTATGAATAAATGGACACTGCTTCTTGGTTAAAACTGATCTAGTCTTAACATAGACTGCCTGGGTCTGAGGGACAGAGAAGACTGGAGCTGTCTCAGATAAAGGCTGTTGTTGGCCAGAGACTAAGTATTACAGCTCACTGGGAGTGACCCCTAGTGCTTTTAGACTTTAGACCATATTTCTGAATTGTCATCTATTTTTCTGTAGCCTATCTTGTGTTTCTAATTTAAGGTGTTTTAGAACCAAGCCCTACTTCCATTTAAAAGGCCAAATTCTTCTTGCTACTCTAGCTAAAAAGAATGCCACCATCTGCACCCCATACTTCTGGCCCTAGCATGGGCCTGACAGGGACGTATTGGAGGAACTGCCGTCTTGTAGCTTGGCGCCGAGGAAGTACCTCTCAGCCTGTGGAATGGTGGCTAGTGTACTGTGCAGGGAGGAGGTTCTCCCTCAGCTACTGACTACGCTGTTTGTACTCAGTGAGCTTTGGTTTCCTCATCTGTAAAACGATGGGTTAAGACACAAGATTTTCTGTCTCTATCCTTTACATCCTACAGTTACTTTCTTGATCTATTCTTTAGTCCTCAGAAATCTTGTTCCTTTGCCTGATGGAGGTTCTTCCTCTGTCTCTCCAGTGAGCCAATCGAGAAAACTCACTGTGTCTGATTGCTGGGTGTTCCAAAGAATTAAAGACGGCTCCTATCAGAGACCTGTCACTTTGATTTCTGCGTACATTTTCTTACCCTATTGCATGGTCTAAGTAAAAAAAATAGGAAGATGACACAGGTTGGAGGCTAACGTCTTAAATTCCTAACAGTTGGCTCTCTGCCCCTTTTCTTTTCTAACCCACCCTTTTCATTCGGGTCTTCAGCACTGGCTGGGAAATGCTCAGATCCTGTAAATGATATAGCTTGGAAGGTGTTTTCTGAATGTTCTGATTCTTATTTAGATTGAATACATTTGTCTGTTATAACTCTGTATCATGATGCCTCAGGGTTTTTATGTTTTGTTTTTTAATACACTTAAGAAATCCTACGTTTTTTTTCTTTCAGGGTTGGACTGGGGGTTGTACCAAAACCTATGATGTTATCTCTATGATAAACTATTAATTTCAAAATGGCTACTTTATAAACAAGTTATTCAGTAAGATCTGGAAGCTTAATGAGTTCTATTTTTTATAAATCTATATTTGCATTACTGTGTATTATATCTAGGCTGAGATGGGCTTTGAAGATTATTTTGGAACAGTCTTGTTCCTATTTGTGTTGTGGGTGCGGGTGGGGTGTGTGTATGAAAGTGAATTATAAAGTCTGATGGAAGGCCATACTATCTGAATTGCTCCTCTTCACTTTACTTAGGAGCCTTAGGAGGAAGAGTTCTGGGGTGATATGAGCTATCAAAAATGTACTGCTTGTGTATTTAGGATCTTTGACTGATCTGAGCATTACTACCTTGATCTTTTTTCCAACCTGCTTCTCATCTCTTATATATCATATCTTTGGGCCTGTGTGCTCAAGGCCAGAAGGTATTTACCCTGGGTTAATGACTAATTGTCAGAATTCATTTTACAATCTTTCCATCATAGGCTAAAGAAGAGAAGTACTGTATAATTAAAAAAAAATTCTGCAAGGCCTGTGTTAAACTTCTATTTCTGCTTATTTGTGTTACTAATATGTTCCAACAGGAAAAGCTATCAAAGGATATTGATTACCTTATTGGCAAGGAGAGCCAGGTAAAGAGTCAAATTTCTGAACTAAACTTGCTAATGAAAGAAACAGAGGTAAGTAATAACCTGGCTTGTATATTGATCTAGATAACTATTTTTTCATTTATAAAATTTTGAGGGTAGTATATGAGGTGGGAGTACAAAGTAGTGTTAGATTTCACTTCTGCTTTTCTGGGACTAGGATAACAAAGGTAAAATATAAATTATAATGCTGTGTGATCAATGCTGTGATAGAGGTGAGTGATTAAATAATATTGGAGCACAGAGGAAATGACTAACTCTTCATGTGGCAGTTAAGGTCTCAAAAGTAGTAACATAAGGGAAATATGATAGCTTTTGTAATTATCTATAGTTTACAAAATTAACAGATCACATTTGAAAAATGTACTATATATGGATAGAACCAGGTTTATTTAAAATTCCGGATATTCCTACATATATACCTGGCATATATTCACCAAAAGAATTGTATTAGAATGTTCGTAGCTGCATTATTTATAATATCCACAAAGCGGAAACTATCCAAATGTTTTTCAATAGTGGAATATAAATAGCAGTAAGAATGAGTATCTACAACTTTGTGTAACAATTTAGGTAAATTTTGCAATACTATTGAAAGATGCCAGATACAAAGGACATACTTTGTGATTCTGTTCATAAAAAGTACCAAGAAAAGGTGAAACTGGATGATATTGTTGGAACTCAGGATAGGAGTTGTTGAAGACGGGGAGGATTAATGTCTTGGAAAGTTATAAGGGTGGCTTCTGGGATACTGGTAATGGTTTTTTATTTAACCTGGATGCTGGTTACATGGGTGTGTTTGCAAAGATACATTGACCCTCTACATGTATGTGCATTTTTCTGCTTGTGTATTATATTTCAATGAAAAATTGAAAGCATTTAGAAAATACAGTAAAAGAGGACAGGATTGAGTTATTTTAAAATTCCAAATATTCTTCACTGATTTAATGCCTGTTTCTTTTTTTCTCTTTGAAATAAATTGAAGAACCATTCATTACTCCTCTGATTACTTTGAAAGTTATAATTAAATATAAAAGTATCTTGACTAGTACGACACTGTTAACTTCCTGAAAAATTTTTTTCAAAGATGGGTTAAAATGATTGAGAAATTATGTGAATTAGCACTATATTACCAGTATTGCTTTTTAAAAAATACTCTTTTTCTCATATTCACTAATTCCATTCACCACCCTAAATAAGTTGTTTTTTCATGTAATTTAAAAGTGAAATTTTTAAAAAATTTATTTATTATTTTTTATTTTTTGGTTACAGATGCTTCTCCTTTTTCCCCCATTGACACCCTCCTCCCAATCCCTGCCCTCCCCTCCCCCCAGCATTGTCATCTTTGTCCATGGTTACGCTTACATGCATATAAGTTCTGTGGTTTATCTCTTCCCTCCCCCACCCCTATCCCCCTCTTCTGAGGTTTGCCAGTCTGTACCCTACTTCTGTGTCTCTGGGTCTATTTTGTTCATCAACTTGTTTTGTTCATTGTATTCCACAAATAAGTGAGATCATGTGATATTTGTATTTATTTCTCTGATTGACTTGTTTCGCTTAGGATAATACTCTCCAGGTCCCTCCATGTCGTATCAAAGGATAAGAGATCTTTCTTTCTTATAGCTGCATAGTATTCCATAGTGTATATGTACCACGGCTTTTTTATCCACTCATCCATTGATGGACGCTTGGGCTGTTTCCAGATCTTAGCTATTGTAAATAGTGCTGCTATGAACATCGGGGTGCATATATTCTTTCTGATTGGTGTTTCAGGCTTCTTAGGGTAAATTCCTAGAAGTGGGATAACTGGGTCAAATGGCACAGTTCAATTTTTAATATTTTGAGGTAATGCCATATTGCTTTCCATAGTGGCTGCACTATCTACATTCCCACCAGCAGTGTACTAGAGTCCCCTTTTTCCCACAGCCTCGCCAGCACTTGTTTTTTGATGATTTATTGATGGCAGCCATTCTGGCAGGTGTGAGGTGATACCTCATAGTTGTTTTAATTTGCATCTCTCTAATGATTAGTGATGTTGAGCATTTTTGCATCTGTCTCTTGGCCATTTGTATGTCCTGTTTGGAGAGGTGTCTATTTAGGTCCTCTGCCCATTTTTTAATTGGATTCTTTGTCTTCCTTTTGTTGAGTCATGAGTATATATTTGGAAATTAACCACTTATCTGATGTATCATTGGCAGTTATACTCTCCCATATAGTGAGTTCCCTTTCCATTTTGATGGTTCTTTTTTTTTTTTTTTTTTTTAATCCTCACCCACATAGAGCGAGAGGGAGAGAGAGAGAGGAAGAAAGAGAGAGAGAAACATCGATGTGAGAGAGACACATCGACTGGTTGTCACCCACACGACACCAGCTGGGGCTGGGGACAAACTGCAACCGAGGTACATGCCCTTACCGGGAACTAAACCTGGGTGTCTCTGGACTGCGGGCCGACGCTCTAACCGCTGAGCCAAACCAGCCAGGGTGATGGTTGTTTCTTTTGCTGTGCAGAAGCTTTTTAGTTTGATGTAGTCCCATGTGTTCATTTTTTACTTTGTTTCTCTTGCCTTTAGGCATTGTATCAGTGAAAATTCTGTTGCGTGTGATGTCTGAAATTTTGTTGCCTACATTTTCTTCTAGGATTTTTATGGATTCACGAGTCACATTTAAGTCTTTTATCCATTTTGAGTTTATTCTTGTGTATGGTGTAAGTTGATGGTCTGGTTTCATTTTTTTGCATGTAGCTGTTCAATATTCCCAACACCATTTATTGAAGAGGCTGTTTTTATTCCACTGTATGCTCTTGCCACCTTTGTCAAATATTAATTGAGCATAATGACTTGGGTCAATTTCTGGGTTCTCTGTTCTGTTTCATTGATCTATATGCCTGTTCTTGTGCCAGTACCAGGCTGTTTTGATTACATTGGCTTTGTAGTATAATGTGATATCTGGTATTGTGATCCCTCCTACTTTGTTCTTCTTTTTCAAGATTGCTGCGGGGTCTTTTTTGGTTCCATGTGAACTTTTGGAGTATTTGTTCTAGTTCTGTGAAATATGTCATTGATATTTTGATAGGGATTGCATTGAATCATAGATTGCTTTGGGTAGTATGGACATTTTAATGATGTTCATTCTTCTAATCCATGAAAGGTATATGCTTTCACTTTTTTGTATCTTCCTCTATTTCTTCTTTCAGTGACCTGTAGTTTTCTGTAAATAGGTCCTTTATGTCTTTGGTTAAGTTTATTCCTAGGTATCTTAATTTTTTAGCTGCAATGGTAAATGGGATTGTTTTTTTTAGATTCTCTTTCTGTGATTTTATTGTTGGTGTATAAGAATGTCGTCGATTTCTTGACGTTAATTTTGTATCCTGCTACTTTACCAAATGAATTTATTAAAACTAGTAGATTTTTGATGGAGTCTTTAGGGTTTTCTATGTTCAATATCATGTCATCTGCAAATAATGACAGTTTCACTTCCTCCTTTCCAATTTGGATCCCTTTTTATTTTTTCTTCATATCTAATTACTGTGGCTAAGACTTCCAGTACTGTGTTAAATGAGAGTGGTGAAAGTGGGCATCCCTGTCTTGTTCCTGTTCTTAAGGGAAATGCTTTTAGTTTTTGCCCATTGAATATGATGTTGGCTGTAGGTTTTTCATATATGGCGTTTATTATGTCAAGATATGATCCCTCTAGTCCACATTGCTGAGCGTTGTTATCAGAAATGGGTGCTGGATTTTGTCAAATGCTTTTTCAGCATCTATTGATATGATCATACGGTTTTTATCTTTCATTTTGTTTATGTGGTATATCACATTTATTGATTTGCGAGTATTGTACCATCTTTGCGGGATGAATCCCATTTGGTCACGATGAATAATTTTTTGATGTATTGCTGTATCCAGTTTTGTTAAGGATTTTGGCATCTATGTTCATCAGGGATATTAGCCTGTAATTTTCTTTCTTTGTAGTGTCTTTGTCTGATTTTGGAATTAGGATTATGCTGGCCTCATAAAATGAGTTTGGAAGTCTTCCGTCGTCTTGGATTTTTTGGAATAGTTTGAAGAGAATGAGTGTTCTTCTTTGAATTTTTGGTAAAACTCCCCCGTGTAGCCGTCCGGGCCTGGGCTTTTGTTTGCTTGGAGTTTCTTGATTACATCTTCAATTTCCTTAGTTGTTATTGGTCTGTTCAAGTTTTCTGTCTCTCCTGGTTGAGTTTTGAGAGACTGTGTTTCTAGAAATTTGTCCATTTCTCCTAGATTGTCCAATTTGCTGGCGTATAATTGTTTGTAGTATGTTTTAATGATCCTTTGTATTTCTGTGGTGTCAGTTTTTACTTGTCCTGTTTCGATTCTGGTTTTGTTTATTTGGGTCCTCTTTTTTGTTCCTTGATAAGTCTGGCTAAGGGTCTATCAATCTTGTTTATCTTTTCAGAGAACCAGCTCTTTGTTTCATTGATCTTTTGAATTGTTTTTTTAGTTTCTATGTTGTTTATTTCTGCTCTGACTTTTACTATTTCTTTCCTTCTACTTGCTCTGTGCTTTCACTTACTAGTTCTTTAAGTTGTAGGGTTAGACAGTCAATTAGGAATTTTTCTTGTTTCTTGAAGTAGGCCTGTAGTGCTGTGAACTTCCCTCTCAGGACTGCTTTAGCTGCATCCCATAGATTTTGTATTGTGTGTTCATTTTCATTGGTTTCTAGGAAGTGTTTAATTTCTTCACTGATCTCCTTGGTAACCCATTCGTTGTTTAATCACATGCTATTTAGCCTCCATGTGTTTGAATGTTTTTGTTGTAATTGATTTCTAGTTTCATGCCATTGTGATCTGAGAAGATGCTTGATATGATTTCAATCTTATTGAATTTGTAGAGAATTACTTTGTGTCCTAACATGTGGTCTATCTTTGAGAATGTCCCTTGTGCACTTAAGAAAAATGTATGTTCTGTAGCTTTGGGGTGAAATGTTCTGTAAATATCAATTAAGTCCAACTGATCTAGTTGGTTACTTAAGGACTCTATTTCCTTGTTAATGTTTTGTCTAGAAGATCCATCCAGTGGTGTCAGTGGGGTGTTAAAGTCACCCACTATGATTTTATTGCTATTACTCTCTCCCTTGAAGACCTCCAGAAGTTTTTAAATTTAAGTTTACCAGGGTTATATCGTCTTGTTGGATTGATTCCTTTAATATTATGTAGTGACCTTCTTTGTCTCTTATGGCCCTTGTTTTTAAGTCTATTATCAGATATGAGTATTGCTACACCAGCTTTTGTTTCATTTCCATTTGCCTGGAAAATTTTTTTCCATCTCTTCACTTTTATCCTGTGTGAGTCTTTTGTTGTGAGATGGGTCTCTTGTAGACAGCATATATTTGGGTTGTGTTTTCTTATCCAGTCACAGCTACCTTATGTCTTTTGATTGGAACATTTAAGCCATTTACATTTAAAGTTATTATTGATAGATTCTTATTAGTTGCCTTTTTTTTTTTTATCCTCACCCGAGGACAGTTTTTCATTTTTTTTTTTGTTCAGATAGAGTGGGAGGGAGAGAGAGGAAGAGAGAGAGAGAGAAACATCGACGTGAAAGGGACACATCGAGTGGCTGCCACCCACACGACCAACCAGGGCCGGGGACAAACTGCAACCGAGGTACATGCCCTTAGCGGGAACTGGACCCTGGTCTCTCTGGACCACAGGCCGACGCTCCAACCGCTGAGCCAAACCGGCCAGGGCTAGTTGCCATTTTTATTTTATGCCTGTCCTCTTTCTCTCTCTTTATTTCTTCTTCTTATAGTAGTCCCTTTAGCATTTCTGCAGTGCTGGTTTAGTGATGGTAAATTGCTTTAGCTTTTTTTTTTTTGTCTGTGAAGCTGTTTATTTCACCTTCAATTTTGAATGATAGCCTTGCTGGATAGAGTAGTCTTGGATTCAGCCCCTTGCCTTTCATTACTTTTGTATACTTCATGCCACTCCCTTCTGGCCTGCAGTGTTTCTATTGAGAAATCAGCTGACAGTCTAATGGGAGCTCCAACTTTGTCTCTCTCTTGATTCCTTTAAGATTCTTTCTTTGTCTTTAATGTTTGCCATTTTAATTATGATGTGTCTATCTGTGGGTCTTTTTGGGTTCATCTTGTTTGGGACTCTCTGTGTTTCCTGGACTAGTGTGACTTTTTCCTTCACCAAATTAGGGATGTTTTCTGTCATTATTTCTTCAAACAGGTTCTCTATTCCTTTCTGATTCTTCTCCTTCTAGTACCCCTATGATGAGAATGTTGTTACGCTGTGTGGTGTCCCAAAGCTCCCTTTTACTCTCCTCCTGCTTTTTAATTTTTTTCGCCATTTGCTGCTCTATTTGGGTGTTTTTTTCACCTTGTCTTCTAACTTGCTGATTCGGTCTTCAGCTTCTTCTAATCTACTATTGAATCCTTCTAAGGTATTTTTCATATCAGGTATGTTATTCTTTATTTCCTCTTGATTTTTATTCATAGCTTCTACCTCTTTAAAAAAATTTTTTTTTTCTTTATTGATATTTAGAGAGAGAGGAAGGGAATGGGAGAGAGAGATAGGAACATCGATGAAAGAGAACATTGATTGGCCACCTCCTGCATGCTCCCCACTGGGGATTTGGCCCACAACATGGGCATGTGCCCTGACCGGGAATTGAACCGGTGACCTCTTGGTGCAGGGGTCCACGCTCAACCACTGAGCCACACCAACCAGGTCTACCTCTTTTTTTAAGCTGATATAGTTTCCACTGAGCTCTTTATAATTCTCATTAAGTTGCTTGTAGTTCTCACTAAATTGTATGAGTACCCTTAGGATCATTGTTTTGAATTTTTTATCTGACAAATTGCTTTCTTCTATTTCATGTAGTTCCTTTCCTGCTGATTCCTCCTTTTCTTTCATTTGGGTGTTGTTTTTTTGTCTCACTATTTTAGCCATCTGGTAGTTTTAGGCCTGGTGAGGAATGTTGGGATGTGTAGGCAGGTTGGTGTTTATCAAATAAGGCTGCTGTGCCTCCCAGACTGTTTTGGTGTGTGGCACCTCTAGCCTGCCACACACCAGCTTATGTGCTGCTGAGGTGCTTGTGTCCCACTGGCGTGCAGTTGGGGCACGTCGGTCCCGCTGGTGCTCTGCTGGGGTGCATGAGTCCTCCCGGTGCGGTTGTGGGGTGTGTGGGTCCTGCTGGTGCACTGCTGTGGTGAGCTGCTGCCTGCTGGGGCTCAGGTCCTGATCAGTCACTGCTGATGCTGCTGGGGGCAAGTGTCAGCTCCCGGTTTGCACTGCTACTGCTGCTGCTGTTGCCAGGGGGTGCTCTCAGCTCTCAATCCTCTGCTGCTGTTGAGGGCTGACTATGCTCAGCTCCTGGAACTTTGCTGCTTCTGGGGGAGGTTCTCCACTCCAGATCTGCTGCAGTTGTCAGGGGCAGGTCTCGGCTGCTCAAGGCTGCTTGTGCTGGGGCACTCTGCTCCTGATCCACCTCTGCTGAATCTGCTGCTGCTGATGGGGATGGGTCTCAGCTGCAGATCTGTGCTTCTGCTGCCCTGGGATGAATGTCTGCCCCCCGAGCCTCTGCTGCTGGGGGTGTGTCTCAGCTCTCAAGCCTCAGCTACTGTTGAGGGTGGGGCTTCACTCCTGTAGTCACTGCTGCTGTGGAGGAACGTGTAATCCCTAATACATAACAAGGTATCCCATTTATTAGGTTGCTTCAGGGATCATGTCTTGGGTCATTTTAGGTTTGTTTTTCTCTGCTGGTTCTCAGTCATGCTGCCCTTCTGAAATAAGGGACACCCAATGCATGTTTGGGAGTTTTCAGTCACTACATTGAAAATCGAGAAACTCAGGCATCAGGTCTTCATGTAGTGTAGACACTGATTCCTTGGGATCTTGGAGAAATTATTTAGTTTATTTATTTATTTATTTATTTATTTTATTCTCACCTGAGGACATTTTTGCATTTATCTTCAGATAGAGTGGGAGGGAGAGAGGGAGGAAGAGAGAGAGAGAGAAACATCGATGTGTGAGCGACACATCGACTGGTTGCCACCCACACAACACCAACCGGGGCCGGGGACAAACTGCAATCGAGGTACCTGCCCCTAGCGGGAACCGAACCCGGGTCTCTCTGGTCCGCGGGCCGATGCTCTAACTGCTGAGCCAAACTGGCCAGGGCTATTTAGTTTATTTTTGTACCTTTGACCTAAGCAGCATTTGTAGTCTTATCAGTAAGAATTTTCTACAATAGAGAATTTATCTATTTTTTACTTTTACTCAGTGATAATTGTGATACCATCTTTTTATCTATAATAATATTTAGATGGGAAAAAAGCACTTTCTTACATATATTGATATTTCTGAGTTTAATATCTTGATAGGTCATTGAAATACTACCTCTATGTCACCATCCTCTGTCTTCCCCTGTCCTATCCATTTTTAAATATTTTGGTTGTTGGGGTTAGGAAACAGAAGGGAATCTGGAAACATTTTTCTCTCATTATAAATACTGGCCAGAAGTCATTGGAAAATGCACAATGCACTTCTATAATTATTGTCAGCTTTTAAGAATGTTCTTGGAGCCTTTTTCTATTGGCTGCTGCTTAGGGTCTATTATGATGAGTGCCCTGATGGTCTTACCTCTGATTTTATTGATGTTAAAAATGTTTAATAAGCACTATAGATAAGATCATTTTTTGATGAAGTGGGGGAATACTCATGTTGTACAGTGAAAATGATGTTTATTAAGAGTATGTGACATTGTGGTGGGCATTTTATGTAAATAATCTTTTTCTATCTTCAAAAATACCCAAAACCTAAATGGTTTCTCTTATCCCCAGTTGTTAGAAGAGAAAAACTCAAACATAAAGAATTTAAGTAATTTGCACAAAGTCACATAGGATTTATACAATTAAATTATATTATTTGAAGAGTTGCATTTTTATATCTTAGTAAAGGATGTCATTTTACTGAGTTTCTTGGCTGTGCTTTACTTTTTTAAAAAACTGGAATAGGGTAGAAATGGTAAAAAAAAAAAATTTCTTAATTAGAAATGGGTGAAAAAGTCCAGAATTGTGTTTTTGGTTAAATCAGTTAAATTCTGCTTCAGTTTCCTGTGTATGCAAATTGAAGGTTGTTTTCTTATTTAAATACCTCGTTTGTTGCTGGACTTTGGAGATTAAAAGTTTAAGGAAGGTACAATACTATAAAATTACAATGTATGTCTAAATAAAAGTTGCGAATCATTCCTTGCTGATCATTCCTTGATGCCAAATTTTAGAGTCAGACAGAATTTATTTTCTTTACAATATTTGGGTTTGTTTTGTTGAATTTTGGTTATTTTGTGAAAAGACATTGGGATTTAGCAGATGAGATAATGCTTTTCTTGTTTTATGATAGTGTAATGGAGAAAGGGCTAAAGAAGATGCAATTACACATTTTGAAAAGCTCTTTGAAATTCTAGAAGAGAGAAAATCATCTGTTTTGAAAGCAATTGATGGTTCGAAGAAACTCAGATTAGACAAATTTCAGACTCAAATGGAAGAATATCAGGGACTTCTAGAAAACAATGGACTTGTGGGATATGCTCAAGAAGTGCTTAAGGAGACGGATCAGTCTTGCTTCGTACAGACAGCCAAACAACTCCACCTCAGGTACTTACTTTTCACCTAGGATCTCCTTAGCAGTGTCCTTGACTGCTGCTGTACATTCCACTTTAGCTCCGAGTGGTTCGTTCATAATGCCGCTGTTACGTGAAGTACCTCTTGCTTCACGCTTAACTTGAATGTTGAGTGAGGTTTTCTTTTGTTAATCACATTGCAGATACTAGTCTGATTTACCTTTTTAACAAATCATTTTTATATAAACTATATCTGTCTGCAGAATACAGAAAGCTACAGAATCTTTGAAGAGCTTTAGACCTGCGGCCCAGACTTCTTTTGAAGACTATGTTGTTAATACATCTAAACAAACAGAACTTCTTGGAGAATTGTCCTTTTTCTCTAGTGGTAAGTTTTATTAACGGCAAAACCACACTCTTTTAGTCTGAATTTGAAGTGTGTAGAAAAAGCACAAGTTCTCTTCAGTTGAACATTATGAAGCAGCATCTCAGTTGCCCAGAACCATGATAATTTAAATCATACTGTGTCTATGTTTTTGAAACCATTCTGGTGTGGTTCAGTGGACTGAGCGTTATCCCATGGACTGAGAGGTCCCAGTTCAATTTCCGGTCAGGGCACATGTCCAGGTTGTGTGCTCAATCCCCAGTAGGGGGTGTGCGGAAGGCAGCTGATCAATGTTTCTCTCTCACCTTGATGTTTCTATCTCTCCATTCTTCTCTCTCTCTCTCAAAAAAAAAATCAATAAATGCATATTTAAAAAAAACATGATTTTACACACAAAACTCTATTCTGTTGGTTTGTGTTTTTAAACATTGTGTAAATGGTATCAAATTGTATGTATTCTTTTTGTAAATTGCTTTTTAAAAAATTAAGTTTAAGATAGTTATTTGTTAATACACAAAGTTTTGATTTAAAGCTATGTTTTAACTGTTTATATAATAGTATTTCATTATGTAAATCATTTCCCTACTGAGAGAAAATGGTTTTTCTTTTTTATTGTAAACAATGTTGTATTGAACATCTTCATCAGCGGTTGTTGTGCACATGTATGTGAGTTTCTCTAGGGTAGAAACCTAGATATCCTCAGGCTAAAATTTACTCTAAGATGATTATTTACCTTGCTATATTACTTTGCTAGGGCTGCTAAAATAAAATATCTAGAGTGGATGCCTTTTAAACAACTGAAATTTATTTCTTACAATTATGGAGGCTGGAAGTCTGAGATCAAGGTGTTGGCAGGCTTGGTTTCTTCAGAGGCCTCTTTTGTTGGGCTTGCAGATGGTCATCTTTCTGTGTCTCATGTGGTCTTCTGTCTATACATATCTGTTTCTAAATTTCTTATCAGAACACCAGTCATATTAGTCATATTGGATTAGGGCCCACTCTGATGACCTTATTTTAACTTAATTTCCTTTTTAAAGACCTATCTCCAATAAAGTCACATTCTGAGGTGCTGGGGATCAGAACTTCACATGAATTTTGGGGAGACTCAATTCAGCCAATAAGACTTGCTTATGTTTGTGTTTTTGCTGCTCCCCAGAAGGGCGTTCTTCCTTTCCTCTTCATTTTCTCACCTTTCCATTCCCCTCAGACTTTTCTAGTGATGGTGAACAATTACAATCCTTAGAAAGGTATACTTATAGTCTAATTATTATATAGGTATACATATATGGATTTGTACATTCAATCAAAGAAAATTTGTCGTTAAAAGTTAAAAACTCTGAAGAATTATTACTGTGACTTTCTTTTCAAAACTATACCTGAATCTCCTTTCAGATATATACTCATCTTATTTATTATGACAGTCTTGTTTTTCCAAGTATATATTTGTTTCTCTTTCAAATGCTGATTCTACTTCACTTACTATACTCTCCTTTTTCCCAAAAGGTATACTTGAATTGTTTTTCAGATAGCTAGTTTACTTAGGTATACAAGGGCCTCCCTCCCCTGGGGATCCCAAAATAGTCTTTGGAAAGATGAGGTTGGAAGTGGGTAATCTTGGGTTATCCCAGTGTATAACAGTGGAAAGTAGATACCCAGCTTCTGGCTGATGGATGATGGTCTTCTCTTTTTTCTGAACACACGTTTTTTAAATAAGCTATGTTTCAAAAAAAAGAAAGGGATGTGGGGTGGGCCATACTAGTCATGTTATTTTGTATCTAGCATTTTTTTTTTCACTTTTAAATATATTTTGGATGACTTTATAGATCTCATTATGGTTGCATAAATGCACCATACCCAGACATGCTAATTCGTTGATACATATAACTAGGAGATAAGAAGGAGGACACCTCTACTTTCCATTTCATATACTTCTCTGTGATTTGATAAAAATGTGTTTGTTTATGTGTGTGTGTGCATGCATGTATGACTTTTATAGGTTATTCTTAACCATATGACCCAAATAGTTAACTTTACTGGGATTTATTTTATGGAAAGCATTATGGATATGCACAATGATTTAGTTGTAATATTTTAACCATTGTATTTTTAGTGGGAAATTAGAAGCTTATTTTTAAAAATAGTTAAAGGTTGATTATCCCTATAGTGGAATGTCACTGGGAGAAAAATACTGGTAGTAGCTGTACAAAATTATTGTAGTGATTATCTTTGAGTTACTTAAAATTTTTTTTGCATGTTTTATGTAGTTTCTAATTTTCTTACAAAAATCATGTTTATGCTAAGAAAAATTTATTTAAATTTCTTTGCAACTCTATGGAAAACATATGAAAGAAAATTATGTAATGTTTCATGGAATTTTTTTGCTATATTCACCAAACTTAGATTTAAAAATATTTATTAAAATACTTGTTTGTAGGAGGACACAAATGAACATTTTAAAGTCAAGGGTTGTTATTTAGTAGGTGAAAATTGAAGGCATATAGTTAAATTTTTTATTTATACTGTTGCACTTTCAATATTTGTCTTAGTTTTCATTCTTCTTTCCCTTTTCAGTTATAAATACAAATATACCTTTCTGAAATCTCTATTTTATTGTTTTTTGTTTTGTGGTAAGAACACTTCCATGAGACTATCCTTTTAGCAGCTTTTAAGTGTGCAAACAGTAGTTGACTAGGTCCAGTGTGTACTGCAGATCTCTAGAGCTTATTCATCTTGCTGAACTGGAACTTCATGCCTGTCGATTAATAACTGCCCATTTCTCCCGCCCCCTAGCCCTGGTAACCACCACTCCAGTCTTTGATTTTATGAATTTGACCGTTTTAGATGCTTCTATCATGCTGCAGTGTTTGTCTTTCTGTGCCTGGCTTATTTCACTTAGCATGTCTGAAGTGTCCATCCATGTTGGCGCATACACAGGAATTATTCTTTTTCTCATACATTGAATTACAGATTTAGAAAATTGAACAGTACAGAAGTCATTTAAGTATTGTCAGTACATTTTTATTGAGGTAAAACATAGGTCCTTTAATAACAATATTTTAACATTGTTTTCTATTTCATTATTCTTTCAGGCGTAGATGTGCCAGAGATCAATGAGGAACAGAGCAAAGTTTATAACAATGCTTTGATAAATTGGCACCATCCAGAAAAGGATAAAGCTGATAGCTATGTCCTCGAATATCGGAAGATTAATAGAGATGAGGAGATGTTGTCTTGGAATGAGATAGAAGTTTGTGGCACAAGTAAAGTTATTTCAGAACTTGAGAGTAACTGTAACTACGCTTTCAGAGTAAGAGCCTACAGGGGTTCAATCTGTAGTCCTTGCAGCAGAGAATTGATTCTTCATACTCCTCCAGCTCCAGGTATTGTAACCATTGGGAATAAAAAGAGCATAGCATTGGAAGAGACCTTGGGAAAAACAGTCAATGTCTCAATGTAGACCTACAATGAAACCAGCTCTCATTTGTCAAACATTCTAGAAAAGTAGATGCCATATCCAGCTAGGATTTACAAATAGACTGATTACATGAATTTCACCATGTAGGCTGATGTTTTACTGCTGTCAAGTAGATAAAAACATTAAAGGCAGATATCTGAGAGATCAAGGCTATTAATTTGGGATTAAAATAGCATAAATGCTGCCTTACAAGTTTTAAATAGTATAATTCTATATTTTTTATCATTTTATAGAACTCTCTAGGACATAGGCTCTAGATAGATATTTAAAAAATGTATTGGTATAATATGAAATATAATTTTGATTAACCTAATTTAGACTTGTCTGGATTTTCTAACACAGTGATTCCCAGCACATGGGGATATATTGGAACCACATGGATAGCTTTCTCCCCATATTAAAACTTCTCCTGCTCAGCCACCTTGCTCCCCCTTTCAAGTTAAACCCACTGATACTACTTACAGATTGTCTTTAGATTTTTGTAGCATGGGAATGATTCACAGGTTAGTTGATGTTCGCTACAATGTCTGCCTGGATAAGGGACGCTGAGACCAAGGCTGTGCCCGAGGTGGTTCACAGGCAGCATTTCGCCCGGTTGGTCTCTGCCTTAGAGGCTCTGTCAGTTGGTCTCTAGACCCCATTGGCCCTACCCATTTTTAGTCACTTATGTATCCTTATTTTGTGCAGTCTGTCCTTCTTCCCTTTTTGTTCAAATTGTACTTATTCACTATTTTTGATACACACTGTGGCTAATTTTTTAAAAATTAGGATACAAATAAATAGGGTTGACTGAAATTATTTTTTCTTGAATCTTAATAAAATCCAATAGAGAGTTTTAGGATGGATTTGCAGTTACTAAGTAAATATTTTATAGTTTATGCAGTCTCGGGTTTCTTTTCGTCTCTGACTGAAAGTGGAAGAAAAAAGAAACCTGAAAGGAGCTGCTGTTTTCAGTACATAGCGGAGGGGGAAGGAGGAAAGAAGTGTTAAAAGTTGTCTTCCTTTTCTCTGAGAGAAGCCATAGGAATAGGGCAACCACTTAAATTTATTTCGCAAACTGGGAGACTTTTGAGATCAAAGGAAGCACGCATGACTTACCACGTTGGCACAATAGGCATTACCAGGAAGAATGAATGGTCAGTTATGTACGGAGAATGGTTTTAGCTTGCCAGTAGGCAATTTGGAAAATTGTGGTATAATATAGTTAAAATTTACCATTTTAACCATTTTTAAGTGTACAGGTCAGCAGCACTAAGTACACTAACAATGTTGTGCAAACCACCATCACTCAAATCTCTAGAATTTTTTATTTTTTCCAAACTGAAACTCTGTGCCCATTAAATAGTGACTCCCCAGTCTCCCTCCCTGGAAAGCCTGGTAACCTCTGTTCTGCTTTCTCCTCTATGAATTTGCCTATTTTAGATACCTCATAGAAAAAGAGATTCACATAATCCTTTTGTGACTGGCAGATTTCAAGGTTCATCCATGGAGCACATCTGTCAGAATTTTCTTCCTTTTTTAGTCTGAGTAATATTCCTGTGTGTGTGTAAACCACATTTTCTTTATCCATTCATCTGTTGATGGACATTTGGATTGTCCCCAGTTTTTGGACTAGTAGCTAATGTTACACTTAATCGATGTGAGTTGATACTTACGAGAAGTGATGTTCTCTCCATTCTCTAGCTGAGGAAATGCAAGTTTAGGTTAAACTCCAGTTAAATGCTTGAGCAGGCATTCAAACCCGTATCTCTCTGAACACAAAGCCTGTGCTTTCCTTTTTTACACTGCACACTTTTCCATGTCTGCCATGATGAATAAGGAAAAGGTATTATTAAAATTGCTGTTATTTTTCAAATTTATAATATTTGGGGTAAATATTTAAGAAAATAGATAATTATGAAAATATACAACCCTTTATTTTAGGGGTAAAAGATCCACTAGTGTGAAATACTTAAGATAGATTTGCTATATCTATTCTAAGGAACACATTCATAAGATTTCTCATATTTACAATATTTTCTTCTGCCTTTGAGGTTTCTGAAGATTTTCAGGTATAGAGAATTTACTGGAAGTTATTTCTAAGTTGGGGTTTTGGTTTGTCATAGTTTGGTGTAGGGTAGCACGATACATCCTGTCTCTTTTCAGTAATTTCTATTTGAGAAACTTACCATATTTAACTGTAAATTACAGAAATGCTAATACATATCTCTCAGACTAATTTTAAGCTTTATCTACAGTTTTCAGTTTCCTCTTTGATGAAAAATGTGGCTATAATAATGAACACCTCTTGTTGAACTTGAAGAGAGACCGTGTAGAGAGTAGAGCTGGATTTAATCTCCTGCTTGCTGCGGAACGTATCCAAGTGGGTTGTTACACAAGCTTAGACTACATCATTGGGGATGTTGGAATTACAAAAGGGAGACACTTTTGGGCCTTCCGCGTGGAACCATATTCATACCTGGTGAAAGCGGGAGTTGCTTCCAGTGATAAACTACAAGAATGGCTTCGTTCTCCCCGGGATGCAGTTAGTCCAAGGTACATTTTTTTTTTTTATTGATCTGGAACTTGATAATTTAAAAAAATGTAAAGATGCATGTTTAGCAAGGTAAGCTTGAAAATAGACCTGGGTTTTCTTATTATATTTCCAGTATACTTCTTAGATTCAGGAGTTTTGGCTATGCTTATGTGCTTGGCTAAGAAAAGGAGTCAGGTTTCTTTATTCACACAGGAAATAATGAGAATTAGCAATTAATTTATGATGCCATGAGTAAATAAGTCTGTTTTGGAGACCTCTTGATTAGGATATAACTTTGCAGTTTTAAATTTTGAAAGTCACATCAGTTACCTTAATTATGTGATAAAAATCACATATATAGTGAAATGCATCTAATTGCCACACTGCACAATTGATACTAAGTTGTTCTTTTGTTTTGGGACGAAGTATCTTTAAATGTCCCATAAATACTTTACAGAGTTGGGTCTTGCTAAGCATGTTTCTACAGCAAAGAATTTCAATTTCTTAAGAGATTGACTAATGGAGATTGTGCGGTTTAATTTTTTTAGATGGTGTAAGGTGAATTAGCCCAGACAAAAAATTTTTCACCACTTACATGAACAGAATCCCAGGTTAACAATCTGAGTAATAGGCAAAATTTTTACACAAAGATTAGAAATTGACATACAATGAAAATTGTATTAGAGAAATGGTTAATTAAACATAGTGGCATGTCCACTGGATAGAATATTAGTATTAATCATATTTAAAAAGTGTATAACATGAGGAATGTTAGAAGTTTAAAAAACTTATTAAAATGGTTGATGTCGTATGATCACAAATATATGAAAAGCAAACAGCATAGGAGAAAAATGGAAGGAACTTGGTATCAAAGTTTCTATAAGCTGCTACTGTTTTATACAACAGGGACAAAAACCTTCATAATACTTGCTATGTCATAGGTCTATGTAGACTTCCCAGTTGGGAAATAGAGTTCTTTGGAGGAGAATGAAACATGCTTTTTTCTCCTGCATTATCATGCACTGCCTGTTTATTTACTTCGTAATTCCTTGGATTAGGGCACACATCTTGGTTTTACATTTTCTTACATATGATTGTGGGCTGTAAATATTTTAATCTTTGACAAGTCCTTTAGTCCTCATCTCCCTGCTTTATTTTTGATAGGCTGAAGTTATTTTTTAGGTTCTCATCTGTGTATATATCTAGGTAAAAGTGGATGATGTTTTAAGACAGAATTTGGGGTGAATATGTTGGTGTAATTCTGAATGGCGATGTGTAATGTTTTTGTTTTAATAGAAAGCTTTTGATACATCATTTAATTTTAAATCAGTGTATGTTGTCTTGTAAAATGTTTCACAGATATTTGAAGGCCTATGGATAATGATACAGGTAAGATTCTGCTTTCTGTGTTGTATTTTAGATATGAGCAAGACAGTGGACATGACAGCGGAAGTGAAGATGCCTGTTTTGATTCTTCACAACGCTTTACGTTAGTTACTATAGGCATGAAGAAAATTTTTATACCCAAGTCACCTACTTCTTCTAATGAACCTGAAAATAGAGTTCTTCCCATGCCAACAAGTATAGGGATTTTCCTTGACTACGATAAAGGCAAAGTGGGTTTCTACGACATGGATCACATGAAATGCCTTTATGAGCGCCAAGTGGACTGTTCGCACACGATGTATCCAGCATTCGCATTGATGGGCAGTGGAGGAATTCAGCTGGAAGAATCCATCACAGCAAAATATTTAGAATATCAAGAGGACCTGTAATTTAAGCATCTGATGTGATTTAGAAGGAAAAATGTAGGCAAAATAATGCCTTGGTAACCTTCATAACTAATTACATATCATCTAAGTATTCTGTCGCCACACTTGTTTTTTGTGTATGTCTCTTCTTAAAACACAGAAAACCTAAACAGCCTTGCCTCTTCCCTGTCACTCTTCTGCCTTTCACAAATAACAGGAAAAAGACACTCTTTCCTACTTGACACTGAAATGGTTAACTGGATTGTCTTTCTTTTTTTTTATGTACAGGGAATCTTATTTATGTTAGCTGGTGTTGCTGATACATTCCTTTTTGGGGGGTGGGGGTGCATACAAATGTATTTATTATGCCTCTTTTGTGTTCGGTTTTTCATTTCTATATTATGTTCATGTCCTAAGAGAAGGTGTTTTTTAAATGCCTTATGGATAGAAATTAGTACTAAGCATTGTGTCTTGCATTTGTTTTTAAAAGGTATAGACACGGAAAAAGAAAAAAAGCCCATAGAAATGGCAATATATTTAAATGGAAAATTATGTATTTTGAGGTGTGTAAATAATATTGCCTGGAAAATGAATATTGCTGGGGTTTTTAAAAAGACCATAAACTGTATTCTTAAGGACATTTAAAAGATTTTCTTAGCTGTAACACTCATACATGCATGTATAAGTAAACATAGTTTCTTGCAAGAAACACAAAGTTAGTGGTTAACACATGAAGCTCTTCATTTTATATAGTTTTTTTTTTCCAGAAAAATGTGTCTTCAATTTTTCTTATTGCTCTATGAAAATATTTGCACATTATGTTAAATAATTATTTTTCGTAAATATTAGAGAAGATACATTGATATTCGGTCATATTTGATTTGTTTTGTTTTGTTTTTTTAATCCCCTCTTATTGTGTCTTGTGATTTTCATTTTTTGGCATAAATATTACATATCAGATTGTCCTGGTTTATGTTTACATTTTTTTTTTTTAAATCCTCACCCGAGGATACTTTTCCATTTATCTTCAGATAGAGTGGGAGGCAGAGAGACAGACAGACAGACAGACATCGATGTGAGAGAGACACATCGATTGGTTGCCTCCCACACGACCCCAACCAGGGCCGGGGAACGAACTACAACTGAAGTGTGTGCCCTTGACCGGAATCGAACCCACGACTCTTTGGTCTGCGGGCCGACCCTGTAACCGCTGAGCCAAACAGGCCAGGGTTGTTTACATTTTTTAGAAGTTCATGATCTTTTTTTAGTCTTATTAGATATATTATAAAATGTGGAATAATTGTATGGCAATTTTTGTGGCTCATTGTTGGGTAATGAGCAGTGGTAATAATAATAAGCAAGTAAAAATACAGATTTAATTGTTTAGGAGTAATAACGAAAATCATGACTGTATCCTTTTAAAAGTTCTCTTAATTTGAAAAATTTATCTTAAGTTTTATGTTTATTTTTGAAACATGTCTTTCCTTAGGTTGTTTTATTTAAGCTGGTTGGTTTTTTGAAGTTAAAATGTTAGAAACTAGACTTGTGCATTAGCACTCATCATTATGGAATGCTTGTGACATATTTTAATAGACTAACAAAAACTCTTAGGCCTTTTAATTATATATATATTTTTAATGGAAATCTGTTATTCAGGCTCATAGCATAAATTAGTTCCCCCTCACAACCCAAACAGGAAACATGGAGAATTTCATTGTTCAGTAGGCTTTGTTTCTTTCCCACCAATGAATAGCACTTTATGACATAGGCTGAACTAAACAAATATGTGGTGTTATGTGGATCACTGTGCAATAAAACTGCTGATGTCACCTGGGTGGTAAAGTTTGATAATCTAAAGCCTGCGTAAGCACATATCATGTAGACATTTTAAATATAAAGCTTTAATAGGTTTGGGAAAGCTGTTTCAAACATTGTATAGTTGTATATAAATTGTTCTGGATTTCTTTCATTTTTAATAAAAATTAAAAGTAACTCAAGTGTAAGTATTGAAAATGTTATTCCAGGAATTCTCAGTATGTTTATATGGAATATGGAAGCAAATTATTTATGAAAAGATGTTTAGCTGAATATATTAACTTAGCTAAAATTTTATGTGAAGTTATTTTGGGCATTTAATTATTAGCTTTAATTTTTGTGGAAGTGATTATTAGAAAAGCTTAACATGAAACTAATTTGCTTCAATTAATTCATCAATTTGTCTAATTTTTTTGACTCATAATGGATCAGATTTAGATCTGATGAGTGGCCCTTTAGTTCACATTTGTGCTCTGGATATGGGGATTTGGTAGTTGTGGTTCATTGTGGATCACAGCTTATTCCTATGATACTGTATAATAACTTCTCATATTTACAGTTGCTTTTCTTGAAAGTTGTAAGAGCCAGAGCTATCTCCTGGGGATTGAAAACAATCTGGTCCTGTTAAATCTTTTGCCATAGCCCATTGTCTGATTAGGCCCTGAGAGTTGTTCCATGTGGAATATAATCCATTGTTGTATTGCTACAGAAAACAATTGAGCACTAGTGTTATGGGCAAGAATACTCTTAAATTGTGTTCTACCAGATAAATGTGCATTCATTTTAAAGGTGTTTATGGGATTAAGATCCTGAGACTTGGGGGGTTTTCTTGGAACATTTTTGCTTTAAAAAATAAATCTGAAACAATTTCAGTTTTTTAAATTCAATTTGGAAGGACTTCATTTCACAAAAAGTTTTAAAATCTTGTTATTTATGAGACACTGCTGTGAACTGGGTATACAGTGAACAAGGCATTGTAACTAGGTTCCTGTTTTTAGGAGCTCCATTTCTAGGAAGGAAAAATGATAAAAATGGAAGGGACTAAAGAGCTTTTGAGGTGGGAGTTAATATTAGATTTGGTGATCACGGAACCCCCGCTCAGGAAGTGATACAAGTTTCACACCTGATTGCTAACGAGCTGGCCATACAAAGAAGTAAGTGAAGAGCCAAGAGCCAGCTAGGTAGATTGAACACAAAATGCACAAAGGCTTTGAGATAATGAATTGGTCAGATTTCTGGTAGGAAAGAGAATTCACCTTGGATGGTTCAATTGAAAAGAAATTAATGCAAGGATTGCTTAGAGAAGGGTAATCTTAAAGGGAGAAACAAGCAGTGGTGAGCCATGGAAAGACTAGTCACAGCCTGAACCATTACTGCATTTAGAGCTCACAGCGGGGAAAGGGACTAGATCTCAAGGAGAGGGAGAACATGAACACAGGGTTACTTGGTGGGAGTTGGGGGTTGCCATGGGAGGCGGCTATTTCCAGAGATGTGGTGCCAAAACAGTGAGGGATCAGAAAGAAATAGCCTCCACCTGATCTGATCTGCCAGTGCAGCCTGCTGACCAAACCCCACCGGAAGTCAGCCAGCAAGGGCTTTCTAGAGATGCAGACAGCAGGGGTCATCTTCCTGGGGCAGAGGGGGAAAGCAGGCACCTGGTGGTGGTTGTGGGGCGGCATAAATGAGATTAACAAATGGGAAGGGGTTTGGTGTATTTGAGGGGGAAGGGAGGCTGTTGGCCATTGTGCTTGCTGACTGCTTACATAAGGGTATTTATCCTGTTCTGAGATGTTAAAACACAGTCAGAAAGAAGACTTAGAGAGCTATGCCCCTTTTTCCTTTCAGCTTTCTGGTGTTTCTCTTCCCTGCTGGCCGTTCTATGCAGTGATCATCTGGGGCTGATGGAGTTGCTTGTGTTCTGAGTTTACCATCTTTTGTTTGAAATCTCTCTGGAATAGAGAAGAAGAAGTGCTGTGGTTAAGGAAAAATTGGCCTTAAAGTTCTGACTAGACTGATGCCCGCATGTAGAAGTAAGATTGTAGAATACTGTCCAAAAGAAAAGAAATGGAAATGTGCTGTGCATGAATTACACAACAATCTGACTGCCTGTGGATAATTACAAAACACTTTTCCATAACATTCTTTCATTTCCCCTAGATTTCTTTGTTTAACCTATCTGAACTCGATGGTTTGTTTTTTTAAATGCCACCACTGCTTGCTTTTAGAAGACCTAAAAAAGTTCCTTGGTGTTTATGTTGCCGCGTGATTCAAATGTCCTTTGAGTCTGTGCTGACCAGCCAGGCTACATGACTGCCTCTGGAGGTCTGCTTTCTTTTCTTGTACGGCTTTGCCTCCTGAGACAAGAGTCTTTTAAGAGACAAGAGTCTTTTAAGAGAGAGCTGATATTCTTTGAAATAGTAAGCCTGTTGTGTAATCTTAAGACTATTGGAGCAATCTGATTTTCTAACTTTCTTTCCTAGGTCAGGTGGTAAGGACTGTTAGCTTCTGTAAAAATATGTTATATCTTTTCAAAATATCTATATATTATATATGTACATTTTCAAATTATCTGTATAACACTGCTATTTGTTTTCCCTACTTGGATTCTTTGTACCCTAGAAGGTCCCTCCATTTGTTTAAGCAAAGCACCTCTGATAATATGGAAATAATTGTAGTTCAGAAATTATTTTCCTGATAAAATTTCATGGGTTACCTGTTATGCTCATAACTTTGAAATGCAAGCATTTGTATTCCTTCTTGGAGCATATCTAATATGCCTTAAATTTTTTGAGTGATAGGGAATTCTAAAAACATTTTTAAAATGTAAAGTTTGGTACATGTCGAGAGGGTGACCTAACAGAGGTTTATAGGTTTGGGGGGAAGGAGAGGACTCCGTGAGCAAATGAGTCTGGGTGATGCTCTGTTAAGCAACGTCAGACATTTTATTTTGCAGAAATTCTCTCAGCATTTGGTACCCATTTGACTGAAGCTCACAGAGAGAGTGGTCTAGGGAACACACGGACAGAGTAGTTGTGGTTAATGCGGAATTTTGGTTTGGATTTGTATCTAAGGTTCGTCATTTAATAGATGTGTGATCTTAGACTAGTTGTCAACCTGTGAGCTCCGTCTTATCTGTAAAATAGTTCTAGTGGCATGTACTTCAGGGAAATCAGATAATGTATAAAAAGGACTTAACAGTGTCTGGTGTGTTAAACGACTCTATGGTGGCTTCACATATACATTACCAGCATTTCCGAAAGTAGTATTTAACCTCCTAAGAGACCTTTTACAAATGATGAGAATGTATTTGCACACAGAGTTTTACTAGGGTAGTCATAAGTCATATATATATTCGACTGCTGTTATTTGCTTATAATGCCCAAAACCAAACTGGAGAGATAGATGAATAATTAATTTGAAGTATAATTTAACCAGTCAGATAAAAATTAAATCCATTTTTTGTGTGTGAAATCAAGGTAATAGAATTTAGGTGTATTTCTTTTTTATTACATAACAATGAGCAAGAGCTCATAAAATGTGCGAGAAAAGGACTTGGGTGGCCTGTGTCAAGTGTCAGAGTCTCAGGTAAACTTAGTTCCTGATAGATTTCCCCTTGGCTCCTGGAACCTGCTCGTGGTCTTGTTATTAAGAAGCAGCAGGCATGGTGGTTCTAACCTGTCACTGTGTAACGTCCATGGGAGTTCCCTGGGCGTCTTGTTGAAATGCAGGATTTAATTCAGTAGGGCTGAGGTGGGGCTGGAGAGGCTGCATTTCTAACCAGCTCCAGGTGAAGCTAATGCTGGGAATCCCAGATCACAGGAGGAGCAGCCCGGGCTTCAGACGACCAAAGGGTTCCTCCCTGCTGTGTGGCAGGGGAGCCTGGAGAGGAGGACCAGAGCATAAACTACATTTTAGTGAAAATTTAGGCGGCGGAACTGGAATGGGAACTGTCATCTGAAGTAGGCCTCATGATATTTACAGGTAAGGCCAGAATTATCTCTTTAGCTTTGAATCAATCGGCTTGGGTGCTTGGGCAAACATTTAATCATCAAAACTCCCCCAAATGCTGTGTCACACAGTAAGGCATATTACAGAGATGTAGCAGGGTTGGTTCCAGACCCCCATAGTAAAGTGAGTATTGTAATAAACCAAGCCATCATCTTCTGGCTGTTGGAGGGTGTCTCACCTTCAATTTGTAAAAAAATGCATCTGTGAAGCACAATGCAGCGGAATGCAACAGAACGCGGTCTTGGACTTCCCAAATTCAGTGCCGGGGTGTTAGGGCACCTCCACCACTTAAACCACCATGGTTTGTTTTACATCTCAGCATGTATCTTCCAGACTGTGTCTTGAATAGAATTTGCTTAATCCTGAGGCTTAGTCCTTGATAATACTACAGTGAGTTCATTGTAAAATATATCCACAATGAGCTAAAGGTTTGTTAGGTAGGATTTATCATTTCAAAAGTTTACCATTTGTTGATTGCTGTTTTTCCAGGCACTGTGCTAATTGCTTTCTTATTTTAATTCTCAACATTTTGAAGAAGATTTTACCCCTTTTGTAGGTGAGGAAACTGAAAAATGACAAGATTAAATAATCTTCATGGATCTCAAAGCTTATTAGTGGCAGGGCTGGGATTTGAACTCAAAACTTATCCCAAAATCTAAATGTTGAACTATTAACCAACCTTCCTATGAAACCCATTTAAATATTGAGGAATGTTTGCTAAATAAGGTGACAACAATAATTGAAATATTGTTACTATCATAATTCTTAAAAAACAAGTTTTTAATGACTACATAGAATTTTATTGTTGGATAGTTAGATTTTCTAGTCTTTGCTCTTGTAAATAATGCTTCAAAGAATGTTCTTGGTAAGGGGTTTCAAAGTGGCCACTCCATGTTTTGCTTCCTTATCTGTAATTGGAAAAAATACCTATATTGTAAAAAACAAAAAAACAAAAACAACTAACGCCTTTCTGCCTTTGGGCGGGGCATGCACTCTGCCTTTTCAGTCCCTTCCTGTCGTTACTTGCCTGCCCCTGAAAGCCTTTGAGTTTTTCAAGGCTCCCACAGAGTTTTGAAGAGATGTATGTAGTGAATTGGGAAGATGAGAAATTCTCAATCTTTTCAATATCTTTACTAGACTCAGCTTTTAAATGTTTTCAAAGGCAACTAGAACTGTGAAGGTGGCAATACAAATGGTTTGACAAGAATTCTGGTGGTATATTTTGTAGGCAGTCTTCAGACTTAGATCTATTCCAAAATGGATGGAGTTACAGATTCCAGCTAGGGACAATCCATCATCTACAAAGTGTAGAACTATTCTAGGAAGCACCTTGCCTAGTCATTAGTATTGATGTGTGCACTATGGTGACAGTGCCCCGAATCTGACCTTGTTCATATATCTATAGTACTCTTCACCTTTTTCCTTTTCCCTAAAATATAAGTTGTTTTAGAAAATATTTTAATTTAATGTGTGATGTCCCATTTGAGTTTCATTTGCGATAATTCCCCTAACTCCACCAAAGATTTTTGGCTTCAACAGTTTTAATTCAACCAGGGGCCGCAGTAACCTCTCTCATTTTTCAAACTGTCTACAGTTCATGTGTATGTAGCTGGATAACTGAGATTATTTTATACTTTAAAAGATTATTGATGGAACTGAAAAGGTTTTCAGTCTGTATTGACCTTCTTGCCATAGCTCAGCATTCCGCTAATGTATAGTTTGATTTAGGGGCGAGGGAAATGAAGGGAGCATTGACTGAGAAGAAATTACATTGAACTTGGTACAAAATATTTTGATGATGGAGATAAATGAATCAAAATTTAATTATTTGAATTAATTATGTCTGCTCCTAATTAATGTAGGAATGTAATTGACTGACCTAGACTTAGTTTATGTACTTTAATATTTTAGGTTATGGCGACCCATGAGTTTGACCACTTTTTCCCCCAATTGGCCATTTTTCTAAGGCTATTTCTAAGTTTTCCGATCTAGATGCCCTATGAATAAGGACATTAGACAACCTTTGGCAGCTAGATGCTTTGTTGATTTGGATCTAGACTTCTGAGGAATCTACACTCCCATTAGTAGAAGAGATGAGAGCAGTATGACAAACAACTCAGACTAAAAGATCACATTCTTATGTGCACTATTGAAATAGTAACTGAATTTAGGCTGGCCATCCTGGTCTTTTTTACTAAGAGATTGGATTGCAAACATGAGGAAATTAGAGCTGGATCTCTTAAATTAGTTAAGTCTTGAGGAAGATTGGAGAATGTAGATCATTGAATTTTTCTCATACTGACATTCTGGGAGAGGATTTTGAGTAATTTTAGACTATCTGTATTTGCTTTTGGGGTTTTAGGAGTGTGTCACTCCACTCTGTTAACTGACTTACACTACCATCCCTTAGACACTTTCATCTTTGCACGCGACTTCAGTAATCACCTATTTGCCAGTGGTCCCTGTAGTTTATTGTCTCCAGCCTAGACCTCTGCTCTGAGTCCCAAACCCATTTATATAACTGCCACTTAGCATGCTGCAATGTTGGCAATGTTGTGATTTCTAACAAGTACATATTTGGTCTTGGTCTCTATTTCTGACACAGAGCTCCTAAAATTCTTGGAATTTCTAGGTGCGATCAATAAAGGTTTCTTTTGTTATGTTAATGAGGTTACTTTTGGAAAGCCCCGAGGACACCTAAGGGTAGGCTAGTTGTTAGTGGAGCCAACCCTGTGATTTGAGAGTGGGAACTTTCAGTTTCAAACCCAACCTCCAGAGAGGGGAGAGTGGCTAGAGGTTGAATCAATCCCCAATGGCCAGTGAGTAGTCAGTCATGCCTATGGCATGAAGCCTCCATAAAAACCCAAAGGGAGTGAGTCTGGAGAACTTCTGGGCTGGTGAACATGTGGGCATTTGGGGAGAGTGGAGTGCTCAAAGGGCTTGGAAGCTCCACACCCTTACTCCATACCTTGTCCTATGCATCTCTTCCATCCGGCTGTTCTTGAGTTAAATCCTTTTTTAGGAAACTGGTGATCTAGTAAGTAAACTATTTCTCCAAGTTCTGTGAGGCTCTCTAACAAATTAATCAAAACCAAGGAGTGGGTTTTGGAAACCTTTGTTTTATAGCCAGTGGGTCAGAAGCACAGGTGACAACCTGGACTTTCAGTTGGCCTCTGAAATGGGGTTGGGTCATGGGCAGTCTTGTAGGACTGAACCCTTAAAGTGTAGAATCTACTGCTCTCTCCAGGTATAGATCGCATCAGAATTGAGTTGAATTGTTAAGACACCCACCCAGACACACATTGGAATTGGATGTAGAAGGACCCTTATATGGTCATGTGGATGTCTCAGTGGTATCTCAAAATTAAACTGCACTTTCCCAGAGCTCTTGACCCTTACTAACTAGGCATATATTAGGGGGACTGGAAAGTAATGGGTTTTTACGACATTAATTCAAACAGATAAATTTTTAACAAGTTTTTATTTTTAATCAATGATGTAATCACCCTCGTTATCAACAACCTTTTGCCATCTAGTGTACAAATTTTCAATGCTGGATCGGTAAAAATCAATTGGTTTTTGAGCAAAATATCTGGAGATGGCATTTTGGACATCATCCAAATTTTCAAATTTTTTGCCACTTAGAAAATGTTGTAGCAATCAGAATAAATGGAAATCCGATGGCGCAATATCAGGTGAGTATGGTGGGTGAGGCAATACCTCCCACCCCAATTCATTAATTTTTTCCAGGGTTTGTCTTGCACAGTGTGGTCTTGCATTATCATGTTGCAGAATAACACCTTTTCTGGTGACAATCGCTGGGCACTTTTCAATTAAAGATTGATTTATCGGTCCAATTGTTCACAGTTAAGGTCTGCATTCACAGTTTGTCCAGGTTTCAGCACTTCAAAATGAACGACCCCGAGAATACTCCACCAAACACACAAAAGTGCCTTTTTGGGGTGTAAACCTGGCTTAGCTGTACTTTGTGGCAATTCATTTGGAGAGAGCCACTGCCTTTTGCGTTTTGGATTATCATAGAGGACCCATTTTTCATCTCCAGTGATTAAGCGATCCAAAAACACTTCTGTATTGTGCCGCTGAAGCAATAAGTTGCATGTGGTGGACCCGTCAGCTTTGTTTTCTTCGGACAGATTATGCGGGACCCAAACACCTGCTCTGCTTACTTTACCAATCTGCTGCAAATGTTCTTGGATGGTCGAACAAGGTTGGTTAAGAGTGTTTGACAGTTCCTCGATTGTCTGACATGGATTTGCTTCCACTTCCACCCTAAACATGTCATTGTCTAAAGTTGTTGGTCTTCCTGATCGATACGAGTCAGAAAGATCAAAATCACCAGATTTGAATTTAGAAAACCACCTTTGGCATTTACAGACGTCTAATGCACTTGGATAAACATCGCAAATGTTTTTGGTAGCAACTGTTGCGTTACTACCCTTGTGAAACTCAAAAGGCATACAATGCCGATATGTACCTCTTCTGGTATTTGGCTGGCCATTTCACTATAAATTGCAAAAAAAAATATTAAGATTTAATTATTTACGAGTAAACAAGTCACTCTAACCTTAAAATGTTTTTGGCACGATTTTGAAGTACACAATAAGCTGACAAATGACAACCGAATATCGAAACGCGCAGAAACAACATTACTTTCCGGTCCCCCTAATATATATATATATATATATATATATATATATATATATATATATATATATATAATTAAAAATCTCATAAAGGAATAGTGGGTCAGAGAGATAAATCAGAGGAACTTTTTGGTATGCTCAGTCACTCATCAAAGTGCACCAGAAAATCATCAGCAATTTGCCATACCACTTCTCAAAGCCGAGCGTCATTGAGAGGGAACAATGGCCTCTATGGCAAGTTCTCCCCACCTCCCTAACCACCTGTCAATGTCACTCGAATTCTGGCTGAGTTGCTCTCTTGGATTTTGCGAGGAAGTTTTCATTTGGCATGCATTTTGAATCCATTGCCTAGGGATTGTGGTGCAATGTCAAGAACATTTGAGTGTGTAGACTTGAATTCAAGTCACAGACCTGCTACTTATTAGGGAGTAAGCTTGGCAAAGTTAATTCCCTAACCCTTCACAGACTGGGAATAAACTTCACCAAGTCCCAGTTTCTCTAGAAGCCCTTGGGTTTCTTGGCAATTCTCTTACCCAATGGAATTTACTTGTTGGTTCCTTTCAATTACATGAGCATCTCTTTTGATCATATTAGACTGAGGAAATAAGACTTTTTTTTTCCCCTGGTAATTTAACAATTTTATTTTTTGAGCTAGATCAATATATTGGATTAGATGTAAAAAGTTGCCCTTAGATTTTTGTATTCCTTCTATTAACAGTTACCTTGGAATCACCTTTGGAGGTGACTTTACTCTGTAGCTTGCTTGGCATAAGGTGTCTGGCAGATAGCAGGTGCTCAGTAAATTCCAGACCTGATCAACCTATGGTACAACTGTCATAACGTCAGCATTAACATCTAAACTATAATGACTCTTTAACCTGTACACTGGGAGCCCTCAAAAGTATCAGATATATATTCATGATTAGGTTTGCTCATGCGCTTCTATGACCTCCAATGTCTCTGCTGTGAGTGAGCAAAAATCTTGAAACTGGCACATCACAAAAGAGGAAATCTAAAAGGCCAACACATGTTTGGAGATATGCAGTGAGGTCACATTGAGATAGTGCTTATGCATCAAATTGGCAAATATTTTAAAGTCTAACAATACCAAGTGTTCATGAGGCTATGGACCAATAATAACTCATACATAGCTTATGGGAGGATAGACTGGTACAACTATTTTCAGATAATCGTTTATCATCTGGCAATTTAAAGATTCGCATACCCAATGACCTAACAATTCTACTCATAGGTGTATGTTTTAGAGATTTCATGGTCATGTCCATCTGGATTATGTACAAAAAAGCTCATCGTTCCAACGTGGAAACAACCCAGATGTCCATCAATAATAAAATGAAGAAATAAATCATAAAACATTCTACAATGGGCTACTATAGAGAACAATGAAAATGAATTACAACTACATACAACATAGTGAATGAATCTCACAATATGCAGAATAAATGCTGTGCTATATATTTGTATGATAGTATATTAAGTTCAAAAACACACAAATTTGTTAGAACATGAGCCCCATGAGGGGAAGCATCTTTATTATTATTTCAAGTGCCTAGAACAGAGCCTGGCATATATTAGATGTTTAATGAATAGTTATTGAGTGACCTTAACTGTATTGTTTAGGGATGTATATGTGGGTATCAAAATATAGAGACAAACCATTATCCTAAAAGTCAGAAGAGTGTTACCTTTAGGGTTGAGGGAAGAAGGAATAACCGGGAAGGAGCTAATGGAGAGGTGTCTTCCAAAGTGCTGGTAATTTCTTGACCTGGGTGGTGATCACAGGAGCAGAATCACTTTAATTTATTTCTTGAACTACACATTTTTGTATGCCTCTATGAAATATCCCACAATGAAATATCTAATGCACCAGCCTTCTAGTTTATTTTATGTACTCCTTTTGGAACAGAGCTGGAGAGGAAGGTGTATTTGGGGATTTGGAAAGGTCACAGGGCAGTCGTTCTCTCTGGGGCTGTGTGTGAGTGTGGTGGTGGGTTCAGATCCACTTGGTGGCCACAGATCATCTGTTTGCACCTGGACGTCTTGGCCATCGTGGTGTAGGAAATAGAGTCCTGGGTTCAATTCCTGCTTTCCACTTACTGGCTGTGAAATGGGCATGATAGAAGCCACCTCATAGGGCTCTAGAAATCAAATGAGGATTAAACAGGATAAACCGTGTGAGGCATTTTCACCACCAAGGCTCAGCTAGGCCCATATGGTGCTTTTGTGTGAATTAGAAAATGCACCCTCCTCCTGGCTTGGTGGGAGGTACACAGCTTGGTGAGCAGATGATGCCATTGTGTGAATGAGACAAAGGCACCCCCCCTGGGCAGAGGCAGTGGCTGAGTGGTGCCCCCCTGCTCCCCCAGCTGAGGGCTGCTGTTCAGTAAATAAACTGCAGCCTTGGCGGCGCTTGGCATATAGTTAATGTTTAATGTAACTGCCATGATATGGATGCAAATTGCTATCCACTGAAAATATGAGCTGCGTACTAGCAGTCAGCTGCGCTTTCATGGAAATAGAGCCTCAGTTCTTCCTGTTGGTTTTTTATACCACCTGTGAGGAATCATTTTCTGTTCATTCTATTGTGCTTTTAAATACAACTGCACTGGAAAGAATGCCATGTTTGGGGAATTAGATCAGAGCTGGATCTGCAAGATCTCAATAGTAACTAAGTTTCAGTTTTCTCATCTTCAGAATAGGAGTTGAACTGAACTGGGGTTCATGGACCTTGCAGGGTGGAAAGCAGGGCTGCTTCCGGGTTAGCAGAACAAGGTATGCTGAGGGCAGGGCCGTGCTGAATGGCTAAGGCCAGAGTCCCCTCCCTCACCCCACCTAAATAAAGCCATTGCTTTCCAGTATTTTTTAAAATGTGAAATTCTGCATAAGAATTCATTTGAGAACACAGTTTCACTGAACTGGATGATCCTCTAAAGTCCCTCTTACTCAAACATTCTCTGACTCGTGAGACTTCGGGCCGGCAGCATAATAAGTGGCCAGCGTGAGTTTGGAGTCCGGCTCTGCCCCCTCCTCTCCAGCTGACGGACCTTGAGCAAGTTCCTACCTCCTGGAATTTAGGGTTGCTGTGAAGGTAAAATGAATATGTTTAGCAGAAAAATAAATGCTCAAAAAAGGTCAACAATTTCAATTCAAAACTAAATAGATCCTTGTAGCATACATTTTGACTGTTTCATGCACTTCGTGATTACTCTCCCAAGACAGCTTTCCTAAACAGCAATCTGGCCTTGTTCAGTGGTGTGAGGGGTGACCTGTGTTTTATGCAATTTTAGACATGGAGGAGGGCCTGCTACCCTGGAAAAATGAGAGTCTGTTCTGTAGGAAGACTATTGTTTTCCTGTGGTTTCTGCAAAGAAGCTTAACAGCCCCCCACTCCACCCTCCCCTCTCCCCTACTACAGAGTGATTCTGTTTAACCAAGTCCTGATGTATCAGGGAGAAATGTCATTTAACTGTAACTTTCCCCTTTTAAATTCAGCGTCTGAGTGAAATTCACTCTTGAAAAAAATTAGAGTTTCGTCTTGATGGCTGGTTGATAGGCAAAGAACAGCAAAGGCTGATCAAGGCTTTGGGCTTTGCTCACAGAGTTACTCACACTGGAATCACAAGTTCTAATGACCTGGGCCCCGATGCTAGGGCGACTAGATTCCATTCTTATGTACGTCCCTTGGCCAAGGCGACTAAATGACTCCATTTTTATCATCAATGGACCTTTCTCGATATTTTTCCAATAATAGGTTAATTACCCCTAGAAGTAAAGGAATTTTGCCTAAGATTATAGTTGCCCCACGTGTTGGGAGGCATTTGCAGGTACTTGTGAGCCGGATGAATAATGCTAATTTTGACTTCTGTAATCGCTGTCACACTCACTATTGTACCGGTCCCCTGAGGGGCGGGGGGCAAAAGGAGGGTGGGGCTTCTGTCTTTAAAATCCAACAAGCAAGAAGAATCCGTACTGAGGATCTGGGGAAGCTGTACCCCCCCCAGCCCGCCGGTGTAATGAGGCTGCGCGTCTCGGGTTATCTCGCGGACACGTTACAACACTAATAGCTCAAGTGAAAATCAGACTACTCTCGGGGTTTTCAAAATAATTGGAGAGCAAGTCTTTCAGTCCCCAAGTGAACTATGAATGGCATTTATTTTCTTTTATGTACCCTTTGATTCTTCCCTCTAACTGGACAAATTCCCTAATTCGGAGGAATAAAGCAATAACAAAAATTTGTCAGGGGTGTGCCAGTTGTGAGTAGATTCTAAATGAGGATACTGCCCCCTAGTGCTGAAATATGGCCCAGCCAGGAGCACCCAGACCTCAAACCACAGCGGAACATTTGAAGCTTTTAGCATTTGCTGGAAGGACCTAGATTATTCCTCTGATTTTGATTTATTTGTGGCTGCTTAAAAAAAAAAAAAAAAAGGTAATTACACAGTGTAAAAGAAATCTTGCCCTCTTGGGTACTGGTTAGAAAACAAGTGTGGACATTTCCAGGGACTGATCTCTTATGTAAGTATAAGGGAGAGGTAGATGCACCTTTAGAAGTAGCAGCACATTTCAGTGATGATTTTTGTCTCACAAGGTTTGCTTTCACATTTGTGGTATGTGGTTGCTTACTTTATTGTATGACTCTTGCCACTAGGGTATGGAACCTATTGCCCTTCATGAAAGATAATCTTATACCTTTTATGTACCTTGTATTCAATGTCGCTGGTATTAAATTCTGTATACAATGTCAGGATATTGGTTTCAGTTTTTAAATTTGGCAAACAAGTGAGGCAAAAGGCTTATCTGAGTTTTGTTAGCAGGGAGAGCAAGGGAGTTAAAACGACTCCTTCCTCTGATCACCTGTATCTATCAGGGTCCAACCAGGAGACAAAAATCACGCAGTAGTTTGAAAAGGAAAATTTAAGCATAAATAATAACTATTATGGGGGATTGGAGTAATAGGGAACTGGCTGGTAAGAAGGAAAAAGAACGTTAAAGATTACAAGTTAGCAGCCATAGGGACGCACGGCACTGGGAAGCAAATCTACAAGCCCCTTCCTCCACACCTCTTGGCGGGCCTCCTGCTGAGATCCAGACCTCCTTGGGAAGTGTGGTGGAGAAATCACTGAGGTGCCACATTGGTGGAATTTGCTAGAAATAGGTCTTCTGGGTGCTAGGGGAAGCTATTTAGAGGGAGGCACCATGCCCTGGGGCCAAGGGTGTGAGTGAAAGCAGACAGGAGCTGCTGGCTGGCTGGCCTACCACCACCTCCTGCAGAGCCAAGGGTCTCTAAGCTGTGTGTACTCCTGGAGATTGCGGAGGACCACAATGGAACCAGGAAAAAACCCTCTTCTTCCTCTAGTGTTCTTCTCCACACCTTCTACTGGTGAAGCTTAACATTGTGCCAGCCGCCAAAGGGAAAATACAGGTTCTTTCTCTCTTCTTATGGAGCAGGCTTGGGAGGGTGGATATTTGGACCCTGAGAGTCAATAAATTGATAACTGACACACTACATTTTCTCTAGTTCTCAGTATTAGAAAGCATTCTGAGGGATCTGCTGGGCTTGTAATAGAACCACTGTTCCCCCACCCCATTGCCCAGCTAAGCCACTGGTGCAGAGCACGGAGGATACAACATGAATAAAACATTCTCCGACTTCAATCTTACAGGTTCATGGAGAGAAGAGCCCTCTCAATGAGTAACTTTGGCTTCAGGGACCCCACAGGCAGAGAATGGGGTCTGGGAAACCCCGGGAAGTGGGAGTGACACGCGAAGGAGGGAGCTCAGGCTGTCTGGAGAATGATGGGTGGTTCACTAGGCTGGAAGGCGTGATGCATGGAGGGGATTGCTACAGACTGAATGCTTGGTTCCCCTCCCCCATTCATATGTTGAGATTTTAACTCCATGTGAGGGTATTAGCAGGTGGGGGCATTTGGGAGGTGATTACTTACCATACATGAATGAGAGTAGTGCCCTTATAAAAGAGACCCCAGAGAACTCCCTTACCCCTTCCCCCACATGAAGATATAGCAAGAAGACAGCTGTCAATGAACCATGAACCAGGGAGCTGGCTCTCACCAGACACCAAATCTGGCAGCTCCTTGATCTGTGTGTTTTAATCTCTGTATATATTGGGTATGCCTACAGGATTTTCATTGAACAGGCTCTTCTACATAAACAAAATTTAACAATGGTTAAAAAGCCATTAAAACATATGCCCTCGGTGATAATACAACCCTGCCGAACCTCCGTTTTTCTCTGGTGCTCACTCAAGCTCAGTGTGTAAGTCTGGCCAGACTCTGGAGACCCAGGCCCTTCTGAGATGCTCAGTTGTGTTTAGTCTGTTCCAAGATCCCAACTCCCTTATTGTCCATCACCAAAGTCTCCAGAACATGTGAGATCTCCAGACAACCCATGTGAAACATTCGATGGTATCATTTCCCATTCACTTCTCCTTTGATTTAATTTTTCTTTAATCCTCCCTCCCTGATCCCCGTTCTTTTCCTCCTGGAATACATCACTGAAGAGCTTCTGTATTTGCTCTCATCACTTCTTTCCTTCCCACTGTTTCTTGAACATATTGCATTGATGGATTGATGCAGATTTCGTGGACCTGAAGCTTATACAGTTCACTGTGTGTGGGAAGCCTCTATAAGAAAAAGAATTATGAATACAAAACTAGTCATGAAAATAAATATGTGGAGTGAGGAAATGTCACAATAAATTACAAATTAAAAAAGCTAGTAAATATACCACAAACATCACAAAATCCAGGAAAATAATATTTTTATTGTGTCTGACAAACTTTTACATAAGTTTCTCCTACTTTCCTTGCTTTCACATGCTCTTTGTCTCCTCATAGAATGAAATTCTGTATTATATTCTGTGGGGAGAAAATAATTTACTGTTTCTTCTAGCATAGTTGATCAACATTTGTTTTTTTATTATTGGTAATTGGGATACATAAAACATGCGACTTTACATAGAGGTACACTCACTGTATTAACTGCTACAGGTTGGTACCCAATAAGCATAGGAACTCTGATACATTCTATTTCATATGATTTCAAATAGCATATATTAATAATTGCATTGATAACATTATCAAGTATATTTTTTACAGGAGAGAATTTCCATTTTGACAATGTGTCGATGAGAAAGAATATCCTGCTGATAATTATGAGTTTTGCATGGACTAGTTTCTTGCATCATATTTCAAACCTCGTTTCCCTTCAGCTACCTGGTTACTACCAAAGCCAGTGGCCCCTTACCAGTCCTGCTCTTCCTCTCTCATCAGAGCTGGGCCACTCTATTCTCAGGGAAACACTTTCTCTTGGTTTCCACACCTTCTATGCTCCTGGGTTTCTCCTCTTAGAAATAGGCCTTTCCCTCTCCGCCTGCCTTGTGTGCGGCAGGGCGCAGTACCTGGGCTGCTGCTTGTGTATGCTCACTGTCTAGTGATCACGTCCAGCCCCTCAGTGTACGTGCTGGCTATGAAATGATGCCTCCCGAAGTTACACCTCTGGCCGGGACCTCCCCCAAAGCTTGAGACATGTAAATTATTTACCTACTCACTACCCTGTTTGGATATCTCATGAGCATCACAAAAATATTTAATCCTGTATATCCCAAACCCACCTTGCCCGTTTTAGCCAATGCCTCCACCATTTACTCAGGAGGCCAGTCTAAGACCCAGGAGTCATCGTTTATCTCCCTCGCTGCCTCTCATACTCATCAGTCCATTGGCAAGTGCTGTCAATCCCACCTTCAAAACATATTCTGAATCTGACCATGTTACTGCTCCGCCAGCCCCCCTAGTTCAAGACCCTCACTCCTCCTTCCTGGGCTGTCATTGCTCCCCAGCTCTTCCCTATTTCCACTCTTGATTCTAGTAGTTTTCTTCTATCCCTTGCTCAGAACCCCCCAGTGGCTTCCTGTCACATTTAGGATATAATTCAAAGTCAGTGGTTCTCAGAGTGTGGGCCCCAGGCCAGCAGCATCAGCATCACCGAGGAACTTGGTAGAAATGCATCTTTTCTCAGGTTCCATCTATTGACGCAGAAGCTCTGGGAGTGGCCAGTTCCCTGTGCTCTCGTAGGTGCTCAGGGTGATTCTGAGGCCGGCTCCGCGGCCTGGCTCATGGCTGCTTCTCAGAAGTCATCTCCTAGCGTTGCCCCTGGCGCATCTCATCTCTGTCTCACGGGCCTGGCTGCTCCTGGAATAGGACAGTCCTCTGAGCTTTGGCACTTGTGATTCCCGAGTCTACCCGCCCTTCCCCAGCCGCGTGGACGCCTCGCCGCACTCAGGCAGGGCTCTGCGCAGGTGCTCCTTCTCAGAGGGCGTGCCTGGACACCCCTTCCCAAATCACTCATCCTCAGCCCTTTCCCCACCGTCACTTATTTTTCTTCATAGCCCTTGTTGCCACCTGTCATAATATATTTTATGTGTTTATTTTGTCTCTCCCTTACTACAATATAAGCTCTGTGAGATTAGGGATTTTGTCTAGCCCCATCCAGGCTATCCCTAGCACCTAGAACATTCTTTAGCACATAGTGGAACATTCTTTAGGAACTCGGTAAGTACTTGTTGAATGAATGAATGTAGTGATGAATTGGTGGAGAAGCCACTTCTCACCTCTCTCTTTTCCCCTTGTAAGGATCTCATAACTATACCTAGTTCCCCTATCCAATTGCCTTTTGTGGACCTTAGTCCAGCGTAGGTGCATTTTGTACGTCCACGAGGCTGAGAGCAGAGTGACAGAGCAGAAGAAGCCCAGCTCTAGAGTCGGTCAGCTCTTCCCTCCCGTGTGGCTCTGCCCGCTTGCTGACCTTGGGCCGGCGTTAGCTCTGTGGGTACCAGTTCCGTCCTTCACGAAATAGGGGCAATTACACCCACACCCCAAATAGAGGTAAAGGGAGGATTAAATGCTTGTAGGTCACCTTTCACAGTGCCTGACGCCAGTAGGTGGTAAAGAGTGTAGTGTTCTTGGTTTGTGAACAGAGGAGACATCCTCGGAAGGCCGTGGACGAGGCCTGACTGTCCCGGGCTGGTGGGAGGTGGTTTAGTCTGGGGAGGGTTCTCACCTGCTCAGAAGGCTCAGTTCAAAGCAGTACAAAGCGGTTCTTTTGAGCTGCTCAGCATCTAGAGGCGTTGCCAGCTTTCTCTCCCTTTCCTCGGAAAGCTTTCTTGCTTTTCCCGAGGTACTCACTCATTTGTGACCAACTGTTTTCACTGGTAAACCCAGCAAGGTAGGCCGGTGAGGAGGAGGGTGTGCAGTGGCTCTGGGGAAGTTGGAAACCCACCCCTGGGGCAGGTCACTCATCTGTGAGAAGATTCTTTAAAAGGGTGGGTTTGTGACATTCTGGAGAGGCACCGCAGGCCAGTGGGAGGAGTTCTGTGTCCGTCCATTATGTGGCTTAGCTGGGCCTCCTCAGGTGGCCTTAGTCCGAGCCAGCACATCATACTCTAGCAGTCAGTTCACCATGAATCTGGACAAGTTTTCGGTCCAGCTGTATGCTTCTCCGACATGTGCCTAGGAGGAAGGCTTTCTGGCACAAGGGGATCCACAGAAAGGTGTATTTGCCCTCCCAGGTCTTCGCTCTGAGGGCTCGCACCTCACTCTCCAGTCTCAGTTCTTCCCTTGGGGCCTGAAGCGAAACTGAAAAACACCCTCCCCAAAAGGTGACAGTTGGAATGACTTTAGATTAATCGCTTTATCGCTTTATCGCTATTTGCATGGAAACCAAAGGCCTTTGAGATCTCAGTGACTTCCATTTCAAAGTTTGACTCTCAGTGGAGGAAGCGAGGGAAATCTCCTCTGGAACCTTTCTGGGGGACTCAGTTACAGAGCTGGTAATCTGTGTCTGCGTGGTCCCTGAGGAAGGCAAGGTACTGATGTCCTCTGTTCTTTGTGAACCCTTGGGTTTTGCTGTTGTTTTTATTTATTTATTTTAATTCTTTTTTCTTTATTGATTTTAGAGAGAGAGGAAGGGAGAGAGAGAACATCGATTGGCCGCCTCCTGCATGCCTCCCACTGGGGATCAGGCCCACAATCTGGGCTTGTGCCCTGACCGGAAATCGAACCGGCAACTTCTTGGTACATGGGTCGACGCTCAACCAATGAGCCACATTGGCACTGTTGTTTTTATTTTTATCAAAATAATTACATCATATTTTATTTTGTGATGATTTTATTTGTGATTATTTCAAAGCTTGCCAAAACAAATAAATCTGCAGAACTGTCAAGACATTAGCGGATTAAAAACAGAGCTATTATCGAATGATTTCCCTATTATGTGTTTTTCCCATCGATTGCTCGGGCTAACTTTTAGGAAGCCCTAGGTCACAGTCTTACATGTTGTTCTATAGTTTACATATGCCAATTCAGCCGCAGTGTAACACTCCCCTTTCCTGATTTTGCTTGGTGTAAAACCACGGAAAATGAGCCCAGGCATTTCATGTATTCTTCCACAATTTCGAGCGGTTCCACTGCCATGGATAAAATGCTGATTTCTTTCTACCATTAAAGCATTACAATTTTTCTCTTAAGTCAGCATAGAATTGCACATATCTGCTGAGGGCTGACAGTCTCTTTCAGGGCAAATATGTTGGTGAAGCTTATGAATAAAGATTATTCACCATCTGTCTCCTGTTTTTATTTACTAAGGATATTAAGCCTTTGCCATATATATTACATGTTTTTTTTTTTTCCCCCCAGTTTATTATTTAGCTTTGACTTTCTTTGTAGAGTACACTTTGTTTTCCAAATTTTTTATGTTTTTATGTGGTAAATTTTTTTTTAAATTATTTTTTTGTTAATCCTCACCTGAGGATATTTTTCCATTAATTTTCAGATGGAGTGGAAAGGAGGGTGAGGGGAGAGAGAGAGAAACATCCACGTGAGAGAGACACATCGATTGGTTGCCTCCTGCACAACCTCAACCAGGGCCAGAGATGGAACCTGCAACCCAGGTACATGCCCTTGACCAGGAATCGAACCTGTGACTCCTTTGTCTACAGGCTGATGCTCTAACCGCTGAGCCAAACCAGCCGGGACTTATGTGGTAAATATTTTAATCTTTTTTATTAATATTTATGGTTTGGCCTATGACACATGCTAATCTGTTTTCTCTTAGTAAAAAGGAAAAATTTTAACAACAGAGGCCATGATGAGGTCATTCTGGTGGCGTGGGCACCTTCAGCTCCCTTAGACTCAGAAAGTAGGTCAGGCTTGCTTGGGGCCCCTCGGGGTAATGAGTTTTGTTATTGTCTATCCCAACATTAAGTCAGGCTTTTCTTTCAGACTGGGTGGGTTTATGAGGGTTGTGCATTGTTAGTCTGGCTTCTTCCAGCTGGGCTTTCTCCAGCCACAGTAGAATCAGCCGAGCTTTCCCAGCCTTCTCTTTGCAAACGAGCAGCTCTGGGGAAAGGGACTGGCGTTACCCAGGGAGGTAGTGGTTTCCACTAATCTGTGATCTGTGATTGTTGAGAACCTTGAGAGTAACACTGCACACAGGTCAGAACATACCGTGGGTACATGTCAGCCTTATCTACCAGGACGCGCAGCGCTTCAACACTGTTCTCTCTCCTTGAAAAACTTTGTTCCCTCAGCCCCAACAAAGCGAAGATCAATCTTATAGATTCCCTTTATAAGCATATGCTTTCATTTGCTTGTAGTTGTGATCAGAATAGACAAATAATATTCTTTCCATTAACGTTGTAATGCACGTGTCTTTCCATGTTCCTGTATACTTATTTTCATTGGCCTCATATTATTCTCTTAGTTGGATATATCAAAATTTCCTTTGTTTCCATTTTGTCTTCATCTGGAGTTGCCTTAAAGTAGAACTCAATCATGGATTCAAGTATAAGAAACTGATTTGGGAGGTGATCCCAGGAAGCACTGGGAGGGAGTGGGGCTGTGAAACCGGAAAAGGAAAAAAATGGTTCAGGCTGCATTACTAATGAGTTTCTTTCTGGGGCTCAGTCTTATTGAGATCCCCCTAAGAAACAAGGTGAAAAACAACTCGGAATTTTCTCACCCAGTGGTGAGAGAGCTGGGGTCATGATCAAGTTCTTTATCAACTCCCCTCACTAGTTGAGAGTCTCTCCCTGGTATTTCTGGCTGGTTCCACACATGAGAGCCAAGCACACACCCAGGTCACAGAGGTGCCCTCAGGCAGAGAGATGCAGGAAGCCAGTGGACCTTGAGGGAGGGTCGGAGGGTCTTCAGATGATGTCTAGGGTGTGTCAGGGGGATATGGGAGAGCATGGATGCATCTTCCAGAGTGCATGCTTTTATTATTGTTGAATAGACTTGACATATAACATTATGTAAATATAAAGTGCACAATGCATTACGATACGTTTATAGATTGTATTATTGCGGTTGCAGCAATGTTTATCACATTAAATAATTATATCGTCTATATTCATTATACTGTACATTAGACAGTACATTCTTCATATTGCTCATCCCTGTGCCCCACATTAAATTTACTTAGGCACTGATTCTTCTTCGGGATGGTCTTATCCCTAGTAAGGACTCAGCAACAGGAGGCAGCTGTTCCCCAGGCGGTAATAGTATTCGTCCTCTCCCTCACAGGCTGCCCCGTCTGGAGTCCCCTTGCCTTTGGTTAACACTTCTGCTGTAGAGTGCCTGCCTGATGGAATGACCCAGACCTTTCTTGCCCAGTGAGTCTGACTCCCTGGTTACTTTTCCCTTGTAAGGCTGTGGAAGCATTAAGAGACACCCCTGTGAATCACCCAACTTCTCAGACATAGTCCTCTCTGCCGCCATTAGGTAGTAGCAACCTCACCTCCTTATCACCATCGTGATCAGTTACCCCTGCTATATACTAACTTCTAGAGAGGAGCCCCAAATGATCAGACCACAGGGGTAACTTTAGCTTCAGAGGAACTCTTTTTGTGTGTTTGTGTGTTTATTTTTTTATTTAATTAATATTTTTGTTACAGATGTTTCTCCTTTTCCACCCATTGACACCCTCCTCCTGTTCCTGCCCACCCCCCACCCCCAGCATTGTTGATTGTGTCCAATGGTTATGCTTATATGCATAAGTTCTGTGGTTTATCTCTTTCCTCCCCCCGCTCCCTCCTCTGAAGTTTGTCAGTCTGAACCCTACTATTATGTCTCTGGGTCTATTTTGTTCATCACCTTATTTTGTTCATTATATTCCACAAATAAATGAGATCATGTGATACTTGTCTTTCTCTTACTGGCTCATTTTGCTTAGCATAATACTCTCCAGGTCCCTCTATGTTGTCAGAGGAACTCTTTATTGTGTCCCCTGGTATATGTATCCTCTCCCACAGACTGTAACTTCTAATCCTATAGAACCTGAAGTTGCAAGGACAGGAAGCCCAAAATACACAGGCACACTGGAAATGATGGTGAGAGAGGGAGGTTATTCATACTTACACTCTTAGTTCCCAGACTCGTGTATTCCAACAACTGGGGATTCTGACCACATACTAGTTATTGATTCAGTGCTTATACCTCATCTTGAAGGGCCGCACCCCAACTTTGTGGGTGTTTGTCCAAAGTTGGTACCTTAGCCGTGTCTTTAAGAGGTGATTCCAATGTTGCATTGCTGTGAAGTGGGTCCCTTGGCCCAAGGAGATGTTATAGGGAATCCCATGCTGGTAAGTCCGATATTCTGTGAACTCCAATTAAGTGATATTGGTGCAGGCAGTGTCAGCAAAGAAGGCAAACCCCGTGCTTGGAATACAACCCCAGTAAGAATGAATTATTGTCCTCTCTAGCATAGAAGAGACCCAATGAAATCATTTTGCCACCAAGTGACTTGTTCGACTCCTTGAGGAATGACCATATTGAGGGCTCAGTAGTAGTTTCTACTGCTGACATTCAGCAGTGGGAGTAACAAGATTTGGTTTGATAAGGTGCCCATGCTGTGGGCCCATGCACAGCCCCCATCCCTGCCCTCATGACGACTCCATCTGTGGACCTATTTTGTAAACGCTGGTGTGCCTGAGGGCAGAGGCTCACTGGCATCCATGGGATGAGCCTTCCTGTATAACTCCTCATGGCAGATGGTCTGGTAGGCACTGACCTGAACCTCAAAGATCCACATTTTGTGCCCATTCCCATAGATCCACCCATGTGCTGCTTCTTCAAACGTCTTTGTCTCTGTCTTCAAATATTGTCTCTTGTTCCTTCCAGGGTCCTGACCAACCAACCCAGCCATTTGCCACTGTGTAGAAATTCTTGAATCCTCTTACCTCCAACCACTTCTTCCCTGCACGAAGGGAATGACTATGTGAGCTTCTTGGAGCTCTCCCCACTTGGAGAGTTCCTGAGCTGCACTGTGGTATGGTAGCAGTCCATTTTCATGGTCCATCCATGAACCAGGCATTCCCCCGCCACCCCCACCCCCCACCCCGATCAGCTGGTTTCAGAGAATCCCTCACAAGGCCATAGAAGAACTGAGTAAGAGAGTTTGGCAACTTAGGCTCTGGGTCATCTTTTCGTGTACCTTTGTTGTAGGTCTTCCAGACCTACTTGGGCCCAAACCTAGATGTAGCATTTCTCTTATATCAGGCATGTACGTTGTACCTACCTGACCTTAGGCTTCATGGCTCTGACCATACCCAGCCCCTGAATTTGAAAAGTATGCGAATTTTTAAGAAAATCTTGATTTGAAAGCAGCTTCTAACATGCCGTTAGACCCCGCTACTAGGGACCACCTGAGAAATTGTTTGGCACAGAGCTCTGAATTGTCCCGCTGAGTCAGCAAGCTAGGATAGTTATCCACCAACTCTCCTCCTTCACCGGTACATTAACTGCTTGGGCTCTGGCCTATCTAGAACATGCAGGCTGCTCCCCGGCCAGATGCCCCCAGGCATAGAGATGCCAGAAGCCAGCAGTGGGAAGAAGACCACCTACAGGTGCCCTCCACAGGGGGCGGAGGTCATCGGCACAGGACACCCATACATCTGCTGTATGTTTCTCTATTTCTACCAGCTCTTACTGCTTTTTCACAATGAACAAAACATCGTCTCAAAAGGGGCTCGCAGTTCACAGGGAATTAAGGAGGGTACAAGTAACACTACAGTAGATGTAACAGAATCAAGGTGTTCATGGGATCCCCACCACAGAGAAACTAAACTAAACTAAATTCTCAACCATTCCCAGGAATACCGGAAGCGGTGAGATTTTCTCAGGTGAGGACCAGACTGGATGACTGGGTAGTAAGCACTTGCAAAGGCACATAAAATCCCCTTGTAAGGAGCCCCATCAGGTGATTTCTTTGGTCTTAATGGTAATGTACTGGATCTGACATTTTGCTAGAAAGCATGATCTTGGTGTGTGGGACATGGAGGCACAGCAAAATAGAAACCGAGGGCTTGCCTCACGGTGGTGGAAACATGAATGTCAGATGAGCCCTAAAGCTGGCAGGAGAAAGAGGACAATGCCGAGTACTTAGCTCTCCTCTAAGCTCCCGAGGCTCCTTATGCATTGTCTTGTTTGCTTCTGCTGGGTGGTTGGAAAACCTGGGCAGTTTTCTCAGGTGAGAGTTTTTTTGGTTTGTTTAAACCAGGGAAAGGTGAGTGAAGCTGAAGGGTAATTGCTTCTGGGTGGTAGGACCAAGAGAGTTAGCAGACATTAGGCCACTGATCAACCTGCCTCCTCCCCCTCGAATGGTCGGCCCCTTCCTTCAGGGTACCGTGTTGTCAGAGAAAGCATTGCTTTGCCCTGTAAAATCATTTGCTGTCGACTTTATTTCAAAGCCTTTATTGTAAACTGGTTGCAGCTTCTAATGGCAGCCTCACCAAGTCCATTGTGTGTGGTGTGTTGGACTGCTTGGACCTCCAGGAGAGGACATTGGTTCTGCCCAGAATGCTCTTTATTTTTTATTTATTTTTAATCCTCACCCGAGGATATTTTTACATTTATCTTCAGACAGAGTGGAAGGGAGGGAGAGAGGGAGAGAGGGAGGGAGAGAGAGAGAGAGAGAGAAACATCGATGTGAGAGAGACATCGATTGGTTGCCACCAGCATAACCCCATCTGGGGCCGGGGACGAACTGCAACTGAGGTACATGCCCTTTGGCCGGAATCAAACCCAGGACTCTTTGGTCCACAGGCTGATGCTCCAACTGCTGAGCCAAACTCGCCAGGGCTGCCCAGAATGCTCTTTAAACCTCTGTGCAGAAGGCATCTCCTACATGTAACTGAAATCATATGGTATTGTCTTTCTCTATCTGACTTACTTCCCTTAGCAGAACGCCCTCTAGGTCCATCCATGTCCATCCATGTCCATCCATGTTGTTGCAAATGGTAAGATTTCCTTTTTTTTTTTTTTATGATTGTAAAGTACAGTGTAGGAAATATAGTCAATAATACTGTAACAACTTTGTATGGGGTCAGATGGGTGAAAAAGTTGAAGGGAGTAAGGAATACAAATTATTCATTATAAAAAGTCATGGGATGTAAAGTACAGCATAGGGAATATAGTCCATAATATTATAATAACTGTGTATGGTGTCAGATGGGTCCTAGACTTATTGGGGTGATCACTTCATAAGGTATAAAAATGTCTAACTAATATGTTGTACACCTGAAACTAATATTATATTGTATGCCAACTGTAATTGAAAAATACATTTTAAAGAATCTAGAACTCCCCTCCCAAAGACTAAAGTTCTTACAGAAAATTAAAACAAAACAAAGCAAAACAGAAAAATGAAACACATTTCCTCTGGAAAATCTTCCCTGGTCCTTTGGGTAGAATTAAGTTTTACAGACCTTTGTTATCATAGCAGTTGTTCGTTTCTTTGTTTCTTTTTTTAAAGGGCTGACAAGCACTCATGGAGTGGTTGATACAAGGCACCATCCCTGTGTTTTCACATACTACCTCTTATATTCTTGCATCTAAATTGTTGCTCCCTGCAAGTCTAAAGTCTTTGAGGTGAAAATTTATATTCTGTTGTTCTCATTGTCTTTAGTTTTGTGCCTGTCATATCATTTGATAACTTCTTGAGTGAAATTAACAAATGCCCTGGACCGACTAGCTTGACCTTAAACTCTTAAGTTTAATGTATGTAAAAAAATACATTTTGCCTTGCCACATATTGTAGATGGAAACTAAAGGTTGATTGTTCAGTCATCCCTGATTTAATTACCAAATGGTATTTTAATTAAAATATATTTATTTTGGTAAACATGCATAACATAAAGTTTACCTTTTTAACCAATTTTAAGTGGTGCAGTGACATTAAGTACATTCTGGTTGTTATGCAGCTACCACAACCATTCATCTCCAGAACCTTTTCATCTTCCCAAAGTACAACTCCGTAGCTATTTTAATTTTGAAATATTTATTAAAGTAACTCATGCATATAATTTAAAAATAATACAGTACAAGTCTTATAAAGAAAAAAGATCAGTTCCCCACTCCTCCCCATTTCCTTGACTCATCCTAGAGGCAATTACTTTCTATTTTTTGTTGTTGTTGTTAATCCTCACCCAAGGATATTTTTCCATTGATTTTTAGATAGAATGAAAGGGAGGGAGGGAGAGAGAGAGAGAGAGAAACACCGATGTGAGAGAGACACATCGATTGGTTGCCTTTCACCAGGGTCGAGAATCGAACCTGCAACCCAGGTACGTACCGTTGATCAGGAATTGAACCTGCGACCCTTAGGTCTGCGGGTCTACGCTCTAACCCCTGAGCCAAACCAGCCAGAGCTACTTTTTATTCTTTTAATGGTTTCTTTTGATGCTTATCTGTACATTTATAAATATTAAGTTTTGAATGCTATTTTAGAATGTATCGCTTTTACATGATCTATAGATTTCTGTGACAGTAAGTAGTTTCGGCTTCAACTCTCTTCTCTCCACCACCTTCACTTTCCCAATTTTCCCTATAGTCATTCCACAGGTTTTGGTCAAATCAGTAATGATTGTGACATAATTTTGGTTGAGTGAAAAACTAGTGTTTATACCGTGTGAGTCCACAGTGGCCTATAAACCAGGCTGCTGTCTTTCAGGGTGCAGGTGAAGGAGGGGGGCTGAGTTCACTCTGAAGTCCTATTTAACCTGTATTTTTTGAGGGGAACCCATGCCCCACTGGGGCCCTTGGCTATATACTTGGATTCTCAGAATTTGGAGCCTCTCAGGCTTGATTTCTCCAAAGAATAAACTTCCGTGTCCAGTGTGGGCGGGGCAGGGAACATGATGGTGGGTGAGGAGGAGAGCCCCTTGGCTCTGTGGGAATAGGGTAGGGGAGGGTGTCTGGCTTCCAACTATGTGCAGCCGTTCAACCAAGTCCTTTCTCTCTACGCCCTTGCTTTACCCTGATTCCAGGTGCCTCTAGATACACCGGCCCCCAGCGCTCCTGCTGGCTGAGTCCTGCGCTTCTCAGCAGCACTGTTCTCGGGGCAGTTAGGTGGAAATACCACTACCCTGGAAAGTCCCCCATACCTCAGTCGTCCACAGATGTGCTGATATCCCTGTCGGCTCTGTCTCTTCTCTCATTCTCTTTGTCCTGGTGGGCAATATCACTTTTATTTTGTCATTGTCATTTCAGCTGAGTGTGGGGAGGGAGAGGAAATTAATACCTGTGGTCAATCTGTCATGATTAACCTGAAATTCACATGCACTTTAAATAGAGAAAAGACCCTGACATTTAAAATTTATTCAAAGCCCATTAGGGCAATTTCTGACAAGTGAGAGCAGAGGGTAATGAGGAGGACTGATACACAGGTCTTCCTTATTCTCATTTTTTTCTCAGGATGTGGAGAAAATTAGGGTACAAAATTAAAGCTTGAAAAAGGAAAGTCATTTTTGGAAGGTCTTGCTGTCAGTGAGAAGTTCATGATGTTGCAAGGGTTTTGGGTTGGAAAAAGATCTTGAAATCAAATTTGCACGATATGCTTTAATATGCTTAATATATTTAGAAATTTATAATTTTATATGAATTTGGTAAGGATACTATTATTTTTTCAGAGAATCTTTCCATTTGAAGGTCAGCAAAAGTGTTAACATTAGGGTAGGGTTTAGTTTTGGGCTCTAACATCATTGGCATTTGTCAAGTTGGGGCTCACAAGCTCAAGTTTCTGGGAAAAGCAGTGAACTGCTTTCTCTGTGCTTTGTCCGCTGGGTCGTGGAGATGCCTGCTGACAGACTGTGGTTGTGAAACTCTTCCTGGGAAGTCTTCCGGAGCTTTCTCTGGGAAGTTCCAATTTGCCCCTTGTCTGATGCTTTTCCTTTTGGTGCAGTTTGTTAATGGAAGGAAATGTTCTGCAAGGGACCATTAACTTGTTCATGCTATTTCTCTAGGGAGACACAGATGTCTCAGCAGCTTAGGAGTGAGGACCGCCCTTGCCCCCAGCCTTTCGGTGGTGGTTGTCCTGCAGATCTGGGTGTTGCAAGATCTAAGGACGCTAATACTTGGCAGAGGGCAGCTGTCTTGTTCAGGTCCTGCGTGCTCTTTCAGGGTCCTTGCTCCTGGGTTGTTGCTCCTGCTTCTTGCCAGTAGGTGGCAAGCTAGGCCTGGGAAAAACAGCAAGAACTGGTGGGTAGTGATCTTGCAGGGCTGTCTTCCCAGACATGCGGCGCTGTGAAGAATTCTCTGAAGGAAGCAAAAGAATTCCTAGGAGATGTCTCCTCAGGCCAGAGAGACAGAGTGTCATCATTTTAGTATTAGCTGCTTTAAAAAGAATTCATACTGTGTTTGTATTTATGTCTAATACACACACACACACACACACACACACACACACACACACATGCACACGTACACACCTTTAATAGGAAAACCTCATTAGCTCCTTCACACTGATTGTTTCCAGCATCCAGCCATGAGATGGGGTTCCAGATTGACCGACATAATTACCAGAGAAAGGTTGATTAAGCTCAGATAGAGGTGAGGATTTGAGATAAAGCAGACCAACCAAAAATAGGAACTGTAGTCAGAAGCAAAAAGACTGGAGTCAGTTTACCAAGACAAGACAGGACTGGGGTCAGTGAAGGCGGCGAGCCACATGGCGAGGAGGAGGCAGAGAGCAATGTGGCTGGCCATGACCAGGCAGGAAGTACGGGGGTACTCCTCGCAGTCCCGTAATCCACTTAGCCCCGGGCATGCCAGGCTGCCTCTTGGCAGGTGGGTCTAGTGAGGTGGTAAAAACTTAGACAAAGAGACTTGAATTCAAATTCTAGCTCTGGCAGTTGCTAGGATTGTGAATTGGGGCATCTTGCACACCTTCTCTGAGCCTTTGACTGTTCGTCTTCCAGATGTGGTTGTTGGTAAAGTGAAAGGAAATGGACTTATTACTGTTCCTGGAATCAAATAGGTGCTTTATACATGGTATCTTTTAGTATGATTATTCATTTATTAAAGCATAAAGAAAGGACAAATGAAAAAGATAGGCATCTCATACATATCATCGTTGGTCACGAGGGGAAGTAAACACGGGAAAAGAGCTCTCAGAGCACCTGAGAGGTGGGTCCCATCTTCCTGAGACATGTAGTGTGTTTTCCTTTGTGATGGGTGGGAACGTCTCTGTGGTACGCCTTGAAGGTGGCAATAAAAACACTGTTTACTTTGACTCATAGATACAGAGAACTTTTTGTTGCTTGCCAGATGGGTGGGGGCTGGGGTGAAAAAGGTGAAGGAATTAAGAAGTACAACTTGGTTGTTAGACTGATGAACCTCAAAGGGAAGGGGGAGGGAGGGCGGGATGAGATAAACCAAAGAACTTCTATGCATATATGCATAACCAATGGACACAGACAATAGTGTGGGGAAGGCGGGAGGGGGACAGGATTGGGAAGGAGGGGTTAATGGGGAAAACAAGGGGAGAACATCTATAATACATTCAACAATAAAAATGAGTTAAAAAATAAATAAAGACTCAGAGGTGGAAAAAATAAACCCCCCAAAACAAACAAACCAACAAAAACACTGTTTACTTTGTAAGGAGGCACATCCCTTGGTATTCACTATTAATTGCTGTCTTATTTTTATTCAGATAGTTACAATACAATATTTTATAGTCCAGACACATTTAGTCTCATTTAGGAAGTATGTTCAGAGCATTCCTATATATATATATATATATATATTTGATTTTGTGATCCTAAAAATCTTTTTCTCAGTGTTTTAGTGGCTTTGTCTATCATTTACAAAGCCCAGATTTTTTAAAAATAGAATAAGGAAGCCACCTAGTGGAGGGCAGACACAGGGAGAGGGACATTACTCCCCTCCTCCTTGGCACCCCACCCAGTTCCTCTCTTCTGGGGTGAACAGCCTCAGGCCTCAGACCCACAAGGCAGCCTACACTGTGGAGAGGTTTGGATATCTCCGTGGATGGAATTTCTTTTTGTGCAAGTGTGTTGAGCGTCATAATCAGCTCTTAAACCACTGACTCGGGATACAGACATTCTGGTTTTTAAATTCCACACCTCAAATTTTACTGTGCTACCTTGTTGGTGCTCTCCAGTGAGGAGTGGATAATGATGGTCAACCTATCAGCTGGCGTTATTTAGGGGGAACCTGTGGTCTTTGACTTCCAAGTCTTGTGTTGGAGCTCTGCCGGGCACCACAGGAGGGTGTCGATGAGATGGACGTGGACACTTCCCCCCTGCGCTCGCTGGTGATGCCCCACAGAGGTGAGCTCCGCTCCACAGCCGCAGGGTCCTCCCGAATCCCCACAACGGAGGGCTGTGGTTTGACCCTAGAGAGGCATGACACAAAGGCACGGGAGGAGAGCCAGGCCTCCCTGAAGAGGAACTGTTAGAACCACCAACCCATTCACGAAGTCGTGTTGTCTATTTACACAGAGGCCAGCACCCTCAATTAAAATATATATCTTTACATTTCCTATTTACTGTTAAAATGTGATTTTATTGAACCATTTCTTCAAAAGTATCACTTTACATCTATTTATGGTTTGAAAAGAAGGCAGTGGTTAATTTGATGTAAGAGGAGCTTGGGGAGCGTTTCTGAGAGTGGCATTTCCTTTGTTCTTTGGATCAAAAACTCAAATGGTAAGTTTCTGATAGACTAGAACAGTCCTAGGTTTCTGCCTAGCAGTAGTGTTCAGTCCCTGCGGCCATAGAAGAACTCAATCTGAAGGAGCGGTTTCTAAGTTTTCTATCACTAACGACTTTTTTATTACTATCTTTGTCACTAGTGCCTCAGTGGCAAGCTTTTATATTTACAAAAGCATTTCTCATTTCCTTTTTCATTAAAGCATTCAGTATACTTATCTAATATGCTGGCTATATATTAGCATCTTTGTGGCTGTGTATGTAGTTGGTAAGATGTCTGTGAAGACTTTAGGTATACAAAAAGACTGCTGTCATTAGTATCTAAGGGATTCAGAAAACTTGGTTTGGGAACCACCATGTCCAACAGATCCTGCATTCTCTTTTAAAATGTTTTATTGATTTTTTAGAGAGAGAGAGAGAGAGAACCATTGATGTGAGAGAGACACATCGATCGGCTGCCTCCTGCACGCCCCCTACTAGGGATCAAGCCCGAAACCCGGGCATGTGCCCTGACCGGGAATCAAACTGGGACCTCTCAGTCCATGGGACAATGCTCAGTCCACTGAGCCACACCAGCCAGGCAACTCTGTGTTCTCTTAATTTCTCCTTCCTTCCATCTTTCATTGGAAATAACCTACAATATCTACTAATTAGCACCCTAGTTACTAAAACAACACTTTGGATATATGATCATGGGATAATAGTTTTGAAATTGAGATTGTCCTAGAAATTCTGAGACACATGATCTTGTTAACCAATCTCATGATTTTCGTGACAATATCAAGATTTGTAGAATCTTAACAATAATTCTTATAATCAGTTTATTTATAAAAATAACTATAATTATTGCTGGTGTTACTGAGAATTTATTATGCAGCAGACACTGGGCTAGGTTCTTTACAGACATTAATCTTACATCTCATAATAATACCATGAAGTAGATAACAGCTTAATTTGCCTAAAGAGGAAACTGAGGCTTTGGTCCTACTACTAGGAAGAGGAAGAAATGGAACCCAGTTACCTCTGACTACGGAGGTCATGCTCTCAGCCACCTCATGGTATTGTTGCTCCATAAGTGGAATCTGAGAAATCTCAGGTTCTGATGGGGAAGGTGGTTTGCTTTTGAGCTTATTTCTTTCTAGAAAGACAAAGGAGGGAAAGAATCATTCATCATAGGTTTTCTTCGTAACTTTTGGAACGGCTTTTTCCAAGACACAACCTGCCAAAACAGTGCTGCGAGGTTAACAAAAGCCCGCTGATGGTGATTTGGATGCTGTAACCTACTGTGATCTTTCTTGTGTGGTTGTTGGATTTTCCATCTGATAATATTTGAGAAGAAAAATATTTTTCCATGAAAACCTCTGGGAAACAGCTCAGTGTTATTTGGTTTGGCTTCAAGTGTTCTCCACCTGATAACATTTGAGAAGAAAAATATTTTTCCATGAAAACCTCTGAGAAGCAGCTCGGTGTTATTTAAGTTTGGCTTCGTATGTTCCCCTTTTTCTTGTGTACAAATGTGCAGTCTTGTTTTTCAGTTCTCTACCACTAATGTCCTAGGAATGATGAAATACCTAAACCTATACCTATATATCTAAATCTAGATCAATCTAGATACCTAGATAGACTGACTTATCTATCGATCTATCCATGTACATCTAGATATTTATCTTGATTTAGCTATCCATATGTAGTATCTTTATATATCCATATATATATGTTAAACATTAGCACTTTCTCACTCAGAAAGTATAACTGTCTCTTTTCTCCCAGAGAGGATGGATGCGACTTCACTTCCCCATACAGAATGTATTTGCTTCTCAGAAAGAACGCCAAAAAAGCAACACTGAACCCTGGCTGATTCTGAACTGTCATGAATGACTCTTACTTAGATTGGCTTTTCCCTTCCAGCTATATTCATTCTGTGCCACCCATTTGGAAGTTAAGGGATGAAGTGAGGTCATCTTACTGCCTGAAGAACTGAGTTGTAGCTGTCTACTTTCACATGACCCAGTTTATGCTCCCTCTTCATGAACATCCTCTCTGTTCTCAGAGAGCCTGGGTCCTCTGTGCATGGGAAGGACACATTACAGGAGCAGGGAGGGATGGTGGGAGGAAAGGGAAGGGAGAGAGGAGGATATATTGAAGAGCAGTAGAGAAATGAATGAATATTTCTCATAACCCATTACGTTTTTATCACCTGAGCCAACTCAGCTTATTTTTTAAAACAGGGAGTGGAAGAGTTTCAAATGACCTTGACTTTATGAGAGCTGAATGCTTTCTTTTACCAAACAAATGAACTCATTTTTCGTACCGGGGTCAGTCTGGGTTCTGGAAGAATGAATTTGCCAAAAGGTACCTAAAAATCCACTCTACCCAGCATTGTTCCCAACCAGAGGGAAATGGTGAAAAGAATAGACTCCAACTGTAGGGTGATTATTTTTTAATTGATTTTTGTCATTCTTCTCTGTCATTTCGTTTATGGAGCCCAGTTATTAAATTTAGGGACAGATGATGGATCTAGTCAGTGGCTTTAAAATCATATTACTAATTTCAATATTAGGCCAGATAAGAGTACTCTAATTGGGATAGAACAGTAAGGATAGTTATTCTACTTCCAGTATCAAGTGTTCGTTTAGGTCTTAGACAGAGGACCAAGAGTCCATTTCATGTCCTCGGCAAGGTTATTTCTACCTGGGGTGTAGTGTGTCCTCTGATCCACTTCCCAATCCCACCCCCTGCCAAGACTTTAAACCAGAAAGTCTTGTTGGAAGTCTTGTTTGAAGAGAAGCAGAAAGAGGTTATGAAGCAATAAGATGGCTCCAGTGGCAGGAACTGGAGTCTGTGGCTTAATTTGTTTGAATAGAAACAGAAATGAAAGCTCATGGTTTTTGAGCATGAAAACAGCCAGCAAGTTGAAGATCTATAAACTATCTCTGATCTCCTTGCATTTTCTGTACTCAAGCTAATTGCCAGACTTTCTCATTGTTGCCTTATGGGCAGCTTAGGGTGGGAATCAAATGCATCATCGGTTGTCTGAGAATATCCCAATAATATTTTATGAGAGTAAAGTGGGCTTTTCACTCATCTTGAGCACAGTCCATACTTTGTTTTTCTAGTCACAGTGATAGCTTTGTAGAAATCCACCCACACTCTTGTTCTCTCTGCCTCTTGACCAGTGATTCCCAAGGACAAGGCTGTGAACAGGACAATGGGTACAGTGTGTCCTCACAGAGCAGCGTGAAGACCGGTGACTCCAAAGAGACTGACCTTTGATTTGGACTCCAACTAGGCTCTGCAATTCAGGCAACTTCTATAATAAACAATTCACCAACTTAAAACATCATTAGAAAATCTCTGTAGTGAAGGAGAAAATATGGTAGAACATCTGCATTTTTGAGGTCTAGGAAAATTGATGAAAGAATTAAAATATCAGACTTAGAATTTATGATGTCAAATCTAGGTAACAAATAAGTCTTACTGGAACTCCCATCACCCAAGGCTTATGAATTGCTTTACAAATTTTTTATTTTATCTCTTATGAATTGCTTTTGAGGGCAGGTGGTATAAACAGTAAAAAAGCGTGTCTCCATGGTGCCCAATCTTCTGTATGAAAAGTAAAACAGAGTAGATGGGCAAGAAATGTTTAGTCTGTTTCGGGATAGATATCCGTCTTTTTACTTTTGTAATTTGCTTATCTTTGGTAGCTGGCCAACTGCTGAGTTCATTGTTCTTTAGGGAGTGCTGAAAGTGGTACTGACTGGAATCCACTAGGTCTGAATAAGTTTTATTTGTCTTTTCCTGGGGGGAAGGAGAGGATAAAGGGTGAGGTAAGAGGTGGATAAGGTTATCAGTAGGTTTTGAATTTTATAATAAAACAAAACAGAATATGCGACTTCACTGGGGAAACGGAGAAACCATTCTGTGAGTATACACTGGTTATCTGTCTGTTGGGTTTCTTCTATGTTGGGAGACCCAGAGAGGAGCATCCTTAATGGAGATGCCAAGGTCCAGGATGAAGTAACTAAACTTGAGAAGAACATGGGTTTCAGTTACATCAAGTCTTAAGGCTTGAGGGGAATCTCAGAGATAAAGTGATTTACTGAAGGTCATAAAACTCACCAGCAAGCCCAAGCAAGCTGGTTTAGCACCTTATCTTCTCTACCTGGAGGGAAACTGCCCCACATAGATAAGGAGCAACATCATGGTCCATGAGAGATACTTTCCTGCAAGTCTGCAGTGTGGGAAGCACTTGCTGGGCACTAGGGATTTAGGGAAGAATTCAGCATGGTCTCTGATGTAAGGGAGTTATAATTTAGTGTAGACAGGAATAATAATAATAATAATAATAATAACAACAACAACAACAACAACAACAACAAGATAATCACAAGAAAGTGCCAAATGAAAGATACAGACAAAAACAATGTTGGTGCCTCGCAGATAGTAGGTATTCAATACATCTTTGATGAATGAATGAATGAATGCTGAATTTAGGTCATCAGTGAAGTGCAATCCCATCATAGGTTAGGCCCATTGGGAAGAAAGGTCTCACATAGGAGGTTTTAAAAGAATAGTAAGACTTGACTGAATGGTGAACGAGGGAATCCCATGGCAGGAAATAGGAAATATACACACATATGATTTGACTGTTAAGCATAGTTTAAATACGGGAAAATTCAGGCCATTTCCCCTAAGGTGGGGCAATGAAGAACAACTTATTGCCTGGAAGCAGAGTTTTGAAAAGCTATGATGCTGGAGTAGATGATGCTACTTGCTCTGCTCTAGGTAAAAATTCAGATGTCAGGAATACAGCAAGCAAACTTGGAAATCAGAAATAGAAAATATTTTTGCAGTGAGTGACCAGGCAAGGCCAGTGCTAATTAAAAAGCTGAGTAACATTAATAATTCACAATAGAAATAGTAATGAAACTGACTCACACTTACAGAGCATTGACTGTGTGCAGACGCCACGTTTCCTCACTTTATACTCATAGTGACCCTAAGAATGAGCTTTCATTGTTACCTTATTTTATAGTCAAGACCCAGAGAGTGTAAATTACTCACCCAAGGACATAGTCATGGAAGCAGGAGTTGAACCTGTCCAAGTTAATCTGTTTCCAAAGCCCATGTTCCCAGCCAGCTTCCTGCAGGCCAGTCAGTAGAAATCAAGAGTAGAGGTTAATATCTACCACTTGTCAGGCCTGGAGAATGTAACCTTCTGCAAGCCGGGCTGGGATCAAAACCTTCCCAAATTATTTACTCAAAGGATACACTTCTCCTAACTTCAGGTCCAAAGTTTCTAAGAAAGCACAGTCTCTAAAAATATAGCCAGGTCTCAAGTGAGCTCATTCTTTTACGTTTATTTGCATTCCAAACAAGCCTTCTCTATTAGCACATTTATTAGCATGTTTGATGCAAGGGAACAAGCCTTGAGCTTCTGCTGTGCTGGTGGTTTTATTCAAAATCATCTGGCTTTTGAAAATAATTGCTAAGTGGTCCATTGAAATTTAATCTCTTCTTCTCTCAAAGATGATTTTCCCATTGTATTTTATTTTAATTTTTTTAAAAACCTGAAATCACAAAGCATCATTTGAGCCTGGAAATGGCTTTCAAAATTGTCACACGGATGTGTCTCTCGTGTCAGAAAGGCTGTTGCAAGAGATCAGACTCGTCTGCTCTTAAAAGGACCTCCAATCCTTATGAAAAATGCACGTGCCCAGGCCCCTGGAGACTCCGATTCAGTAAATGTCGAGAGAGGTCCAGGAATCTGTATTTTAAAAACAAATGGTCCAGGTGACCCTGTGCTTAGGAAAGTGTGGAAACCCTGTGGGGCGGAGAGGCTGTGGCGGGAACATCAAAGGATGGGATTCTTACCACGTTTCTCTCACTGACCTGTGTGAGCTCAGGGGAGACACCTCTGTTTTCCTTCCTCTCACTTTCCCCCAAATGCTGCCATTTTCTACACCGTGTGGGAACCTGACCCCAAATGCCTGCTGTTGGCCAAAAGAATTTCAATAATCAACCTCATAAGATGTTTTGAGGCAGACTCCTCCAGGTCCAAGGTCTGGTTTGCGCCTTGTTCACCCCTCCATCTGGGAGCGCGTGCTGGGCTGGGGGCTGCCACGGCGGTGTCTCCCTCCACCCTCAGGGCCTGCTCTGTGCCACCAGCCCTCTGCCTCCACCAGGAGCTGCGACAGTAAGTGGCTGCGGCCAGAGTGGTGTCCTCCTGCAGTCTGTCCCTTATTAGTTCAGCTGCTCTCCTGGCTGAGTTAACGCCAACCCCGCAGTGGAAGGGGTTAAGTCTCCTCAGAGAGGGATTCTAGTTTCTCCCTTGAGAGTGTCAGAACTTCTGCCTTGCCTTCAGGAGCGCCTCTTTCCTGGGATGTGAGCACTGGAAGCCGGCCCCACACTGCGAGTCTGTCTGCTCCACCAAGGTCTGGGGGCCACTTGGTCTACCCACTCTTGTCCTCTCCTCCCCTCTCTATCGCCATGAGCCAGCAGGAGGGGACTGCAACTCCCCTGGGCTTTGATGTGAACTGGATCCCAGTTGTGTGTCATCTCGGTGCAGTGTTGTCTGACATTCTGCCACAATGGCCAGATGACAGAGATGAACAAGATGTGGCCCTTGTTTGGGGCGAGACATCTCTGGGTTCGGATGTCTGCTCTTTCTAGCTGTGTGGCCTGGGTGATTTATTGACCTTCCTGAGCCCCAGTTTCCTTCCAGTTGTGATATAGAAGAAATGAAGGCACCAACCTTGTGGGGTTGTGGTGAGAATTCAAAGACAGCATGCAGATAAAGCATTTTAAACCTACATGTATGCCTGGCAAACAGGTGGGACTCAGTGAAGAGGGATTGTTAGTGTCGATAGGACACTCCAGAGCCTGGCCCTCAGTGCCTTGGTGTGATCCCGACAGGGTCACGTTGGAGCTCAGGAACTTTGCTCAGGTGAAGCAGGGTCATTTTCCTTTTTGTCTTCTCTTCAGTTTTTATTTTAAACCCTCGGCCCACGGAGTTTGCACTGCGTCGTTCAGCGGCTGCTCCTTTACTTCTGTTCGTCTTCTGCAAGTTTCCCTGTTGTCAGGTCAAGAAAGCATAAGCTTCCTCCTGAATGTATCTCCTCCGGCAGCACAGGGGAGCTCACGGAGCGTGGGGGGGCACACCACGTGTCTCTGACCCACGGCCTGGCTTCTCTCACACGGCCGCCATGCAGCACCTGTTTATTTTAGCGAATGGCCCCCGGAATCCCGCCATCCCATGTGATTCTGAGTGTTGCTGAGTGGGAGGGAAAGTGCCCCGTGGGTGAGAGAACAAGTTATCCCGTGGTGCCCCCCGATGTACCCGTGTGGTCCTGGACTAGCTCTCCTCAGGCTTGTTTTGCAGTGAGGAGTTTAAGGGGGGGCGCAGGTCAAGGGTTGAGACAGGGCTGCCCACGATCGGTGGGCTGCGGGGGGCGTGTGAGCCGGGGCCCCTGAAACACACTGTGAGAGGAATATATCAGCTTCCTCTCCCTTGATAAGCCTATTTTCCTACTGATAGTAGAAAGGAGCAACTTGGGTTGGAAATAAAAGTTAAGCATTATGAACCTAAAGTAAATCTCTACTGTTTGTTTTGAGGGAATTGAAAAAGGCTTCACTCTAATTTTGTTTTATAACTTCTAATCGATTTGACCAAGTGATATCTCCATACAGTTTTGGTTTTTTTCTCCACCTCTTAAGCAAACATAGATTTTGTGTGTGCGTGTGTGTGAAATAAAGACTTCAGTGATCTTGACCTTCCCCCTCGCCAGAGGTTTGAGCAGGAGAACAGTGTGAGGTCCGCCCCGGGAGCCCTGCGGGGGGCAGGCGGACTGGGACCTGCACAGGCTCCTGGGTTCCAGGCGGTGTTTTTGTAACTTGCTTCTCTGGATTCATGAGTGTCCCTGTCCCCGAAACAACGTGAGGGGTTTAAACTGACTGCCGTGAAGAGATAACGCCAGCTTTCAAGCCCTGCATCCCAAGGCCCAGCTCTTTCCTGGATCCCCTTTCATCTCTGAAGGCCTGCAGCTGAGGCTCTTCCCTTGACCTTTCTTCATCACCGCAGACGTCACTCACTGGAAAGACAAAGTCCTTCGCATTTACTTTGGTTATTGTTGGCAAAGCTTCATTTTCTTTTCTTCTTCTTCTTTTTTTTAACATTCATGCCGAATGCCCCTCATGACATTAAGAATACATTAAGTGCTTGGAGGTCTCTTGATAAGTGGCATTCTGATCTGGGCTCACCAGCTAAGTGGAAGAAGAGTCTTTCGGGAGGAGCATTTCGGTCATTCACTCCAGGAACGCAGAGGGCATGATCTCCAGCTTCTCCACGCAGACCCCGAACTGCTGTCACTGGAAAATGACGGTCTACAGTGTGACTCCTACTTGTTAAGCTAAAATCCTCGACCCTCCCAGTGTATGACTGTACTTCCGCCATCAGAGCACCGCCCGCCTGCTCTGTGCCAGCTCACAGTAGAAGGCTGTGCTAGGCAATGCCAGGAACTGAACGTGGTTGACACCAGGAGGGACCCAGGGAGGGAGAGCTAGTTTTCAGACAGCAGGCAGACCTCCTAGGTAGGGGCGGGCTGTGCGTCCCAGAGGCATGTGTGGGGGTCCAGTCAGGCAGGAAAGGGTGGAGGTGCTTGGTGGCCTTTGGTCCTGTGCGGCCTGGCTCCATGTCACCTCTCCAGTGCCCCTTGACTGCGTGCTCCAGCCCCACTGCCTTTCTCTTCACTCCTCCAACGTTCAGTCTTCTCTCTGCCCTTGAATCTTGGCACATGGTCCCCTCAGCCGCACTCCTTCCTTCCCACCCCTCTTCCCTCAGCTTTCTCAGGGGCCCTCCTTTACTCCGTGCCCATGGGTCAGATCCCCTATTCCATGCCCTCCTGTGCTCTTTTAGAGTAGTTAGCAAGTGTGTGTTTATTTGTTTGGTTGTTAATTTCTGTCTGTAATTCCATGAGGACAAAGACTGTCACTTTCACTGACAATGCAGACAACAGTGTGCTTGGAGCACAGGGAGGGTTCAAGAAGCATTTGTTGAATCTGAGTGGACCAATGCGAAGAAAGAATGGCCTCCTCAGTGGTCATGGTGACTGTGACGGTCTTGACCTCTCATGTAGAGACTCTTGTGCTCATTCCACGGTGTGACTGCCTCCCTGCTCCAGCCAGACCCCAACTGCCTCCCTGCTCCAGCCGAACCCCAACAGGACAGGCTTTGTGCAACGTCTTTGCCAACATTGGGTTAAATGGGAGAAGGTAATGTAGAGGGAAAACACACTAATTTAAGAACATCGTTTAGGATACAATTCCCGGCATTCCTATTAACTCCCTGTGAAACTTGTTAATTTAAAAGTTTCACAGATGGAGGAGCTAAGGCTCAGAAAGATGAAAGGATAAGAACATCTATTTCTCAAATTTCAAATGGGATGATTCCCAAAGAGAGTGCGCTGATCCCATGTCTTTCTTGTCCACTAGTTGTGGTGGTGAAGGACCCGCACCCTGAACCTGGAGGCTCTACTCTGGGCCTTTGAAAAGGCTGTCCGTCTTCCTCCTAGGATCTTTCCCGGGCCATGCTCCCCAGAAGCAGACCCTGAGACAGGGGTCCATGTGCAGGAGATTTACTGAGGAGATGATCCCAGGAGAAACCAGTGAAGGGGGGAAGGGAAAGAGCCAAGCAAGCACGACATTTCCGGCAAGGTTTCACCCTCAACTCGATCCCACCAGGAAACTCAGAGTCTGGCCCCATGCAGAACAAGGAAGCTGGGCTCTCACACCCTGTACCAGCCATCCTCTGCTCTAGCCTCTCAGTGTGTCCTAAGAGAGGGGCACATGCAGACCCTCCGAGGCCAGAGAACAAGGAGCCAGGGCAGGGCACTGAGAAAAGTGAAAGGAACCTGAGGGGATCTGGGAGGAGCACTGACAATGTCCATTACAAGATCGTAACTGAAGCAGGTAAGAGATCATGCTAAAATATTATAGCAGACCCCACATGCAAGCGTGTTTTCTCATCAAATTAATTCTAATAATAGATACCATTTATTTAAGCCTACTCTAGGCCAAGGAGTAAGTGCTTTACACATATCACATATACTATCTCATTTAATTCTTACAATATCCCTATAATAGTGTTATTACAATTCTCCTTGATGAAGAAACTGTGGTTGGAAAGAATTTAAATGGCTTGCCCAAATTCCCACAGATGGAAATAGCAGAGGCAGTATTCAGACCCAGGTTTGTATGACTCTAAACTGCACTTTTTTTTTTTTTTTTTAAAGCAATACTGTAGCAGTCATTTCTTACCCAAGCAAATTCAGGAGGACATGAATGGACAGAAGTGTCCCTATTGAGGCTCTGCTTTAATAGGGTATCTTGCTACTCTGATGGCTTCACACGACCATCTAGCTGTCCTTTTACTGAGGGTTTGGTTGCAGATAAATAGGAAGAACAGGTGGAGGACTTGGGGGAGATTAGCTGGATCAGAGAGCTTTCCCAAGGCAAGCGCCCCATCCCTCTTTCCTCCCTCCCTCCATGGCCATCCTGATGGATCCTTCTGGTGGGTTCTGTCAGCTGGGGCTGAGAGTCTTCACCTCCCAAGTGGAAAGGAGATGTAGCTTTTTATAACACTCATGTGCTAGGCAATAATCCAGATTAGCCAAGAGAAATGCAGAAATACTGGGAGCGTTTCCTCTGGAAGTCACTGCTTGTGTGGAGAGCAGTCTCTCCGGCCCGGTGGTCTTTATATGTCTCTGAACTTCCCATGTTTTTTTTCATGTGTGACACTGGTTCTTGTCTGAGTTAAATAAGATGATGTAACAAAGGGCCAAGGGCCAACCCTGGCACAGGGCAGGTGCTAGCTATTATTTTTGGATATGATCTAAGAATTTTGTTTAGGGGGGATGCTTGCTAGGGCTGCCATGATAAGGCATTATAGGCTGGGTAACTTAGACAACAGAACTTTTTTTTTATTAATTTATTTTTGTTACAGATGTTTCTCCTTTTTTCCCCATTGACACCCTCCTCCCCATCCCCGCACCCAGTCCCCAGCTTTCTTGTCCATGTCCATCAGTTATGCATATATGCACTTAAGTTCTGTGGTTTATCTCTTCCCTCCCCCAACCCCCTCTTCTGAGGGGTGTCAGTCTATACCCTACTTCCACTTCTCTGGGTCTACCCTGTTCCTCAGACTGTTAGGTTCATTATATTCCACAAATAAGTGAGATCATGTGATATTTGTCTTTCTCTGCTTGGCTTGTTTCGCTTAGGATAATACTCTCGAGGTCCCCCCATGTCATCTCAAAGGATAAGAGATCTTTCTTTCTTACAGCTGCATAGTACTCCATTGTGTATATGTACCACAGCTTTTTTATCCATTCATCCACTGATGGACACTTGGGCTGTTTCCAGATCTTAGCTATTGTAAATAGTGCTGCTATGAAAATGGGGGTACATGTATTCTTTCTGATTGGTGTTTCAGGCTTCTTAAGGTATATTCCTAGAAGTGGAATCACTGGGTCAAATGGCAATTTAATTTTTAATTTTTTGAGGTAACACCATAGTGTTTTCCACAGTGGCTGCACCAGTCTGCATTCCCACCAGCAGTGTACTAGAGTCCCCTTTTCTCCACACCCTCACCAACACTTGTTGTTTGATAATTTGTTGATGGCGGCCATTCTGACAGGTGTGAGGTGATACCTCATTGTTGTTTTAATTTGCGTCTCTCTGATGATTAGTGATGTTGAGCATTTCTTCATATGTCTCTTAGCCATTTGTATGTCCTTTTTGGAGAGGTGTCTATTTAGTTCCTCTGCCCATTTTTTAATTGGGTTCTTTGTCTTTCTTTTGTTGAGTTGTATGAGCACTCTATATAATTTGGAGATTAACCCCTTATCTGATGTATCATTGGCAATTATGCTCTCCCATACAGTGGGTTCCCTTTCTGTTTTGATGGTTGTTTCTTTTGCTGTGCAGAAGCTTTTGAGTTTGATGTAGTCCTGTGTGTTCATTTTTCCCTTTGTTTCTGTTGCCTTAGGTGATGTATCAGTGAAAATTCTGCTGTGTATGATTTCCGAAATTTTGTTGCCTACATTTTCTTCTAGGATTTTTATGGATTCATGAGTCACATTTAAGTCTTTTATCCATTTTGAGTTTATTCTTGTGTATGGTGTAAGTTGATGGTCTAGTTTCATTTTTTTGCATGCAGCTGTCCAATTTTCCCAGCACCATTTATTAAAGAGGCTGTCTTTACTCCATTGTATGCTCTTGCCACCTTTTAGACAACAGAACTTTATTGTCTCATAGTTATGGAGGGTGGAAGTTAGAGATTAAGGCGTCAGCAGGATTGGCTGCTTCTGAGGCCTCTGTCCTTGGCTGGTAGATGGCCATCCTCCCCCTGTGTCTTCACATAGTCTCCCCGCTGTGTGTGTCTAATCACTTCTTCTTATAAAGACATCCATTATATTGAATTTACCTTAGTTACCTCTTTAAAGACCCTATTCCTAAATACAGTCTCATTCTGAGATCCGATTCTAACACATGGATGGGAACGGGGCACAATTCAGCCCATAGCAGAGGAGCAAGTCCGGAAGGCAGGGCCGTTCTAAGCTGTGCACACCAGGGGCTCTGCACCCCAATGGTATGCCTGCATTTATGTTTCTTATTTTGTCGGGAGAAGAGTATCAGGGCACTTGAATCTACTAGAAAAGGGGGTGCTTCCATTTTCTAAACTTTCTTGATTTAATGCTTGGTCTTGGCAGGCAGAATTCTACCCCTTAAAAAACTGTTGAGTAGCCCTGTCCTCTCAGAGAGCTTGAGGGGAAAGCCAGAACAAGGTGGGAGGAAGACAAGGGGGAAAGAGGCTATCTCTTTTTCATCAATGTTTACAGGTAAAAAACAATTGGTGTGAGAGTTCCTGAAAGGGAGATATACTTCTTCTGATGGTGGGTCAGGAGGCAGAGCCGGACAGACCCTTCCTGACCACCAGCAGACCAGGCACCAAGCCTGGGGAGCACCTGGTGTGGGTACAGAGGAGGCGTCCCCCTCACTTCTTATCCACACCTGTCCTCCTCCACTGTGGAGATGGTGATGGGAGAGGCAGGCACTGGGCCAAATGAATTGTTAGTTTGTTTTTCCATTGCCCCCATGGTCCTGAAAATAATTTCATGTTTCCTTTTCAGAATATTGTGAGCCCAACAGTTAGCCATATCCCGGATATGTGGGAGCTTCACAAGTGAAATGGAGGAAATAGGAAGGTCACACAACAGGAACAGTTCTCCGACTCAAACTTGATATTCACCCAGAACCAAATAACACTTCTCTGCACACCCAGGGGTCGAGGGGGTGGGAAGAATCAGAATCAGTTTCCTTCTTTAGCAAAAGGGCAAACTGAGGCTGGGGAAGGTTGTGGCTCCTGTGTCTTTAGGTGGTGAGGACAGCGGAGAGGACAGCAGAGTCTCATCTCTGAGGCTGGCACTCCCTTGACAAGAATTCACAGAGGAGAACATGGAATTCATGTGCTCACAGTGCTGATGCAAGGGCTGTGCCACACACTGAGGGTTGGAGATGGACGGTGCCGGACAACCTGGGTCCTTCCCACCCTCCCCCCTCCCCCCTCCCTCTCCTCCTTCCCCTTCTCCTCCCCTGCCGGGACTGTGCTAGCAGTGGGATGTACTGCTAAGGAGAACCAGATGCATAGATGTCCTTGTGGGACTCCTTGCCTCATTTGGGAGAGGAACATACATCACATAACCACCAAAACAAATTTACACCTCTGAGAAGCCCTGGGAGGAGGGCACGTGGTGGTCTGCTGTCTGTACTGTGGGGTTTGACCTGGTTAGAGTGTTCAGGGAGACGTCTCCAAGGAAGTGACAGAGGAGGAGATGTTTACTAGGTGAAGAGTAAGGGAAAGGAGCTCCAAACAGAGAGGAAGATATGCGCAAAGGCTCTGGGGTAGGAGGGTGAATGAGCAGAGTAGAGTGACAGGAAAGCATGAATGGAGGCCAGTGTGGTTAGAGAAAGTGCGTGGGAGCCTGACTTCAGACAAGGCTGGAGAGGGAGGCAGGGGCCAGGCCACGTTCAACAAGGAGGCAATGGTGACAGGGTGGTATCTGCTCTACAAAAGGTGACTCTGGTTGTATTGGGGATAATGTGTATGTGTGTGTGTGTGTGTGTGGGGGGGTGTCTGTCTGTCTGCAGGGGCATTTGGATGAAATGCCCAGAATTCCAGGAGAATGGGGTGGGAGCAGAGTAAATGCAGGTAGAGCTGTTGGGAGGATCCTGCAATGGTCCAGATAGAAGTGGCTTGGCCTCGGGTGGGGGTGGGGATGGGGTGTAGCAGATGGACAGCAGATTCAAGAGCCATCCATCCTGCTTTTAGGAAGTGAAATCAGCAGGGCTTGGTTATAGATTTAATGTAGGGGTTGAAGAAGAAACATGTCAAGGAGAATTTTTAGATTTTGGGGTTGTAGTGCCATTTGCGGGGATCAGAAATAGTGGAAAAGGACTAGGTTGTGGGGAAAGATCACGAGGTAGGTTTGAACATGTTGAGTCTGAGGTGCCTTTGAGACATCCAAGAGAAGACATTGAGTAGATACTTGTTGGTACGGTTATAGATGAGGAAATGGAAGACTTAAGTTGCTAAATATCTTAATGAAATTATATCATTATCAATGGAAAAATCCACTTTTAGATTTCAGATCTCCTAATTCCTACTCCAGTGCTCATTTCCCGGACCAATGCTCCTTTCTCTTAAATAATTTCTAAGGATAAAGGACTGTGTACACGTTCCCCCAGGATTCTGGGCATTCAGTCTACATCCATCGGCTAGAAACATCACATTTATTTGAAGTTGTCTGTTTATTTTGAAAATTCATCTAATTTCTTGTTCTGCTGTATAACAGATTTGTTATTTCTATATAGTGATGCTATTAAAAACTACTTATCTAAAAACTACCTATCCTGGACAGATTCCAGGTGTCCTACCCTTCCTAGGGTCCACCCAACACACTAGAGTGTGAGCATTTCCCTCTTTTCTATACAGACTGTCCATCGGAGCTCATTTCAGAGACATGTCCTTTTCCAGCCCGCCAGCTTCCCCACTGAAGTGAGCTCAGGCTCATCAGGCTTGAAGTGCAAACCCATTTCCTGAACTGGCTTCTCCTCGCAGACAGGTGTCTTGCTGTCTGATGCAAGGCTGCCACATGCAATTGCTTGTGTATGAAGTCAGTGGAAAGGGGAACAGAAATGTCAAATCTTTGACACCTTGCTGTTCTTAATAATAAGCTGTCACTGCCAAAGACAGAAGCTTCACATCCTCCCATCTCCTCCCCTTTCCCAGACCAGGAATTGGGCTTTGATGGTTTTGTAGGAAATTCAAATAATCACTTTTTCAGGTGCTTGCTACTATGTAACCTCAGGTGGCAGTGAGTTCCCTGAAAGAATCTTCCTGCAGAATCCTTCTGCTAAAGCAGTGAAGAAATCCAATAGCCCTTGGGCTGGCAGTCAGTTCTTATCAACCTTATCAGTCATCTCTTCTGCCCCAGAGCCTGGCGGCGGTGTCATTCCTAAAAGAGGGACTCCTGGAGCCTGTGCGTATTTTGGAAAGCCCAAATGAATTCACTTTTGGATGTGTTCAATTTGAGGTGCCAATGACACAGCCAGCTGCCGAGCACCAGTGGACACTGGGCTAATTGTCTTTTCTAGGTGTTTGGCACGGTGTGCTTGGCATTATCATGTATTATTCTTTGGCCGTAATATTTTCCAGGGCAACTCCTTGTGGGTCTCTGGCTGCATAAAATAAAGGAAAGTTTAACTGAGGTGGGAAGAAATGCAGGTTATTTGTTTTTCAGTTGCAGAGGGAATTTTATGATGAGCAATTGCCTTTGCATTAATAACAATGGTTTGTGACTTGTACCATAGGGTAAGAGTTTTTGAAGGCAGCAGGCAGAACAAGATGAACTGACATATGCCCTATTCCAGTCCCAGTCACTGGGATCTAACATAGTATTTCATGATGAAGGTACAGTGAATAGAGCAGAGTTGTCTGTGGAGAAGGGAGAGGTTTGCATTAGTCTGGAAGGCCAACCTCGAGAAGGCCAGCTTTTGATTCCTCTGTGCAGGGGTCACCGTGTAGGGTGAGGCAAGGCACTGCACAGACTCAATCTGTCAGGCTGTCCACTCCTCTTGCGCCTTTGAGCCTTTCTAAAGTGGCACACGCTCGGATTTCGCTATCCTGAGCGCTGGAGGCTGTGATCTTCCGGGGCTGCAGCCAATGCCTTCATTCCTCCAAACAGCAGCCCAGGTCCTCACCCCTGTGACGAGTTCATCTTCCCAGTCACTTCGGGCCTGGGACTGGAACGGGTGCTGGTGCCATGGACGGCGGTGTGGCAGTCCCTTCGTCACCACACTGTCCACGCACACAGACTCATCCCTCATGCTCACAGAGCAGTCCCGCCTCTGACATTTAGATGGCAGCCATCACCTTGCTGCTAGAGCCCAGCACAGGCCTCATTTAAAGGTGATCCGTTAGCTGCTGCTCCACATCATCTTAGGTCTAGTTAGTGTGATATTTGTTTCTCTGACAGATAATCCAAGACAGAGAAACCTTGAAACAAATATTAATTTCTGAGTACAAAAGCACTTGTCCTCATTATAAAAACCCAACTATCCCAGACATCTGTCATAGAGAAAATGAAAGTTTCTTATGATAGCCCCAGCTCCACCCCCCAGGAGTTCCCGTTGTTATCAGTTTGGTGAGGGAGCCCCCACTGGTCTCCTCTGCCCGCCCTCGCACTGGCTCCGCTATGTGCTGTGAAATGCGGTGGGACACACACGAGGGGATATGAGGTGGTGGAGGAATGGACATATTCACTTTTCCTAGTCTGCATTTATTTTTCAGGTATATCAGTAAAACACTCACCTATTGAACTCAAGATTTCATAGATAGAATCACTTTTCTCTTACAATGCTTTCATTTATTTACATAAAAATATTGGTTGATTTTTAAGAAACAAGTAAATAATAGCACAGGCGGTATAGCATATGGAAACAATTTTGAAGGTAACACCCTAATACTACCCTGCAATTGAAATTTTTTTACACCTAATTATCATTATTTTAAGTGAAATCATTTTATAATATTATTCTGTGATAATCATGTAATAGTATTATTCTGTAATTGTCTTTTATATAACTATAGTGGGCATGTTTCTGTCTCAGAAAAATATTAATTTTGGTTGTTTTAATGGTTATGTAGAATTCTATTCAGAGATGCACCAAGTTATTTAACTAGCGACATGTGCTGGTCATATACTTATTCCCAGGTTTTTTGCTGTCATAATCAGTACTGTTGTGAACATGTATTTTGTGCATTCACATAAGTGTTTCTACAGGATTAGTTCCTAGCAATGAGAATGATAGGTTAAAGAATATGGACATTTATTATTTTTTTTGATATTGTCACTTTTCTTCCTAAGGTGCTATATGAATATACATTCCTACCAACAGTACACGAGAGAGTTTTTATCACTCTTTCTAATCCTTGTAAGATTATAATCCTTGGACTGTTTATGTGGGCAGTTCTGTTTACTTTGTAAGTTTCTGGTTTACATGCTTTGCCTGTTTTGCTTTTAGGTAGTTCAAGTGTTCTTTTATATCCCTCAGTAGAGTTTTATAGTTTTCTTCATAAAACTCCAGTTGTTATACTTAGTCCCAAAGAACTACTTTAAATGTCTCTAAGCACCCTGTAGATTGTTGTAAATTCAGTGGAACTAGAGAAGGCATCTATAGAAACCAGATGGTTCTCCCTGGATGAATTTTTCTTCATGTGGTTAACACATTTCAAGAGATGGGTCTAAGAATTCCTGCATTTTTTGAAGTCCAGAAACATGAGTTTATCAGTATACAAAAAGGTGTCAGGTCTCTAGAACTGCTTTATCCAAACTCCATTCACAAAGACTACTGCATACACTGGAGCATCACATAAAAAACAACTATAATAAAAAATAAGCATGGATACATATATAATACATAAGATATAAATGCAAACAAACATTTATGGAGCACCTACTATATGCCAGGCCAGAGTATAGAAGATGCAAAGGTGACTAAGAAGTGGTGCTACTTTCAAAGAGCTAACACCCCAGGAAGAAGAGATACACTTTTATACATGTACGTGCAGCAAAACACTATAGGTGTTAGGACATGACATTATGATGTGATGGGGATAGAGCACAGGGAGGAGTTCTTTCCACCTCCGGTGATATGAAGGAAGAGGTGTGTCTGAGGGGAGTCCTGGGTGGAAGGAGACCTCTGAACAAAGGCAGGGCTGTGTGAAATGACATGGGTTCCAGTAGGACTGGGGAATGGTTGAGCTCATGGGGGACAAGCTAGGGTCAGACTGTGGAGGGTCTTTTATGCCACCAATGGGTTTGGAATACTTTCTGCAGCAATGCAGAGCCATTGGGAGCATGAAGCAGGAGGGAAATACGGGAGGATATTTGGGTTTAAAGGGACTGCTCTGACTTCAGGTGGAGAACGGAAGGCTCTTAGGATGTCGCATCAATGGGTTGTGGCGATTTGGGGGTGAGAGAGGGAGCAGAGCCTGGGGTCTGTGTCTGCCTGGGTGATCACTGTTAACCTGTTTAAGGGAGTGAGGAAGAGAGCAAATTTGGGGGAAGAGATAGTAAGTTCCACTTTATAGACTCAATGTGTGGGGACTCTGGGAAGCCTGGGTGGAGAAATTCAAAAGTCGGCTGTGTGTGCCCAGCTGTCACAGTCACTCATTAATTTAGTGAATATTTATGGAGTGTGGCTATGTGTCTGTCCTGTATCTTAGATTAAATGAGGTGCTTGCGAAACCCCTCAGCCACCCAGACCATTGCTTTGCTACTTCTAGCTGTTTCTGAGGTGGCTAATATCCTTTACATTTTTCATTTTTCCAAATTATATTCACAACCTTGTATGATCACTTGGCTGTTTCCATGAACTGACCACATAGTTGCAGAAGGGACAGAAGAGTAAATTTATTTATTAAATGACATATTTTTACATCAGAATTTTATATTTTCATTTGTTTGTTTCAGAAATATCATCTGAAATAAGTATGTGCATTTTCACTTACAGGCTTTCATCCCAGACTATTATCAACTATACTATAAATTTTCAGAGTTAATCTGTGTTAAGAGGTATCATAAAAAGCACACATTTACCTAAATATCTAAGGAAAACTCATGGATAATTTTTATTATAAAAAGTAACATTAATGATGACAAAACCTACCATCTGTTGTATACCTATTATGTACCAGCTCTATCAGGGGCGTTATGTTTGGTTGACATGCATACATTATCTCATTCACACAACAACCCTGTGGATATATATTATTATTTGCATTTTAATGGAGGAAATGTTTCCTCTTTATACCTTTTCAGAAGATTTTTCACAAGATCTTTTGGGGGCTTGTCTTCTTCTGCACATCCCTTAAGTACTGATGTTTCCCGGGTCACCCTTCTTTTCTCTCTGTATACACCTCTGAGCAGTTTCATCTGCTATATGCCTTTACTTACCAGCCATATGCCAGTGATTCTTATACCCATATGTCCTGCCCAGATCTCTGTTCTGAGCTCCAACGAGTTAGCCCAGTGTCCGCTGGTGCTCTGCAGTTGGCTATGTCGTTGGCACCCCAAATTGAACACATCCAACTTGAACTCTTTGGGCTTTCCAAAATATGCACTGGCCCCAGGAGTCTCTCTTTTAGGAATGATACAGCCGCGTGTGCAGAAACCTGGAAGTTACTCTTCCTTTCCTCCTCTCTAACTCCTCCCATTCAACCAGTCTCAGATTCCATTGACTCCAGTTCCTAACTCTCTCATGCACAGCCTCTCCTGTTCCTCCTCTGCCAGGACCTTCGTCTGGGTCCTTAACATTTTTAATCTCGATTATGGCAACAGCCTCCCCACTGACCTCTTTCCCTGAGCCTCCTTTCCCCTCCATTTTTTTCCTCTACAAACCTTTGAGATTGAGCCTTCTAAATTCAAAACTTGGATTCTGTTCTTTTTCTCTCGTCCACTCGGTCCAAAAGTTATCCATGACCCTCCAATTCATTCCAGACACATTAGGATAACAAGTCAGGCCTTGTTCCCACCTCATTTTCCGCCAGTCTCTTTCCTCCCTACTACTTTTACATCACCTGGAACTTCCTGCATTTCCCCATCTTGCTGTGCACCCTCATCCTCAGGGTCTGTGTACATTCTGCCCTCCATGTCTGGAACATTCTGCTATTCCTAATGGCCACCTAGCTCCCTCTCCTTTCGTGCTCCACCAGGCAGTGTTTCTGCTGGGAAGCCTCCCTCTTTGAGTTACATGAGGTGCCCCTCTGTGCTCTCAGAGCTCCTCCTGCTCCCCACCATCAGCACACCCACTGGCTCGCTCGAAATGATGATAAGCCCTGCCACGCTCTGAATGCCGGGAACGCATAGAGGGAGCAGATCTTGCTCACCATGGCAGCCCAGCACCCACTTGATTTCCTGGCGTATGGAAGGTGTTCGATAATTACCGAGTAAGTGTATTCATGAATGAATGAGTGAATCCAATAGCTCAGGTCAGAGCCAGATCAGCCTGCCTCTGAAGTCCACATTCTTTCTGTTCCCTGCTTGACTTTTTTAGGATCTTCCACTGTAGAGTCTTGCTGTGGACATAGTAACAGCAGGGGGGCGGGTGGGATGGGATGGTATTATATTGAGAATGCAGCAAGATACTCTTGACCCAGTTTTAGATGATGTCTCATTCCACTTGGTAAACAAGAATTGGATGTAGCCCTAAACCCAGATGCAAATCTTTCACAGGAACCACATCTGGATATAGAGTCATTTAAGTACTCTCAGGACAATTATAGAAGGACCTGGAATATAAAAAGTAATACCTGAAGCCCATTTCATAAAGTAAAAGGGAAGAATGCATATCAGAAAATGAAAGTCATGTGAGCAGCCCTGGAGATGGACGAGGAATTAGTGTTGCAGCTGCATTTTGAACCAATTATGAGCTAGAAATAGAAAGCAGAGGGTGAGCTGTGGAGAGACTATCACAATAATCCAAGCACGAGTCCCACAGAGCAGGGGGCTGCTTTTTCAGAGGTAAGAGTAGCTGTTTCTGACTTCAGTACACTGGATGATGCTCACCTTCTGATTTGCCATGTTCTAGGAGCAACTGGCACCAACAAACAATCCCTGGTTTTCTCCACCCTCACCAGGGACCCTTCACTTTATTTGGTCTCTTCTTGTTCCTTTTCCTCTTCTCCCAGCCAACACACTTTATACAGACAGCTTCAGGCACTGATATTTTTATTTGTCTTCTCTGGCCATGTAAAGTGCTTCTGCATTTTTGCAGCAGAGTTGGCCTTAGACAAACTCATTCAGTGGACAGTAAGCTGCTTATATGTAGACCCCGTTTTTATTTGTCTCTGTATACTCAGTGCCTAGCCCAGTGTTAATTGGAACTGAAGCAACATGTTAGTCCAGATAGCTTGATTAAAAGTAGGTTAAGCTGACAAGTTAGGACGAAATGAGTAATTTAGTCACAATATTTGGAATTTGTGCACATGGGCAAAACATAAAAATTCTTTGGGTAAATCCAAACATGGTAAGATGCAAATTATATAATAAACAATCTGGAGGATCTTGAAGGTTGTGTCTAAAGTTTGCCCCAGAATATAGAGAAATCAATGAGAGAAGATATGTGATAAGACAAGTCTGTGACAAAGTGTCAGGTGAATTATGCAGACACTAGTTACTCCAAGTTCAGAGGTGAGATCATTGTGGACTGCATTAAAGGGACAGGATTTCAGCTGGGTCAGGAAGAGGGGCTGGACATTGGAATGGAGATTGGTGACCAAAAGGTATCTGAAATAAAAAGTGAGGACAAAGGTCACCACCATGGATAGAAACGGGCCACGTGGTCTTTGAAGGGCTAAGGAAAAATAGGAAAAATGTAGTATAATTTGATGGACTTTTTAACTTTTCAAACACAGAAGATGAGAGATTTGAGCATTTGTAAAGTGAAAACTGGCCAGAATGTTCCAACACAATGTACATTCCCAGGGACTCTCTCTTTTCCTCTGTTTAATCATTTACTCTCTGTAGAGAACTAAGTGCATCAATACAGATGACTTTCTGTTCTTTGACTCTTGACATAAGAAACTGCAAATTTTACGCTTTATGTGCTTATTATTTATCGTCTTCATTATACCATTAGAAATCTTTCTGGAAATAGCTTACTTAGTAGAGAGAAAAACCAGTGGGTTTTTACAGTAAAAGAATGAACCAGAATCAGATTTAGTGGGTCAGGGCCTGGTTCTCTTGCTAGTCAGCGTTGAAACTGTAGGGGGCGCTCTCTTTGAGCTGTGAGTCACAGTTGAAGTTCAGCCTTCGTGCTGCAGATGTGATGCAGAAGACCCCAAGAAATGGTTCATCTCTCTCCCTTCATAGCCCTATGTTTCCCCTCCACAAAGCTCCTGTCAACTTAGTAAAAAAAAAACAAGAATTTCTCAGTGTCTTTTCAGAAGGGGACAAACACAAACAGAACTAAACCAAACCAAACCAGCAGTCTGTGCTGGTGCTTTGGGGGCCTTTTCTTTTCATCCTTGTCATTTCACATTGGCAGCATCACCCACTGCTGTTTTTCAAAGCTTCCTCTTCTGAAACAAGAACCATCACTCATCCTTCCCCAGGAATGAGAGGTTTGTGAGCTGCCTACCATTCTGGTGACTGTTCACCTCCTCACTAGAATACATAGTATCTGTCCTTAAGTCTAGACCTCCTTGGAGAACTCCCCCAATTCTCTCATCACACAGCCTTAACAACAGGCATTCTGCCCTCAGTTATAGACTTGTTCTCTGAGAGGTGCTGCGTAAACATCCCAAGTCACATTCACAGCATTTGGTTCTATGATGGGATGACCTACTGATTTGGCATTAAATTTAATTCAGTAGCTCTCAGACTTTATAGCTTCAGAATCCCATGGAGGGAGGTCATGTTAAAACACAGACGGCTGGCCCCAACTCCTGAGTTTCTAACTCAGTAGGTCTGGGGCGGGGCCAGAGAATTTGCATTTTTAACAAATTCCTGAATGCTGCTGCTGCTTTTGCTCTGAGAATCAGTGATCTGATACTCAGATTTCTGCTTGTCATAGAGACATGTTTACAGTGGTGTATGATGTTTCACTAAATTTAAGACCTGATGGACTTCAGGAATGTATTTTGATATTGTTTTCAAGTTTGAAAGATCCTAAAATTTTATGTAATTCTGTGTGGGCTTTCATGGATAAAGACCATGCCTGTGACTCAGCTGAAATATCTTTGACAGCTGTAGAAATTCTTTGCAATACTTCTGAGTGTCTCCCAGGAGGAGGCACCAACACAAAAATATGTTCCCTACTAGTCTCAAATCAGAAAATGGAGTCTGTATTGGAATGGTTCATTAGTAATACATGGAAGCAAAGGCCTTTTAAAAAATGTTGAAATGTGGAAACAAGTAAACAAGGTCTTTGAAAATTGAGGAAAACCACTGTTCAAACGTCTGTGGGCTTGATTTCTAGGTATGGGCTGATTCTAGCTTTAGGCTCACCAGCTCCAACCCACCGATCAACTATTGTGTATGAATTTGAGATTTGATCAAGCTGACTTGATAATGGCAGCCAACAAGATGGGACTGCTCTAAGCCTACATATGACACTTCATGGCAATTGAAATGACCAAAGCTATTAATCAGAAATAGGTACTGGGGTCACTTTGTTTAATGACCAAGGAGCAATTGCAGCTGAGCAATCATCTCAGCTAAAGTGGGATTTGAAAAGGAATTTGATTTAAGACAAAATAAAACAAAATAACAGAACCTAGAGAATTGTAGGTCTAGTAAACAGATCATTAGCTATTTATATTGGAATACAGGGTGGTGCAAAATAGGTTTACAGTTGTATCCACTTTCGAATATGGTAATTAATAAATAAATAAATAACAATACAAGAAGAAACTCTGGTTTTAGGAGTAACTTCCTGGGAAGGCTTTCCCATCCTGTGGGGAGGGGCAGTACACTGACCCCTGGAGGCTTTGTGAGGTACTCAGGTAGAGGCCAGATGCCCACCTGTCAGGGATTGTGGTCATGGGTTTACCTTGACTTATCATTATTGAGAAAATAGTGTTAACAGGATGTAAAATGTTACCTGCCTTTTTACCTGTCTTCTTGGCCTGCCCGCTGTCTCAGTGGAAGAGGTTTTCTGCTTCAGTCACAGGTGAATCCATTGACTTTTGCTGTAGATCCCATCCCCTCATCCCCTCTCACCTTCTAGGCTTTTGTGACTTCAGTTGTCCTCTCAGTCTTCTGCCAGCTTGCTGCCCAACTTCTCCGTTTCCCTCCTGAGCCAAACTTTTCAACAGAAATGTCTACTTCCTCCGTGTTCTCATCTTTCATCCCGACATTGACCCATTTCTAATCTGGCTTCCACCCCAACCACTCCTTGTTGAACTCTTTGCAACATTTGACATAGTTTACCGCTCCTGCCTTCCTGTGGCATCCTTGTGTTTGTTATCTTCTGCTGTACAGTTACCCAACTAAGTGGCTTAAAATTAAAAATTTATCACCCCACATAGTTTCTAAGGATCAGGAATCTAGGAGTGGCTTAGCTGGGGAATTTTGGCTTAGGGTGTCTCATGAGGTAGGGGCTGCAGTTATCTGAAGGGTTGACTGGGGCCAGAGGATTCACTTCTAAGATGGCTCACTCACATGCCTAATGGTTGGAGGCCTCAGATTTTTGCCATGTGGGTCCCTCCACAGGACTATATGGCTACACTCAAGACAAGGCAGCTGGCTTCCCTTGGAGTGGTCCGAGAGATATGTCATGACTTAGTTTCTGAAGTCTCACAGTATTACTTAAAAAAAAATCCTCACCTGAGGGTATGTTTTCATTGATTTTTTTTTTTTTTTTTTTTTTTTTTTTGAGAGAGAGGAAGGGGGAAAGAGAAAGAAAGAAACATTGATATGACAGAGAAACATCGATCGGTTGCCTCCTGTATATACCCTGACTGGGGACTGAACTCACAACTTAGGTATGTGCCCTGACAGGGAATCGAACCTGCAACATTTCAGTGTATGGGATGCTCCAACCAAATGAGCCACCTGGCCAGGGCTCACAGTATTGCTTTTGCTTTAAGTTATTCATTAGAAGTGAATCTCTTAGTCCAGCCTACGATCAAGAGTAAGAGAGGAATATCAAAGAATTTGTAGACATATTTTTAAAACCACTCACTTCTTGTCTCTTGATTTTGCTTATGTCACTCTCTTTTTGTTTTCTCCTGACTTTACTGGCTGCTTTTCTTCTGCTGTGCTAGCGCCTGCTTCTGTCTCTGCCCTGTCCTCATAATGTTTATCAAGATCCAGTCCCATGCTCTTGTCTTCTTCCCCTTTCTTTCTTCCCTCCCCCCTCCCCCCCACCCTCATGCTCTCTACTTCCAGTAACTCCAAATACTATCTATTTGACATTATGCCTGAGTGTCCACCTTCAGTCCTGGCCTCTCTTTAGATATTTAGATTTATATATCTACTTACCTTTGTAGTTGGAGAGATTTTACATTTCCAAATCTTAACTTTTGGTCTTCAAAATCTGCTTCTCTTGTACGTCCCCCATCTCTATAAGCACCTCAATCCATTATTGCTGACGCCAGAAATTTGAGTGCCATTTTTATCCCTCCCCTTTCCTTACCACACTGCTTATCTATCTTCCATTTGAACATTCCTATTGGATATTCCTCCTTCGTCTCTTGCCCCCCACTTTCCCTTCATCCTTCTCTTCCTCAAACAACAAAGAAAATTTAAGAAATATTTTATGACCCAAACAAATTACTTTTACGTTCCTTTTCAATTTTTATCTTGTATACGTCACTTTATGAATTTCTTTGTCATGGTTTACACCTAATTTATTATCTTATGTGGTTAAAAAGTCCAAGGGAAATACCTGACTCCAGGGCTCTAGGATGGGTTTCTCTTTCTCTCTCTCTCATCTCTGCTTTTCTTCTGTTGATTTCAATCTTGGGTAGGCTCTTTCCATGTATGTGTGGCTCCCTGAAGCTCTAGGCTTAATCCTCCCAGCTATGTGAAAAGCAGCTTGCTTTTAATGCATGATGTTCCTTGTGGGTTCCATTACATTAAAAAATAATTTTTAGTGAGATTGTATTGGTGATAAACTTGCTCAATTTTAGTTGATCTAAAAATGTCTTTATAATTAGTTGAGTCGATTATTGATTGACAGTTTTGGAATATTATTATACTGGATTCTACTTTCTATTGTTGCTGTCTAGAAGTCAGCTGTTAGCCTAATTGTCATTTCTTTCAGGTAACCTGTTTTTTCTCTCTGACTGCCTTTAGGATCTTTGTCTTTGTTTTCCTGCATTTCCACTGTGATGAGGATGGAAAGAAAGGGGTGAGCCAATCAGTAGGAATAGGCTCAGGTTAGATGAAGTACCAAAGTCAGGGAGATATTTATTCCAGGATGAATCATGCATATAAATCTTTGACCTTAAGGGAGCTTAAATTTTCTGAGCTGATGGAATGAACTATTGGAGGTGATCAAAATAGAAATTTAGCTTCATTGAGGACTAGTAATGAATTTTTAAAGTCATGTTTGTCATTTTTAGGACATTACTAAAAATGTTTTCTTTTACTTGTTTTGCCTAAATTTGTGTTATTGCTCGACTCTAATTTGCATTATTTATGCAAGGGATGCACCTTTTTAAATTCTTGGGATGACTTATAAATAGACTTTGATATTGAAAATACCCATGAGGTGGTACTATATTATTTATCCTAAAAATATGTTATATTGGCTCTGGCCGGGTAGCTCAGTTGATTAGAGTGTCGTCACATATGCCAAGGTTGTGGTTTTGATGCCTGGTCAGGGCACATACAAGTATCAACCAGTGAATGCATAAATAAGTGGAATAACAAAATAACGTTTCTTTCCCTTCACCTTTCTCTAAAATCAATAATAATAATAAAAACCTCACAAAACACCTTATATTTCAGACAGTATTAGAAACTCATTTCATCCATTCTTTCCCCCCTAAGGTTTAAGGTATCACTAGAGGATTCCTTTCTCACATGTCTGTAAAAACATTATTCCTGGTCTTCCACGACTTTCAATAGATCACAGATCTTACCAAGTTCCCTTAACATCTAACTTAATTTTTTCTGCTGTGTGTCATCTTTTAAACTGTTATCAGTAAAAATAATCATATTCATGTCACTCTTATATTAGCTTTTTATCTATTTAAAGCAAATTACTAAGTTTCCCTTGAGCCTTTTCTTTTCTAGGTTAACTAAGCCCCATTTAAAAATATTTTCCTTAGGGTGAAATGTTTTCTAATCATTTTCATTGTTCTCTCCTGGACCTCTTCCAAATTTTCAGTATCACACTTCAGTCACTGAGCCAATAACTGGGCAATTAATTAAAGCTTGATCGATGTTGAGTGGGAAGGGAGGCTGACCCACGGTTCTTACCTACTTGGCTAATGGTAGATCCTGTGCTATCAGGCAAGGCCTATTCCCAACGAGGGTTATTTAGTTCCAAGCATCGAACATTTTTTCTTTCTTCAGAGCCTTAGAAACACCACCACTGTATCAGCTCAACAATTCAGCACTAAAACAATGACTATGTCTTTCAGGAAGGCTAAGAGATTTTGCCGATGAAAGCTAGCACCTGATTTTAGGTTGATTTCCTGGGTTATTCCTGAAGCGTTGCATTGCTTTAACTGACATTCATCTAAGATGTTTAGGTATGCCTTTGTTTACTTATTTTAGCTCCTGTCTCTTTTGTTTTTGTTTTGTCTGAAGTCAAATAAAGAAAGGAGGTCACGGCCTCCTTTCTGTGCCTGTTTGTTCAGGACCCCCTAGTCTCAATAACGCACTAGGAGCTTTGCAGAGAAGTTATTTTATTTTTCACTTGAACATTGGGCTCTGGACAACCTGGAGAGTGGAAAACTTCATAGCACCCTTTCCTCAGAAGAGCGCTCTGAGATGGCTGGGTTCATTCTGTGCCCTCCACACTCAGCATGTTCTCCGTGGAGCATTAGTCGCTTCAGCTCCTCAAGGGTGCTCAGAACTGGACGTGAATATAAGATCATTAGTCCTGACTAACCAATGCATTCTCTGTCCTGATGACTTTTAAAAATAAAACCACATGTTAATCAAGATAGTATGCAGCCCGGCCGGTGTGGCTCAGTGGTTGAGCATCAACCCATGTACTAAGAGGTCGCTGGTTCAATTCCAGGTCAGGGGACATGCCCAGGTTGTGGGCCAAATGCCCAGTGGGGGACATGCAGGAGGAGGCCAATCGATGTTCTCTCTCATCGATGTTTCTATCTCTCTCTCCCTCTCCTGTCCTCTCTCTCTAAAAATCAATAAAGAAAAAAAAAAAGATAGTATGCGAACACTGGTTACTACATTAATTGGGAAAACATATTGGCCCTGTTAGTTCAAGTTTAAAACTGATCAACACCCCTATATACAACTGTGGCACAGTCCTCCATATTCTCTAGGAGTTAAATTCTTTGCTTTAAACTCTGCTCTGAATTACTGCTGTTTTAGCATCTTTGTATTTCTGGAGCTCCATGTCTGACACTGCTGGTGAGATTATCTGCAAACAGCTGGTAAAAAAAACATCTGCTTCATAATTTGAATGACTTTTTTTTAATGATGAACTCAAGTTCCTCATGTCAGATAAAAAGTGTTATTGCTCTTTGGAATAATTTTTCTAGTAGAAGCTCATTGTTGTTGAGCAAGTAGTGAGAGACAGTGTGTATGCATTATAATAGAATTTAATTTTTTAATCATTTTTAAAAAATAGACTGTTTTTTTTTTATCCTCATCTGAGGACATTTTTGCACTTACCTTACCTTCAGATAGAGCGAGAGGGAGAAAGAAGAGAGAGAGAGAAACATCAATGTGAGAGAGACACATCGACTGGTTGCCACACACACAACCCCAACCAGGGCCAGGGACAAACTGCAAACAAGGTACGTGCCCTTAGTGGGAACCGAACCCAGGTGTTTCTGTTCCATGGGCCGACGCTCCAACCACTGAGCCAAAGTGGCCAGGGCAAAAATAGACTATTTTTTAAGGGTAGTTTTAAGTTCACAGCAAAATTGAATAGTAGGCACAGCGATTTCCCTTATATCCCAGGCCCCACACATGTACAGCCTCCCTGACTATCAACATCCCCCGCCAGAGTGTACATTTGCTGTAATTGATAAACTTACATTGACACATCATTATCACCCAAAGTCCATAGTTTAAATAATTCTCTTTTGGTGTTGTACATTCTATGGGCTTGGACAAATTTATGATGACGTGTTTCCTCCATTATAGTATCATGCTGAGTATTTTCACTGCCCTAAAAATCCTCTGTGCGCTGCCTAGTCATCCCTCCTTTCTTCCTAATTCCTGTTTTGTTTTTTTTAAACTGTCTCCCTGGTTTTGCCTTTTCCAGATTATCGTATAATTGGAATTATACAGTGTGTAGCCTTTTCAGATTGGCTTTTTTTTAGTAATACGCATTTAAATTTCCTCTATGCCTTTTCTTTCCATAGCATGGTAGTTCATGTTTATTTATCCATTCACCTACTGAAGGACATTTTGGTTGCTTTCAAGTTTTGACAGTTATAAGAAAAGCTGCTATAAACATCCATGTGCAGGTTTTTGTGTGGACATACGTTTTCAGCTCATCTCAGTAAATACTAAGGAGCATGACTGCTGGATTGCTTTATCCTTTGTACGTCGTTTTGTCTCATGGCAGAGAGCTAGCATATGTTGAGGACCTTTTAAGTGTCATCATTTCAATAGATTATATCATTTTCCTCTCAGTACTACCTTGCATAGTATTTTTTAACATGCAAAGAAATTTATACTTAGAGAAGTTAAGCAAGTTGCTCAAGGAGATATTTAAACAAATTGAAGATTTAAACCAAGAAACAGCTAGTATCAATGTTCTTTTATTTTCTCTGAAATAAGTTAGCCCTTGAAGGGACCTTAGAGAGGTATGCTCTGAGCAGGCACACTGCTAACATTTTAGGGCCTAGGGCAAGAATACAAAGGAGGCCTGTACATACTAGTTGTCTAAATATTTAATAGCCAAAAATCAAACAAATTGTAAGATGTTCTGTCTTCCTTCACAACAACCTAAAAGGCCGAATTTGAATCTGGAAATCTCCAACTGCTGAGTTCAATGCCAGAATGTGGTGGAATGGGAGAAACTGCCATGTCCCCTTCTCCCCTCATCATCCCTTTCAGCCCGTAGGCCTGCACTGCAAGGGGTCTTGCATGGACACTTGTGAATTCACCAACCCACATGTACAAATTCCATCTACATTGATTGCTAACAGCTGTCTCTTGCCGCCCTTCAGGCCTGGGATGTCAACGATGGGGTGTATCCCTCCATTGGATGGATGGACCCAGGTAAGGGGTCTACACTGGCCCTGGAGGCAGCATGATGGCCTTTTGGGTAGAAAATTTGAAGATCGTAGGTGTCCAGAATGGAAAGAGCAAGTGCAGAACGTGGGCTCCAAGTTTACTTGACCTCATGGTCTCTTCACCCCACTGGAGACGGGAGATGGGTGATGGGAGGGTGTAGCCAAGGAGATCCAGAATTGGGCCCAGGGCAAGGCTACTCTTGCCCAAGTTTAAGGTGAAACTGGATCCCAGTGCCCCAGTTCATAAAAGGAAGCCAGAGAGGTGGTGAGTTTCTTAAAGTCACATGGCTAGTTAGTGGCGGCACAAGGATGTACTGATTTCCAGCACTTTTCATAAGGTTAGCCTTATGAGGCTGGTTGTTCTATATGTGTAGTTATATAAACTCATCCCAGGAATTAGTTCACAGTCTTTTTCACCAAAGAGCTAAAATCCTGCTAACGTGCATAATTTCTGCTGATAGTCACAACTAGGTGTTCTTGAATGAACAAACAACCATTTAGGTGACATTACAAAGCCATCAATACCTCAGGAGATTTTTAAAGGCTAATTAGAAACTTTTGGGAACATCAATTACAGAACAGTTCCCAAATAATTTCCAAATTACTTTCTATAAAAGTTGGTTTATTGACATAATAGTACGAGTCAACTGGCTCACCAAGAAATCACACTAGAAATGGGATCAACATAAACTGGGTTGAAGCAATTGGCAGATATTTTCAGTGACTTGTGTATAAATTAATCACCAGCTTTAGAAATCAAGCCCACTAATGGTTGAGATTATTTTACACATTTTCCCTTTTGTTGGTGCAGAAGGAAGTCTGTGTCCTATTTATTAAAAGATCATAAGTGTCTTCTAGCATTTAGGTTTTTACTTACCATAGTTAATTACTGATATTATTTATTTATTTTTAACATTTTCTTTTTTTAACTTTTTTTTTTTCTTCATTGATTTTTAGAGAGAAAGAGTAAGGGAGAGGGAGAGAGATAGAAACATCGATGAGAGAGAACATCGACTACTCGCCTCCTGCATGCCCCCCATTGGGATCAGGCCCACAATCTGGGCATGTGCCCTGACCAGGAATCGAATCAGCGACCTCTTGGTGCATGGGTTGACGCTCAATCACTGAGCCAAGCTGGCTGGGCAAATCCTGATATTATTTGCTCACAAATTTATAAACATCTCTATAGATACCTTAGCATTTAAACAGCACTTTATTTTTTATTGTACCTTTCATGTGCTATCTACTTTGATTCTTACTAATGCTCTGTGAAACAACTTGGGCAAAGATGTTATCAGTTAAATATTTTTCAGATGGAGACACCAAAGTGCTGAGAGGTGGTTCAGACAGCTGCTGAGTGCAGAGCTGGAGTTTGATTCCAAATCCCACATGGTCTCCATTATGCCACATTGCTTCTTACTGGTGAAGAGCCCTCAGCTTGCTGTAAGCTCGAGTGTCTTTGCTTTCTGGCCATTGTTGTGAATGCCCTCTGAGCCAGCTGGATGCAGAATCTTATGTTGCACTGGGAAGGCTCCCCATCACGGCTCCCCATCTGGAACATACTCTTGTATAGTTACAAAAGCCAGATGGATTCTGGAACCTTTTAAAAAATTATGTCACTCAATAATTGAATAAAACACATAATGCATAAAAATATTTACTTTGAATTCAAATGATAAGTATTTATTATTATGCATTTTATCCTTCACGATATAATCAATGCATCAAATTTTTATTGGTTTCTTTTTTTTTCTTCTGAAGTTGGTACAGAACTCTCTGAACTTATTTATGCCTGATGTGAGTCTGGCTCTTTTCGACAGTAATCTAATCAACATTGTCGCAAAACTAGTGATAAGAAGCAGAGGGACAGGTGAGAAGACCAACTCTGTTGAAAGTATAAAGGACGACCTTCTTATCATTTTAGTTATTCATTACCTCTCCCCTTGTAACACATCAAGTTGTCAATACCACATGGATATCATTACACTGTAAACACAATAAAGAGAGGAAGGGACAATTTAAAGAGAGCCTATGTTGAAGGTGTGGTCTCTTATAAGAAACATTTTCTGTTGCACATTTAGGAAAGAACTACGTTAAAATTTTAATTGTTTCTATCAAGCATCAGCAAATATTTTTGTGTGTAGGGTGCAGTAGTCAATCTTTTAGGCCTTGTGGGCCACACGGTCTCTGTTGTAGTGCTGAAGCAGGCAGAGACAGCATGTAATCAAACGAGTATGGCTGTGTTCTAATAAAACTTTATTTATGGAAACAGGCGGCAGGCTGAATTTGGCTCATGGGATATAGTTTACCACACCCTGGTTTTATAGTTGAACCTACTTCTTTAGCCTGTTTGTAACAATCATGCTTTTCCAATGGTGAAATTTTAAGGTCCTAAATCCCTACTGGTTATCTCTACTGTCCTAGGCATAAACCCTTCTGACTTCACACATACCTCAGCTGTCCACCTCCTCAAGCCATGCCCTCCTTCTCCCTTTTCTCTTAATAGTCATTGTGTCAGTTATCCACAACACATAGTCACAACACCTTAGTGGCACCCAATACTGAGTTTATTGCTCCTAGTTTGGGGTCAGGGCTGGGCAGGTGGCTCTACTGATTTTGGCTGGGCTCACTTACCCACCTGAGCTATGCTGGCGGAGGTGATGGGTGCCTGGGCTCCAGCAGACCAGTTGGGTATGTTTTTATGACAAAGGCAAAGGTACAGAGCATGAGCAGAAACGTGCAAAGCTTCTCAAGTCTGGGCTCAAACTGACATCCTCTGCCTTCTGCCTTCTTTAATCACTTTTTATTCCCCTCATCTTAAGTCTTTGTTCAATTTCTGTTTCTTTTCATGATGCTCCTTTGTTCTGTGTCTGTTGGTTGAGATTGTACCCCTCCTTCTAGATGGGGCTCAGATGACTCTTCCTTTGGGAAACTGGCTCAGGTTCCCCACCTCCACTGACTGGCTCTCTGTCCTGACAAGTCATGAGTCTTCTAATTTTTATCAGCATTTGGTACATTTGACCTTGAGTTATAGGGTATTTATTTGGATGATGACAGCACTTCCAACAAATTTAAATTCATTCAGATATATTTGTGGCTGTTTGACATCTCCATGTCCCTGTCATAGTACCTGTCATAGACATTCAAAAGAGGTCTGTTGAAATAATTAATGTTTGAATAAATGTGACTAAGAAAGAGGGTACCTCAGCCTCCAAGGCAATCTTTTGGGGTTCTAGAATTGCTGCTTCAATCTTTTCAGGTTCTAATGGAAAGGAACAAATCCCCTTCCATTAAAAAGGGCTAAAGTTAGCAAATAACTGAAGCTGGCTTGTGAAAGAGCTTTCTTTTCTTTTTCAACCAAAACCTTTCTTTTTGTTGCCTGGTTAATGTCTTCTTTTTCTAAAAGGATGCCTGGCCCTGGGTGAGGAGGATATGACTCCTAGTGGCTGTCTGTAGCGTGATGGATAATTTTCATTCCCACGGGCTTGTGGTGCAGAACAATGGTTGGAATTGAACACAAACCTCCTTTCACCTTTGCTTCCACGCCCACAGACCTCTGAAGGTTAGATGATGTTCTTCAGGCATCCTTCCCCCCACCCACTCCTGTGGCTAGAGGTTTTCCTCTGTTCTGACTCTTCCTATCCCACGGGTAGACGTGTGCTTCACCTCTTCAGAATATACACTCTATGGGCCTTCAGATTGGGTTTAGTGTTGCTTCTTGGAAAACTTTTTACTGAGTGAATCTAGTAAAATCGAATAAATAGGCTGGTTTTTATCAGATTATTCTCCTTGACCCCTGCACCATCTACATTTGTCGCTCTGTGTGTCAATCCCTCCGTGTGCGGGATCATGCGGGCCCAGGCCCAGTGCTCTCAGCATCATTCTCCGGTTTGTTCCATTTGTTCAGTAGGTCTAGATTACATGTGTTTATAGATGACTAGTCTTTGGCCCATTTTTTTTTTTTGTCATGTAAACACTAACCAAAAGAAATTTATTGTTTTATGTTAATAAGATTTCAATTTTTAAGAATTTATTGAGGCTATTTTGTGACCTAACATGTGATCTAGCCTGAAAAATGTTCCATATATACTTGAAAAGAATGTGTATTCTGCTTTTCATGTGTTTTCTTTTATTTTAAAAAAATTTATTTGTTGTTGTTACAGATGTCCCTTCTTTTCCCTCATTGATACCCTCCCCTCCCTACTCCTGTCCCACCCCCACCTTCACAGTATTATTGTCTGTGTCCATTAGTTATGCATATACGCATATAAGTTCTTTGGTTTATCTCTTCCCACCCTCCCATCTCCCCCTCCCTCTGAGGTTTGTCAGCCTGTTCCCTACTTCCATGTCTCTGGATCTATTTTGCTCATCAGCTTATTTTGTTCATTATATTCTGTAAATGAGGTCATGTGATATTTGTCTTTCTCTGACTGGCTTATTTTGCTTAGCATAATATTCTTCAGGTCCCTCCATGTCATCTCAAAGGGTAAGAGATCTTTCTTTCTTACAGATGCACAGTATTCCATTGTGTATATGTACCACAGCCTTTCTATCCACTCATCTCCAGGTAGACATGTGGGTTGTTTCCAGATCTTAACTATTATAGGTAGCACTGCTATAAACATATGGATGCATATATTTTCTGATTGGTGTTTCGGGCTTCTTAGGGTATATTCCTAGAAGTGGATACTGGGTCAAATGGCAGTTCCATTTTTAATTTTTTTGAGGAAACTCCATATTGTTTTCCATAGTGGCTATACTAGCCTGCATTCCCACCAGCAGTGTACTAGAGTCCCCTTTTCTCCACACCCTCGCCAGCACTTGTTGTTTGATGATTTGTTGATGGCAGCCATTCTGGCAGGTGTAAAGTGATACCTCATAGTCATTTTAATTTACATCTCTCTGATGAATAGTGACGTTGAGCATTTTTTTCATATGTCTCTTGGTCTTTGGCCCATTTTTATTTATTCTTGACTTTGAACCTTTGGGCTAATGTTTGTTTTATGGCTAATTTGTCTTTTCATTGAAAATGTGAATGCCTTCCAAGACCTGCTATTTCTAATTTGAGCTTATGGCCTATTTTTCCAGTTATTTTTTTCAAGAGTCATTTTAATTGGAATCAGCTGGAATTTATTGCCGTGATTTTCTATTTAGTCATCTCATTTCCTGCTGTGCAAGAAAGATGAGACCCTCTTAGAGGTAGTCATGTCTGTTTTGGGGAAACTTCTGAAATTACATTATTCTTTTTAATTTCTCTTATGTGCTAAACTAGAAGAGGCTTTCAGTATTCTTTTTTTTTTTTTTTTTTTTTTTTGAGGCATGATTTCTAAACGTAAGCCTCTGTTTGTCAGTCAATGAATAGATTTTGAATGGCCACTGGGAATGGTGGCCTAGAATTATAGAGTGAAGACTAGATTTGCTTCCTGAGTAATTTCTTTTTGGTTCTTGAGTGACTAGACATGTAAGAAGATGAGACATTTATTTTCCCCAACACCGTCCTTTTCTCCTCACCAAAAATATAAGGCAGCATACTATAGAGTTAGCAGTGTGGGATCTGGGATCGGAGTCCCTCAGTTCAAATCCAAGAGTCACTCTTTACTAAGTGGAGGTACTTGGTAACTATGTCAAAACCTGTGACTAAGTTTTCTCATCTCTCAAATAGGTGAATCCAGTGTGGTAAGATGCATAAAGCTGTTGACATAACTTAAAGATATATTAAAATAATACAAATGCTATTTTTATTAATGACAATGATGTTCTGATCGTTTCTCCAATGTCATCCAAATTTTCACACGAGCAAAAATTGTAGCTGGAATCTTGGTTATGTAACAAGATGTGCAAATGAAGGGTAGAGTAGACATGCTATCGATAAAACTAGGTACAATTCTTCCCACATAAGATTAGCCATCTACTTGGATAATGTTATACAGTAGTTTCACATTTCCCCCCCCGATTATGCTTACAATTTTACTTCCAAAGTAACAATCAGGGGTGTAGTAGATTACTATCTTCCCAAAGCAAATAACCACTGAGGGCTAGGAAACTACTCTTCATGAATAAAATCTTCTTTTTTTTTCCCCCCAAGGACAATCAAAAGCAAGATATGTTTAAATTGAAGAATTTTTATAAGTTTTTTTTTGCATAATTCACTAAGGAATGCCAAACATTGTTTTTAACCTTAAATTGTGAAGCAAAAGTTCAATATTCTTGTGACTAGAAGTATTATAAATGTTTCTATGAGTATTTTTTATTTTTAGTTTCCATTAATAATTCTTTGAAAATGTAATTTTTATGGCCATATAATTTTCTGTTTTATAGAAGAAGCATACTTTTTTTCTATAGTTAGCCAGTGCCCCAACTTAGGCTCTTTTCTCAGACTCAAAGCTCTCTCTGCAAATGAGACATTACTATCAGTCATTAGACAGTAAGCAAGCAGGACAGCAAGTTACTGTTCTAGGTATAAGGAAAGATAATGCATGTCCTTGTCCTTGGTTGTGTAGAGCATCCCGGAAAAAGGAAGAGTGTTCTTGTTCATTCTGTTTATGGTTGAAAAAACATCACTACTTCAAATAATTTTGAGAGGAAGAATAGTGAGAAGTAGAAAGGAATAGAGAGAAAGCCCTTGTATGTCAGTGTTTTGGTCTTTGGGGAGAAGTAAAGTAGATAGGTGGACTACTTTGATAAAGAATGTACAAATCTTTGTGAGACAAACCCCCTTTCTTATTAAATGGTATATTTTTAATGGAGTGCTAAAGTCTATTACTGAGACACACCTCCTCAACTTCTATACTGTGAAATCGATCAAATGCAAAAACCATCTGATTTGGTTTTCATCTCTAGAAGAGAGTGGATTTTCCAAAAATAACCATCAGCTTCATGATGCTATTTTTCATTGGCAAGCAGCTGAAATGGGTTTTTAACCTACTGTCTTCTATTTTTGGTTAGGAACTCAGAAAAACACAAAGCTAAGCACTGGAAGTATTGGAAGATTTGGGGGCTTTGGAGTTTCAGAAATTGAGTATGGAAGTTATTTAGCTTTTCTTTAAAAGGTTATATCTATAATAACATGCTCCTTCTTTTTTTTAGATTCTCTGAAACATATTTTTTGGTATCCCAGCAGTTACTATGCCCTGCCTCACAGCATTTAGAAAAACTTACATTCTTTTCACTGAGAATTGTCAGTTCTTTCTCAGTTGGTATGGTCATCTGTAACTTGCAGAACTATAGTAAGTTTGAAGAAAACAATAAAAAGATGCTTATTCAACTCTCAGTGACTTTTGGAAAATAGCCACAAGTAAGGGGAAAATGCTGTGGAGCTGAAAAAAAAAAAAAAAGCCTCTGAATCAAAACCTGGCTTCCCCTTCTTCCCCAGTAGGCAGCCATGCTCCATCCCCATCCTTGCTGGCAGATAGGCTGGGTCACATGGTGAAGCCCTCTCCCATGGGATGAGAGCAGAGTGATGTGTATCACTTCTAGACCTGAACCATCTGTGGCATTTGCAAGGATAGTCTTCCTCCAACTGAGTGAAATCTCCATCCCCATCACTGCTATCAGCTAACCTTAGTTTGTTTCTTTGCAGTAAATAGGTTAAACCTACCCCTTCTTCCATGCTTCGTTAAGGCCCTTTCTAACTCTTAACATCTATTATTTCATAGCTGAGCTCAGAATGCCCTTTCAGAATGATTCAGTGGTTAGAATTAAGGGCATCCAGGTTGATATTTATAGATATTTGATTATATGTCTATGAGAGACGGGTAAGCACAGGGTTAAGAATTCAGGCTAGGGTAGCACCCCCCTAGATATAATTCCTCCAGTCCCAGTTTCTGGCTGTGTGATATTGTACAAGTTATTATAACTTTTCGAGTCTGAGTTTCCATATCAGTAAAATGGGGATAATAGCAGCACCTCATAGGGTGGTTGTGAGGATTAAATAAATTCATACATGCAAAAGGCTTGAGGGAATACCCTCAATAAATGCACTCAATAAATGTTAGCTATCAGCATTAATACTTATAAATAAAATAGGCCAACAAAGTGGGAAATCCACTATTAAATCTGACCACTGCCCCACACACCTACATTCAGTTTACCACATGTCATGATCAGCGGAGTCTCCCGGCATGTCCCTTTTCTGTTGGGAGCGAAGTCTGTGTCATTGCTGACTGAATGGACTCGTAGTCAGCCTGCTCTGATGTGAACAGAGGGAAAAGATGAAGGAGCGCTGGCAGATAACAAGTGGGTTTCTAGACAGCAAAATGTGGGCCAAAGGGGATCTGCTTAAAATTAATTGTACTTCTAGCCTCATTAGTATCTATTAATTGCCAGGCTTCCTCCTCGTGTCGTCTGTGGCGGAGAGGTGCAGTTTGTAGAGAGCACGTCTGCCTCCCTGGCTCCTGGCCCAATGTGTACTCCATGGGGCACATTCTGAAAAATGACCCAGTGAACACATTTCCGGACTGCAGGAATGCAGCATATTGTTTTCAAGCCTTCTGAAGCAGGAGAGTACCTCTAAAGAACAGAAGATGCACACACTAGAGAGTCCCTCAGGAGTTTTGTGCAGTAAGAGTGAGATGTGAGGTTTGCAGAACAGTGACGGAGGTAAACTGGAACAAAATACAATCATTTCACTTTTGCTAATGGACAGGATGGTTTTAATATTGCAAGATAGAAGTCTGGATTCTGGGAGCCTTTGGTTATCTCCTATCATCTGAAATGAAAGAGTCCTAAGGCCCATCCTGCATTTGTCTCACCCATGTCCCTGCAGGCCTGGGAGGCAGACAGCAGAAAGATTTGAGTGTGGCTTTACTGCTTATCCCCTTTAGGAACTTGGTCACAGTTGCCAAGTCTTGAAGTCTTGGTCTCCTCATCTCTAGAATGGGCGCGATATTGGTTCCTCTTACTGGGTTTTTGTGAGAACTAAAGCTGTTATGCATGTGAAGGGTTTAGTTCAGTGCCTGACACAAGCAGTTTAGTTCAGTGCCCGACACATAGTAAGAGTTAGTAAATGGTTGATTTTATTGTATGTGCTTTCCAAATGTGTGTGCTATCCCTTTTTTCTTTCAGCATGCTAGTCTCAAACACTCAGGAAACTTCAACCCGGAGACTTGAGAGTGGATTCTGAATATTCTAATCTACTTGTTTCTGTATAATAAAATACTAATTGGGAGTTTCAAGAATGATGTTCTGTGCATAACAAAAATAAATTGAAAACCTGGAGAACCACACATCTCAAAGGCTGTGTAAAAAATTCATATCCAAAAGAACACATAACAATGGCTAGGATTAATAAGATATTAGGCTATTGCCACATGACAATTTTAATAGCTATGAAAATGGTACACACATCCTCATGACTCCATATTTTATTTGCTCTCTCTTTTATTCATTCATTCTGAAAATGTCTAATTTAATGCTGAGTTGATGTCAGGCATTGATTTAGATGCTGGAAATACCTTGATGAATAAGATGCCTGCTCACATCGAGTTAGAATTTGAATGGGAAATACAAGAAACATTGTTAAGAAAACAACTAAATTATTAAAAATAATTGTAAACTGTAATTAGTACTATGAAAGAAACCAATAGGAATCTGCAATAGGAAGTAATAGCAATAGAATGAGGGACAACTGCTTTATACTTGAGAAAGGATGGAAGGAAGTAGCCATGTGAAGAATTGAAGGGAATAGCATTTCAGAAGGAAAGAACAGCATGTGCAAAGAGAAATGATAAGGCTGGAGATAGGTTAAGCTAGGTCATACGGGGCCCTACAGCCATGGTAAGGACTTTAAATTTTATCCCACAAAAGGAAAGCAATGAAAAGATTTGCTTTAAAAGAAAAAATGCATGAGATCATTTATATTTTAAGATTGCTCTGGACTCTGAGTAGAGAATGTCGGGAGAGGAAAGGTCAAGAATGGCAGCACGAGACAGAAGACTATAGTTGTAGTTCAGTTGGCTTAGCCTTGTGGAGCTCAGTGGAGATGGAGCAAAGTGAACTGAATCAGTCAATCTATGTATCCATCTATCTATGAGGATTGACAGAACTTGCTGTGGGATTAAATGTCCAGTAGGCGGTAGGATCTGTGAGTCTAGAGCTCAAAGGAGAGGTCTGAGCTGAGATTTAAATTTGGAAGTTGCTGACTTACATATATTATAGTGTTTAAAGCCACATTAAGAAGGTCACCTAGGAAATGTGTGTGGTGAGAGAAGAGAAGAGAGCCTAGAGAAATAATGCTAAAAGATTGAGAAGGCATAATTACCAAGACAAAGGAAATCCAAGAGATAAGAGAGTGGTTAAGAAGGAGGGAATTATCAGTGGAGTTGAATGCTGGTAAGAGGTCCAGTAAGGTGAAGATAGAGAGGGTGTGAGTTTGGGCAACAGAGATACATAGTCAGTGACCATAAGAGCCATTGCAGTGGAGTGGTGGGGTTGGTTTAGGTTGTGCTGTGTTGGGGTCATATTAGAATGGGTTGAAGAATGAATGGAGATGAATAAGTTGATATTGTGTATATAGATATCTCTTTTGAGAAGTTTAGTTATGACTAGGTTAAGAAAAAACGACGGCTTTCAAAATATGGGTTTTTTGGGAGCGTGATTGCATGTGATGGGAATGTTCCTCCAGAGGAGTAATAACTAAAGAAGCCCTTGATCTAGAGCATAGGTGAAGGATTGGTTTCTTAAGAAGCAGAAAAGCTTTTTTGTTAACAGGAAGGGGGACAGACTTAGATATATGAAGAGGCCTGTGGCTTGTCAGTTTGTTAATTTTTTTGGTCAGTGAAGAATAAGGCAAGACTGTCAGGTGAGGATATGGTTAGAGCAGGGAACATGGGAGATTTGAAAGAATGCAGAAGGTATAAAATGATCAAGTCAGATAATAGGAAAGCAGGCTTACAAGAAAAACAGCATAGGATCACTGGCCTTTTGGAAGTGCACATTTGCATTCATAAATTTCAAGTGAGGCCTGTCCATTAGAATATAGACTCCAGAGAGAGAGAGAGAGAGAGAGAGAGAGAGAGAGAGAGAGAGAGAGAGAGAGAGAGAGAGAGATTTGTTGTTCCATTTATTTATGCACTCATTGGTTGATTCTTGTATGTGCCCTGACCAGGAATCAAAGGACCCACAGCCTTGGTGTACCAGGACAATGCTCTAACCAACTGAGCTACCTGGCCAGGGCCTTGTCTACTTTCTTTACCACTGTTTTCATGGTACCTGGTAAAGAGTAGATGCTCAAGAAATATTTGTTAAATGAATGAATGAGTGAATGAGCTCAGTTGTTATCTTTCGCTGGCAATATTCAGCTGTTCAGGTAAGGGCACTGAGAAGGTAGAAGGTAAAACTCATAGAGGACTAGAGTTTTCCCCAGCAAAGATGACAGACAGAGAGCATCCAGGAGTGGAGGGTATTAGCAAGAGGATGACTAATGATGTGCCACAGAATCCAGGATGGATGAGAACAAAAGGAAAGGAATGGATAATTAGCTAATGGATAGTGGGAAAGCTGCTTCATGGTCACTGAAAGATCAGAAAGTTTGGCAGTAGGGGTTCTTTAGAAAATCTTCTGGAAGGATAGAGTCATTATTAGAGAGTGGCAGGTTTGAAATTGGGATTTGGGAAGAAGGGCAGATATTGGTGATGGCATAGTTCAGGGTGTAACCATGTCAGGGGCCCAGACAAAGTAGAAGAAAAGATCACTAGTGATGAGATGGTCAAGGAGCTGACTGTTCCTATCTATTTTCTGTTTAGTAACATTTAGTATATCATGTGTAAGACCCTGGCCCAGGTGGAAAAGCAAATAAAATTTAAGATTATTTCATGAAGATGTAAATGTAAATTTCTACCCTTTCTATCCCCAACAAACACATGTAACTAAGCATGACTATTATGGATATAAGGATATTTATATAGCCATTTGGGGAGCCAGAGTATAGTACATAGGAATTTGGTCAGAAGTCACACATAATTGAGTCACTTGGAACATAAGGGGTCTGGAGGGATTAAACCCTCTGAATGGTGGTTGGTGAATTTTAATTGTTGAAAATCTGAATAGGGTATTATTTTGTTAAATCTGGATTAATGATAATGGGCTTCCATTATGCTAAGGTGAATTGTCACAGCAGTTATCAAAATCTTGTTTTTTTAAAAATTTGAAATGTTAAGGGTTGATGAAGAAGGTGATAAGAGAATCACCAGAGAAGTTTGTGGATTCAAGAATAGAGTGGGCTCTATCCTACTTCCTTTTTCATTACCCTGGGAAAGTGCAAGCTGTCCTGTGCTGTTAGAACATGGAAGAACAAGGATCAGACATTCACATGGGGTGCCTGGACATAGGGCCCTGAGGCACAAGTCTGGATGAGGCATCCTGGATGGGCTGTGGGAACAGTAAAATGTCATTTTCCCATGTGGCTGCTAGCAGTATGGACATAGCTGAGAAAAGACCAGTGCATCTGGAGGGACCTCATGGTTAGGAGTATGGACCTGTTAATAGATGTCCCATGGACCTGAGGACTAGAAGAATCTAGATATCTAAATAACTTACAACTTGCAAGATGCCAGTATATATTTAGCAGGGCCATGTTCACAAGTCCCTCCTCATCTCTGGACACTATAAACTCTCAGAGATCAGGGAATAACTGAGAAAATCTTGACTTGAATTAGATGATTTTTTCCCACCATCAAATTAAATGGAGCTTCAAACAGAGATTAAGTTGACATAATGAAAAAATAAGGACATTTTTTGCACATTTGAGTATGTAAATTGAAAAATTCATACCTATTACATAAAAGACACTGCTTATTTTGGTTATGATGTTGGTATAGCTGTTTAAAAAGGCCCATGTAACAGTAGCTACAAGAAGATATAAGTTTACTTTTTAGCTCATGTGACAGTCTGAACACAAACAGTATAGACCAATATGGTGGCTTCACAATATTGGGGATCCATGTTTCTCCTATCTTGTCATTTTGTCATACTCAATGCACTTTCCCAGCTTATAGTCTAAGATGTGTTCTATGGTTCTTGTCTTCATAGCCACATTCTGGCCAGTGGGAAGGGGAGTAATGCCTATAATTTGCAAGTATCACTTTTTCATTGCATTGACCAGAATATAATTACATGGCATAGATCGCTGCAAGGGAGGCTGATAAATGTACACTTGGTCAGCCATATAAATGTACACTGGTCAGCCATATGTCAAGCTAAAATTTTGTGAGAAATATTAACTAAAGAAGAAAAGAGAACACAATTTTTGAGACAAGCAGCCATATCTGGCACTCAATGCTGTGGATGCCTTGGGGAACTGGGTGAGGTATTAAAAAAGAAGAAGTATAGAGAACATGATTTAAACAACTACTCCTTTGGGAATGAGAACTGAGTTTCTGCTACTAATCCATGGGTGGGCCTTCCATCTCCTGGGCCATTTAATATCTGCCTTCCTGAATGAGCTCATGTCTGGCCCTATCCTAATAGCTTCTTCACTTTAGTGCTAAGTGCTGGAAACACAACAGAGGCTGCTCTTAAGTTTCTGTGCTTGAGTTAATATTTGGTAGCTTCTGAATAATGGCTCTGTTTTATTCATATTATTATTAATAATAATATAACCATAAAACAATAATTTACATTTATGTAACAGTATTTTTTTGGTGGCCTGTTTACATCTTTGATCTGATTTGATCGTTACAGACTTATTATCAATAAGTACTTAAATACTAGATTTTTACAACTCTCACTGTCTTCTCACATTTTCAAATCCATCAGCACATTCCAATTTTCTTGTTTCTCCAGTTATGACTTTTGGGGCTTCCTGTAGATGCCGCTGTTCACTTCATGTGGAATTCCTTCCTTTCCCTTCTTTTCATTTCCCCCACTGATTCTAGGCCATTTCTCATGGGCCCTTTCTGTAGTCTTCTGAACATAACGAGCTTATTCTCCATGCTTTTCCCTTTTCTTGTTTTCCCTGCTGCTTTCCCTTCCCACCCTTTCCACCTTGGTGTCTTTCATGTGTAGTGATTCCTCTGAAGCAGGTCCTACTTGAGTCCTTACCTCTGCAGGAGGTAGCTTCTCTCTGTTGTTCTATACTTCTTTTGTGCTTCAGTCATATTCTCTGTATTTCTTTGCCTTTTCCCCTACTGTCCAACTATATTTTATATTTCTACCCATGTCTTCTTTCTGAAGCACTTTTAACTGTCATTCTTCCTGTTACCACACTAGGGAAGGTGATTCCACAACCAATTGTAGTTATTGGACTACATCTTATTCATTCTTTCTTGCTTCTTGAAGGTGGCCCAGGAGACACCAAGTTCTTTGACTGTAATCTGGGCTTGATTTGGGGCTCTGCTGATGGCAGAGTTTCTCAACTTTCCTGCCAGCAGCGCTTTGTGTTTCTACTTTGAGTGCTCCAAGCTTTTTGTTCCCAGCAGCCCCCCTCTCTCTTCCTCATCTAGAGCTGCTTTTCAGAGTTGCTGAAGCTTAAGTGGTAGCTTCTTGGAAAATACTCCCTCCGCTATCATTTCACTGCCAGCTTACTGGCCCACTTACTCGCTCTCTCCTTATCCCTGTCTGATGGAGAGCCACACTTGCCTTTTCTGTGCCACTCTCTTCTGGTCTTCAGATCACTGGGGCTGTCTTACTTCTCTGGGATAGATTCTACTCTAAATCCCCTGATTTCAGTGAGTCGGAAATGTCAAGGAAGTGGGACCTCTATCAAGTAATGTCAAAGGATGAACCACCCTTTTCCTGTCCATTGCCTGAACTCTTCTGGGCCCCAGAACGGATATAGCTGCCTTGGAGAAAGTTTGTCATGTTAAATGACAAAATCTCTGCAGTCCTAACTGGGCTATTCTTACACAGTTAGGGTGGAGTGTGTTCTCATCTTTATTATTTTCTTCACGGTGGAAATGTGGGTCCATAATCATCCTCAATCACTATGCACTTACATGGTTTTGGATATTGAGGAACCGTTTTCTATTTATTCTTTTATAGAAACATAAAATGTATGCATGAATTCATAAAAAAAGACTTCAAATAATGGATATTTATGTAACACGATTTTCTCTGCTTGTTGAATATGTGCGGCCCATTTTCTGGGAAAAGTTATTGCAGTTTTAATGGCTGCTTAGAAAATAATAGCTAATGATCAGTCTGCTACTTCTATCATTTTCCTATGAGAAAATTCTGGATTGGTGGAAGTTCAGTAGGGAAGTTTCCAGAGAGCCTTCCTCAATAGCCCTCGTATCACTTGTTCATACATTTATTTGGCCTATTATTTAATCCTATTGTCATTCCCTATTTACAGCTCTGCCTCCCAGACTAGAGTGTGAATTGCTCAAAAGCAGTGATAATGTCTTATTCTTGGTGAACAGCAATTTTTGAATTCAACAAGTGTTTATTTAATGAATGAACAGCTAGATAAATAAATAAGGAAACTGGAGTCAAAGGAAGTAACAAGCTGTGTGGTCTTGGGCTGTGTGTTGACCTCTCTGGGCTTTGCTTATTTCACCTGTAAATTGAGAATTTTGGCAGAGCAGAAGGGAATAAAGAGTGTTGGTTGTAGCACTGGGCACCTCTGGGAAGGGACATTTTTCCTGGTGAGGAGTAGAGGACTGAGACAATATGTGATCCAAAGGCAAGGGAGAACTGTCCTTCATAATGAGTGAAAACCAGGGAAACCAACAAGTCATAGAATATCCAGCATCCCTTACTGTGTGGTGAGAACAGAATAGAAATACTCTCATACCGTGTCCAGACAGGGAGAGCCTGACACAGCCCTCAGGTTTCTTATACTCTGAGACTGGTATGGAAGAACATCCCAACATTTCCCACATACCTGCAGAGAGGACCGAAGAAATAGCTGAAAGAGGCCCAGGATCTGGGATAGCCTCTCACTGGGGTGGCTGGCATGGAGAATGCAGCTGATGGGGGACTACACAAGATATGCTCGCTCTACAGACATCAAGGGGGGATGGTGCCAATCAGTGACTGGAGGGACACTATAGTGGATGTCAGTACAGACAGATGAGATGATGTCAAAGCCTATTTCCTATGCTCTGATGCTAAGTATCACAGTCTCTGCCCCTTCTTTTTTCTAGAAACTTAATTGCAACCCCAAGGATAAGGGTTGAGAGAAGAAAACCCTGACTTGATTGGTTTTACCCAGACGTGTCTGATTGAAATTTTTGCCAAAAGATAGAACGATAAATTTAAGATAGAAAGTAAGGTCATACATAGAAACTAAAGTTGAATTTTGGCATACTCGAGTTTTGGGGATTGAGATTCTGTACTTCCTACGTATGCTAATGCAGCCGGGAGCACTGTGGCTCACTGATGGCAGAGAATCCAGGTGGTGACTTAAGAAATGCAGGGGCGAGAGTGGGGGTTTATCTTGGCTGTGATTCTCCAAGCATGGATTTTTGGGTTTTATTTTAGGATTCTGTTAATGTCCCTTCAGCCAACCAGTAATCAGGACTTTATTTTTCTTTCTTGTTCTCATTTATAATGTCCATAATTTACATATATTTGCATTTTAATTTTTCTAACTGAAAGAATTGAATAAATATGCCATGTCTGCCTGCCACCGGAGCAGAAACATATCGAACTCCAGTGGTATGAAGAAAGGTCACTGTTGACATACTTCTTACTTTAGCTCAAAATTATTTTCTAAGCGATGAGTATATTTCCTCTTTGGCACTTGAATCAAGTAATTCCTTTCTATATTTTCATTTTCCTTATGTTGCTGCAAGATTCAAGACAAGCAGCCTAGGTCAAGTCCTTCATTTTACAGATGAAGAAATGGGGCCACAGAAGTGATGTATCCAAGACCACTAGTGATATTTAGAGGTAGAGGTGGTTTTAGAACCCAAGTCCTGTGGTCCCAGTAGTTCCTCTGTGTATTTATCTCACCTGCCCCTCTGATTCTGGAGGCAGCTGCTGTGCTCTGAAAATCATCGCTGCACTTTCATGGGAGCCATGCTTTCCACACTCTGTTCCCAGCCAGTGACTGAGTGCAGCAAGGAGATTTAGGTAGGCCCATTCCTGGGAGACCCAGGACTCCTCTCCTAGCTGATTTTGGCTCATGGGCCCCTGGACAACCTGGGACACTTCCATCCAGTCCTTTTTCCTCCGAAGTCAGACCTGCATTGCAGCCTAATACTCTCCCAGGCTTTTCCAGCTCCCCTTGATTTTCTCTTATTTCCTTAAAAATCCTTACACATTCAATCCTGTCTTGGCATCTCTTTTTCAGAGGACCTGAATTAACACAGGAGAGCTGTTTGTTTGTTCCTTTAACAGGTTGATGATTTCATCAGGGAACCAGATTCCCTTCATTTCTCATTCTCCCATCCTCAGTGTGTTGTTTTTCTCTCAGGCCAGCTCCCTTCATGGTCACTGTGGTCACTACCCACAGCACATTCAGACACAACACTATCCAGAAGCAGGAAGGGACCACAGTTATCAGTGTCTCTTTAAACCAGAGAAAATCTTTCCCAGAAGTCCTCCAACAGCCTTCCTTTACTTCTCATTGGCCAAGAAAGGGTGATGTGTTTACTTCTCAATCAATCAGTGGCAAGTGAAAAATAGATCTCAGTGATTGACAGACACAAGTCAATGTTTACCCTTGAGTTGGGGGTGAGGTCACATTTGTCTAAGTCCCATGATAGAGATATGGGTAACTGAACAAAAGCAGGGTTCTATTATGAAAGAAGAAAGGAAAAATAGCTGTTGGGTTGGCTATCAACTATCTCTTATATTTCACACTTTTAGCCTTGGAACCTATTTAATCAATGTCACCTTTCTTTTAGTTAGTTTTGGTGCTATAAAATTTTCTATTTCTTTACTCTCAACATTGCTTTATCATTTTATTTTAGTTGTCTCTGTGGTAGAATAGCATATGTATTTTGGTTTTGTTTCATTCCTCCCTTCCCCCAATCTGAAAGCCTTTACTTTTAGTTAGTATGATTGGTACATTTACAGTTATTAGGATTATTGATTTAATTGCATTATTTTTGCCATTTGCTTCTTCTGCTTTGTATTTATTATACATTATTATTGTTATTGTTGTTGTTATTTTGCACTCCACCTCCTTTCTGGTATTTTTCAAAAAACTTTTTATTAAAAAAATTTAAACATATATAAAAATAAGAAAATAGTATCATAAATTCCTATTTTCTTTTCAGACAGTTGTGGCAGTTACCAGTGTTTTGCTAAATGTAGTTTATTTAACTCTTCTCTCTATTTTTTGCTGAAGGATTTTAAGTAAAATCACAGATATTATGACATTGCACCATAAAAACTTAAGTGTGAATGATTGAGTTTTCTTTATTTTCCCTTTTCCCACTAATTGCTTGAAATTATATTCATATTCTATTTGTTTTAAAAATGTGTAGTTATTAATATAACCACTGTTATCCCAAATAGAGCACGAACTTTAGAATATTTTTAGATTTCCCCCAATCTAAAAGCCTTTTGCTTTTACACATTACTATTGTCCAGAAGTTTAGGTCCATGAAGGCATATTGATTAGTCTAGGCTCAGCTGTACTGTGAGAAATAAATCCTGAAATCTCAGTTGCTTATAGCAAAGATTTTCTTGCTTACATCCAGTCTCACATGGATAGGGAAACTCTTTCCCAAACAGGACATCAGGGAACCGGCCTTCTATTACTTTTTATCTGTGGTGTCCAAACATGTGACTTCTGAGGTTTCCAGGGGAAAAAATTAAAAACACAACAAGCTAGAGGATTTGGGGGGATGATTTTAAGGGTGAGGACCTTAGAATCCATCCACTTTCATTTCATTGGCCCGAACTCAGTCACATAGACTCTGTCTATTTGAGACAGTGGCGGGGAAATGCAGCCCCCCTGTATTTTTACAAAAAAGCCTATATAACATAACTCTTACTTAAAATTAACTTTTTAAAAAACTGCTTTCTTTGCTCACTACTATATTAGTGACTTGAGCTGCCATGACAAAATAGGATAGGCTGGGTGGTTTAAACAACAGAAATTTATTTTTTTACAGTTCTGGAGTTTAGGATATCTAAGATCAAGGTGCCAGTAAGATAGGTTTTATTCTGAGGCCTCTTCTCTTGGCTGGTAGACAGCCACCATCTTTCTGTGTGCTCATATGGCTTTTCTTCAGTGTATGTACATGGAGAGAGAGCGAGCTCTTGTATCCTCTTATTTTTTATTTTTAAAAGATTCTGCCTCAGGTTTATTTGTACAAATAGCACAAGAGGACACCAGACTCATATAGTCAACAGCTCAAGGGTCACAAGAGTCCTTCTGTTCTCACATCTGCAGACAGAGGCCTCTACTCTGGAGCCTTTATGGGGGCCTGGGCAACCTTGGGAGGCTAAGCCAGGGCTGGAGCTGCAGCCTTGGTTTGAGTCCTGGCCTTAGCCTTTAGCCAGCAGAGCCTGAGACTCTTGGTGAGGGGGGACCAGCATGTTTCCCAAGCTTGGGATGAACGAAGTAGGCCAGTTAACTGAGCTTGCGGCTGCTGCCCTTTGGGGTCTTGGGCTTGACCTCCTTTATAGCCTCAGCATGTGCGCTCAGGGCCTTGGCACTATAGGCCTATGTCTTCTTCAGGCCCTTCTTGTTGTGCTTCTTAGCAAAGTGCTTGTTCCTCAGGAACTTGGAGTCTACCCCTTAAGAGGTTTGTATCTTTGTGATTGGGGTTTCTTGATGCAGTTTCTGTGCTACTTCGGGACTGATTGTGTGTGGTGTGGTTCTTGAACTTGGCCATGCTGTACCTAAGCCTGTGACTTCCGAAGCGACTGGGACTGGAAGAGAGAGCTCTTATATCTTATAAGAGTACCAGCCCTATAGGATTAGGGCCCCACTCTTATGGCCTCATTTAACCTTTATCATCTCCTTAGAACCTATCTCTAAATACAGTCACATTGCAGGTTTGGCTTCAACATCTGAATATTGGGGGACACAATTCATTCCTTAGCACCTCTGTTACTTCAAGTAGGAACATGACCAAAGAACTAATCAGGTCCCTTTTTAGAGATTTATATAGATATTGATGGAGAAAGAGTGGTGTCTGCATCTGACATTAAGGAATATTTAAAGTTGGATCTGCTAGGGGTTATTGTTGCCACCATGTGGGTAACCTGACTGGTAATGAAGTCAGTTTAATAAAAATTTGAATGGAGAGAAATGGAAAGAGGGACAGAATCCTGACAACATCATTAAAAACTTTGATTTTAGCTATAACTGAAATTAAATTTAGTCTTTGTATTTCTCGGTTATGTAAGCCAATAAATTTCATGTTTTTGCTTAGGATGTCTGCCCCTTGAAATGGCAGAATCCTGAAAGTGCAGCAGTGTAAAGTAGAGGCTGGTAGTATAGGTAAATGTAAGCCTAGAGAGTTAGACAACTTATTGGCTTATATTTTGTTGGGTCACATGACATGATGGGATGTTATTGGTCTATTATTTATGCCTTAGGATTTCCTCTACCACAGTAAACCATAACTAGACTCGACCATAGTGTTTGAGGTTATAATGGATTAAGTATCTGTTAAAAAAAAGAGCGAGAGAATCAAGGGACTGGGCTTGGGGAAAAAGTTAAAAACATTGTTTTTTCCTTTTGACTGGATTACTCATCCTATATCTTGCATAAGTGAGGATGCTTTTGGCTGCTAGAATCAGAAAATACTGATTCAAAATGATTAATAAATAAGGAAATGTATTATCTCCTATGATTGTTTCAGGTGTGTTACAAAGCAGTGTCTCAGAAATGTTGTCAAGGACTCAGGTTCTTCTGTCTCTCCATTTCGCGAGTCTTTGTGTTGGCTTAATGCCAAGCCTACTTCTGACATTACTTCAAGGTGGCCTTCAGTGTACTGGGCTATCTACTTGCCTTTCTATGTCTACCTGCCTACCCCTGGACCCATAACAGTGGCCAGGGAAATACCATTCTCTCTTGACTTAGTCTAATCAGGAGCTGAGTTGGTGTGTATCAGGATACATGATAACCAATTTCAGTGTTGGATCTCTGTGCTCCTCAACTGTCCCTTAAGATACATGGTGGGAGGGAGTGGATAGTTGTATAAAACTGAGGTTCTGTTGTGTAATTCAGAAAAAGGAAAAAGAAGACAATGAATGTTGGGTTGGCACCAGCACTGTCTACTACATATTTTGTTGTAGTTTTAAAAGAGGAAAGCTGGGTTGCCTTTGGGATGGCAGAGGGCAGGACCAGAGCATGGGTGAGTGTGTGAGAGTGTGAGCGAGTGTGAGAGAATGTGAGTGGACGTGAGTGTGGATGAGCAGCCAAGAGCAGTGCAGAAACATGGGGCAGAGGGTTCCAGTGGATGGGGAGCAGCTGGCTACCATAGTAAGCGGCTAGTCAGGGCGCTTCTCCCTGTGCGGCGGGAGGCCCCACCATTTTGGAAGATCCCTGGTCTTTTCTGGGAGGAGGCAGTGGGAGTGGCTAGGGCCCAGAGACCTGAGCCCACCAGTGCACCTAGCACCATCGACCAGTGGACCCCGCTGTGTCAACACAGACCAGTGCACAGTAGTGATGCTATCAAGGTGCTTGCTGCGGAAGCCACAAGCGGCTGGGAGCCCAGCACCATCCCCCACAGCAGTAGCCTGATCAGAGCAGCCTGGGAGAGCTGAGACACTCCCAGCAACAGAGGCTCGGGAGTGGACATCCATTCCCAGGCAGCAGCAGCACAGATTGGCAGCTGAGACCCATCCCCAACAGTATCAGCAGAGGCTAGCAGGAGCTGAGCCCCATCAGGCAGTCAGGCAGCAGTGCTCCCCAGCCGCTAGCAGTGGGACCCGTGGCTCCAGTGGGGCCTGCATGATCCAACTGCCTGTGGCACCAGCGGGGTCCACGCAATTCAGCAGCCTGTGGCACCGGCGGGGCCCACGCAATTCAGCAGCCTGTGGCACCTGCGGGGCCTGCGGCTCCAGTGGGGCCTGCATGATTCAGCTTCCCATGGCTCCAGCAGGGCTCATGGCCCCAGCAGCAGCGCTTACCAAGAAAGACCAATACCAGCCACCAGTAGTCAATCCTCCAGGACCCACAGCAGGCAAGAGGCGCCACGTACTGGAACAGTCTGGGAGGCACAGCAGCCTTATTTGATACACACTGACCTGCCTATATATCCCAACATCCCTCACTCGGTCTAAAACTACCAGATGGCTAAAATGGGGAGACAAAGAAACAACACCCAAATAAAAGAAAAGGAGGAATCACCAGAAAAAGAACTACGTGAAATGAAAGAAAGCAATTTGTCACATAAAGAACTCAAAGCAATGATTTTAAGGGTGCTCAAACAATTCAGTGAGAACTATAAGCAACTTAATGAGAATTATAGAGAGCTCTGCAGGAACTACATCAGCTTAAAAAAGGAGGTAGAAGCTATGAATAAAAATCAAGAGGAAATAAAGAATGACATAGCTGATATGAAAAATACCTTAGAAGGATTCAATAGTAGATTAGAAGAAGCTGCAGACCAAATCAGTGACTTAGAAGACAAGGTAGAAAAAACGCCCATATAGAGCAGCAAATGGGGAAAAAAATTAAAAAGCAGGAGGAGAGTAAAAGGGAGCTTTGGGACACTACACAGTATAACAACATTCTCATCATAGGGGTACCAGAAGGAGAATAATCAGAGAAAGGAATAGAAAACCTGTTTGAAGAAATAATGACAGAATACTTCCCTAAACTGGTGAGGGAAAAAGTCACACAAGTCCAGGAAACACAGAGAGTCCTAAGTGAGATGAACCCAAAAAGACCCACAGCTAGACACATCATAATTAAAATGGCAAACATTAAAGACAAAGAAAGAATCTTAAGGGAAGCAAGAGAGAGACAGAAAGTTACCTACAAGGGAGCTCCCATTAGACTGTCAGCTGATTTTTCAATTGAAACATTGCAGGCCAGAAGGGAGTGGCATGAAGTGTACAAAGTAACAAAAGGCAAGGGTCTGAATCCAAGATTACTCTATCCAGCAAAGTTATCATTCAAAATTGAAGGTGAAATAAAGAGCTTCACACACACAAAAAAAAGCTAAAGGAATTTACCACCACCAAACCAGCACTGCAAGAAATGCTAAAGGGACTGCTGTAAGACGATGAGGAAAAAGAAGAAGAAGAAGAAGAAGAAGAAGAAGAAGAAGAAGAAGAAGAAGAAGAAGAAGAAGAAGAAGAAGAAGGAGAAGAGGGAGAAGAAAAAGAGAGAGAGAGAGAGAGAGAGCAAGAGAGAGAGAGAGAGAGGAACATAGGCATAAAATAAAAATGGCAACTAATAACTATCTATTAATAATAACCTTAAATGTAAATAGCTTAAATGCCCCAATCAAAAGACATAGAGTAGCTGATTGGATAAGAAAACAAAACCCATATATATGCTGTCTACAAGAGACCCACATCACAACAAAATACTCACACAGGATGAAAGTGAAGGGATGGAAAAAATTTTCCAGGCAAATGGAAATGAAAACAAAAAAAAAGGTGTAGCAATACTCATATCTGATAATAGACTTCAAAACGAGGGCCATAATAAGAGACAAAAAAGGTCACTACATAATATTAAAAGGAACAATCCAACAAGAGGATATAACCCTGGTAAACATATATGCACCAAATAAAGGAGCACCAAAATATATTAAAAAACTTCTGGAGGACTTCAAAGGAGAGGTCAATAGCAATACAATCATAGTGGGTGACTTTAACATTCCACTGACACCACTGGATAGTTTGTCTAGACAAAAAATTAACAAGGACACAGAGTCCTTAAATGATGAACTAGATCAGCTGGACTTAATTGATATTTACAGAACATTTCTCCCCAAAGCTGCAGAATATACATTCTTCTCAAGTGCACACGGGATATTCTCAAAGATAGACCACATGTTAGGACACAAAGTAAGTCTCTACAAACTCAAGAAGATCGAAATCACATCGAGCATCTTCTCAGATCACAATGGCATGAAACTAGAAATCAATTACAACAAAACCATGCAAAAACATTCAAACACATGGAGGCTAAATAGCATGATAGTAAACAACGAATGGGTTATCAAGGAGATCAAGGAAGAAATTAAAAACTTCCTGGAAACCAATGAAAACAAACACACAACAACACCAAATCTATGGGACGCAGTGAAAGCATTCCTGAGAGGGAAGTTCATAGCACTACAGGCCTACCTCAAGAAACAAGAAAAATTCCTAATTGACTTTCTAACCCTACAACTCAAAGAACTAAAAAGGAAACAAAAAGAAAAAGCGAGAACAAGTAGAAGAAAAGAAATAGTAAAGGTCAGAGCAGAAATAACCACATAGAAACTTAAAAAAACAATTCAAAATATCAATGAAACAAAGAGTTGTTTCTTTGAAAAGATAAACAAGATTTGATGAACCCTTAGCCAGACTCACCAAGAAAAAAAAAGAGAGGAACCAAGTAAACATAATCAGAAACGAAAGAGGAGAAGTAACAACACCACAGAAATACAAAGGATCGTTAAAACATACTACGAACAATTATACGCCAACAAATTGGACAATCTAGGTGAAATGGGCAAATTTCTAGAAACACAGTCTCCCAAAACTGAACCAGGAAGAGAGAAAACTTGAACAGACCAATAACAACTAAGGAAATTGAAGATGTAATCAAGAAACTCCCAGCAAACAAAAGGCCAGGCCCGGATGGCTTCACAGGGGAGTTCTACCGAACATTCAGAGAAGAACTAATAACCATTCTCCTCAAACTATTCAAAAAAATCCAAGAAGATGAAGACTTCCAAACTCATTTTATGAGGCCAACATAATTCTGATCACAAAACCAGATAAAGACACTACAAAGAACGAAAACCACAGGCCAATATCCTTGATGAGCACAGATGCAAAATTCTTAACAAAATATTAGCAAATCGGATCCAGCAATACATCAAAAAAAAATTTCATCATGACCAAGTGGGATTCATCCCAGGGATGCAAAGATGGTACAATATCTACAAATCAATAAATGTGATACACCACATAAACAAAACGAAAAACCATATGATCATATCAATAGATGCTGAAAAAGCATTTGACAAAATCCAGCACCCACTTCTGATAAAAATGCTCAACAATGTGGGAATAGAGGGATCATATCTTAACATAATAAAGGCAATTTATGAAAAACTTACAGCCAACATCATACTCAATGGGCAAAAACTAAAAGCATTTCTCTTAACAGGAACAAGACAAGGATGCCCACTTTCGCCACTCTTATTTAACATAGTACTGGAAGTCTTAGCCACAGCTATTAGACATGAAAAAAACATAATAGGAATCCAAATTGGAAAGGAGGAAGTGAAACTGTCATTATTTTCAGATGACATGAAACTGTATATAGAAAACCCTAAAGACTCCTTCAAAAATCTACAAAATTTAATAAATGAATTTGGCAAAGTGGCAGGATACAAAATTAATGTCAAGAAATTGACAGCATTCTTGTATACCAACAATGAACTCACTGAAAGAGAAACTAAAAAAAAAAAAAATTATTTACCATTGTGGCAAAAAAATTAAGATATCTAGGAATAAACTTAACCAAAGAAGTAAAGGACCTATTCGCAGAAAAGTACAGATCACTGAAAAAAGAAATAGAAGATATAAAAAGTGGAAGCATATACCTTGTTCATGGATTGGTAGAATTAACATCACTAAAATGTCCATTCTACCCAAAGCAATCTATAGATTCAATGCAATCCCCATCAAAATACCAATGACACATTTCACAGAACTAGAACAAATAATCCAAAAGTTTATAATGGAACCAAAAAAGACCCTGAATAGCCACAGCAATCTTGAAAAAGAAGACCAAAGTAGGAGAGATCACAATACTGTATATCAGGTTATACTACAAAGCCATAGTAATCAAAACAGCCTGGTACTGGCATAAGAACAGGCATATAGACAAATGGAACAGAACAGAGAACCCAGAAATTGAGCCAAGTCATTATGCTCAATTAATATTTGACAAAGGTGGCAAGAACATACAGTGGAGCAAAGACAGCCTCTTCAATAAATGGTATTGGGAAAATAGGGCAGCTAAATGCAAAAAAATGAAGGTAGACCACCAACTTACACCATACACAAGAATAAACTCAAAATGAATAAAAGATTTAAATGTGACTCATGAACCCATAAAAATCCTAAAAGAAAATGCAGGCAACAAAATTTCAAACATCATATGCAGCAGGATTTTCAGTGATACAATGCCTAAGGCAATAGAAACAAAGTAAAAAATGAACACATGGGACTACATCAAACTAAAAAGCTTCTGCACAGCAAAAGAAACAACCATCCAAATGGAAAGGGAACCCACTATATGGGAGAGAATGATTGCCAATGATACATCAGATAAGGGGCTAATTTCCAAAATATATAGATTACTCATAAAACTCAACAAAAGGAAGACAAAGAACCCAATTAAAAAATGGGCAGAGGACCTAAATAGATATCTCTCCAAACAGGACGTACAAATGGCCAATTCATATGAAAAAATGCTCATCGTCACTATCATCAGAGAGATGTAAATTAAAACAACTATGAGTTATCACCTCACACCTGTCAGAATGGCTGCCATGAACAAATCATCAAACAACAAGTGCTGGCAAGGGTGTGGAGAAAAGGGGACTCTAGTCCCCTGCTGGTGGGAATGCAGACTGGTGCAGCCACTGTGGAAAACAATATGGTGTTACCTCAAAAAATTAAAAATTGATCTGCCATTTGACTCAGTGATCCCACTTTTAGGAATATATCCTAAGAAGCCTGAAACGCCAATTAGAAAGAATATATGTATCCCTGTGTTCATAGCAGCACTATTTACAATAGCTAAGATCTGGAAATAGCCCAAGTGTCCATCAATAGATGAGTGGATAAAAAAGCTGTGGTACATATACACAACGGAATACTGTGCAACTGTAAGAAAGAAAGATCTCTTATCCTTTGAGACAACATGGAGGGACCTGGATGGAGAGTATTATCCTAAGCGAAACAAGCCAATCAGAGAAAGACAAGTATCACATGATCTCACTTATTTGTGGAATATAATGAACAAAACAAGTTGAGGAGCAAAATAGACCCAGAGATATGGAAGTGGGGTACAGACTGATAAACCTCAGAAGAGATGGACGTGGTGGGAGGGAAGAGATAAACCACAGAACTTATACGCATATATGTGTAGACAAGGACACAGACAATAAGGCTGGGGCAGGGGGTGGGATTGGGAGGAGGGTGTCAATGGGGAAAAAAAGGAGAAACGTCTGTAACAAAAATAAATAAATAAACATTATAAAAAAATAAGTAAAAAAAAAAAAAAGAGGAAAGCTAGATCAACCTATGAGGTCAATGGAAGTGCCTCATGTTATCTTGCTACCAAGGCCATTTCCTACAAGCAGTAGTACATCACTTTGATAGTTTCCATGGCAATATGAATTCAGATGAGTCATCATATCTTGTACTTGTCTGTAGCAGAAGAAGGACATAATGCCGAATATGTTGTTAGTTTTTAGGTAATATGTTAAGTCTCAAATCTTAATTTGGGGACACAATGAATTATACAACAGCTAATGATACTATAGAAAGGAGAGCATTTAAGCTAGTCTTTGACACTGGGAATATGAGGCAGCTTTGTAACTTATGAAATAATGGGGCAGCCATTTCAAGACACCCTGGTTGGCTAGGCCTAAAGATTAGTGGTGAAAATTTTAGTAAGCCACTTAAGATGGTAAAAAAAAAAAAAAAAAAAAATGAGTAAACAGTTTATATATTAATTGCCTGAGTAGAAAAATAATTCAGAATAAGAAGTGCAGTGTTTACTGGATACCTGAACTGCAATATACTTATAGTTGTGGACATCCTTTCCCCCAAATCAGAGAAAGTGTTAGACTCGTAATGAGTACAAAACAGCTGTTCCATCAAGCTGTTTTCCAAATGGGCTTTCACCATTATTGTTGTTGTTAGACAGAGAGGGAAGTGATTTTAGTGTGAATGTGAAAATGAATTAATGTTGCCTGTCAGGAAACAAAACCAGTGCCAGGAGATCAGCTTACGCGCAGCTGAAAGATGGAAAAGAAAACTCTGGGAAATCAGAGAGCTAAAAAGACAATGATCTTAAATTCACACTAGTCTTGGAACACGGAAGTCAATGATCCACTCTAGAGATGGAAATAGCTTCAGATAAGGCACTTTTGGTCGCCGTATCCAGGCAAACATGGAAAGTAACGACACTGACATGAAGATTGCCTCCTTCTCAAGCTGAACACCAGATAAAATACTGATTTCTTGACTGTCTGAGTCAATCTGGGATAGGGTTGTCAGACTTAGCAAATAAAAATATAGGATTTTTAAGCTAAATTTGAATTAGAATAATTTTGAGGAGATAATTATGTCCTAAATATTTCATGAGTCAGAGTTATACTAAAATTATTCATTTGTTTATCTGAAGTTCAACTTTAACTGGGTGCCCTGTGGCAACTGTAATCTGAGATAATTCATAATCTTATCCCAATTCCCCAAACTTTATAATATGATTCCTTTTGAACTCTTCCTTGAAATGCCAACTTTGGACTCTTACTAATGCTTTGTGGCAGATTATATTATATATCTCATCCCTCGCTGTCTCTGACATGTGACATTGGCACTCCTTTATTGAGAGGTGAGGTCTGGGTGGACTTTGTAACTGCCTTGAGCAATAGAGCATGGCGGAAGTGACACAATTTGACTTCTGAGGCTGGATTATTAAAGATAGGACAGCTTCCAGGAGGCTCTCTTTCTCTCAGCACATGTATCTTGGGGTCCCTGAGCTGATATATAAGAAGTTTGGCTACTCTGAAGCCACTGGGCTGGAGAGACCATGTGAAGAGGTCACACAGAGACAGAGAGGATGCCTGAGGAGCCCTGGTATTCCACCTCTAGCTCTTCATTTCTCCATTGTTGAGAGGACACCAGCTTTGAGATAACCCCAGTTTCAACCACTGATTGTAACCTCATTTAAGTCTGCCTTGAACTGCCCCACCAAACTACTCCCAAATTTCTGACCCATAGAAGTGTGAGAGTTAATACATGACGAATTTTTACATTCACTATGTTTTGCGTTAATTAATTACATAGTCGAAGATAACGATTATATACTGGTTTGAGGGAAGAGGAATAACACAATTTTTTAGGTTAACATCTTTTATAATAGTCTTTTAAAGTAAGTAGCTTTGTTTTTAGGGGTATGGATGTAGTAATATGCCAAATGTTTGTTTAAGTCGGGTTTTGAAGGTTTTACTGTTACTGTCTCTTCAGCTGCCACTCCTCCTCCTTAAAGTCCAAACAAATGGGATTAGTACTATAGGAAAATTGAATTGTCTATGAGGAAAAAAAAGCAAACAAAAACAAAAAACTCAATCCCAGTATTGTATAACTAAATGAGCATGGGTATAGGAGATCTACGTTATCTTGGCTTTGACACTCAGTAGATACTAGACTTGGGGCAAATTACTTCCTAAAACTCAGTCCTCATATCTGTAAAATGAGGCATCACCCTACATACAAGGGACGGCAAATACACAGCATGCAAGCTGCTATTTTCCCTGGCAGGAATCACTAATGAATTGCAGCACTCTTTCCACAGGAAATGACCTTAGAGTCCTTTTCAGAGCAGAGCAATCAATCACAGTGGGCAATACAATAAAACTTTATATGATGGACTAATTTGGGCGAGGGTGTGTCCATTAAAGTGGAAAGTCTGTTATATAATAAAGTAGGTTTTCTGAAGGCGTATGTTAAGAAATTGACAAATGAGTTAGTTTACCTATTTTTACTTATGTAGACATGTTTGCATATTTAAAATTATGTATGAAAAGTTTAATTTCATAGAAAAGTTTTCTATATGTATTACTGTAATTTTAAATTTATACTAAATAGGTCTAGTAAATGTATGCATTCACCAGTCACTGTGAGTAAATAAATGCACATGGGCTGGGGCGTGGATTAGTGCACATCAGACCATCTGCCTGCACACGTTAAAACTGCTGCAGAAGGTCAGGACAGGCAAAGGACCCAATTACCACACCCCGTGCAGTGTGATCACATGATAATCATTTGACAAACATTATTTATGAGCGGTGACACTTGGATAAATTTGTAGACGCTAGTTGTAGATCTGTGATATTTATTTATGTCAGAGAAATTGCTACAGTGTTTTTTCCAACATATGGCCTATTTGCTAAAATTGGTTAAAAACAGTGAGTTAATAACAAAAAATAACCCTAATTGAATTGTAAGCAAATCTTGGTTAAAAGCATTTTAAAATTAACCAGTGTTAATTTTCACATATGACATATAGACCAGAAATTTTTTCTGTTAAATCCGAAGTCCGTTAAATCAAGGTCTGCAAAATCGAGACAAATTAATTTCTTGCCTTCTGAGAACTTGAAGATATCTATTGTTATTTCCAGGGTTAAAATTTAATATCTCTATAATTTAAGTGATTTATCCAAGTTCTGAAAGAGTTGTTAAAGTGATCGTTGAAGTAATGTAAATATTTGAAGACTCATAGAGCAATAATGATTGACTAGGCACCGGGCACAACATAGCTGTATGTGTGTTGTGATGGATACAATGATGAAAAAGAGTTTTTCAAAGAGAAAAGGATACACACAAATAACTCCAGATGAAATAGTTTTATCACCCAGATTCAAATTAGACCAATTTTGTTGAGATTGTCAGCTAAGACCACTCAGTTGTTGCCTTATGGACAAGTTAAGAAAAGAGGTAGTGACATGTCTCAGGGGTACTTGGTTCATATTTGGTCAAAGTGTATCGAAAGGGTGTAGCTACATAGTGCCTCCACATACAGCTCCAATTCTGAAAGAAAATAGTAAACTATTCTCAGCTCCCTACGCCTGGGTTTATTTCCTAAGAATTCACACTCCTCTGTTGTATTGCTGACAGCTCCCATCTCACTCCTTCCTTACATGATTCTCTGCTTTTATTTCAGGTTTTCTTTCAGCTGTGTTACTTTCTGCTCATTTCTCCACCCCAGGCTTGGAAATCTCCCTTAACTGCCTTTTCACATGCCCTCTTTGTTTGATCATTAGCCATTTGTTATCTTTCCCTGTCGTGGATCAAATTTTCAAGATGTTTTTTCCAAGTACGTAGTTAGAATTTTTTTCTAAATTACATGAGGTTTTAATTTTTATTTTGATAGAACAGGTTTGCAATCATTATGTATAGTTTTAAGTGTACATATTCAGGCACAACATCTCAATAGGATTTTTTGAACCCTTGAACTATATAGCACAGGACTCCCATTTTAATACCACACTGCCACAGATTGAATACTAATCTCTTCGCATAGCCCACCCCACTTCTGACTCAAATAATAAAATAACTGATCTCAGAAAACAGAGGAGAGAGACCCATTTCCAGCTGTGAGAACTGGAGGTACTCTAGAGGAGGTAGCATTTGTCCTTGACCTTGAAGGAAATCAGAAAGCAGAGTAGAATGGGGAGGGGATGAGAAGGACATTCCACGTTGAGGAAAACGCAGGAACAAGTCTTAAAGCCAGAGAGATAGAGCGTGAAATATAATTTTTGTCTGCAGTGCAGTAGCTATTAGAGCAGAAGACAGATGGAGGGAAGACCCTATGGCAGAGGCCCTTGGTATCTATGGACTGGTTGATTAAGTAATTGAAGGCTAGTCCTGATTCCTTTGATTTTTGGAAGTAGGTGATATATTTGCAAGTAGTTCTCTGGTACTTAGTCTGTGTTTTATTTTTGAAAATTAAGGTTTGTAAAGAATGGCTCCCTTGTCAATGATTCCAACCTTCTCTGTGAGAGAGAAATGCAGCAAAGGCAGATATTCAAAGTGGCAAAGCATCACTGTGCATTTAAATGACCATTTTAACAATCTGCTTGGATTTCTTTCTTTTCCCACTATAAACATTCCTTAAGCCTCCCAAACTGATCCTTTCAGCATACACTTACACAACTGTATAAATTGGCCTTCCTAGGAGCCACCTGAGAAGCAACACAGATTTCTTCCACAAAGGACTTTGTCTAGCAATTATTCTCTCTTTATTCATCCACCCAGGAAATTTTTGTGGAGCATTTATGAGGTATAAGGCACTGATCTGGACATTGAACATAGATTGATGTGCAACATAGAACATTCTTTGCCTTTAGGGAATGAGTTCCTGACAACCACATGTTAGGCATAATCCAGAGGGAGAGATTGACACATATTGACAAATACCAAGAAGGAAACTAACAGGATGTGAAAATACAGACTCACAGCAGAAGAAATTGAGAGGTTGGGTCTAGTTGACATGCTCTAGCCAACACCAACTTCAATCCTTAGAAATAATTGAGAGGTCTTGTTAGTCAATGTATTACATAAGTAACACTAGCTGCTATAACAGGTAAACCTTGAGCTCTCAGTGGTTTTACATAATAGAATTGAATTTTTCATGTAAAATTCAAAATGAGTGTTTTTATTTATTTTTTTTATAGTCTACATATTTATTTATTTTTTAATAATGTTTATTTACTTATTTTTGTTACAGATGTTTCTCCTTTTTTTCCCCCATTGACACCCTCCTCCTAATCCTGTCTCCCTCCCCAACCTTATTGTCTATGTCCTTGTCTACGCATATATGCGTATAAGTTCTGTGGTTTATCTCTTCCCTCCCACCACATCCACCTCTTCTGAGGTTTATCAGTCTGTACCCCACTTCCATGTCTCTGGGTCTATTTTGCTCCTTGCTTGTTTTGTTCATTATATTCCACAAATAAGTGAGATCATGTGATATTTGTCTTTCTCTGATTGGCTCGTTTCACTTAGGATAATACTCTCCAGATCCCTCCATGTCGTCTCAAAGGATAAGAGAGCTTTCTTTCTTACAGTTGCATAGTATTCCATTGTGTATATGTACCACAGCTTTTTTATCCACTCATCTATTGATGGACACTTGGGCTGTTTCCAGATCTTAGCTATTGTAAATAGTGCTGCTATGAACACAGGGATACATATATTCTTTCTAATTGGTGTTTCAGGCTTCTTAGGATATATTCCTAGAAGTGGGATCACTGAGTCAAATGGCAGATCAATTTTTAATTTTTTGAGGAAACACCATATTGTTTTCCACAGTGGCTGCACCAGTCTGCATTCCCACCAGCAGGGGACTAGAGTCCCCTTTTCTCCACACCCTTGCCAGCACTTGTTGTTTGATGATTTGTTCATGGCAGCCATTCTGACAGGTGTGAGGTGATACCTCATAGTTGTTTTAATTTGCATCTCTCTGATGATTAGTGACGTTGAGCATTTTTTCATGTGAATTGGTCATTTGTATGTCCTATTTGGAGAGATGTCTATTTAGGTCCTCTGCCCATTTTTTAATTGGATTCTTTGTCTTCCTTTTGTTGAGTCATATGAGTACTCTATATATTTTGGAAATTAGCCCCTTATCTGATGTGTCATTTGCAATTATGCTCTCCCATACAGTGGGTTCCCTTTCCATTTGGATGGTTGTTTCTTTTGCTGTGCAGAAGCTTTTTAGTTTGATGTAGTCCCATGTGTTCACAAAATGAGTGTTTTCAACAAACTGATGTCTCTTCTCCAAGAAGTGATTTTGGGATCTGACTTCTTCTGTCTTGTGCATTTGTCCCCTTCAACATCTGTCTCCCAAGGTTGTTGTGTTCCTTACTTCAAGTCTTAGGAGAAAAAACTGGTGGATCAAAGGTGGAAGATTTTTATGGTTAAGACCTTGCAGTGGATAACTTACTTCTTCCCTTATTCTTTGGCCATACCTGCCTGGAAGGGAGACTGGAAAATGTTATATTTAGCTGTGTATGTAGAAAGAAGAGGAAACAGTTGTTGTGAACAGCATATGTATATATATCCTTGTGTGAAACATTACAAATCGACCATGTGTTAGGCCCTGAAGGAAACCTAAACCAACATAAAGTGGGAAAATCACATAAGCCATATTCACTGTCTGCAACATAATCCAGGCAGAGAGTCTCTAAAAAAGTTAGTTCCTACCCCAAACATCTTTGCAAAAACACCCTTTTAAATAATTTTTGGTTTAATGAGATTATACAAACAAAAATGACAAAGTATGAACAACACTGAAAACATACATATAAAAACCTGTGCTTTGGGATATGGCCAAAGTTGTGGGCAGAGGAAAATGTGTAGCTTTAGATGCATATATTAGCAAGTGTGAAAAATATAAATAATTCGAACTGAGTGCTCAACACTTGAATTTAGAAAAAGAACAAAATAAATTAGAAAAATTTAGAAGGAAGGACTAACAAGACATGAGCAAAATAGAAAACAAACACAAACACACTGGAGTAGATCAACAACAATAAAAAAAACTAGCAATAGAAACTGCAGGCTTATCTAAAAAAATAGAGAGAAGACACAGATATAACAGCAGTAATAATGTGAAAGGGGGCATAATTGTGGATATGAAAGAAATTTTAAAAAGGACAAATATGTGTAAATACTAATAAATTTGAACCGTAAATTAAAATGATCTTTTAAAATATAAAAGTCTAAAATTGTGTAAAGAAGAAGGAAACCTGAATAATTTGAAATCCATAAAAAAAAGTAAAATGTGCATTATCTTCTTGAGGCTCAGGCAGTTTTATTAGTGAAGTCTTCCAAAACTTCAAGGGGAAGGTAGTCCTCATGTTCTAAAATAGAGAAAAACATGGCATGATACTCAACTTATTTTCTGAACATAATACTTCCTTGATCCCAAAACTGGACAACGATACCAGACCTATAAAAATAAGTGTAGGAAATCTCTTATGAATATGAGTGCAAAAAAATATGAAATGAAATATTTACAAATATAATTTTGCAATGGTTTAAAAGACGAATATATCATGATCAACTTAGATGTTATTACATAATGGAAGAAGGACCAACTTTAAAAACATCTATTAATGTAATCATTTCACTAAAGAACTTATGAAGAAATATCAATTGATTATACATTTATCATCTCACTAAATGCAGAAAAGCATTTGGTAAGAATAAATACCCATTTTAAAGAAAAATCCTAAGAAGCTAGGGATAAAAAAAACTTCTTTAAGTTGATGTAGGCATAAACATCAAGCATCATTCATGGGTGTAGGCAAGATACAGCAACTGCTTGTATCTGTATCTCCATATCCTCTAAGAAACAACACAGAACGTCAAGAACACGTGACATCATGCCTACAACATAAGTAAAGAGTAAAATATACTGAATTTCAAATTTCCTGTTAATAAAAAACAATAAAGCACCTAATCCCAGTGAATGATTGCTCATGCTTCTGTTGCAAGCATTTGTGTAGCTCAGAGAAAAACTGTGAGGAAGAGAGAACTGGAAAGGTGGGGCAGTGGGGGGCTTGAAATTGCTCTAAAGCAGCCACCAGAGAGAGAAAGTTTGTTTGAAACATTAGAAGAATGTTGAATCACTATGTTGCATACTTGAAACTATTAATAATATAATATTGAATGTCAACTATAATTTTAAAAAGAATAAGAAAGTGTCCCGTTGTATCAGAGCACTGACTACAGGCAGGATATTAAAATTATGCACAGTATGAGGTGGTAGTCTTCAGAAAGCATAGCTTCTGGGTGAAGAAGGCAAGAAGAGCGGTAAAGGGGAAGATAAGGGAGAGAGACATTTAGAGTCTTCTGAGACCAACAAGAAGGATAAAAAAAACAAAGGACCACAATTCTCCTCCAGAAAAACAAAACAAACCCCCACCCAAACCAAACAAACATAGTACTAAGAAGTAACAAATTTCTCAAAAAATAAAAGGATGAAGGCATGTCAAAGGTATACAGGAGCCAACTTGAATGAATTACCAGTGTCCAAAGATGAAATATTTTGAGCAAAAAAAAAATATTGGATTATAAGACAAAGAATAAATAAAGAGAGATAAGTTCATACTAATATAAATAAATGATCAAATAAACACATCGTTGGGGGAGAAGAGACAACTTTTCCTACAGAAGAATTCTGCATACAGTATATGTTGGTAGTCCTCTCTTTAGGAGTTAGAGCTTAGACCCTCCCCAGTAGACTGTGGGCTAGACTCTGACTTGCTTCCAAAGTATGTAAAAGGAAAAATAGTAACTTTCCCATGGGGGAAAACTAGCAAACATTACCTTAACCAAGTGATCAAGTTTAGCATCACTGATGATATCATGAAGACATCCTGTACCCTGTGACATGATGTGATGGGTCACTTCACCACTGTGGCATTCTTCCTCAACCCTGTCTTGGTGTTTCTCAAACCTAAACCTAGTCTAATCTGAGAAATACATCAGACACACCTAAATTGAGGGGCAGTCTATAAGAGGTGACCAGTACTTCTAAAAACGGTCAAAGTCATGAAAGATGCCGAGGATGTTGTGGAGCAGAAGAAAGCCAGATGTGGTGTAGTAACCTGGGTTGGATCTTGAAACAGAAAAACACATTAATGAAAAACTGGTGAAATCCAAATAAAGTTCAGTGATTAGTGAATAGTAATATGCCAATGTTGTTTTCTTAGTTTTTACAATTAACACCGAAATTGGCTGAAGGGTATAGAGGAGCTCTCTGTACACTTTGTAACTTTTCTATAAACCAAAAATTATTCCCAAATCAAAAGAATATGTAAACAAACGAAAACACCAGAACCCATTCACTAAAGAAAGTGGATTTTGCCTACTGATAGAAGATGATGACTTTGAATTGGGAATCTAGAAAACCACCTCAAATTCACAAAATGAATAGGAAGAAAACTAAATAAATTTATATATGATTAAAATTACTGTATCAGAAAAAGAGAATGAGTCTACCTCAGTTAATGAAAATTTCCCTAGTCAAACAAATACACACAGCAAGCAAGAAAAGCATTAGAAAACTGTAAGTCAACATTCCAAACCGATGAAATATACTTAAATAAGCATTTGGGGATATGATAGCTTATTCTGAATCAGAAATACAAAAATCAAAACCAGAAATAGACAAAACCCCAGAAAGAAATGAAAAGAGAGTTGATTAAACTCATGAGAGAAATAGAAGAAATAAGACCAAATCATCTCACAAATAAAGATTAAATTACAAATTACCCAAAGGAGAATAGACTCAAAGGAAATTTAATGAGGAGCATTCAAGAAAGACAAAAAGTAACCAAGAGAATAAAAATGGGATAAAGATAAAATAAAATGGGTTGGAGAGGAAAAGGCTGGAATAGAAGAAAAAAAAAGAAATAGCAAGTGTTAATTAAAGCCCTTGAATAAGAAGAAACACAACAATAAAACTAACATTTAAATCCAGAATTCAAGAAAACTTTTCAGAAATAAAATATCTAGATTTACATATTAAAAGGGCCCATTAGATACATGTGGAAATTAACCCAGAAAAATTAACTTTAAGACATAACTAAGAAAAACAATTGGATTTAAGAGATTAAAAAAAAAAAAAATCCTCAAGGTCTCCAGGCATAAAGATCAAATAACAAAAGGGAAGGAATCAGATTGGCATCAGATTTTTCAGAAACAACATAAAAAACAAGACAACAATGGAGCAGCATTTTCAATAAAGTAAAAAAAGTGTGAACTAAAAATGTATATTTAGTCTAGCTATCCTTCAAGTACCAAAGGTATCAGTAAATAACTTTAAACAGAGCAACTTAGGGAATTTCCATTATCTCCACTACTGTTCAACATTATATTGGAGGTATTGGCCAATGCAATTAAACAAGCAAAATCAGTTAGGGAATAAGAATTGGTAAAGAACTGAAACTATTTTAGTTTGCACTTAATGTGATAGCATGCCTGGAAAACTCTAGAGAATTAATGATAAAATTAAAGAATAAAAAAGTGGTAAACTACTAGGTTATAAAATTGATACAGTAATCAATAGCCTTCACACACACACACACACACACACACACACACACACACACACACACACACAATGAGTTAGAGGTTATAAGGCAGAGAAAACCCAACATACAACAGAAAAAAGAAGATGAAATACCTAGAAATAAACTTAGTAAGAAATGTGCAAACCTTATTTGAGGGGACTTGAACACACTCTTGGAAGACTCAAAACTACACTTGAATGTATGAAAGACATGCCCTGTTCTTGGATAGGATGACTCCTTGGATTCATGCATGAGTTTAATGCAATCCCTATAAAAACACCGATAGCTTTTTTTTTTTTTTTTTTTTTTGCACCTAGATGGGAGATTTTAAATATTATGTAGAAAAACAAACAGCAAAAAAGAAAAACCATGAAGGAGACTGATCTTAGCAGACACTGACACATAATATAAAATCTCTGTAATGAAGCCAGTGTGATACTGGTACATGAGTAAACAAACAGACTAGTGAAATAAAATTAAAAGTTAAAAAAAAGACTCAAGTACACAAGAAAACTAAACACTTGTTAAAGGTAACATCTCAAATTACTAAGTCAAAGATATACTTTTAAAAAAATTATATTTTATTTTTATTGTTGACATTATTACAAGTGTCCCCCATCCCTCCCTCCAGTTTGCCCTCCTCCCCCCAGACCCCACCGTCCCCTCCCTTGGTCCTCACCACATTGTTGCCTGTGTCCATAAACTATGCATATGTTCTTTGGCTAATATTCTTTCATCCCGTCCACCCCACCCACCTCCCCTCTGACATACTTTTTAATAAAGGCTGCTAAAATAACTTTACTACTTTGGAAAAGATAAAATTAGGTCATTTTCCCACACCATACAAAAGAATAAACTCCATATACATGCAGACTTAAAACATAAACGATGAAGCCAACCAAGTAATAGAGCAAAATTGGGTGAAATCCTCTATAACTTAGATATAAGGAAAGGTTTTATTAGCAATGATTCAAAATCCAGAGGCTACAAAGAAAAGAGTGATACATTTCACTATATAAAAATAAAAATTTGTATGTCAAAGAACACCATAAACAAAGACAAATGACAAACTGACAGAAAATATTTAAACATATATTGTAGATCAAAGGTATTGTCTCTATTAAATATAGAACTGTTAAAAATCAGAGAATAAAATCCAAAATCTTGACAGGCAAGTGAGCTAATGATACAAACTTTCATTCATTACATTAATGAAAAGCTCTTTAATTCACTTATAATTATGAAAATGCAAATTAAAACTACACTGTGATACCATTTCTCACCTATCCTATTGGTGAAAATTAAAAACAGTATGACTAAAGATGCTGTTGGTGAGGCTGTAGGAAAGAGCCGCTTTCATACATTATTGGTGAAAATGCAAACTGGTACATCCAGTTACAAAATCATACAAAATTATATATGCACTTACCATTTGATTCAGCAATCCCATGTCTAGAAATTTACCCTCCAAAAATCTCAAAATATAAATGCACATAGTTATTAATGGCAGCATTTTTAAAACAGCAAAACACAGGAAACAACTTAAATACTCATATGCAGGAAAGTGATTGAATAAACTAAGGTACAACCACACGGTGGAGGGTTAATAGAGAGGATCCCTATGAATAAAAGTATGAAATTATTTTAGGGGTATAGTTTAAATGAAAAATATAAAATGCAGAAGAAAATATTTAGTATGCTATCTTTTATGTAGAAAAGATGAGGAAACAAGAAAAAATATGTATCTGTTCATTTGTACAAGAAAAAAAACCATAGGATGGGTGAGTGGAACAGAATGGAATGGATGGGGGATGGGAATGGGGCAGAAGTGATGGAGACAGTGACACTCCTCTGAGTATATGTCTCTGTATATTTCTTACTTTTAGAATTATGTTAATGTTTCTCACTCTGTGTGTGTGTGTATAATGTATGCATATATATATATATAAATTTCTTTACTATTTTTGCAACATTTTAAAGTCTGAAATTATTTAAAAATAAACACTTAAACATTCACACACACAAAATTCTCTTTAAAGTTTGCACTAAGTCAATGGTGTCTGCCATAATTGCTTTCATTGCTGCCATTCTACTCTGTAGTGGAAATCTTAACGTATGCAACAGGAACAAAATACATAATATGCATTAATGTTACAAAGAAGAAAAATCACATGTTGTGTTTGCCTACTTGAAAATTGAAATGGAATCTGGTGTATATTTAAGAGAGCAAATCAGACTGAATATACAAAAGCCCACTGCTTTCCTATGCACAATCAACGATGAGAACATGTGAGGGACTTGGGTTAAGATGCCAGGTTGACGGGGATGAAGGTGTGAATGGGAAGCAGGTTATAGACTGTGTGTGCCCTGGCAATTCTTTTGAGAATTTTGCATGTAAAGAGGAGCAATCAGTGGCTGGCAGGGTATGTTAGAAGAGGATAGTTTTCTTTCTTCTTCTTCCTCCCCCCTTCCTTGTTCTTGAGGAGAACTATTAGAGCATTTTTATACATTACTGGAAATAATCAGCAGAGGGAGAAAAACTGATGCTGCTATCTTTCAGGTGGTGGTGGTAACCAGGGTCCTTGCAAAAGTGTTGGGATAAACTTAGAAAAGAACATGCCACTTCCTTCATTGTAACAGGAAATTGTAGAAGATGTGTGCACACGGGCAACGATCTGTGGATCTGGTGGTGTAAGACGAAGACCCATTGCGGAGTGTGAGGCAAGGCCAGCAGCTGAGGCTGAGACTCTGGAGGGAAATTTGAGAAAACAGGTGAATGAATATGTGAAAGAGTAATCTTAGAGCCTCAGAAGTCAAGTTTACTCTAGAAAGCGATAGAGTTGCTGGGTGGTTAAGATTCTGTTTCTGATGTAAGAATATGAATTAAAAGTGAAACCGTTCTTCCTCGTTGTTTAAAATCACAGGGCCAATGGATTAGAAGTCATGATGAGGTTGAAACATTTTAAAATGTTGGTCCTTAAGTAAGTGTGCTAGCAGAAGAGGAGACTGCCTAGAGAGTGAAATGTTTGCATTTAAGATGTCCAAGTTGTACGGTTTTTGGTGATGACAAGGTCCAGCCACGGTGTGGTCATAAGAATAGGGGTCTGAAGTAAAATGAAGTCACAAGACAAGGAAGTCAAGAATTTGGGAGTCTCAGGGTGTCAGCAAGGTCTTTCATATATACTTTGGCATTCCTAAAAATGATAAAAGGATTTGGGATGGAGAGGAAGGTTGCGAGCTAGGAGCAAGGTGGCACAGCCAGATGGCATAGCCTCAAAGAGTAGGGGTTTTATAAAGTGTAGAGGTACAATGAAATGGACATAGCCAGGGCAAGGGAGGACAACCTGCCCGCCACAACATGAGACTTGAGACAAGAACAGCCTGTACTGGGAAGACTACCTAGGGATGCTTCGTTCTCAAAAGATATCCAGATTTCAATTAAATGAGAAGGTAGAGGAACTATTCCAAGAAGTCGAGTATGTAGGCTTATTTGCTGATTAACATGAGTGAAAGGTTTTGAGAGAGAGGGGAACAATGGGGGATTGATTCAGATGGAATAGACAGAGCAATGTGGGTGTAAGGATTTCAGTGAAAGTAACCAGGAGGCTTGTACTGGGATTTGAATGATAATAGGAGTCATCCTGACCATTTTCTAAGGGGCATGAATTTGTTCCACCATATTTGGATGCAAGAAATATAATATTTATTTTCTTTTTCTCTATTAAATTAAAATATAATATTTATTCTCTTTTTCTCTATCAGATAGGCTACCTATCTGATAAGAAAATAATTTTTAGGCTTACTTGGTGGTCCCTTTGTACTCTCTGGGGCTATATAAGAATGGGAGGTTTCTTACACTGTTCAGGAAGCTGGGGAGGGCCTTCTGGGCTCCAAATCATAGCTGTTGTTGATGAACTGCTTCCTGTCCAAATGGTGTTTCATTTGAAGTCAGGCAGTTTTTCTGTTTAAAAGTCTATCTGCTTCACCCCCAGTTCTGCCCTATGAAATCTGACCATGAACCTCTAGGCACATGTCTCCAGGTTCAGCCCCTGGGAATCTACTTTCCAGCTTTATGAGAAGGTCCCAGTATCTCCTGGAACATTGGGTGGGGTTGGGGCACTGATCTGTGCCACAGGAATAAGCCACTTTCCTTTCCATCCTGCATATCTTCACAAAATCCTTTTTACCCTGTAGCTGGGAAAAACCCCATTTCAACTGTTTGTTCCCATGAGCGTAGATTTTTGAAACAAATAGCTCCATTCTCTTCAAGGGTTAGGTCTGGAAGATAAAAGACACTGCTTGCCTACCAGGTAGAAGGAAGGGAAAAGATTTTGCATTCTTTCGTGATGAGGCTAGAGGGACATTTTTCAATCAGATTATTGTCATCTGCCTCTTAGAGTTGAGTGGTCACTGGAATCTTGTCCTGGGGTCTGAATACATTGCCCAAAGCATGGAAACTTCCAAGGCAGCTGCTGCTTCTGCTTTTAAGGGTGCATGTGACTGGACTAAGGTGGTATAGAGTGACGAGAGGCACTGCTCCCTCAAACAGGGCGGGATGACATGGCTTCAGTATCTGGCTTCCCAACCCTTAGAAACTAGCACTGCCTGTGGAACTGCAGGAATAGGAAAGATGTCCCCAAAACAGAACTCTGGGCATTCTCCACCACTATGCAAATCAGTTAACACCAAACAGTTGTTTTGATAGTCACACAGTCATGGTACCCAGAGTAATCATTTCCGTTCCCACCACCGGGTGGGTGTGAGAACTGGGCTCATTTAAAAACGTATGACTAATGAGTATGTATCCGGGTGGTCCATCTGGTATTGATGGGGCTGATCTAAAATGATGTCAATGTAGCTGAGATCTGAGAACACAGTTTATGGGCCACTGACTGAGTGCTCATGGCTTTCTGTTTGTGGGGGTTGGTGGTGGGAAGGGAAGGGTTTCATTGTCTCCTGTTTTATTCAGAATATCTTCCCGTTGAGAGCATTTAGTTGAAAGATTTCCAGGCAAATCAGTTACTGAATCAATTTGTCACCTTCTGTTCTCTGGAAAATACAAATAAGGTAGCACTCAAATGGTTTTGTGTAGGACCAGCCTGTGATCACTCCAGTTAACACCACTTGTCCTCTGTCACTTATGAAGTAGCAGGTGAGTGTGAGGAACATCAGGTCCCAGAAGAAAATCAATTGAGAGCTATTCTCATGGAAAGAAAGAAAAGTTTAATCGTTCACATGAATAATTAATAAGAAACATAGGATTGTATCTGATAAATGCAACATATAACAAAAATATACTTTAATTTGCTATTACACATTAGTCAAGTAAGAGAGGATAGAGAGAATGCAATATAAATAAAAGAAAGAACCACAGAGCTAGAGAATGGAAGGAGAAAATTGAAAGAAAAAAAGCAAAAAACTAATTACACTTATCACCAAATACTCCTTATCATGGAATCTTATTTTATCTATATTTTCTTCCTTTGAGTTTTCAGCTCCTTTTTGATTGATGTCCTTTTTTTTTTTTTTTTCCTGGTTGGCTTAGAGACCTAAATTTGAACAAAGTCAACTTTGTGTAATATCAATTGAAATGAGTATTACCCTAGCTTTATGTCATATATTTGTTTGATTTGTATTTATGTGGATTTTAGTCCATAATCTGAGATCTGGTATTACCTGGGGGCTTTCTGGAAACAGGCTATAACCTAAATCATATACCTTTATTTTCTATTGTTACCATAACAACTTAACACAAACTGATTGTATTGTCTTATAGTTCTGAAGGTCAGAAGTCTGACATAGGTCTCAGGCTAAAATTCTGATGCTTGGGCTATAATCAAGGTGTTAGCAGGGCTGTGTGTCTTTCTGCAGGTTGAAGAAAAATATCTGTTCCCTCGCCTGTTCCAGCTTCTAGAGGTCACCCATGTACCTTGGTTTGTGGCCCCCTCCTTCCATCTTCAAAGCCGGCAGCATCACATCTTTCTGCCCTTTCTTTCATCCTTACATCTCACCTTACCACGGCCAGGAATGGTCCCTCACTTTTAAGGGCTCATGTGATTAAATTGGGCTCAGTTTGGTAATCCAGGATAATCTCTCCATTGCACAGCCATCTGGTTAGCAGCCTCAATTGCTTCTGCAAATTTAGCTCCCCTACCATGTAACATAACACATTCGATGGTTTCTGGAATTAGAATGTGGATGTTTTTAAGAGTTATTATTATGCATAGGCCATTATTATGCCTAGCACAACTTCTCTTGTTTTACAATAACTAGATAATTTCCCCTTTTGGTCTAACCTCTCCTGGTTACCTACAAGGATTTGTCTACGAGGAACGTCAAACAAAGACGTTGTGGCCCTAGAAGTGACTCACTTTTATTTTATGGAGAACTCACTTCTTCCAGCCAAATTTCATACATATTTTTAAAGACTGTTCTGGGAGTTTTGGTCTACTTGAGCCATAGTAAATATGACATATTTTATTAAGTGTTCCTTAGTGTTTGTCATCTAATGATATTTGGTAGGAGGAAGACCATTATGAGGAGAGGGATTGAATCTAAGTTCTGACTTTGGGCTCCGATTGTAATGTCACATTCTTGTTAGGAGGACAAGTGTCTTCAGAATTTACTGTCATCACTTGAATATAAACTCATCTCTTCAAATAAAAATGTTACTATTAGTGATTTTGTTGACATTGTCTCTGGCTCAGCATTTAGTTGGAATTTTAATCCTTTGACCCTGATCATGACAAACATAATGAGGGAAATGGAAATTAGCTTGCTATTTTTTTCCTTCCCTATTTTCTTGTTCTGCATCACATCCATTCCTACTACCCTCAGAGAATCAGGAATGGCTGTGTGGGGAGGCCAATTGTTTTTATTAAAACTCTGAGATGCTGTTTAGTTTTGCCCTCCTATCTCCATCTCCATGCCTACCAAGAGTATTCTTCCTCTCACAGTGGAAATTAGATATCAGAGAGGGTAATTAATTGTGTCCAAGGACTGATGTCAATATTCATCTCTAGCTCAGCCACTGTAAATAGCATAATTATTTTCCCCACTTCATGCACATGATAATCGGGTCTCCATAGCACTGGGAAATGAACTCCTCACATCTGTTCTGCACTAAATGGCCCATGTCAGAGATATCCTCTTAAGAGTGCTGTTTGGCCAAAGAATCAACAAAGAGGTGAAAAATAGGTGATTTTTAAAATGCCAGAATCCTTGCATGACAGCTTCTGAAAGTCTTAATGCTTTGCAATCAGTTTTTTGAAAAGGTTGGACACAGAAGAGTGCCTCAGGAAATAATTTTCCCCTGATTCCCTCATTTAAGCCAATCTCTCTTTTCTGTTCCTAGATAATATCTTGGGTGGCCTCTGTAGTTTTTCAATCACTTTTGAATTGTCTCATATGAAATAAGCACTGAAACTTCACCTTGTATAATCAGAAGCTCTTGCCTCTCTCTGGCGCAGGTCCTTATCCGGAGTTTTCCCAGCCAGCATAAGGGAAAGAGCACGTGTGGTCTGTTCATTTCCTCTTCTTACTCCTCTTCACTCCTACTTGTGGTTGGCCGGTGCAGAGGGAGAGCAAATCAGGGGGGAAACATAAAATTTTCATTGTATTGCCCCAATACTACTCTCTCTTGATTTTTTTTTTTTTATTCCTCACCCAAGGATATTTTTCTATTTATCTTCAGATAGAGTGGGAGGGAGAGAAAGGTACAGAGAGAGAAACATTGACCTGAGAGGGACACATCGACTGGTTGCCTCCTGCACAACCCCGACCAGGGCTGGGGACAAATCGCAATCAAGGTATATGCACTTGACCAGAATCAAACCCACAACTCTTTGGTCCGAGGACCGACGCTCTGCCGCTGAGCCAAACCGGCCAGGACCTGACTCTCTCTTATGGGCATTTTGGTTGGCTATTTTGACATCTTCCTACCATGGCCTTCCACACTGGGCCTTTCCCTAGTACTTGACCTCTTACATCCCACCCTCACCTGCCCAGCTCTTGCTCCCTGGGGAACAATTTGACCAGACTTATATTCAGCCAGTATGAACCTGTACTGGATATCTCATTATTTTCTGGAGTCCGTCCTCATTGCTTGGTGCTGCTGTCTTACTAGTAGTAAGTATTTTAAATACCATCCCATTCCAGCCTTTCTTATTCTGCGGACCATACTCCCAGCACATGGTCCTCCTGTGTGATCTCCTCTCAAGATGACAAACCCAGTTGCCTTCTATGGGATTTACTTAGTCTGTGGGAACTACACTGGCATCCTTGATCTGCAGCACAGCCAGGCTTCCCAGCAGACTTCTCATGGGAATAGCCAGGCACCAATCTCCATTGTACCAAGTTCCCCCAGGAACTCTTTAACCTCACCCATCTCTAGCTACACGGCAACATCAAAGCCAGCAAAGCTCCTCATTTGAAAGAACAGTGAAATGAGGAGAAAATACACAGCACTCCCTGTTCTTTGGAATTCCTGGGAAAACAGTCCTCCCATCTCAAAGCATCTCTGGCCTTCTCCTGCATGCAGGAAGGGAGCCAGCCACGAGCCTGTTTGGCCATTCTTGGCAAGTTCTATAAGGACATGCAAGATAATGCTATTTAGGAATTGTGGGCATGTGTCAGCCATTGTTCTTAGCTTTGGGGCCTCAGCCCAAACTCCAAGGAGGCAGCAGGAGTTTGAACATTGCAACCTCAATAGTCGGACCAAGTTATGCAGACAGGTATATGCTTTAAAATAGAACACCTCACCCCATTTTCTGACTCAACAATATTCACTATTGAATTCAGTTCTCAGAGTTTATTAGGCCTCACATAGAGTGTCCACTGTGAACAGGAGGGTGCTGTTGGAAAAGCAAAGAGGATTTTGTCTTTAATCATGCAGTCAGTGAGTTTATAGGCTGGAAGGTGGCAGAGGTGAAATCTTGACATGAATACCGCCAAATCTGATAATCATAGTAGCAAAGGTATGGCAAGTATGCCATGAAAATTCAGAAGAGAGAATTTATTTTCAGATCAGAGAACCAGTGAAGGTGTCATAGAAGAGGTAGTGTTTTTCATTCAAGAAGGTGTAAGACTGGATGAACTCAAGCAAGGGTTTTTGACTTGAAAATCAGTAGGAAGCACTAGACAAAGTTAATTCATTAATGAAATAGCTAACATTTTGTGTTCACTGTGTGGCAGGCTCTGTATTATTTATATGCATTCCAGTTAATTTTCAAAATAACCTTGTGAAAAATGTACCATTATTATCTCCATTTAACTGTTAGGAAAACTGAGATGTTGATGAAATCAACTTGACCAAGGTCACACAGCTAGTAAGTAGTGGAGCTGGGATCCGAGCCCAGGGTTTTTCTGACTTCACATCCCATAGGTTGCAATCTCCCTAAAAGGCAAAAATTCACAAAGATGTGAGTTCATAAACGAAGGAAAATGCCTGCTAACGAAGATCATATGGATGCAAACAAATGTTAGTGTTTAGTTCAGATGATCCCTCATTCCTCCCAGTGTGATGTTCAGCTGTGTTTCTGAGCCTCTGTTCTCACAATCTCAGATATTTCGCCTCTCTTCTATGCTCAATTAAATTCCTTATCTCTCTCAAAGCCTAATAATAGACGACTTGCCACTACAAAGGCAGGACCACCTCCAACATCCCCACAGGCTCAGGGCTCTCCACTTTCTCTGTTGTAACGCCTGTTCACATCACTGAGTACTGGATGACATATTCTCTCTGTTATTTCTTATTTACTTCTTCAGATAAACTAAATTCTTAGAAGATGAGATCATGCTTTAAGTTCCTTTCTTATTTCTCACCGTGCCTGTACATCTGCTGATTGATTATAGGGTTAGGGCTATTTTTATAGTGGGATTAATTGCTGGTGTATAAGATTCTGCAGGAAAGATTTGACCTTCCATTTTGCAAAACTCATGGCAGGATAAAACTGCAGGGCTGAGAAACTTCGTGAGTTTCAAAGGCACCACAACATAAGGCAATGGAAAGGATGCTTGTGGTGCTGGAGTCATGACAGATGCCTCCACAAGGGAGAATGTTGGGTTTGACGAGAGCCAAAGTGACAGCAGGGAGAATCCAAAGATTCATAAGATCAGTCTGCACCGAGGAGTGAGAGAAACACGAAGGGCCATTGTTTTTGTCTAAAGTGTTTCCCTTCTCAGCAAATGAGCCAAGGGAATATGTGGTTTCAGAGCTTCCCTTCTGTTCTCCAGCTTTTGTGACACCCCAGCAAATGCAAAGCATTGTACATGCATGAATTCCTTAGCTGAACAGGAAGAACTTGGGAGGCAGTGACAAATGCTTCACAGTGCTTCCCTGGCATCTGAGATGGTTTTCTGAGAGAACACAAGCTCCTATTTAGTAGATTCTCAGGGGACATCTGTAGGAGGAGCTTTCCATAGCAAATATGTACACTCTCACCATCCCCACAGTGCAGATGACGAGACCGTGTAAAATCTGGTGCAAACCAAGAACCATTAAGGGAAGTCTTAAGGAAAACTCAAGATCACACACCTTGTCCAGAACACTGAATGCTAATTATATAAGTCATATGTATTATTTTTAAGATATCATAGAGAATGAATGCAGCAGAAGGAAACTCAGGAAGGCAACAGGTTGGGGTAAAACAAAGGCAGTATTACTTTTATGAGGAAGTAAGAAGCTTTTGGGAATTGCTCATCTTGGAAAATATGACAGCATCAGTCTTAAAAAATATCACAGTCCAAAATACATCAATATTCAAACAGCAGTAGAAACCCAGATATGGCTTTATTGAGAGTCACCCCCACCCCCAAATGAAATCTTAGTCCCATGTCTTTACAGCTAAAGAGCTATGGCTGCTTATCTTCTTGGCTGATATATTTAGATTTTGCTCAGCACATGCTTGGTGAAGTAATACTTGCCAAATTAATTCAAGTTGGCTTGAATAAGAGCTTAGTCATGTGGATCTCAAACTGGATGAAACCGATTAATAATAAATGTCAGGATTTTAAAATAATGAGTGAAATACAAGAAATGTAGAAGAAAAGGCAGCCTTTTGACACAATCTCTCTCCTTTCACAGCAGTGTCTGTTTGCTCCACCCTTGCCAAGGAGGTAGGAAGGCTGCCAGGTGGGAGGTGGCTGGAGAATGATAATTATTTTGTGAGCTCATCTTGTCCTTTTGTATATGTGCACGTGTGTAGAAATCATCCCGTTTTGAAAGGCACTTTAGTTTCCTGAATTCTGGGACTGCCTTTGTTTGACCCCTTTTCTATACTTCTAGTATAATGTGAGTATCAAGGGTCAGATCCTGCCAAGCTCCCGTTGCTGCAGTGCTTGTCAAAGGTCTTCAGGATGCCCTGAAGATGGTCCTTCCCCAGGGCTAAGGTGAGGCTTTTGGTTAGCCTGGTTTGGTGGGACCAGACAATGAATAGCCCCATCTCCAGTCGTGGCTGTTGCTCAGTTCTTTCTTCTCCTTTTATTTTGGCCATGCTTGTTCATCTCCTGAGCCTGTTGCTTCAAGCACATAATTCACAATTTAATAACTTTAATTCAACAAAGATATGTTTTTATGACATCTAAGAGAGACAAAGACAAATGAGCCAAGAGATTCACAGTCTAGAGGCAAGAGCACAACTACAGGACAGAGAGACTCATGTGATCTGCAGATGGGAGGGGATTACTCCAGCCAGGAGAGCAGATAAAAGCTTCAGAGTGGCTTTCCGAATGAGTTCTGATAAATGAGATAAGGGATTCTATTTGTTCATTCACTCATTGACCAAATATCTCTTTAGCACCTACTAAACATTTGGCATTTGACTGGTGGCTGGGAACTGTCAGTAAATAAGAACAAGATGTAGTAGCACCAACCCAGATAAACAAACAACAAAAAGGAAAGTTCTTTTGATTCTAAAATGAGTCTATTCTTGCTCTGAAACACCCTTTGCTCTGCCAGCAGGGGTAGAAGGTGGGAATTAAATTTGCCATTTAAAGGTTGCCATTTTTTTCAGCTCAAACAGTCATCTGTAGATAAACTTATTCTTTGAGTACCTACCTGGTCAGCCTTTCAGAGCTTTTCTTCCTCCTCTTCTCTTTGCTTTAATGCCAGGAAACATCTGGGCACAGGGGGAATTTATTTCACCTACTGGAGTGTGGTGCAGGGAAGTGAGTCTGGTTTAAGGAGTGTCCTTCTCTGTTGGCTCCTGCTGACCTCAACTTGTCTCACCTGGTTTCTAGGAATTGTCTTCTGTCATCACTTCATCTACTATGAATAAAATGTGTAATATATGGTCTTGACACAGAGTGTGTAATGATTATCGCTTAGGAGCTCAAGTATCTCCTTTTAGTGAAAAGGTGTCATCTCAGCTCTCATTAGGGTTGTGCCACCTCTGAGGTATAATTATGTCTCCTGCATCTTTTGCTATGTGGACATTTCAACCCGAATCTTAGCAAGCTCCCAGTCTCTACTTTCAGCCATCTTTCTTGCCCTTCTCCACCCCTCCCTCTAGGAGTAGTAATGGAAACTCTGAGTCCCTTCTGTGTAACAGGGGAGCCAGGGGAGACTTGGAGTCACCATTTATTTTCTATTCTGCTATGTTGCCTTTCCATGGTTCCCAATGGTAATTGGGCTCAGACTCCTTCTGATTTTGGCTTCCTCTCCACCTATCTGAAATTTCTATCTTCTTGATACACTCTCCATGGCTGAAGATCTCAGGTATCATCTTTACCTAGATTTGTTTCTTCCAAACTGGCTTCTTCCTCCAACAAGAAGCGTTCTCCATTCCTTCCAGAGAAAAGAGGGAGATTTCTTTGTGTCACTTCCTGAATTCTCTCTCTCTATGGTTTGTGGCAAAATTCTATGTTAGATCTCTAGGCTATGTTCTTAGTTTATAAAAGGATACTTCCGAAAATGAGAAAACATTTTTCACGTGGAATAAAGCCTGACATTTAAAATTATTGTTTCACACTGGCCTCAGAAATGTTTTTTAGAGGGAAAAATCTGAACACTTTTTTCCTTTTCATTGTATTTCTGTTGTATCAAGTCTACCGATCCTCAAGTATTATATGCCTCAGAATTAATGGAGGGAAGTTAGCATATAAGGAAGAAGAACAGAGAGCACATCAACATATTTTGTAAAATATTATCCCCCCATTCAGATAAGTTACTATATCTGCTTTCATTGAATTTATATTTAATCTAGAAAGACAGAAGTCTTTAACTTTGATGTAACCCTATTTGTCTGTTTTTGCTTTTGTTGCCTGTGTCTGTCACTCTTGCCTTTTTGAAGTCCAAGTCCACAGCTCTCCATTCAGCTAAAGTATTAATAATAGAACTTGAACACATACTACACAATTCCTGCCTGTGCCCTCGCTTCTGAAAGGAGGTCATTTTCCGAGGACCAGGGAGAGCAATCGTCTTCACCTTCCTTTGAGTGCAATGTCACTGAACTACTCGGCTATTTTCATAGAACAAAAACGATTCTCTTCAAAACTAGTGTTACAAATATTGGAGCAATTTTGGTGAGATACCTTCAGAATAGAAAAGTTTTGAAAATGTGTAAAGGACATATAAGCCTTTCTTTCTCTTCTCATGTACTGATATTTCTGCACACATGGTTTGGAAACATGTCTAAACTTTCAGTCAGATGAATTTCTTTTTTTAAATTAATTTATTTTTGTTACAGATGTTTCTTCTTTTTTCCCCGTTGACACCCTCCTCCCCATCCCCCCACCCCATCCCCCCCACCCCATCCCCAGCTTTGTTGTCCATGTCCATCGGTTATGCGTACATGCATATAAGTTCTGTGGTTTATCTCTTTCCTCCCCCCCCACCCCCTCTTCTGAGGGTTGTCAGTCTGTACCCTACTTCCACATCTCTGGGTCTACACTGTTCCTCAGACTGTTATGTTCATTATATTCCACAAGTAAGTGAGATCATGTGATATTGGTCTTTCTCTGCTTGGCGTGTTTCACTTAGGATAATACTCTCCAGGTCCCTCCATGTCGTCTCAAAGGATAAGAGATCTTTCTTTTTTACAGCTGCATAGTACTGCATTGTGTATATGTACCACTGCTTTTTTATCCATTCGTCTACTGATGGACACTTGGGCTGTTTCCATATCTTAGCTACTGTAAATAGTACTGCTATGAACATGGGAGTACATATATTCTTTCTGATTGGTGTTTCAGGCTTCTTAGGGTATATTCCTAGAAGTGGGATCACCGGGTCAAATGACAATTCAATTTTAATTTTTTGAGGTAATACCATAGTGTTTTCCATAGTGGCTGCACCAGTCTGCATTCCCACCAGCAGTGGACTAGGGTCCCCTTTTCTCCACACCCTCGCCAACACTTGTTTGATGGTTTGTTGATGGCAGCCATTCTGACAGGTGTGAGGTGATACCTCATTGTTGTTTTAATTTGCATCTCTCTGATGATTAGTGATGTTGAGCATTTCTTCATATGTCTCTTAGCCATTTGTATGTCCTTTTTGGAGAGGTGTCTATTTAGTTTCTCTGCCCATTTTTTAATTGGGTTCTTTGTCTTCCTTTGTTGAGTTGTGTGAGCACTCTACATATTTTGGAAATTAACCCCTTATCTGATGTATCATTGGCAATTATGCTCTCCCATACAGTAGGTTCCCTTTCCACTTGGATGGTTGTTTCTTTTGCTGTGCAGAAGCTTTTGAGTTTGATGTAGTCCCATGTGTTCATTTTTTCCTTTGTTTCTGTTGCCTTAGGTGATGTATCAGTGAAAATTCTGCTGCGTATGATGTCTGAAATTTTGTTGCCTACAATTTCTTCTAGGATTTTTATGGATTCATGAGTCACATTTAAGTCTTTTATCCATTTTGAGTTTATTCTTGTGTATGGTGTAAGTTGATAGTGTAGTTCATTTTTTTGCATGTAGCTGTCCAACTTTCCCAACACCATTTATTAAAGAGGCTGTCTTTACTCAATTGTATGTTCTTACCACCTTTGTCAAATATTAATTGAGCATAATGTCTTGGGTCAATTTCTGGATTCTCTGTTCTGTTTCACTGGTCTATATGCCTGTTCTTGTGCCAGTACCAGACTGTTTTGATTACAGTAGATTATCAGTATAATCTGATATCCAGTATTGTGATCCCACCTACTTTGTCCTTCTTTTTCAAGATTGCTGTGGCTATTCAGGGTCTTTTTTGGTTCCATATGAACTTTTGAAGTATTTGTTCTAGTTCTGTGAAATATGTCATTGGTATTTTGATGGGAATTGCATTGAATCTATAGATTGCTTTGAGTAGTATGGACATTTTAATGATGTTAATTCTTCCAATCCATGAACAAGTTATGTGCTTCCACTTTTTTACATCTTCCTCTATTTCTTTTTTCAATGTCCTGTAGTTTTCTGCAAATAGGTCCTTTACTTCTTTGGTTAAGTTTATTGCTAGATATCTTAATTTTTTGTCATGATGGTAAATGGGATTGTTTTTTTAGTTTCTCTTTCTGTGAATTCATCATTGGTGTATAAGAATGCCGTCGATTTCTTGATGTTAATTTTGTATCCAGCTACTTTGCCAAATTCATTTATTAAGTCTAGTAGATTTTTGATGGAGTTTTTAGGATTTTCTATGTATAATATCATGTCATCTGCAAATAATGACAGTTTCACTTCCTCTTTTCCAATTTGGATCCCTTTTATTTTTCCTTCATGTCTGATTGCTGTGGCTAAGACTTCCAGTACTATGTTAAGTAAGAGTGGTGAAAGTGGGCATCCTTGTCTTGTTCTTGTTCTTAAGGGAAATGCTTTTAGTTTTTGCCCATTGAGTATGATGTTGGCTGTAGGTTTTTCATATATAGCCTTTATTATGTCGAGATATGATCCCTCTAGTCCCACATTGCTGAGCATTTATATCAGAAATGGGTGCTGGATTTTGTGGAATTCTTTTTCAGGTCTATTGATATGATCATGTGGTTTTTATCTTTCATTTTGTTTACGTGGTGTATCACATTTATTGATTTGTGAATATTGTACCAGCCTTGCATCCCTGGGATGAATCCCACTTGGTCATGGTGAATAATTTTTTTTTTGATGTATTGCTGGATCCAATTTGCTAGTATTTTGTTCAGGATTTTGGCATTTATATTCATCAGGGATATTGGCCTGTAGTTTTCTTTCTTTGTAGTGTCTTTTTCTGGTTAGGGAATTAGAATTATGCTGGCCTCATAAAACGAGTTTGGAAGTCTTCCTTCTTTTTGAATTTTTAGGATTAGTTTGAGGAGAATGGGTGTTAGTTCTTCTTTGAATGTTTGGTAAAACTCCCCCGTGAAGCTGTCCGGGCCTGGGCTTTTGTTTGCTCGGAGAGTCTTGATTACATCTTCAATTTCCTTAGTTGTTATTGGTCTGTTCAAGTTTTCTATCTCTTCCCGGTCCAGTTTTGGGAGACTTGTGTTGCTAGAAATTTGTCCATTTTGCTTAGATTGTCGAATTTGTTGCCATATAATTGTTCATAGTATTTGTTAATGATCCTTTGTATTTCTGTGGTGTCAATTGTTACTTCTTCTCTTTCATTTCTGATTTTGTGTATTTGGGTTCTCTCTCTTTGTTTCTTGGTAAATCTAGCTAAGGGTCCATCAATCTTGTTTATCTTTTTGAAAAACCAGCTCTTTGTTTCATTGATCCTTTGAATTTTTTTTTTTTTTTGTCTCTATGTCGTTTATTTCTGCTGTGATCTTTACTATTTACTTCCTTCTACTTGCTCTGGGGTTTTCTTTTAGTTTGCTTTCTAGTTCTTTAAGCTGTGAGGTTAAATAATCTCTTAGAAATTTTTCTTGTTTCTTGACATAGGCCTGTAGTGATATTAAGTTCCCTCTCAGAACTGCTTTCGCTGCATCCCATAGATTTTGTGTTGTTGTGTGTTCATTTTCATTGGTTTCCAGGAAGTTATTAATTTCTTCCTTGATCTTCTTGGTAACCCATTCATTGTTTAATAGCATGCTATTTAGCCTCCATGTGTTCAAATGTCTTTGCATGTTCTTGTTGCAATTGATTTCTAGTTTCATGCCATTGTGGTCTGAGAAGACGCTTGATATGATTTCAATCTTCTTGAACTTGTAGAGACTTAGTTTGTGCCCTAACATATGGTCTATCTTTGAGAATGTCCCATGTGCACTTGAGAAGAATGTGAATTCTGCAGTTTTGGGGTGTAATTCTCTGTATATATCTATTAAATCCATTTGATCTAGTGCTTCATTTAGAGTCTCTGTTTCCTTGTTAATTTTTTGTCTAGATGATCTATCCAGTGATGTCAGTCGGGTGTTGAAGTCTCCTGCTATGATTGTATTGCGGTCGATTTCTCCTTTGAAGTCCTCCAGAAGATTTTTAATATATTTTGGTGCTCCTATATTGGGTGCATATATGTTTACCAAGGTTATATCTTCCTGTTGGATAGACCCTTTCAATATTATGTAGTGGCCTTCTTTGTCTCTAGTTATGGTCTTCAATTTGAAATCTAATTTATCAGATATGAGTATTGCTACCCCAGCTCTTTTTTCCCTTTCGTTTGCTTGGAAGATTTTTTTCCATCCCTTTACTTTCAACCTATGTGAGTCTTTTGTTGTGAGGTGGGTCTCTTGTAAACAACATATATATGAGTCATGCTTTCTTATCCAATCGGCTACTCTGTGTCTTTTTATTGGAGCAGTCAATCCATTTGCATTTAAGGTGATTATTGATATGTACTTATTTATTGCCATTTTTGTTTAGTGTGGTTATATTTTTCTTCCTATTTCTTCTACTAATTACAGCAGTCCTTTTAACATTTCTTGCAGTGCTGGTTTGGTGCTAATGTATTCCCTTAGCCTTTTTTTTTGTCTGGGAAGCTCTTCGTTTGACCTTCTATTTTGAATGATAGCCTTGCTGGATAGAGTAGTCTTGGATTCAGATCCTTGTTTTTCATGACCTTGATTACTTTATGCCATTCCCTTCTGGCCTGTAGTGTTTCTGTTGAGAAGTCAGCTGATAGCCTGATGGGGGTTCCTTTATAGGTAACCTGTTGCTTATCGCTTGCTGCCTTTAGGATTCTCTCTTTGTCTTTAATTTTTGGCATTTTAATTACTATGTGTCTTGGTGTGGGCCTATTTGGGTTCTTCTTACTTGGGGCTCTCTGTGCTTCTTGTACTTGAATGCCTTCTTTCTTCACCAAATTAGGGAAGTTTTCTGTCACTATTTCTTCAAATATATTCTCTAACCCTTGCTCATTTTCTTCTTCTTTGGGGACTCCTATGGTGCAAATATCATTACGTTTCCAGTTGTCTCACAGTTCTCTTAAGCTATCTTCCTGTTTTGTTTTATTTGTTTTTTTAATTTGTTTTTTTTAATCCTCACCTGAGGACACTTTTTGCATTCATAGAGCTAGAGAGAGAGAGGGAGGAAAAGGGAGAGAGAAGAAACATCGATGTGGGAGAGACACATTGACTAGCTGCCACCCACACAACCCCAACCAGGGCTGGGGACAAACTGCAACCAAGGTATGTGCCCTTAGCGGGAACCGAACCTGGGTCTCTCCAGACTGCGGGCTGACGCTTTAACTGCTGAGCCAAACCGGCCAGGGCTATCTTCCTGTTTTTTAATTGTTTTCTCCTTTTGGTTTTCTGATTGGTTGATTTTTTTCTACCCTGTCTTCTAATTCACTGATCCGTTCCTCAGCTTCCTCTACTCTGCTGTTTAGGCCTTCCAATGTGTTCTTTATTTCTGCTATGTCATTCTTCATTTCTTCTTGGTGGTTTTTCATTTCCAATTGGTTGATTTTCAATATTTCTATGTCTTTACTCATGGTGTTGATGTCCTTACTCATGCTGTTGAGCTTCCTCAAGATCATGGCTCTGAATTCTACCTCTGATAACTTGCTTAACTGCATTTCATTTATCTCATCTTCAGTAGAGGTCTCTTGTTCTTTCATTTGGGATTTGTTTCTTTGTTTCACCATTCAGTATCTCAGTGGGTTTTGGAGCCTGCCAAAATTTCCCTGTGGGTGTTGGTGTTCTGCTGTTTGTGGCTCCCTCTACTGGGTTTGGATGAGCACAAGAGGACCCACGTTAAACACCACTGTCAAGTCTTACTTTCCTGGGTAGATTTGCAAGCCCAGGGAAGGTTCAGTTATCCTCTAGCTTTTTTCCTGGAGGCTATTAGTCATGGTTACTTGAAGACCCTTGGGTTCTCAGTTGAATGAAAAACTCCCTCAGGTGTTCAGGGTAAGAGGATTTTCCAAGGGTGGGGAAGATGCTGGTTGTTAATGAGCCTCAATTTGCGTTTGAATGGCCCACCTGGGTGGGGTTGAATTTTCGAGGGAGGGGCTGCAGCCTCTCCCCAGAGCCCTGGGAAGGAGTAAGATGGCCACTGTCCTGTGTGACCACAGCTCAGCAAAAGCTCTGAGCACCCTCCAAATCCCGAGTGTCCCCACACAGTTCCAGTCCTGTCTGCCCTCCCTCTGCCAGAGCCCAAGGTGAGTGGCTCTGGCTATTTTAACACTCTGTCCCGGCCCTCTGTGCTGTGGAGCGGGCTTGGGATTTTAACCCCGAGGGTGCTGCTAAGACCGTTGCTGTCCGTGGGCTCCCAGCCCCCCTCTCACACCTCCACAGTCCTACCAGGATAGATTTAGTGTCCTTGGTTATATGGTCCTCGCAAGCTGCTTTTCTGTTACTTTTTCCTGACGATTTGTCTTTATTTTCATTGTAATTCCAGTTTGGTCCTGGGAGATGGTCTGTGTAGCTTCCATTCACTCTGCTGCCATTTTGGAATCCCCAAGATATCTGCATGCAGGAAGTAGAGTCTTCAACACTTTCCTGTTTCCTCACAGGGCACCTCCAGGATCTTAAGTCCTCTCATTATCTTCAGCAGACACCACCGTAGGCAGCCTATCCATCCCCAAATTCTGTGAGGCTTCTCAGCTCTGTGAGTTGTGTTCTGGATGGGTAGCTCGCTAAGTCTCAGATGAATTTTTGTTGTTTCTCTCAAGTTGCTCATTAAATTAAGGGCTGAGTTTCAACTTTGCCCAAGTTTCCCAAAAGTTCTTCTTCTTCTTTTTTTTTTTTTGTATGTACCCCTAGAGCCCCTAGCGGGAACCGAACCCGGGACTCTGTGGTCCACAGGCCGACGCTCCAACCGCTGAGCCAAACTGGCCAGGGCCAAAAGTTCTTTGTTTAATATTTATGTACCATACAAGATGTCCCCTGATCCAATATCACTCCTCTTATTTTCTCACTTACCTTAAAAAAATGGATTTTGAATGGACTCACAAAATTCAAGTTAACAGTTCTAAAAACATTTGTTGTGACACATTAAATTAAAATAGTTATTAAAATGAAATGTGTGTATGCCCTAAAATGACCTGCGTGCCTCCATAGGAATGCATATCAGACTTCTCCGTTGACTCACTAACATCACCTAGTTGCTGCAAAGGCATCAACCCCAACCATCCTTACTCAACTCGCCCACTGCCCCTTAGCTCAGTGAACAGCATCATCCTCTGCCCAGCTGCTCAAGCTGGAAACCAGGAATTATCTTTCACCACCACCCCAACCATATCTAATCCATCATTAAGTCTTGTCAATTTTACCGTCTGTAATTTTTCCTCTTGGATCCATCCTACTCTCAAATATCATAATCTTGGTCCCAGGCCACTACATTGCCTAATTACCAGGGTTCCATTATGTTGTGGTCACTCTCCAATCAGCACTAAACATTGCAACCAGAGTGCTCCTTACAAAGGACAAAATCCCTAACATGACCCTCTTGCACCTCCAGCCTCATTTCATACACTGCTCTTCCCCAGTCTCCACTTTCATGCCTCATAGTCTGTCTGGCCACAGGATATTGTCACATGCCAATTCCTCTCCTTTCTAACCATTTCTCTCTTTTATGTACTCTTTAGCTAGTTACTTCCTACTCCTACTTTGGTTCTCAGCTCAACTACAACCTCTGCAGGGAAACCTTTTTTGACTTCAATAACTAGGTCGAATTCACTTATTTTCAGTCCTCCTACCACTGCAACTCTGTTTTTCATCCCATTTACCATAGTTAGAACTTGACATGTATTTGTGTGATTATTTGGTTAGAGCTCGACTCCGTCACTAGAATGCAGGGCAGGATCTATGTTGATTTTGCTTTCTCTTGTAAAACCAGAGCCTGTCACATAGGACAGCCTCAATAATTATTTTCTGAATAAATGGATGAACTCATAATAGGTTGTGAGACTGGAGCATGAGAAAGAGACATAGGCTACAGGATTTGCCAAGGAAAGCAATTGAATGAGAATCAAGTTTTTAATTTTTCCAAGAACAGGTTACATAAGCAAGGAACTGGTTAAGAAGCCTCTTTCAGCAATTTATTATTATTATTATTATTTTATTTTTTAAAAATTTGTCTTTATTGTTGAAAGTATTACAGATGTCCCTCCTTTTTTGCCTCATTGACACCTCCCACCTTCATGACACTGTCTGTGTCTATTGGTTATGCATATATGCATATAAGTTCTTTGGTTTATCTCTTCCCACTCCGCTGTTCCCTCTGAGGTTTGTCAGTTTGTTCCCTACTTCCATGTCTCTGAATCTAATTTGTTTGTCTATTTATTTTGTTCATTATATTCCACAAATAAGTGAGATCATGTGATATTTGTCTTTCTCTGACTGGCTTATTTTGCTTAGGATAATACTCTCCAGGTCCTTCCATGTCGTCTCAATGGGTAAGAGATCTTTCTTTCCTACAGTTGCATGATATTCCATTGTGTATATGTACCACAACTTTTTTATCCGCCCATTTACTGATGGGAACTTTGGCTGTTTCCAGATCTTAGCAATTGTAGATAGTGCTGCTATAAACACAGGGGTGCATATATTCTTTCTAATGGGTATTTCAAGCTTCTTAGGATATATTCCTAGAAGTGGGATCACCAGGTCAAATGATAATTCAATTTTTAATTTTTTGAAGAAACTCCATATTGTTTTCCATAGTGGCTGCACCAGTCTGCATTCCCACCAGCAGTGTACTAGAGTCCCCTTTTTTCCATACCCTTGTGGTTTGATGATTTGTTCATGGCAGCCATTCTGGCAGATGTGAGGTGATACCTTATAGTCGTTTTAATTTGCATCTCTCTGATGATTAATGACATTGAGCATTTCTTCATATGTCTCTTGGCCATTTATATATCCTGTTTGGAAAAGTGTCTATTCAGGTCCTCTGCTTGTTTTTTAATTGGATTGTTTATCTTCCTTTTGTTGAGTTGTATGAGTACTTTATGTACTTTGGAAATTAACCCCTTGTCCAATGTATCATTGGCAAATATGTTCTCCTATACAGTGGGTTCCCTTTTCATTTTGATGCTGTTTTCTTTTGCTGTGCAGAAGCTTTTTAGTTTGATGTAGTCCCATTTATTATTTTTTTTCCTTTGTTTCTCTTGCCCTAGGCAATGTATCAGTGAAAAGTCTGTTACTTGTTATATCTGCGATTTTGCTGCCTACATTTTCTTCTAGGATTTTCATGGTTTCATGGGTTACATTTGAGTTTTTTATCCATTTTGAGTTTATTCCTGTGTATGGAGTAAGTTGGTGGTCTGGTTTAATATTTTCTGCATGTACCTGTTCAATTTTCTCAACACCATTTATTGAAGAGACTGTCTTTACTCCACTGTATGCCCTTGCCTCCTTTGTCAAATATTAATTGAGCATAAGGTCTTGGGTCAATTTCTAGGTTCTCTGTTTTGTTTCATTGATCTATATTCCTGTTCTTGTGTCAGTACCAGGTTGTTTTGATTACAGTAGCTTTGTAATATAACCTGATACCCAGTTTTATGATCCCTCCAACTTTGTTCTTCTTTTTCAAGATTGCTGTGGCTATTTGGAGTCTTTTTTGGTTCCATATAAACTTTTAGAGTTTTTGTTCTAGCTCTGTGATGTATGCTGTTGGTATTTTAATAGAGATTGCATTGAATCTGTATATTGCTTTGGGTAGTATGGACATTCTAATGATGTTGATTCTTCCAATCCATGAACATGGCATATACTTCCTTTTTAAAAATGTCTTCCTCTATTTCTTTTTTCAATGTCCTATAGCTTTCCCAAGAACAGATCTTTTAACTCCTTGGTTAAGTTTATCCCCAGGTATCTTGATTTTTTTGTTGCAATGGTAAATGGGATTTTTTTTTTAGTTTCTCTTTCTGAGTGCTCATTATTGGTGTATAAAAATGCCACCGATTTCTGGACATTGATTTTATATCCTGCTTCTTTGCTGAATGTATTTATTAAACCTAGTAGATTTTTGGTTGAGTCTTTAGGGTTTTCTATGTACAATATCATGTCATCTGTAAATAATGATGGTTTCACTTCCTTCTTTCCAGTTTAGATGCCCTTTATTTTTTATTCTTGTGGCTAAGACTTCTGGTACTATGTTGAATAAGAGTGGTGAAAACAGACATCCCTGTCTTGTTCTTGTTCTTAAGGGAAATGCTTTTAGTTTTTGCCCATTCAGTATGATGTTGGCTGTAGGTTTGTCATATATGGCCTTTATTATGTTGAGGTATGATCCCTCTATTCCCATTTTGCTGAGACTGTTTATCAAAAATGGGTGCTGGGCCCTGGCCGGTTTGGCTCAGCTGTTAGAGCGTCAGCCCATGGATCAGAGAGTTTCGGGTTCGGTTCCCGCTAAGGGTACGTACCTTGGTTGCAGTTTGTCCCCAGCCCCAGTTGGGGTCATGTGGGTGGCAACCACGTGATGTGTCTCTCTCACATCAATGTTTCTCTCTCTCTCTTCCTCCCTCTCTCCCTCCTGCTCTATCTGAAGATAAATGCAAAAAAAAAAAAAAAAAGTGTCCTTGGGTGAGGATAAAAATAAAAAATGGGTGCTGGATTTTGTCAAATGCTTTTTCAGCATCTATTGATATGATCATATGATTTTTATCTTTCATTTTGTTTATGTGGTGTATCACAGTTATTGATTTGTGAATATTGTACCAGCCTTGCATTCCTAGGATAAATCCCACTTGGTTGTGGTGAAAAAATTTTAAAACATATTACTGGATCCAATTTGCTAATATTTTGTTGAGGATTTTGGCATCTATGTTCGTCAAGGATATTGGCCTGTAATTTTCTTTCTTTATTGTGTCTTTATCTGGTTTTGGAATTAGGATTATGCTGGCCTCATAAAAAGAGCTTGGAAGTCTTCCTTCCTCTTGAATTTTTGGAAATAGTTTGAGGAGAATAGATGTTAGTTCTTCTTTGAATGTTTGGTAAAACTCCCCAATGAAGCCATTGGGACCAGGGTTTTTGTTTGCTGAGAGTTTATTGATTACTGTTTCAATTTCCTTGGTTGTTATGGGACTGTTCAAGTTTTCTGATTCTTCCCTGTTGAGTTTTGGAAGCTTGTATGATTCTAGGAAGTTGTCCATTTCACCTAGTTTGTCCAATTTGTTGGCACATACTTGTTCATAGTATTTTCTTACAATCCTTTGTATTTCTGAGTGTCAGTTGTTATTTCTCCTCTTTAATTTCTGACTTTATATATTTTGGTCCTCTTTCTTTGTTTCTTGGTGAGTCTGGCTAAAGGTTGATCAATCTTGTTTATTTTTTCAAAGAACCAGCTCTTGGTTTCATTGCTCTTTTTTTTATTCCTTTTTTAGTCTCTATGTCATTTATTTTTATTATGATCTTTATTATTTCCTTCCTTCTACTAACTCTGGGTTTTTCTTTTTGTTCTCTTTCTAATTCTTTAAGTTGTAGGGTTATATAGTTTATTAAAAATTTTTAATTTTTTGAACTTCCCTCTCAGGACTGCTTTCACTGTGTCCTATAGATTTTGTGTTGTATGTTCATTTTCATTTGTTTCCAGAAAGACTTTTTTTATTTCTTCCTTGATCTCCTTGGTAACCCATTCATTGTTTAATAACATGCTATTTAGCCTTCATGTGTTGAATGACTTTGAGTGCTTTTATTAAAATTGATTTCTAGTTTCATGCCATTGTGATCCAAAAAGATGCTTGATATGATTTCAGTCTTCTTGAACTTGTAAAGACTTAGTTTGTGTCCTAACATGTGGTCTACCTTTGAGAATGTCCCATGTGCACTTGAGAATAATGTATATTCTGCAGCTTTGGGGTGAAATATTCTGTAAGTATCAATTAAATCCATCTGATCTAGTGTGTGATTTAGGGTCTCTGTTTTCTTGTTGATTCTTTGTCTAGAAGATCAATCCAGTGATGCCAGTGGGGTATTAATGTCCCCTGCTATGACTGTGTTGCTGTTAATCTCTCCCTTAAAGTTCTTCAGCAGTTTTAAAATAGATTTTGGTGCTCCTATATTGGGTGCATGTATGTTTACCAGGGTTATATCCTGTTGTTGGATTGATCCTTTTAATATTATGTAGTGCCCTTCTTTGTCTCTTGTTATGGCCTTCATTTTGAAGTCTGTTTGATCAGACATGAGTATTATCAGTCCAGCTTTTTTTGTTTGTTTCTTTCCATTTGCTTGGAAAACTTTTTTCCATCTCTTCACTTTCAATCTGCATGAGTCTTTTGTCCTGAGGTGGGTCTTTTATAGACAGCATATATATGGGTCAAGTTATCCAAACAGCTACCCTGGGTCTTTTGATTGGAGCAGTTAAGCCATTTACATTTAAGATTATTATTGATAGGTACTTATTTGTTGCCATTTTTATTCTTTATGCCTGTGTTCCTCTCTCTCTCTCTCTCTCTCTCTCTCTCTTTCTTCTTTATAAAATAGTCCCTTTAGCATTTCTTGCAATGTTGGTTTGGTGGTAATAAACTCCTATAGCCTTTTTGTGTTTGTTTATGAAGCTCTTTATTTCACCTTCAATTTTGAATGATAGCCTTGCTGGATAGAGTAGTCTTGGATTCAATCCCTTACTTTTCATTACTTTGTATAGTTCATACCATTCCCTTCTGGCCTGCAGTGTTTCTATTGAGAAATCAGCTGACAGTCTAATATGATCTCCCTTGTAGGTAAATTTCTGTGTCTCTTTTGCTGACTTTAAGATTCTTTCTTTGTCTTTAACATTTGCCATTTTAATTATGATGTATCTACATGTGGGTCTTTTGGGGTTCATCTTGAATAGGACTCTCTTTGTTTACTGTACTTGTGTGACTTTTTCCTTCACCAGGTTAGGGAAGTTTTCTGTCATTATTTCTTCAAACAGGTTCTCTATTCCTTTCTGTGATTCTTCTCCTTCTGGTACCCCTATGATGTGAATGTTGTTGCACTTCATATTGTCACAAAGCTCCCTTAAACTCTCCTTCTTTTTAATTTTTTTCCACCCCATTTTCTGCTCTAATTGGGTGATTTTTTTCTAATTTGTCTTCTATCTCACCGATTTGGTCCTCAGCTGCTTCTAATCTACCATTGAATCCTTCTAAGGTGTTCTTTATTTCAGCTATGCCATTCATCATTTTCTCTTGAATCTTATGAATAGCTTCTACCTCTTTTTTCAAGCTCCTGCTCAGTTTGTTATAGTTGTCATTAAGTTGCTTGTAATTCTTACTAAGTTGTTTAAGCATCCTAACTACCATTACTTTGAATTCTTCATCTGACAACTGCCTGCCTCCACTTCATTTAGTTCCTTTTCTGGTGATACTTCCTTTTCTTTTATTTGAGGGTTGTTTCTTTGTCTCACCATTTTCATGGTCTGGTTGTTTGGGGCACCCTGGGTCATGCTGGCAGATTGGTGCCCTCAGGGGCATCGGGTCATGTCAGGGCCAGGTCTCAGATACAATCTGGTCATCTGGGGGTGCTGGTGGCTCTCAGTAGTGGGGCAGATGGCTCTTGGCTGATGCAGGGTCTGTGGGGTCTGGGCTGGTGTGTGGCTGTCAGGGCTGGGAGGACTGTTGGCTGGCAGCTTATGTTTGTGTGTCATTGTAGGCCCTGCTGGGGTGCACAGGTCTGGCTGGTGCACTGCTGGGGTGCACGGATCCCAAGGTGCCACTGCTGCCTGGTGGGGCTTGGCTCCTTGGGCACTGCCACTGCTGCTGCCAGGGGTGGGGCTCAGCTCCCCAAGCTACTGCTGCTGCCAAGTGCTGGTGCCTTGGCAGCTGGCTACTGTGCACTAGCCAGGTGGCTCAGTGGAGGCCGCTGGTCCAATGGTGGCCACAGAGTGCTGGGCCCTAGTTTCTCCCTGCTGCCTCTTCCCAAGGAAGACTTAGTGGATCTTCCAAAATGGCGGGGCCTTCAGCCCTGAGCAGGGAAAAGCACACTGCCAAGCAGCACACAGCAATAGCTGGCTGCTCCCCAGTCCATAACACCAGAACCCTCTGCCCTATGTTTCTGCACTGCTGCATGGATGCTCATCCACACCCACATCCACACCCACTCACACTCTCTCTTGTGTTGGCTCATCCTCTCACCCACTTACCCTTGCTCTGGTCTTGCCTGTTGCCATGTTCCTGCTCTCTCCTCAACTTTTTAAAGATCCATTGATTGAAACAGAATCAAACATTCAGTTTGATAGATGTTTCAAAGAAAAAAAGAAGGAAAGATGCAATAAAAAGACAGATATTTATCAACAAGAGCAATGTTGAGAAATTGGAGGAAGCCTGGAAGGAGAGTTGAAAAATAGGTTAGAGGTAGTGTCTGGGAGTAAGGGCTGAATTGCTGGGTTTATTTAATCTGAAAAATCAATGACTGAGGTGTCATTCAGCAAATGCCCTTCATATCCCACTGTGTAGACCAGAGCAAGAGAAAATGGAATGAAATTACACCTAGAGAGTTCTGTTTGATAAAGAGGGGTCTTCTTGTCTTTATGGATGATTAAACCATGGAATGGAATAATAGGGAGGGCTGATGAATCTTACTTAGAGATCCTTTAGAGATGGAAGAGGCAACCATTTGTCTGAAATAAAGGCAGGTAATAAAATAGGCTAACTCTTAACTCCTTTGAGTTTTTGGAATTGATGGTTTTCTTGCTCCACTTTTTCTGCTCAAATCCACTGAGAGAGGCAAAAGTATTATCTACGAATACACTGTAGTAAAGGACATGCTCAACTATTTCCATCTTAAAATGAAAATAAAAGTCTTTCAATGGCAGTGTCCCCTTTAGCTGCCTCCCTACCTCTCTTCTCTTTCCAGGCAAAGCTCTTTAAAAGTTTGTCTGTTTGCTAACCTCATCTCTATTTATTCCTCTATCCACTGCATTCTGATTTCTTCCTTCCCCTCTCCTCTGAAGTATATACCAACACTACTAGTGACATCTTCATTAGTGTATCCAAACATGTACTTTTTATTTCTTATTTTATTAGAACTATTAAGAATAAATAGCACTTGACCACACCCTCCTTCTTGCAATACTCTTTTCCTCAGTTTTTTTTTGTTGCTTTATTTATTGTAGCAAAGAAAAAACATATATAATAAAGAATTTGCCATTTTAACCATTTTAAGTGTATAATTTCATGACATGAATTATACTCATAATATTGTTCAAGCATCATCACAAACGTTTTCATCACACCAGAGACTTGGTAGCCATTGAACAATAACTCCCTATCTTCTCTTGGATTTTGTGTTCCATACTCTCCTAGTTTTTCTTTTTTCGCTCTCCTTCTTCCTTCTCAGGCTTCTTTGTGGAAATCTTTGCCTTTGCTCATTACTGAAAATCTGTACTCCTTGGGTGCAACACAGATCCTTCACTGTATAAAGCAGGAATTTTTTTTCTTTTTTGTAATCCTCACCCAAGGATATTTTTCCATTGACTTTTTAGATAAAGTGGAAGGGAGGGAGGGAGGGAGGGAGGGAGAGAGAGAGAGAGAGAGAGAGAGAGAGAGAGAGAGAGAGAGAGAGATGTGAGAGAGACACATTGATTGGTTGTATAACCCCAACTGGGTCCAGGTATTGAACACTGAGGTTTGTGCCCTTGACTGGGAACTGAACCTGCAACAGTTTGGTCCACGGGTCGATGCTCTAACCGCTGACCCAAACTGGCCAGGGCTGGAGCGGGAATTTAAACTCATGTGATCTGATTCCAAACTTTATGATTTAACTTTACCAAATATCAGTAATTATTAAATGTATTTAAAAACAATGAAATATGTGCCATCCACAAAAACAATTTTCTTGATGGGCTTTACATAGCAGCTTATGATTTGTGAGCAATTTACTAATCTATGTAACTTAATTTCTTGTGCGTCTTTTCAGTGGGACTGTAAACTCCTCAGGGGCCAGGAGAGTACTTTGTTCATCACTCCTCCCTCACCCCCGTTCCAGTTTTATTGGGATATAATTGACAAAGCTTTATGTTTTTTCCCCCTCAACTTTGTAGTTGTATTTTCCTGAACTTGGAATTTATTTCTCCCTTTGCTCACTTCAGTTTGGAGGTCACTTTTCCAGTAAGTTGGTTAGACTCTCCTAACTTTCTTACTGTGTTGTTTTTGCTGGTCTCCCTCTCTGGTCCCTAAATTTCACAATTGGTAGAGATAAGAACTACTATGTTTATTGTGCATTTCCAGCCCCAGCTTGTAGTAGGCAGTCATCAATTATTTGACTCAACAGCAATGACTATTATTGAATAAAGTAATAAAGATGTACATATAAAAGACATCTAAGTATCTTTATGCTGACAGACAGATACTAGAGGTTGGAGATGATTAACTGTCTGGCCCTTGCTTTCGTGTGTGTGATGTCAAAACCCTGTACATTTTATTGAGAAACAGTAAAAGTAATGACAGGGCTTTTATGAACAATTAACTAGATCTTCAAAACCCTATTTGAGACAGCTTGATGAGTAATCAGCTTAGCTGACATTTATCCATTTAAGATAAAGTCCTATCTAGCATTGTTTAAAGTGAGGCTCAGACTTTCTTTTTTAATTAAAAAAAAAATAAAGGAAGTAAAAGCTCTTATAAAACAAACAGAAATGCCTCTCTGTTATTTACAGAGCATGCACATTTCTGGGAGCTCTTGCTCTGTAAACTACCCCAGGGAGGCTGTAGTGGCCCGTTCTGGTGCTGTCTGTGTTCCAGGCACTTCAGATGAGTGTGCTTTGAAATAGACAGCCTTGCTGCGTTTCACATGGAGAGGAGTCTTGTTGATGATGACCCAGCTGCAGTGAGCAGGGTAGGAAAGGGCAGTGTGTGATGTTATACATTTCTACAATATGCCATAATTGTGAAATACTCCCAAGCCCCTACTTATAGCAGTTCTATAAAAAGGACTTGGAAACATTTTCTAACAAAACCCCCATGAAATGAAAAGATAGATATAGATATATAGATATAGATGATATAGATATAGATATAGATATAGATATAGATATAGATATAGATATAGATATAGATATATAGATATATAGATATATAGATATATATGTACAGGAGTGGGCAAAGGTAGGTTTATAGTTGTTTGTATGGAAAATAATATAATAATAGATAATAATACATGAATAAGCTCTGTGTTTCATGTACTCACATCTGTACACCTACTTTTGTGTGTGTATATATATATATATATATATATATACAGATATATATACAGATATATATATATTTTAAAATTCAGATTTTATCTTATAGCTATAAGATCTTAGCCTTCAGTTTCTTCATATTTAAAATTACTTTAAGATCTTGGTGTTTGGAGGTAATACTTCAAATAGGTTTTATGCCTAAAAATATATTGCTTGAACTATTTTTTATGAGACTATACTTTAAAAAATAATTTTCAAATATCTTAAGAGCCAGATATTAAACTTGGGGAAATATCTATAAATCAGTTTAAAAAAAGGCAAATGGGGAAAATGGACAAGGAAAGTGAATAATTTTCAATATAAAAATAACAAATAGCTAATACATGTGAAAAAGTTTTAATACAAGGCAAGTGCAAAATAAGACAACAATAAAATTGAATTGAGAAAGATTAAAGAGATGTAAAGATATAAACATTATTTTTTCAGTGATGACAATAATAATCGCTACTAGTTACTGAGTGCTTACTATGTGCCAGATATATTACTTAGTTCTTTACCTTTACCAATGCATTTAGTCATCATGAAAAACATTTGTGGTAAATATTATTGTCAACTTAAAGTTTACAGATGAGTTGAAACTGGGTGGTGGTACATGCTAAAATGACAAGATGTGGAGAATGTATAGCTTAAAAAAGCATACGATACACCTTGTGTAGAAAAGATGGGGGCAGAACTGTAAGGAATGACTCATAATTTGAGGTGTATTCCTTCTAAAGAACAGCCTGTGTACAGAGGAGCAAATAAATTGAAGAATGCTGCACTTGATGGTTCAGAAACTATGGCAGAATGATGATGAAGAATTGCTCAAGGACATATAGCTAGCAAGAGACAAGCCAGAGAGTTTGATATAATAACCATTATACTACACAACTTGGTGAACTATTAGGTGCATAGATGCTGGCACAAATAGCTACTTGGGATAATAGTTGGTATAAATATTCTGGAAATCAATACTGGTCTCATTTTTGGGCTATGGAACATAGCTCTGTAACAGATAATCATTTCTGCTTCTTTTGCTTAGGAAACCTCTGTATATATCTTTCTCTTGTATCCTTTATCCTCTTTTTCCTTTTTAATCCTCACCTGAAGATATGTTTATTGATTTTTTTTTAGAGGGAGATAAAGGTGGGGGCAGGCAGAGAGAAAGATTCATGTGAGAGAGAAACATCGATTGGTTACCTCCTGGATGCACCCCACTTGGGATTGAACCCACAACCAAGGTATGTGCCCTGACCAGGAATTGCGCCCGAAATCTTTTGGTGCACTGGTGACGTCCCAACCAACCAAGCCACTTGGACAGGGCTCCTTTATCCTTTTGTACCACTAAATATTATCACTATAAGTGTATCTTATAGTTTTATACCACATCTCAACATACATCAGCCTAAGAATTCACTTAACAAGAATGATAGGTACTCATCCTTGTTACCTATCATATTTCAAATCAATTTAACCTTAGAATGTCACTGTCTTCAGCTTAATTACACATAGAATACATAGGTGTAAACAAAATTATTACTGGGCAGATACAAAGCCATAAGTCATCTTAGTCATTTAAATTTACTGTGAATTACTTGTCATCTTGTGAAGCACCCAAAGAAGGAGAGTCATTGGGAAAGATAAGTGTCTCAGTGATGGAGGAGGAAGATTGATACAACGTGTGTGGTACTATCCTAGAATACAGCATGGATCTGGGATGTGATGAAGAGTCTGGGCATTCAGGGGTACAACAAAGGAGCACTGGGCCTCCAGAAATCAGAGCAGGAAGAGAAAAGGCTCCCAGTGGGCTGAAATGACCCCCATTAGAAGAGATGGGATTGTATAAAAGTCATACTTTACAATTGTGCCCAGAGTCAACTCTGGCCTAAATGATCCCATGGGGCTATCTCCTCGCTTGGAGATAGCATCTTTCCAATGTCTCCTTATTAAATATCTCGATGAGACAATCTTAACCATTAAGAGCAGCGCTCAACTTCTTTTGCTCCTCTGTACACAGGCTGCTCTTCAGATGAAATACACCTCAAGTTATGAGTCATTCCCTGCAGCTCTGCCCCCATCTTTTCTACTGAAGATGTATCTTAGGCTTTTTCAAGCTACACATTTTTCACATCTCATCATTCTAGCATACACCACCGCCCTTAGGAGAATCCCTCCCACACGCACCCGGAGAATTCCTGCTTTAGCTAAAGAGAAAGAACTTGGGAAAAATATGACATGATCTACTGTGCCAAATCTGAAACTTCTGAAACGGAAAACCAAACAAAACAGATTTATCTGGTGTGAGCACTGGCTCCTCCACACCAAGTGTCTTAAGGCCTGAAAGACAGATAACTACTTATCTGCTCTCCTTCCCTCCAGCCTCCCACTGAGCGTCTGGCACTCCTTTGAGTGTATTCCTTTGCATTAATGAAAATGTAGCCCCTGCCACTTTATTTCTAGATCTGTAAACAATGCTCAAGAATATTCTTATGAGCTATGCTTATTTGAATATGGATATGCTTTTATTTATAATGATTATGTTAAATGACTTAACTTTAAAATGGGGATAATTCCAGATGAGTTTCTTTTAAAACATTATTTTATTATATAAGTTTCAGGTGTACAGCACTATAATTTGACATCTGTATGTACTTCAAAGTGATCACTGCCATAAGTCTAGTTACTGTTCATTATCATACAGTTGACTCACTTCACCCATTTCACCCATTCCCTAACCCCCACCCCTCCATTAACCACTAATCTGTTCTCTATGAGTTTATTTTTATTTTTATTAAAAATTTTTAAAAATTATGTTTCCATTACAGTTTACATACAATGTTTTATTAGTTTCAGGTGTATAACACAGTGATTAGACATTTATATTCCTTATGAAGTGATCACACCAATAAGTCTAGTATCCACCTGACACCATACATGTTGTTACAGTGTTATTGACTATATTTCCTATGCTGCACTTTACAGCCCCATGACTATTTGAATAACTGGCAATTTGTACTTCTTAATCCCTTTCACCTCTTTCACCTATTCCCACAAACCCCTTCCCATCTGGCAACCATGCATTTGTTTTCTATATCTATGAGTTTGTTTCTGTTTTGTTTGTTAATTTATTTTGATTATTAGACTCCACATATAGGTGAAATAATATGCATTTTGTCTTTCTCTGACTTATTTCACTTTAGTAAAGTAGCAGGATATAAAATTAATATTCAGAAATTGGTTGCATTTTTATATATCAATAACAAACCAGCAGGAAGCGATATTAAGAAAACAATCCCATTTACAATTGCATCAAAAAGAATAAAGTATCTAGGAATAAATTTAACCAAGGAGGTACAAGACCTGTACTTGGAAAACTGTAAGACATTGAAAAAATAAACTGAAGAAGACACAAATAAATGGAGGCATATACCGTGATCATGGATAGGAAGAATTACCATTGTTAAAATGTCCATACTACCCAAAGCAATCTACAGAGTCAATGCAATTCCTATCAAAATACCAATGGCATTTTCCACAGAACTAGAACAAATAATCCTAAAATATATATGGAGCTACAAAAGACCTTGGATAGCCAAAGCAATCTTGAGAAAAAAGAACAAAGTTGGAAATATGAAGTTACCTGATATCAAACTACATGACAATATATAGTAATTAAAACAGCATGGTACTGGCATAGACAAATCTATGGAACAGAATAGAGAGCCCAGAAAAATGTTTTGTTTTGTTTTGCTTCTTTTAGATTACACATATTAGTGAAATCATATGATATTTATATTTGTCTGACGTATTTCACTTACCATAAAACTCTCAAGTTCTATCCACATCATCACAAATGGAAAGATTTTATTCTTTTTTTATGGCTGAGTCGTATTCTGTTGTATGTGTGTGTCTTACTTTTTAAAAAAAATCCTCACCCAAGGATATTTTTCCATTGATTTTCCAGATAGAGTGGAAGCAGGGAGGGAGGTGGGGGAGAGAGAGAGAGAGAAACATTGATGTGAGAGAGACACATTGATTAGTTGCCTCCCATAAGACCTAGACTGGGACTGGGGATCAAATCTGCAACCCAGGTACATGCCCTTGACCAGGAATTGAACCTGTGACCCTTCAGTCTGCAGGCTGACGCTCTAACCCCTGAGCCAAACCGGCCAGGGCTACCACCTTTTTTTATCCATCCATCCATTGATAGACATTTAGGTTGTTTCTATTTTTTTATTATGAATATTGCTGCAATGAACATAGGGTACATATGTTTCTTTGAACTAGTGTTGTTGTATTTTTCAGATAGATACCCAGAAGTAGGATAACTGGGTCATATGATATTTCTATTCTTAATTTTTTCGACATAATGAACGTTTACTTCTTGGCCATACCCTGTATGGAAGAAGAGCCTTATTTTATTTATTTTTGATTAATTTTTTTGGGGGGTGACATTGGTTAATAATAATAAAGTCATATAAGTTTCAAGTGTACGATATTATAATGTATCATCTGTATATTGCATTGTGTGCTCATCAACCAAAGTTTAGTCTCCTTCCATCACCATATATTTGACCCTCTTTACCTTCTTCAACCTACCCCCACCGCCTACTCCTCTAGTAACTGCCATACTATTGTCTGTGTCATTGAGTTTGTTTATTTGTTGCTTTCTATTTTATATCCCACATATGAATGAAATCATATGATTCTTGTCCTTTTCTGCCTGACTTATTTCACTCAGCATGAGTCTCTCAAGATCCATCCATATTGTCACAAGTGGAAGTATCGCATCTTTTCCCATGGCTGAATAGTATTCCATTGTATATATGTACCACATCTTCTTATCCAGTTGTTCATTGAATAACACTTGGTTTTCTTCCATGTATTAGCTACTGTGAATAATGCTGCAATGAACATAGGGGTACATATATCATTAAGAATTAATGCTTTTAAAATGGGGGAAAACAGGGGACATCTATAATACTTTCAACAATAAAGATAAATTTTAAAAAATGTTTTTAAAATTTTGGGGTAGATAACCAGAAATTCTTAACTATTTTCCATAGTGGCTGCATCAATTTACATTCCTACCAACAATGTACAATGGTTTTGGTTTTTTTCCATATCATTTCCAACACTTGTTATTTCTTGTCTTTTTAATAACAATCATTCTAACATGTATGAGGTGACATCTCATTGTGGTTTTGATTTTCACTTTCTTAATAATCATTGGCCATATGTATGTCTTCTTTGGAAAAATGTCCATTAAAATCTTATGCCCATTTTTATATCAGCTTATACTACAAAGCCACTGTAATCAAAACAGCCTGGTACTGGCACAAGAACAGGCATATAGACCAGTGGAACAGAACAGAGAATCCGGAAATTGACCCAAGACATTATGCTCAATTAATATTTGACAAAGGTGGCAAGAGCATACAATGGAGTAAAGATAGCCTCTTTAATAAATGGTGTTGGGAAAATTGGACAGCTACATGCAAAAAAATGAAACTAGACCATCAACTTACACCACACACAAGAATAAACTCAAAATGGATAAAAGACTTAAATGTGACTTGTGAATCCATAAAAATCCTAGAAGAAAATGTAGGCAACAAAATTTCAGACATCATACGCAGCAGAATCTTCACTGATACATCACCTAAGGCAACAGAAACAAAGGAAAAAATGAACACATGGGACTACATCAAACTCAAAAGCTTCTGCACAGCAAAAGAAACAACCATCAAAACAGATAGGGAACCCACTGTATGGGAGAGCATAATTGCCAATGATACATCAGATAAGGGGTTAATTTCCAAAATATACAGAGTGCTCATACAACTCAACAAAAGGAAGACAAAGAACCCAATTAAAAAATGGGCAGAGGAACTAAATAGACACCTCTCCAAAAAGGACATACAAATGGCTAAGAGACATATGAAGAAATGCTCAACATTATTAATCATCAGAGAGATGCAAATTAAAACAACAATGAGGTATCACCTCACACCTGTCAGAATGGCTGCCATCAACAAATCATCAAACAACAAGTGTTGGCGAGGGTGTGGAGAAAAGGGGACTCTAGTACACTGCTGGTGGGAATGCAGACTGGTGCAGCCACTGTGGAAAACACTATGGTGTTACCTCAAAAAATTAAAAATTGAATTGCCATTTGACCCAGTGATCCCACTTCTAGGAATATACCCTAAGAAGCCTGAAACACCAATCAGAAAAAATACATGTACCCCCATGTTCATAGCAGCACTATTTACAATAGCTAAGATCTGGAAACAGCCCAAGTGTCCATCAGTGGATGAATGGATAAAAAAGCCGTGGTACATATACACAATGGAGTATTATGCAGCTGTAAGAAAGAAAGATCTCTTATCCTTTGAGACGATGTGGAGGGACCTGGAGAGTATTATCCTAAGCGAAACAAGCCAAGCAGAGAAAGACAAATATCACATGATCTCACTTATTTGTGGAATATATTGAACATAACAGTCTGAGGAACAGGGTAGACCCAGAGATGTGGAAGTAGGGTATAAACTGACACCCCTCAGAAGAGGGGGTGGGGGAGGAGGGAAGAGATAAACCACAGAACTTATGCACATGTATGCATAAGTGATGGACATGGACAACAAAGCTGGGGACAGGGTGGGGGGATGGGGAGGAGGGTGTCAATGGGGAAAAAAAGGAGAAACATCTGTAACAAAAATAAATTAATAAAAAAATAAAAAAATAAAAAAAATAAAATAAAATAAAATTGCAAAAAAAAAAAAAAAAAAATAGAACCAGAGGCATGAAAACATAGAACAGACTAATGAATCTCAGAGGGAGGGGGGAAGAGAGGTGGGAAGAGATTAACTAAAGACTTTATATGCATATATGCATTACCCATGGACATAGACAACAGGGTGGTGAAGGCCTGAGGAGGGGCAGGAACTGGGGGGGGGCGGTTATGGGGGAAAAAGAGGGGGGCACCTGTAATACTCTCAACAATGAAGATTAAAAAAAAAAGTCCGGCCAGTGTGGCTCAGTGGTTGAGCATCAACCCCTGCACCAAAAGGTTGCCGGTTTGATTCTTGGTCAGGGCACATGCCCAGGTTGTGGGCCAAATCCCCAGTGGGGGACATGCAGGAGGTGGCCAGTCGATTTCTCTCATTGATGTTTCTATCTCTCTCTCCCTCTCCCTTCCTCTCTCTCTAAAATCAATAAAGAAAAAAAATTTTTTAAAAAGATAAAAAAAATAAAAATAAAAAAATAAAATAAAATCTTATACCCATTTTTAATGTTTGTTGTTGTTGAATTATATCAGTTCTTTATGTATTTTGGGTATTAATCCCTTAACTGATGTATAGTTTGCAAATATCTCCTCCCATTTAGAAGGTTGCTTTTTTGTTTTGATGGCAGTTTTTCTTGCTGTGCAGAAGCTTTTTGGTTTGATGTTGTCCCATTTGTTTATTTTTGCTTTTATTTCCCTTGCATTTGGATTCAGATCCACAAAGACACTACTAAGACCTATGTCAAGGAACTTACTGCCTATGTTTTCTTCTAAGAATTTTATGGTCAGGTCTTATATTTAAGTCTTTAATCAATTTGAGTTAACGTTTGTGTATGGTATAAGATAGTGGTTTAGTTTCATTCTTTTGTATGTGATTGTCCAGTTTTCCCAGCACATTTATTGAAGAAACTGTCCTTTCTCCATTGTATGTTCTTGGCTCCTTTTGCTATAGATTAACTATGCATATCTGTGTCCATTTTTGGACTCTCAATTCTGTTTCATTGATCTGTGCATTTGTTTTTGTGCCAATACCATACTGTTTTGATTACTATAACTTTGTAGTATAGTTGAAATCAGGGAGTGTGATACCTCAAGCTTTGTTTTTATTTCTCAATATTGCTTTTGCAATTTAGGATTCTTTGGTAAGATGATAAGCATTTCTAAGTTACTTACCTGAGGGAGTTTAGTTAACTGTAGCTTGAGAAAGGCTTACTACTATTTAATCCTAAAGTCCATTGAGAGACATTTATCTAGGAGGAGTAAGAGTGGGATGTGTTTGAGATTTCTGGAAAAAAAAAAAACAGCGTCTATGTGTTAAAACAACATAGCAAAAAAGATTATTTAGTTTGGAAGGTAAGACAGAATCAGAGTAAATAAATTTAAGACTTGGTTAGAAAATTAAACAGTAATTTATTAGAAACAATTAGCATGAATAATTAATAAACTATCTAAAATTTAAAATATGTTTGTGGATTTTGGCAAATTAAAATAGTTAAAATACAAAGATCCAAAGCTATTATGGTAAAATTAATAAAGAGGATGTTTGTTATGTATAATCTTGTTAATTTGTTAATTAAAACTATCTCATTATAGTTTTTATTTTGTTTTGTTTTGTTAATCCTCACCTAAGGATATTTTTTCCATTGATTTTTAGAGAGAATGGTAGGGAGGGAGGAAGGGAGGAGAGAAAGAGAGAGAAAAATATTGAAGTGAAAGAGGCACATCGATTGGTTGTCTCCAGCACACACCCTGACCGGGAATTGAACCTGAGACTCTTCAGTGTGTGGACCGACACTCTAACCACTGAACCACACTGGCCAGAGCTCTTATTATAATTTTAACTTGCATCTCTGATCACTTGATGAGGTTTTTCATATAATTTTTTTTTTCAGATTACATCCTCTTTTGGGAATTATCTGTATCCTTTGCCTATGTATTATCTGTAGAAGTCTCATTATTTTTCTAATCATTTTACCATCTTTGTTGCTAATATGTTTTACTCTGTATTTCATGGTCTAGCACACTAGCACGTTTATAGATGTTCAATAAATATCCATTTCATTGGAAAAAAAGATTTTTTTTTGGTTTTTAGAAGTACTTTTTAAAAAAATCCCTCACCTGAGGATATTTTTCCATTGATTTTTTAGATAGAGTGGGAGGGAGGAAGGGTGGGGGAGAGAGAGAGAGAGAAACATCAATGTGAGAAAGACATTGATTGGTTGCCTCCTGCACGGCATGGTCCAGGGATCGTACCTACAACCAAGGTACGTGCCCTTGACGGGGAATCAAACTGAGACTCTTTGATCCATGGGCCGATGCTCTAACTGCTGAGCCAAACCAGCAAGGGCTAGAAGAACTTTTTCTTTTGCATTATAGATTTAGTATATGTAGTACATGAATTAACTGATATATTTATCACTTTGAAATATATTTTAATTTAATTTTTATATCGACAAAGAATTTCCTTTGGAGTTTTTATTTTCCCAATTCTATAGCTTTCCATGATTAGCATAAGTGCAGGAGAAATTTTAAATGTTCCACAGGGCTGAGAACTTCCAAAAAGAAGGCAGGCATATCTGAATTGGGGATGCTCCTCTCTCTGCTAATAATAACTCTCTGCTTGTCATGGGATGCAGGTTGTTATGGTGAAGGGAAGGTGGTTAAAACTGGAAAGAATTGTAATATGTTCATAACAGAAAGGGTTTTTAAAAATGATATATAATTTGTCAATATATTGCTTTTTCAAATGAGTTTGATTCATTGAATTGCCTCTTCATATGGGCAATCAAATCTCTCAGGTTATTGCAAGTCTAAATGGTCCCTGTTGTCTTTATGTTTTCCTGGCTATGTCAGGCACCATGACTAATGAAGGACATCTTGTAGGAACATATTCCAACCCCTCCATGTTGATTTCCTGGCACAGAAACACAGCCAAACCAGTCTTTGTAGGACTGGACTGGCCTGATTACTACTAGACTATCACCAAGATTGGCTTTCCTGCTTTGACCAGTCTTCTATATCACCTGTATTTTCTCCCACAAGTAAGTTTCCTGAGTTTGCTCTTCACTTCAGACTCATGCCTCTGGATGTCTGATGAGCTAGAAAATCAGAAGTAGGAGCCGGTAAAACCTTAACTCCTCTTTTTGGCATAAGCTGCAATAGCTTATACACCATAATTTATAAATGAAACCAATCTTACTACTTTGTATTGATAACTTGGTTGTGTACCAACAAATTGTCAAACCTAACTACGATGGGGTTGAGTATGAAGAAGGCCAGCAGCCTCTGTGATGAATTGGTATGACTTAATCCATTTGTTAATTCATTTGTTCACTTCCTCATTTAATAAATATTTGAGGGATGATCATGTGGCAGGCCAGGGCTGTACCACTACACCCTGCCAGAGCTTAGAGGTTAGCAAGGAGGCAGACATAATCATAATGAAATGATCAAACAAGGAAGTAATTGCAATGTTGATATATGCTATAATGGAGCAGTACAAAGCCTGCTGAGAGCTTACAATAGGGACATTGACTTAGTTCAAGGAAAGCTTGGCTGGAGGTCTCACACTTGATCTGAATATGAAGGCTGAATCATGTTAACTAAGCAACAGGAAGAGAGAAACAAGAACAAATGCATTTTGTTAGGTAAAAAAGATAAGACTGTCCTGGTTCAGTTTTTTTCTCAGAGATACTGAAAAATTTTCCTGATTCTCTTTGGAACCCGATAATATTCCCAGAAATGGGAATGCTGAGGTGACCTCTCATGTTTCTTCAGGTTTCTTTATGTTAATGTGCCATTATCAAAGGTCATTGGCACATATCTCTTCTGAGATGCTGTGGCATTGGGCAGACTTGAATAGTACTTGAGAAGTACAACCAACTGTTAATTAAGTAAGTCTTTTTTTTATTCCCATATTCTCATCCTGGGTCTTCCTGAGACTGTAGGTCTGCCTAGATCCTTAGTCCTGGTCTACTGTGGAGCCATTGCATGGGAAGGAGTGGAGGGAATTGGGAGTAGGGAAGACTGGGTGAAATGCTGACAACAAGCACAGTAGCCTGGGAGGAAAATGGGTTTGACCCATCCTCCCACTGCTCCAGCCTCAATAGTGATTCCAACTTTTGCCCAAAGGATTCAAAACATTCACATAGGAATGTGAAACATTTGATGACAGCAACCTAAGAACTACATGTGGATGTAGGAAGGTTGGGTAAAATACTGAACTCAGCACACACAGACAGACAGACAATAAAGGTTTTGTGCTAAGGAAGATGTAAGTCTAGACAAAGTCAAAGACAAGGACAACTTGGCATCTTCACAGATGGTATGTGTCTTATGGTGGCTATTGTCAGTATGGTGGCTGTTTACAGGATGGCTCTGCTACAGAAACATGGAGATGCTATTTAATTTATGCTCACCTTTTGGGTGAAGATTTTATATCTTTTTAAAGGTCTTGGAGGCTTGACAAAAGTAATAACCATAGCTTTTCAGAAGATTTTTTTTCATGATGTGGAAAGAGCCTGAAATGTTCTCTTACATTGTATATTTTAGAATAACATTGTTCTTGGTGGCTTCCTAATTTCGTAATAGGCTTGGCTTCTAAGCTTTATTTTTGAAGATCACTAGAAAATTTCAGAGGGGCAAATGTAAAATAAGTTTAAATGTTTTTAACTTAATTAATAATCAGAATTAGAAAAAGTTTTCATCCACGCATAAGATTATGCATTGGAAATGGATAGTCTCTCTCCATCCTTTCTTACTCACACTTACTCCTTTGAGTGTTATTGCTAATAATTTGTTATTGTTAAGACTATATAAGTGGTAGCTTTTATTTTTATTATCTTTCTATATAATCATATATATACACACATACATTCTCTCTCTTTTTTTCACACACACACACACACTCACACACGCACAGTCACGTGCCACTTAATGATGGGGATATTTTCTGAGAAATGTATCCTTCATTGATTTCATTGTGTGAATGTCATAGTGTGCACTTACACACACCTGGATAATATAGCTCACTACTGTCACTACTGTAATTATATGTATTATACTTTTATTTGGCTGGCAGTGCAGTAGGTTTGTTTACATCAGCATTACCACATACGTGTGAGCAATATGTTGCTCTATGACATTAAGACAGTTATGTCACTACACGATAGGAACTTTTCAGCTCCATTATAATCTTAGGGGACTGCCGTTGTATATGTGGCCTGTCATTGAATGAAATATTGTTATGTGGGGCATGACTATATATACTTTTTAAAAACACATGAGATTACATTGTATATATTATTAAAATTTTGGATTTTTGAAATTTAAGAATATATCATAAATATCTTCTCATGTCAGAATATACAAATATAATTGATTCAGTTTAATGACTGTATAGTATTCCTAGTTTGAATATTTCATGATTTATTTGACCATTCTCAAATCGATGGACATTCAGGTTGATTTCAGATTTTGCCTTTACTAAAAATACTGCCATGAACATCATATCCACTTACTTTGGTATGCTTGTACAAGCATTTCTTTAGGATGTGTTCCTAGAGTAGAATTTCTGGTCCAAGATGGAGCATATGTAAATTTTGATAGATACTCTGGTTAGAAACTTAGAGATATGGAAATGCTTCCTTGTCTCTTCTTCCCCCACCATATCTTCGTTATAGTTTGCCAGAGCCATATTCTAAACTAGGGTGTCTGAGGATGAACTATTGTATAAGGAGAATCAGCCAGCCAGTTCTCCTGCCTGGTACAAGAATTTGAATTACTAAATAGAGAGGGGAATATTGAATTTGTTATTACTCAAGCTGTTGTAAAATTACTTGGCAAATATTAAAAAGTAATTTGATTTGTTTTCCTAGCCCAATTTCAATGGTGTACTTCTTACATATCTTGAGAAGACTGTCTCCTAGTCTCATAACTCATCTTCTTATTGGTCAGTTCTGCCTCTCTTTTTCTTTATTAAATCATTTTTCTCTTGTTGATTTTCTTGTATTTCATAGTAAATAGTGGCACTGCTGACTCCTTCCATGCTGAGGTCCTAGGCTGCTATTTATAGTTCTACTCCTATCAACTTGAACGAATTCTTAGAAACACCCTGATAAATGTACAGGACTTTTTAAAAATACATAAAAGGAAAGAAAAATATGTGCCCTTTTTTGTGAGTTGTCTTGAGTTCTCTTATTTACAACAACCCAGGTGGCATCAGTGAACTTGATTTATTCTCTCTGCCCTGATTTTAATAGGTCTAGTGTTCTTGTTAAAATGAGAATATTATTTTTGCTTATATGTATGTAGCTCAAACACATAAAGTGACTTTTAGTTACCTCATCAATTTGAAGTTAATATCCACATTGTTTTCCTCACTGACCTTTAGCTCTCTATGAACATTACTAATTCCTTAGATTTGTCTTAACTGATCATATGTTTTTGCTGTGTATACTCCTAAGTTGCATAATTTTCTTTAGTTTGTTTTACTATAGAATACACACTTACTAGAAGCCATTTAGAAAGTACATAAATAAAATGTCACAAAATAACCATAACTCTACTCCTCAAAAAAATTGGCTGTTAATATTTTGTGTATTTTTCCCAGGATTAAAAATTTTTAATTCTATATAATTTAAATTATTCTATGTATAAAATTTTTATCTTTATATATTTACTTCATATATTTTTGTATTTTTTAGTGTGGTGAAACAATATAAAATTTACCATTGTAACAATTTTCAAGTGTATTCTTATGTGGCAGTATATACATTCATATTGTGGCTACCATTACTACATTCATACACAGAACTCTTTTCATCTTGTGAAACTTAAAGTCTGTATTTATGAAACAATAACTCCCCACTCTCCTCTCTCCCCAGCCCCAGGCAACCACCATTCTACCTACCGTGTCTTTGAGTTTGACTATTCCAAGTACATCTTATAAGTGGGCTTGCACCATATTTTTCATTTTGTATCTGCCTCATTTCACGTAGTATGTCTTCAAGTTTCATCCATGTTGTAGCATGTGTCAGAATCCCCTCCCCCTCTCTTAAGACTGCACGATATTCCATTGGATGTATGTATCACATTTTCTTATCTATTTATTAGTTGATGGACACTTGTGTTGCTTCCACTCTTTGGCAACTGTGAATATGGGTGTTCAAATACCACTCCTAATCCCCGCCTTCAGTTCTTTTGGGCATAAACACAAAAGTGGAATTGCAGAATCATTTGGTAATGCTGTGTTTAATTTTTTAAAGATGTGCCATAGCATTTTCCATAGGGGCTGCACCATTTTCTATTTCCAACAATAGTGAACAGGAGTTCCAATTTTTTCACATTCTCACCAATACTTGTTATTTTCTGTTTTTTTTTTTTTTTTTTTTTTTGTTTGTTTGTTTTATAGTAGCCATTCTAATGGGTATGAGGTGGTATCTCATTGTGGTTTTGATTTGCATTTATCAGTGATTAGTGACATTGACCATCTTTCCATATGCCTATTGGCCATTTGCATATCTTCTTTGGAGAAATGTTTGTATAAGTCTTTTAAAAAATAATTTTTTTGAGTTGTAGGAGTTCTTTATAGATCTGGAGTTAACCCCTTGTCTTAGTCAATTTAATCTGCTATAACAACATCTTTGTCAGAAAAAAATCTTATTTCTCCTTAACTATTGAAGGATAATTTCTCTGGATACAGAAGTCTAGATTGGTTGTTTTTTTCTCTCTCAGCACCTTAAATATTTCATTCCACTCCTTGCTTGCAGAGTTCTGAAGGGAATTTAAATGTAATTATTATCTTTGCTCCTCTATAGGTAGGGTGTTTTTTGTGGCTTCTTTCAAGATTTCTTTTTTAATCTTTGATTTTTTTGAAGTTTGTATAAGATATGTTTAGGTATAGTTTTCTTGACATTTATCCTGCTTGGTGTTTTCTGAGCTTCCTGCTACTGTGGTTTGGTGTCCAGCATTAGTTATTGCAGGCTATCGGATTCTTTATTACTCTACTCCACTCATACTGTCTTCCCTCTGGGCCTCAAGCACACCACACTCATTTCTAACCTTAAGATCTTCATTCTGCTCTTCTTAAAATGCCTCTGCCCCCAGTTCCTCCTCCAACTTTCTTTCATCCTTCAGATCTGAGGTAAAGCATTTACTTCTGGAGGAAGAGATAAAAGAGAGAGTTGACAGGCATAGGCGCTCTAGCTCAGACTTTGGTTTACTTTCTATTGCCTTCTGCAGAGTCCCAGGAAGACATAAATTTTAATAATTTGCCAGGGAAAACTTATGGGCTGAAAGTGAACTTTCACTAGAATTTTGAAAGATTTACTTTCAGAGGATAAATTATGTAAGATATTGTTTTGAAAAGACTTGAAAAGCAGGGATTATGTTATTTAACCCTTTCATGTTTACCATAGCAAGGGATATTTGTTGTTTGAATAATTTATAGAAATTTGCCATTAATATATAGTAATTACAAGAAATACTTATTAGTAGGTTGATTTCCAAGTATTCCTGTTGCATTATAAAAGTTTGCTTGTAAATAGCATAGTTTCTACACTGGTCTGTATTTGTACTTCTTTTGGCCTCTAGTAAGGCATGCATGACTCCATTCATTCATTCATTCATTCATTCACTCATTCATGAACATATTTATTGAGGCCTCTCCACGGTAGATGATATTAAAATTACAGAGAAGAATAAGAAGAATAAGGATTAGCTCTATCCTTAGAGCTCAGAATTTGATGAGAGATTTGTTAAGAAACTACCATATTGTAGTATCCAATTCAAGAACCATAAAAGAATGTTGATTAGGCTTCACTAAACAGATAAAATGTGAACAAGTTCTGAAGGGAGAAGTACAGCTATGGCCGAGTGAATGGTGTGTGTCCCGACGAGGTTATAGAGATATGGGAAGAGCTAAGACTTGTTTAATGTGTCTCTTTTGTAAAGTGTGTGTGCAGAGAAGGGGAATGGCAAAATACAGTGAGAAGGTTGGGTGGGGTCAGAGGATGGATCAAGCCCTTGAATGCTACGGTACTGGGTTTGAATTTTTTCATTGATTTGATGGACAGTGACAGTGGGAGTGACCTCATCCAACCAGTGTTTAGAGACATAATTCTTGAATCAATGAGAATAGCCTGCATCAGTTGATACTGTGCTGACTGAATTAATTACCTTATTTACTTTCCCAGGCGGTGAATGTATAAAATCCTTTGTTGCCACCTAAAAAAATAATATGGCCACCTCTTATTATGGAGAAAAAAGCTAACCAACAATAAAATGGTCAAAACAAAAAATCATGAGGATTAACCCCTCTCTGTAAAAACAAACCATATGAAGAGAAATGATTTATTTCTATCAAATTATTTTTCTTTATATCATTGAGGTCCTTCCTCCCCATTTAAGCATTCCACCACAGTTTTAAAGACCTATACCTTATAACAATGACTGATTATATGCTCACCACACAGATTTTAAACTTGCCAAGATTCGGAACTGGTTTTTGGCAGAGGAGACATAACGCAAGCACTTAGGTGTTTATAACACAATATGTCTGTCAAGAACAAAAAAGCTGAAGCAGACAAGCTTCTGCAAAGGCTTTTTATGCCCCGTCACTCACTCTTCATACGTTTTCTTTCAGAACATTTATGAACAAACTTGGGAGATTTATAGTCACCCCCTAACAGTGTGTACATTTATGGATCTAAATGAAAATAAAACTACTTTATGAGTGAAAATTGCCCTTTTTCAGCGCTGAGAGTTGCACAGCTCTTTTGTCAGCTGCATTTTATTGCTTCTCTGTATCTTTGGATCTAAGTAGAAACAAGGGGAAACAAATCATTTTGGTGCTTGGAAGCAATGCCAATCATTTTGAGAGAACGGGAAACATCAGGATTGGTTTTGCTTTCTATAAAAGGTCACTCTCATCAAATGATTTATACTCTATTTTGAAGAAACATGCTATTTCTATGAAAGAGGATTTCCAACTGAGTGGTTAGAAAATATTCTACAAGTCATCCTCACAACCAGGCATAAAGAAATCAAAGAGAAATGCCCATTTCCTTTCTAAATTCTTTAGAATAGTTTTTGACTGGGAGAAATGCTAATCTAATTTGAGAAAGTACTCATGCTGATGTCTGTGTGTGATCATAAGTTTTTATTTTCTTTTTGATTTTTCTTTGTTTATCTGCCCGATAAGTATTATGTTTTGTTTTTTGGATTCTGTGATCCAGCTCACAATTTGGACAACCTTTGTGAACCCAGTGAGGTAAATCACTGGATGCTGTGTCACAAATGAGAACTTTTATTAGGACTAGCAGCTGAGATGCCTTGTCCCCATTTGCAAAAGTCACAGAGCCCAGGTTTCTTCTTATGCCCAGGTTTCAACCAATGCCTAAGCTCTCACTGGGAAGAGTAACTTGTCAAGGCACCTACAAACACTGGAACAGAAAAGTCCCCTTCTGCCACTAGGTTATGGGACTTTGAACTCTTAATTTTTCTTTTAGGGGTGGACAGAGTTGCTATATTCAGGGATAATTCAAAGAGAAATTATGGTCTCTCTAGAAGGATTATATTTTATAATCTGAGACCAACAGATATTTAAAGTAAATCATAGTAGAAATCCTCAGGGTTATTTGATGTTGAATTTCTCCTATGACATTCTAATCAGTTCCCACTTGAATTCTTCCTCCAGTAGGGAGCCTCCTGGTTCCCTGGGCTGTCTGTGACTGCACTTGTTTAGACACTTAGACATTTTTTCCCTCTTTTTGTTTAAAATTTGTTCTTTTTAACTTTCAACCTGTTTGTCCTAGTTAGAGTATCAAGAAGAAGGCAGAGATGCTTAGGAGCATTAGGAATTAAAAAAAAAAAAAGAAACTATTGTTATTGATATTCTTTGTGAATACTCAGAAGTTTAACTTATCTACTTGATATGCATATTCATAACTAGTCATTACTGGGGCGGGAACTTCTCAGGCAATAACAAATGGCCCTCTTTGTCTTCAATAGTGATTTTGAATTTAAAGCAGAATGACACAAAGCATTTGGTCATTTCCACTAATAGCAGTAGAGAACAGAGGGTTAATGAGCCTTTGGGTTTTTCCTCTAATTTACTTTGAATTATTGTTGCGTGTCCCTGAGATTGAGGGTCAGGCTACTTCTATTTAGCAAGAGTTGGGTTGGACAGAGGGAGGGGATGAACTGTGATACTTTTGCAAAAAAGGCCTCTGCCGATGAATGGGGAGGTCTGCCGGTAGGATGGCCTTCAGAGTTGCCCCAAATTGAAGCAATGGGGCTGAGCCTTTGTATTCCCCTCATCAACTGGTCACCAATGTGGGCAGCCCTTAGCAGGAGGTGTGACCTTGGCTAAAGTGGCTCTCTCTGCAGAGGGCTCAGCTGAGAGCTGTCAGATGCTCACCTTCCCAGACACTGGTCTGTGGGTCCTGACAAGGAGTTCTGGCTGTCCCAGTGGATGCCTGGTGGGTCTGAGAGTTAATACTCTGTGGAGAGGATGATGATGGATGATGGGAATTGGAAAGGCACCAATAGATAGATTGCTCTCCTTTCCTCTCCTCTATGGATTGTTCTGAGATGCAGTACACGAGACTGAGCAGTATGCTGCATTTGTTACAATGGTTTTTCCTACTCAGTCACATCTCATCTACACTAACCCACTTGGAAAATGACTTTACCTCCCAAAATGGCCCTATAATAGGATAATACCTTGGACATACAGTAACTGGGGCCCATCCCGGATACAAAAGAACTTGATTGTTTTGTGGCAAAGCAGATGAACACCTTCCAGAGATTTTCAATGGTATGGAGTCTCTAGAATGTTAAAGCTGGTAGGAATTGAGGAGATCATCAAGCCTTGTGATTTCCAACCTATTTGCCATTGAGGATCCCTTCTGTGACTTCTCTTCATCTCAACTCCCAAAACTTCTTTTTACAAAGATTTCTTCTGAATTGCTTTATTAGGACATAATTGTTTTTCTATTTCTTTAATTAACTAAAAACATAAAATGTCCATAGAGTTGTTGATGTGAACACCATTGCAGCCTTATATATTGCAGATATATAAATATGGCTCCTGCTTAACTCTTTAAAAGACAGAAAAGAATGATAAAGCCACCTTTATAGAATCCTTCTAGGAACTCCAGGGAGAAAACCACTAATCTGATCAGCCCCCCACTCCCATCAGAAGCCCAGCAGCTATCAGAACCTGGACCAGAATCTGGTCTCCTGACTTGAACTTGGAGGCTCTTCCCAAGTTCACAAGTTCCTCCTCAAGAGTCTTCTTATCTCATTAGTCACTGTGAAGTCCTTACTGCTGATTATTAGCAAATACCATTTCCACCCAAATGCTTGTGCCTACGGTTCCTTCAGCCTCACTGCTCTATGGAGATCCCTTGGGCATCTATCCCTGGGCTGCCATCCTTCTTCCAGGAGGTTCATCCAGGGAAGAACATGATATGGGTCTTGTCAGGTAAACTCCAGTTGATATTCTCTTTTCCAGAAGCAGTTGTTGGTGGACCAGACTGCTCAGCTCTAAACTACATGTACAACTAGGAGGGAATGTGCCTGTCATATTCAGGTACATCTACCATTTGGATTTCTTTGACAAGAGAAGAATTGAAGCTCGGGAGAAGGGGCTGGGGTACGATTTTATGGGAGACATTTTTGCTAGGAACAAAGGCCTTTATTTGGTTATTAGGACTAATTAATTCAAAAGATGGGTTCTTACTAATTTCCTAATGTTGGGCTGGGAATTGAGAGAACCAGCTTCTAGTCCTTACTCTGGCACTCAATGGCAGTGCTGTCTGGAGAGCATCTCAACTGTAGGGTTCTATTTCTTATTTTATAACCTGGGATAATAATACCCATTTTAGCGTCGTGACAACTTACTACTCTCTCTGCCACTATATTTTGGTTTAAGCCACAGTCGTCTCTCCTGGACAACTGCAAGACAGTTTCCTAACTGATTCTACTCTTGCTTCACAGAAAGTCCATTCTTCACAGAGAAGTCAAGAGTAATCTTTGAAAAATGTAAATTAGCCCTAGCTAGGTGGCTCAGTTGGTTGAAGTGTCATCCCATACACCAAAAGATTTCGGGTTTGATTCCTGCTCAGGGCACATACCTAAGTTGCAAGTTTGATCTCTGGTCGGGGTGTGTATAAAAGGCAACCTCTCGATGTTTCTCTCTCACATTGATGTTTCTCTTTCTCTCAATCTTTCTCTCTAAAATCGATAAACATACTCTTGGGTAAGAGTTAAAAAATGTAAATTAAACTCTTCACTCACCTGCTTAAATCCCTCCAATAGCTTCCCATTAGATTTAAAATAAAATGCGAGTGTCTTGTTATGACCCTCTGTGATCTCACCTCTGTTTATCTCTCAGTCCTCACCTCTTCAATGCTCTCTGGGGTGTACCATGCTCCAGTCACACTGATGTTCTCTATTCTTGCAATGCACCAAGCTTTGTTCCTGCCTCAGGGCCTTTGTATTGCTATCTCCTCTGGCTGGAATGCTTTTTCATACCTGGCTATATCCTTCTTGTCATTTAGATCTCAGCCACAAATATTTCTTGTGAGAGGTCTTTCCTGACTGCCCTGTTTAAAGTAGTCCTTCATTCCTACCCTTAGCCCTTGCTTATTCTATTACTCTTTATCACTACCCGAGGTTATCTAATTTAAATAGATAGATAAGTTAATTATGTATCTATGCAGTAGGTTTTCTTTCACTACAATGCAAGCCCCATTAAGTCTGGCTCATGTTGGCCTCCTTCACTACTGTATCTATTTTCGTCTCTAGACTCCCAGAGTAGATATTCACTAATAATGGGTTTTTATTCATTTCATGATGTATATTGAGCTCCTACTATTGTGGTAGATTAGCAGGGAACAAAATAGACTAAGTCCTTGCCCTCATGGAGCTTATATTCTATCGGGCTGTTTAGGGGGAGAAATCAGACAGTATAAATAAATAAGCAAGCAATAGAATAAGATAAGACAGAGTGAGGAGATTTGGAGTGTCAAGGGTGGGATGGGGGTCAAGGAAATTCTCACTCACATTTGATGAGAGACTTGAAGAGAGTGAGGACACAAACCTTGAAGGTGGGGGTGGTGGTGAAGGAATGTTCTGGTCAAAGGCCCTGGGGTAGGTGTGTACGTGGTGTGTTGGAGGAAAAACAGAGAGGCTGTGCAGCTGCAGCAGAGAGAATGGGGGAAAGTAGCAAAAGTCAGAGAGATGGGAGGATCACGTCAGAGCTAGTAGAAGGAAACCTAGAGGCATCGAACCGGATGTGATATATGATCTGTCTTACTTTCTAAAAGAGATACTCTGGCTACTGTGTTGAGAATAGACTTGGTGGGGGCAATGAAAATGGGGAGATACTTAAAAGGCCAAAGGAGGGACTTTCTGAGTCAAAGTATATTTTAAGGTGAGGCAGACAGAACTTGGTAGATGGATGTAAAGTGGGAGAGAAGAGAGTCGAAGTTGATTCCCAGGTTTTGGTGTGTACAGTTAGAAGAACATAGTTGTTATTTACTGAGATGGAGGAAGTCTGTCTGAAGAGCAGGTCTGGGGAAAATTCAGAAGCATTTTGGAGAAAGAATTACATCATTTTAAGGTGTTGTTATTAAGATAATTGATTCTAGACCTTGAGAATTCCACTAGTTTTTCTATCTAACATCCTCTGTCTTCATTTAAAAGTTATTCTTAATTTTTACATTTCTTAAAAATATACTTGTGTGTGTGCATGTGTGTGTGTGTGTTATGGGTGTATATAAATGGCTGGAGGGCATGAATAAATCTGGCCAATGATTGACAGGAGAAGCATGTTGCTGGCTATGATGGCCAGCCCTCCCTCTATCTCATCATATTTTGGATGGTAGAAAAACCAAAGCCCAGAGAGGCGAGGTGGTTGGTTTGAGGCCAAACAGCTGGTGAGAAGTGGAACCAGCCCTGGAAGAAAGGTCTCCACTCTCTCTGGCTTCTGCCCCTTTGGCAGTATCACAAATTCTCCAGTGTTACATCTCATTTCAGCAACGGGCATCTCTTGGACAGCCAAGATTAGAAATAGGTTGAGTAAAACATACAGGTTGTTAAAGATCATTGTGGTCTCAGGAAAACCCTAAATCTCCCAAAAGCTTGAGAGGGGGAGCGAAGACAGCATTACTGTTTACAGTCACAAGATGTGACGCACTAAGCATTTGCCTATAACTTACCCAAAACTTGAGTATTTATTTCCTCTTCTTTATGCTTGTAAAGCAGCAGGAAGACACAAGCTGTTCCATTCAGAAACCACAGAAAAATGCTTTCGTGATCTGAGGCTGCCTGTAGCATATGGGATAAATTCTTTGGATTTAAGATGAGAACATTCAACAGACATCTTCTTTCCCAGACTCTCTGCTTGTGACGGTGGGCTTTGCTGAAGGACTGGCTGACTGCGCTTGACTTGGCAGGGCGTGCTGAATCTGTACTCCCTGTCCCCCAACGCTCACCTCCCCAACACTCCCCTCCACCCCTGGGGATTTTTGCTTTGCAAAGCTGTGAAAGGTCAATAGAAAAATTGGCATGCTCAGCACTCTCTCTGGATGTTTCCTAAGGCTGGGAAGTGAATGGTATAAATGTCTAATTAGAGAATAAAGACACTTGCACATTTAATCTTGATGGGATCTGGGGATCGTACTCAGTCTCATTATCACTTCTGCTACCTACAGTCTTCCCTGACGCGTCTCCTATTACTTTCCACCAGCCCTGCCAGTCACAGCACTCGGGCAGCTGAGCCACGGTTTGCTGTAGCTATCATTAATATAGAGGTGACATGAGGACCAGAGCCCTGGTTCAAGTTTCTTTTGGGCTCTGTTGGAAGAAGCCACCAGTTCAAATCCAGCCAAGGAGCACAATGAGACTTTTGGCTCTGCCAGATTCTTCCATACGGAATCCCCCCCCATAAAGGATTATTGAAGTGTTCATGTAGGTTTCTGTAGAAAATGCCAGACTGTTTTCTTTGGGGACGCAGAACATTTAAAGCAAATTAGCCACCAGTATTTTGATGAGTTTCAGCTTCTGAGCTTTTCCTTTAATGTGTGGCAACTTGAGAGAGTCCTACTCTTGAGATTTATTATATTAAAAAAACCTAAATTATGAATACTCTACAACTGTTCATAATTCCCAGTCTTATACAGGGTATACACTGGGGAAAAGAATATTCAAAAATAAAAACCCAAACAGGCCCTGTACAAAAGCGTTAGGGCATTGTTTTGCAGGGGGACAGGTCCATGAACCTGGCCAGTTACCAACTATCTCACTTGTTTGAGAGAAGAAATCTCAGTTTCTTTCTTGTAGGGTGGCAGAGTAGAAAAATGTACAATTAACAGTAGAAAGTTTAACGTTTGGCTGAAGGCTTTGAAGTCCAAATAGTAGAAATTATCCTTTGTATTCCCCTAAACGTTTCTGGTAACTCAAAAGGAACGGGAGAACAACAGGCTTGGTAGAAGAAACTCAGAATGTACCAAGATGGCTAACTTCAGACGTGGATAGTGCTATTTTAAATTCGGACCTCAGAACATGTGTTCCTGTTAGGGGGAGCTCCCACTGCTGCTGGTGGGAGGCCTCAGAACCCACAGCTTATTTTTTCCCTCCTCTCCTGGCAACATAGCAATGAAAACTAAACCTGTTTCAAGGATGACACAACATCATGCCAGCAAAGGAAAATCCCGGTGGCTGACAGGCTGTCCAAGGAGACGTGCCCATGGGTGCAGCCTGGGCGCCGGCTGGAGGTGCACACAGACCCAAGGCCAAGCCCTGGCCTGAGAGGCCAGCAGGGTGCTCCGCTCACACACAGTAGGCACCCTCGCCTGCCATCTTCACAGACCAGGGACAGCTGGCTCCCAGCCCAGCCTATAGCAGGGAAAGTACAGACTGTGCAGGGAACGAAGAGCAGGCAGATGGCGGCTGGCTCTGTTATGATAAGGGCTGAGCTCTCCTTATGAGCAAAGTGTCTACTTCGTGATGGAGGTGGCTGTGCTCCCAGGGACAGTGGTGTTCCTCTCGGTTGTTGTGAGAATCTTCCTCAGGGCCTCCTGGTCTCACAGAAGTCCCATTTGAAAGCAGAGGGTGAGCCACAGGTCTCCAGTGAGAGGCCTCCCCCAGGGGATTGGCCCAGGAAAGCGTTCTCTCTCCCACTCTCTCCTTTTTCGGTCTTTCATGGAGATTATACTGTGTCTTGATTTAAAAAGCATTTATAAGTAGCAAATGCTATGAGAACTGTAGAGAGCTGAGAGGGAACAGTGAATTATAAAGGGATAATACTGGAAAACAGGTAACAATCAAAGTGAGGAGACGGAAGTAGGGGATGGGTGGCCCAGAGTGTTCTGTGTGTATGTCAGGCTGCTCTTAGGCGGAGGTTTTGACATTGGTGATATCACTGGAATAAAGTCCAACATGCAAGAGATATTTTTGCTTGGGCTCCTCAGGACACATGGTGTCCATTCAGAGATTTCCACGAGTATATTCTATCCAAACTTGTTGACATCTCTTTCCGTACTTCTAGGCTCCTTTTTCGGGGTGGAAAGGATCCTAAGCTACTCTCTGACTAAGCCAAGAAGAAGTGATTTCTTTTCTAAAGCTCTAAGTGCTGCCCCAAAGCCATTGAACAATTATCTTGTTAATTGGGCTTCAGTAATTCTCCGTGCCCTTCCCAATTAACCCAGTTTCTTTTTGAGTCAGGGAATTCCCCAGTGGTGGTGACCCCTTTTAGTGCACGCTTCTCATGATGGAGAGGTTTTTTTCTCCCTACTTTTCTAATAAAACAAAACAAAACACAAAACAAAACAAAACAAAACAAAGCCAGCACACCTTAGCATTGGCCATTGTAAATGAAGTCCGTGAAAAACAGTGGGAGCGGAGGTGAAGTTCCCCGTTTGCCCCAGGGCCAGTGGCCAAGCAAAAAGGACAAAGGATGCAGCGTGACTGGCCCGCTAGAGTCGTTCTAGAGTGGCATTCCCAGTGACCCTAGAAGCGAGCAGGATAAAGAGGGAAGACAAACAGGAGGAATAGAAGGAGGCAAATAAGCCCAAACCAGCTGCAGGCTAGATGATACGAGGAAAGAGTAATTGAGTGTTCTCATGGGTTATTAAAAAGTCCTGAGATAGTGCATATAGAACTATGTTCTTTTTTTTCTTTCTATTTTTCTGTACAATTTTCTTTCTTTTTCTTTTTTTCTTTTTTTGCTTCACCTCACATTTATGTAAAAAAAAAAATATTTTCTGGTTTGGTTTTCATTTTCCATATTTGGTTCATGCCCTCTCTCTGAATGGTCCTCTATCTCTATGTCCTTTCCCACAGACTTTAGTCCACTTTCACATCCCAGTCTCCTTCCCTTCTCCCCCTTTCTCAAACCCCTACTGAATATACGCAGGATATAGGAAAATGATTTCCAGAATGACAGGCTTTCTAACAATTGAAAAATAAAATGTCTTTCGATAACAATTGTTTTGTCTTTTATCTAAGAGGCAAGGCTCATTTGTTTGTTTATTAATAGACACGAGTTCACTCATTAAACAGTCTCACAGCCACTACTAGGTTCTAGTCCCTGTCCAAACTGTTGGGAACGCACAGATGGACAATTGTAAAAGCAGCTCACTGGGACTGAGCACGTATTCTGTTCCAGGCACCATGCTGAACAGCGTCTCCTCCCTTTTTATCTGCTAACCCTTACGGCCAGCTCTGTGAGGACAATTCGGACCACTGCCTTTGAGTGTTGGGGCCAAGCATGAGCCCAGCAGTTGGCTGCAGAGCCCCCGCCTTTAACACTTGACTGCTTTCCTTAGTCACTGCCACAGAGGGGCCTGCAGCTGAGTGGAGGTGACTGGCATGTGCCGTGAGGAATATTGCGGTAGAATGTGTGGGGTGCTGTGCTGGGCCATCGATGTAGCTGGGCAGGTGGCCACTCCAAGACACGACATTCACATTTCCCTTAGAAATGTGCAGTGCTCTGTCGGGAGATGAAAACCATACACATAATTTGAATGGAGAAAATTTAATAAGAAGAACTTTTAGCTGGTAATGAGGATTAACTACTGAAGGAGGATAAAGAGACTTTTAAAGAATACAGGAGTGGTGAGTATAGGACTTTAGGATCCTGATTCCTTTCTGAAATCAGACAGGGCTTGCAGCATACATTTTATTTTATTTTTTTAGCCATTGCGAAGGAATATTTTATTAACATCTCAAATGCAAATTAAGACACTCACATCACATGTACAAATTAAGAGGTGCAAACAGGAAATAGTGTGTCTGAAAGATTTTCTACCCCACAGCAAACTAACTTCAGTGTGCTCATGGATGCTAGATCTCCAGAGCAGTCCCCTCTGGTCACAGTCAATGTCCAAACCCCCACGGTGGGAGAAAGAACAGAGGGACCAATCACGTTTAAAATTAGTCTGATATGGCTGCCAAGAGTAGTCAGATAGCTTGCATTGCAATTAGCATTTGCCCTTCACAGTATATGGAACCAGGTGGCTCATTTAAGAACCAGTGAACTCAATTTGTGGTTATGTTCTATTTAATCTTCTCTTTTTTTCTGGGAAGACTTAGGGCTCATAGTCCAAAGATGGAAGTGACCAGAGGACATTGTGCAGGATAAGATGACTGCTTCGTTTTTGCCACATGGAAGCCTATGAACTTTATTTAGCCTTATTGTAAATGCAGTTTCCACAGGGTAATGGTATGCCAGTAACATCCTCAGAGGACCAGGATGTGACAAGCACATTCTAAGAACAGGTGGGTTGGATTGCTCAGGTTAGTATCAAGATCTGAGTCATTCTACGAGTACATCTGGTGCCTGTGGTGTGCACCAGCCCTGTTTAAATGATAATCTATTCCTCTAGCTTCCATTCACTTATTTCTCTATGTAAGCATGGGTATACTGGACCACTGAGGACCCTCAGCCTTGAGGCTAGAAAAAATGTCAAGTGGCCAATCCAAAAAAAAAAAAAAAAAAAATGCAGGGATCCTCTCTCCTCTTGCTCATTTGTTCCCTGGTAACTCAACAAGGTATCCTGTAACAGCATCATTGGATACTTTCTCCATCCCAAGGAAACAGGGTTAGTACTACTATCTATTGATTACCTTGGCTGGTTAATTACTTTGCTGATGGTGGGCAAGTACATAAAGGTATTGAGTCAGGGCATGCGAGACAGATCCTACCCCTGCCTTTTACCTCTTGCTCTTGGTCCCAGCCTCATACAAGAACTCATGGATTGCAGAAGGCTGGAGATTTGTTTTTTTTTCTTTATTGATTTTTAGAGAGAGAGGAAGGGAGAGGGAGAGAGAGAGATAGAAACATTGATGAGAGAGAACATCGATTGGCCGCCTCCTGCATGCCCCCCACTAGGGATCGGGCCCACAACCTGGGCATGTGCCCTGGTCGGGAATTGAACCGGTGACCTCTTGGTGCATGGGTCGATGCTCAACCACTGAGCCACGCCGGCCAGGCTGGAGATTTCTTTTTATTGTTTTTATCTAAAGGTAAAGCAGTGCACTTTGTATTTGTGATATTAGAAATGACAGCTCAAACCATTAAGAGAAGGTGAGGATCAAGAGTATATGCCCATGCCTTTGTATACTGTATTTTTCTAGGTCTGCAATACATCTATTCTTTTTGTAAAATAATGAATATGGTTTTATGTAGAAATTCTGAGAATAGGCTTGTTTGTTTGTTTGTTTTAGTAAAAGGCGGATGATTTATTTGATCTGAAGAGAAACCAAAGTATAGAATCTTGTTTTTTTTCAGTCTGGTGATGAGATACCAATTCTTATAACCTTGAGGGGACTAAACAAAGCTGACTGAATAAAGGCTAATGGAGCCAAAAAAGGAGAAAGCTCCCTCTGCAAGTTCCATGTGGAGAAGGGTTTTCACTGGGGTAAATGCTGCCCCAGTGTAAATAGAAGAGTTTCTAGTGTGGGGCTTAATCTGGAAGAAAGGTCACCACCTAAACAGGCTCTGGACCCTGGAAAAGGTTTATAGAATATTCTGGTAGCCTCCAACACTTGTCAGTTTGCCATTTTCAGATTTGTATGCTTCTGCCTGATTTTCCTCCTTTTAGGTAGGACTTAAAAAAACAAAAACAACCCAGCTTTTTCGAGGTATAATTAACATACAATAAATTGCATATATTTAAACTACTATACAATTTAATATGTTTTCACATGCAGGTATGTATACAGCATCATCCCAATCAAGATGTTAAGTGTTTGGGTGATTGGAATCAAGGTGGGCACCAGGGAGCCTGTGAAGGCCAGCGAACTCCCACGGAAAGCAGAGCCGGGTTTCACAGGGTGAGCAGAAGAGCAGATACGTGTCTTTGTGCTGTGGCTCAGATAGAAGTTTTAGTTTTTAAGTGCTGTGAACCTCACAGCTGGAATCATTAGAGACGGGTCCCCCTTTTCTTGTGCTTCTGGCTCGGAATAGTGCAATCCCATCTAGCTAACTGTCAAAACAATTCTCCTGAAAGTGATTTTTCCAGTCCTGTGATTTGTTGGTTAGTCAATGTCTGGGCGAAGGGAGAAGTAGTAAATAAAAGAGAGGGAAGGAAAAAGGGAAAGGAGGTGAGGGAAAGGCAAGAGAATCTGGGGTTTTGCTGTCATGGTGTTTTAAATCCTTGTACAATGATAATATCCATCACCCCAAATGTTTTCTCATGCCCCATTGTGATTCCCCCCTTCAACTCTCACCCTACAGGGCCCTCACTGATCTACTTTCTGCCATTATAGATTTGTTTGCATCGTCTCGACTTTTATACAAATGGAATCCTACAGTGTGAACTTTTTCTGTCTGTCTTCTTTCGTCAGCATAATTATTTTGAGGCTCATTCATGTGGTGTGTATCATAGCTCATTGGCATTCCCTTGTATGGTTAAACCCCGGTTGGTTTGTTCAGTCACCTGTTGATGGACATTTGGGTTGTTTCCAGGTTTTGGCTGTTGTTTGATATTAAGTTTTGAAGCAAGATGGTGAAAGTCCTTCATTTCTGTTTCTTCTTAAAGTAGTGCTGACTGTTGCAGGTCCTTTGTGTCTCCATGTGAATTTTAAAATCATCTTGCCAAAGTCAACAAAAAAGCCTGCTGGTATTTTGATTTGGATTGTGTTGAATCTGTAAATTAATCTGGGGTCAGTTGACATCTTAACATTATGGAGTCTTTTGATTCATGAACGTATAATATTTCCTTATTTATTTAGGTCTCTGTTAGTTTCCTTTAGCAACGTTTACAGTTTTCAATGTACAGGTCGTGTACATTCTTTGTCAGATTATTTCCTAAGAATGTTAGGTTTTTTGGTGCAATTTTAAATGATATTTTAAAAAATTTCAATTTCTAATTCTTCATTGCCAATACATTAAAATACAGTTGGTTTTAAATATTAAATGTGTATCTTTGCACCATGCTAAACTCATTTGCTAGTTCAACTAGATTATTTTATAGATTCTATTGGATTTTCTACATAGAAAATTATGTTGTCTGTTAATAAAGACAATTTTATTTCTTCCTTTCCAGTGTGTATGTTGTGTTTTTAATGTTACCTTGTTGAGTTCTATATATTTTTATACCCCTATAAATATTCTTGAACTTTGATTTTGAACATGGTTAAGTTACTTGGAAATAATTTAATCTTTTCAGATCGGGTCTAGGCTTCTGCACCCTGGTAGGTATCTCACTCCACGGCACTGACAGAGCATCACACTCTGTGTTTGCTTCTGAAACTTATAGGGGAGGCAGCAATGACATTCATCTCCATTTCCCTTCAACCATAATTTTATTTCCCTATTTCCCTATTTACTGCTTCAGGAGTAAACCAATGTAAAAGCAACCTTGAAACAAAACTGAATAATCAGTCTTACCCATCTGTGTTCTCTTAACCTCTCATACTTTCTCTTTGTCTCTCTATGCTGCATTACAGGTAATGTCTTCAGATGTGATTTTTAGTTTAGTAGTGCTCATTTCAGCCATGTCTAGTCTGTGAATTAACCTCCCCACAGAACCACAGATATTTATTTTTTCTTGTTAATATTTTTTATTTCATTTAAATTTATTTAACCATTTTGCAGTATTTGTTTTGTATTAAAAATTTATAATTCCTAAGGCTCTAATTCCGCTGCAGTTGTTTCTGCTGATTCTCACTCATGACAGCTTGAATAATTATGGACTTCTGAGTTTTGAATCCATGTTCTGTGATGCTTTATCTTTGGGAATCTTTCCAGCTTGGGTTGATAACATTTCTCTGTGTTAATTTGGGTTTGCTTCTAGCTGGCACCCTGGGTAGCTACCAATCTTGGAGTACTATAAATAATACCTGTCTTTTCCTAAGCCACTTTAGGGGTACAAGTTCAAACTCTAAACCCAGGTAAGGGCAATCATAAGGTTACAAGAGCTTAGGGAGGATTTTATTTTCCTTTCCTGAGCCCTAACTAAGACACATTTTCTTATCTCCATTTGCCAGCAAGCCAATTTCATTATTATTTTTCTCTAAATTCTTTCCGTAAACGTGTAGCCCTAGTAACCTGGGCTTTATGTAGGGGTCTCAGTTCTAACTTCCATCTTGTCTTCCTGGCTTCTGTGTGGCTGTCAGAAGGCAAGGCTCTTGGTTACCAGGACTGGCAAAGGTATGCAGGTTGGCTGTAGCTACCACTTATCAGATAGCTTTTTCAGCATCTTCTTCCCTTTTTTGCTCCTGAACTCTTTATTTTCTTTCAAGCTCAGCTCTGCATTTCAGTGAGTGACAGTACATTTTATTCGTCATTTCTGTACTTTACATTTTGTATTGGGGGTGATTTTACTTTTTATGTTATCTAGCATACCTTTATATTTGAAACAAACTAGAAAGATTTTTCTTTTCTATTTAGTATCCAGATTGACACTGGGATGCTTACCAGTCCCTCTGTCAGGTGGCCAGATGTCATACAATCATGAGGCACTGCAGGACGAGTGGGAAGCCCACTGCCTGGGGTGTAGGGGGGTTGATATGGTGATCTCACTTATTTGTTGCTTTCAGTGTATTGGGGACTATGGAGGTTTACATGCATGTGGTTATATAGATTTATGGCTTATATTATCTAATTTAAATTAATCCCCACAAAATGGACACTAGCTTGAAAAATTCCTGCAAATAAACCAGGGATTGAGACACTATTATCAGTGTGAGCACATGGAAACAGCAAGGGAAAGGCAGAGCGGACATGCCTGCTCCTGGGATGAGATCTTCGTCAGCCTCAGTTTGAATCTCTTTCAGAAGTTAAGGCCACTTCTTATTTCTTCTCTTTTATTTCCTAAGAAACACGGTCTAGTATAATTGCCAGGTCTCTGAAATTTTTTTCTATGTGGCGTCCCCTTTACTCCCATTATCCGTGGCGTACTGTAGTGAATTTAGAGTATGTGTGAGTTAGACCTCCTGGGTTTGAATTTTCACTCCGCACCTTTACTCTAAGTTCTTTAACTCCAGTGCCTCAGTTTTAATCACTTGTGTTACCATCTCCCACGCAGGCTTCTTGTGAGGAGGAACAAATACAGGGTGTCTGTTGATGCTATTACATTTTGAAAATAAAATTTATTTTAATAAACACTGGCTTTATAATTATTTAAAGTTGTGTATGTATTTTTTTGGGACACCCTATATGTGTAGAGTGCTTAAAACAATACCTGGCACATAGTGGTAGGTTTAAAAGGAGTGAGCTCCCCTCCTCTGTCTTCATATCAAGAGGAGTTACAAAGTAAAGGTGAGAAATTATATGTAGAGTTGAATTATCAAGGGAGAAGCAATGTAACAAAACAAAGAGTTATGAGAGTAATTCTCAAAATCAGGTGCCTTTCTCTGGAAGTTATCAGAGTGACAGAAGGGAGAGGAACTTGGTTAGCAGGAAAATGTTTATGAAGGTTCTGGTCCAGTAGAACTAAGTGAAAGACAGAAACTGTGTTATTCTAACAGTGATATACTCAATAATGCTACTCTTCCAGGTATTGCAACTGGTATTTCATTTGCTAGGAAGCTTGGAGGAACTAGTTTCTAGAAGATACTCCAAACCTTTAAAACCCAATGGAATATCTAAACATTTTTGAAAAAGATAGAAACACAAATTTAAATATAATTCCTGACATTCATCTAAAATACTTCCCCTCTGTCAGCCAACTTTTAAAAAAATTTAAATTGTGGTAAACTATGCATCACATAAACTTTACACTTCTTAACTATTTTTTCAGAGTACAATTAAGCAGTGTTAAGTACGTTTACATTGTTGTGCAACTGATCTCTAAAACATTTTATCTTGGAAACGGAAACTCTATATTCATTAAACAATAACTTTCTTTAGATTTCACATGTGTGTGAAATCATATGGTACTTGTCTTTCTCTGACTGGCTTATTTCAGTTAGCATAATGCTCTCCAGCTCCATCCATGCTGTCGCAAAAAGTAAAATTTCCTTCTTTTTTACGGCCGAGTAGTATTCCATTGTGTAAATGTACCATGGCTGTTTTATCCACTCATTTACTGATGGGCACTTGGGCTGCTTCCAGATCTTGGCTATTGTAAGTAACACTGCAATGAACATAGGGGTGCATTATATTCTTTCCAATTAGTGTTTTGAGTTTCTTCAGATAAATTCCCAGAAGTGGAATGGCTGGGTCATAAGGCAGTTCCATTTTTAAGTTTTTGAGGTAATTCCATACTACTTTCCACAGTGGCTGCACCAATCTGCATTCCCACCAACAGTGCACAAGGGTTCCCTTTTCTGCACATCCTTGCCAACACTTGTTGTTTGTTGATTTATTGATGACAGCCATTCTGAAAGGTATGAGGTGATATCTCATTGTGGTTTTTAATTTGGGTTTCTCTGATGATTAGTGACATTGAGCATCTTTTCATATGTCTATTGGCCATCTGTATGTCCTCTTTGGAGAAGTATCTATTCAGGTCCTTTGCCCATTTTTTAAATTTGATTGTTTGTTTTTTTTTAGTGTTGAGTTTTATAAGTTCTTTATAAATTTTGGATATTAACCTCTTATCAGATGTATCATTGGTGAATATGTTTTCCCATTCCGTGGGTTGTCTTTTCATTGTTTCCCTTGCTGTGCAAAAACTTTTTAGTTTGATGTAGTCCCATTTGTTTATTTTTTCTGTTATTTCCCTTGACTGAAGAGATATGTCCGAAAAAATATCGCTACTAGAAATGTCTGAGATTTTACTGCCTACGTTTTCTTCTAGGATTATTATGGTTTCAAGTCTAACATTTAAGTCTTTAGTCCATTGTGAGTTTATTCTTGTGTATGGTGTAAGAAGGTGGTCTAGTTTTATTTTTTCCATGTATCTGTCCAATGTTTCCAACACTATTTATTGAATAGACTACCTTTACCTCATTGTATGTTTTTGCCTCCTTTGTCCAATATTAATTGGCTTTAAAGATATGGGTTTATTTCTGTGCTCTTTATTCTTTCCCATTAATCTATATGTCTGTTTTTATGCCAGTACCATGCTGTTTTGATTACTATGGCCTTGTAGTATAGTTTGATATCAGGTATCATGGTTCCTCCAACTTAGTTCTTCTTTCTCAAGATTGCTGTGGCTATCGAGGGTCTTTTGTGGTTCCACATACATTTTTTGGAATTTGGTATTTCTGTGAAATATGCCATTGGTATCTTGACAGGAATTGTGTTGAATCTAATAGAGACACATTCATAGATAGACAGCAGGCTGACCAAGCTGTTGGTGGGGGGGGTGGAGGGGTGGAGGGATTGAGCAAAAAAGAAAAGAGAAGAAAACTCATGGACATGGACAACAGTGTGGTGACTGCTGGGGGAATGGGAGGTGGGGGTAGATAGAGGAAGGTAGAGGGGGGGTAAATGGTGATAAAAGAAGACTTGACTTGGGGAGGTGAACGCACAATAAAGTGTACAGATGATGTATTGTGGAATTGTGCACCTGAAACCTGTAAAATTTTGTTTACCAGTGTCACCCCAATAAATTCAATAAAAAGGAGGAAAAAAACACCCAAAAGCAATAACTCTTCATTTCTTTCTCTCTCTACCTCTGGCAAGCACTGCTCTACTTTGTGTTTGTATGAGCTTTCAGTCAATTTTTAAAACCTCAGGCTGTCTTTGAGTAGACTCAGTGCCTGCCTAAGAAGGAACATACCTTTTTGATGCATTTATTTTATGATTGTATGAAATCATTCCACAGAACTTCTGAGAATCATCAGGGATCACAAAGGTATGGCAAGCACATTGATTACCAGCCAAAGCTGGAACATGCATCTACCTTTAGGATTGCATCAGCTCTTAGAAAACCTTTGAAAAATGTTGCAATTCTCTGTTCTTTTTTTTTTTTTTTTTTTTTAAATTGGAGGACATTGCCACTTGATCTCCCATTTGGAAGGTTAATGGCTACCAGCTTCTGGAACTCAAAATTCAAGGCCCTGGAACTCAAAATTCTCAGCCTAGAGCAAGACCCTTGAAGGAATGCTTCAGATTTTTAACTCTCTCTAGTGGCTGTGACTGTGGAATTCCTTCTCATCTAAAACCAAACACCACCACTTTTTGGGAAGAGTGACTAGCCATTTGTGGCTCTTTAGTAATTATGTAATTTTTAGATTTTTCTATCATACAATTTAGAGTAACTTTGAAGGCTTTTCAATTTCAAGAAGTTTCAGAATGAAGTGAGAGTAGATTGGTATCTATTATAGTATCTGGTACATACTAAGTACTTAGTGAATATTTATTACGAATAATTATACAGTATAACAATAAATGGCTTATTAAAATTATTTGTTATATTAAAGATACACGATAGGCCAGGCAACTGCTGGAAGGATCTGATTATAAAATAAATAAGAAATTATCATATTAAGATAGTCATTATAGCCTGGCCAGTGTGGCTCAGTGGTTGAACATTGACCCATGCACCAAGAGGTCACTGGCTCAATTCCGGGTCAGGGCACATGCCCAGGTTGTGGGCCAAATCTCCAGTGGGGGACATGCAGGAGGCGGCCAATCAATGTTCTCTCTCATTGATGTTTCTATCTTTCTCTCCCTCTCCCTTCCTCTCTCTCTAAAATAAATAAAAAAAATTAAAAGAAAAAAAAAGATAGTCATTATAATTATATTATATCATGCATTGGTACCTGTAAATATATCATTTGCATAGCAAGCCATATAGAGAATTTAAATATTTACAATTAATATTTATTTAAATTTTTATTTAAATATGAAAAATAGAGTTGGAGTTTGCACCATTGAGATGGATTCCATGTCACAATTTGGACTTTTGTATTTCCAGTTATCAGAAATGAAATAGGTGGCAACTTTTGCCCTGTTACCTTCCAAACTCCAGTATTCTGGGAGTCAGGCACCTACATTTTTATTGTCTCCCTGACACGGACTGTTGTGTGGGCTTGAGGACCAACACCCTGCCATCTCTGTGCTTCCCTTTCTTCTCCACATGCATGGAAAGAAGGATTACAGTGGCTTTCCAGAGTGTGCCACAGAGAAAGGAGGGGACATTTGTCTCACATTTCAGCTTAAGAAAATTCTTTCTCCCTTTGGCATTTGTCAGCTAAATGAGATTTTTAAAAGAGGCAGGTCTTCTGCGTGGTGTGTTGCCACCCTGTGATCAAGGCCTCTTTGTATCATGTCCTCTGCCAAGGTTAGGCCCCTTCATCTATTCATCTGATTTCATTGCCTATTCGAGGCAAATCTGAGCTCCCACCTTTTCCCACATGAAACTCTTCTGCCTGTGGACTCACATCAAAGAGGCAGGACCTTCTCTTCCCCACACATCACACTCACTGTCTGCAACTGGGGTTCTGCAATTCCAGCTGCCAGGCCGCTGGCAGACACACAGCTGGCTACTTCAAAATATCTTTCTTTTGTTGAAAAAGATCAACATCTACAGGCTTAAGAAAAACTTGTAAAAAAGAAAAAATATAGAGAGGCAAGGGAATTTTAATTATGCAGGATTATTCCCAAGCTGAGATTTTGCCCATAAATTCAAAAGAAAAGAATTAAATTAATGCCACATTATCTTTTAAATTTTATCTGACTTTTTTTTTTTTTTTTTAGTAGTTACTATCTTTATCTTCTGGAAAAAAAAATGGGGAGGATGCTTTGTGAGGGAAAGGAGAAGAAAGAAGTATAGATCCTACATCAAAAAACAAAAACAAAAAACAATACACACAAAAAAAACACAAAACCAAAATAATAAACCAGAAAGTGAGGGTTCCTTGAGTTACCAGGCTTTTGGCAAGTTTCTTAGCCTGCCCTGTGTGTGAAGGCTTGGCCTGGGGTGAAAGAGGGCTCTACAGTGTTTCTTCTCCTCTTTGCACAGGTTGCGGTGCCACTCAGACCTCTGCCACTCCTGGCTGTGTGACATTAAATAAGTGACTCCGCCTTCCAATCCTCAGTCTTCTCAGCTCTAGAATAGGACTAGTAAATAGCATCTTCCTCATGGGATGGTTGGTTGGAAGACTGAACGAGACACCATAGATAAAGTGTTCAGCTCTGTGACTGTCATATAATAAATGTCCAATTATCACTTTTATTAGTTCTATTTCATTATACTTTTACATCAGCGTCAGAAAATCTCAGACTTAGTTATCTTTCTCTTTTTGCTTGGGTCTCCTTTCTCCCAAAAAGGTGCTACATTAATCTTTTTTTTTTTTTTTTTAATGAATCTTAAGTCTGAAGCATGTCAATGATGATGACAGTGATGCTGATGATGATGATGGTGATGATGGTGATGATGATGATGATGATGATGATGATGATGGTGATGGTGATGGTGTATTGGAACCCTCATAGAGACCACCTCTACAATGATGACACACATGCCTATGGGGATTTTTTTCTTTATTGATTTTAGAAAGAGAGGAAGGGAGAGGGAGAGAGAGATAGAAACATCAATGAGAGAGAACATTGATTGGCCGCCTCCTGCATGCCCCACACTGGGGTTTTGGCCCATAACTTGGGCATGTGCCCTGACCAGGAATCCAACTGGCGACCTCTTGGTGCATGGGTTGACGCTCAACCACTGAGCCACACCGGCTGGTCTGCCTATGGGGATTTTATGAGAGCTATAAATAAGCAGGTGTATGGTAGTCAGATGCTCAGCCTCAGTCTCTCCTTCCATCAATGCCATGAAGAAGATATACCCCCACTTTAGAGATGAGAGAAATAAGGGTTAATAAATTAAGTAACTTACTCCATGTCACATAGTTAGAAGGGGCAGAACTAACTGCTAAGACACACAGCTCTACAAAGAGGAGAAGAAACACTTTTCTTCCTTTCTTCACCTGTACTGCAGCCTTCGTGCCAGGCCTGTGATTGTTCTGGATGACCTGGATCCAATGAGTCACCTCATGGCATCTGGTTTAGCCAATGGCGCTATGAGAATGGAACTGGAAAAAAACATGAATGACACAGAGCATTTCTCTGGAGTTTTTGCCAAGCTGTTGGTCAGTACTGATCTATGAGGATGCTAACCTACCACTTAGAACTAAAGGCCTCCAGAGTTCATTTCCCTCAGTTTTTTTTTTTTTTTAATTCAGATTTTTTTGTTCTCTAGGTTTAGTAGGGGGTCACTGACCTTTTTTTGTATGTGTGTTTGGATTCTTAAATACCCAGGCAGATGTTTTAGAACTGTGTGGCAAGTTTTTGGAGATTTGAAATTTCTATGACAGTGTGGTTAAAACCATTTCAAATCTCTCCAAATCCTGTTTGTGCTATAAATATCAGTATGGCAGAAACTTCTGAAAGAAGTTTGCTTTTCCAAAAGTAAATGAATAAATATCTGAGAAGTTCTGATTTGGGGCTGAGTCTGTAATACTTGTCACATAGTTTGCTCCATTTAATTTCTAAGTCACTTGTACATCCCATCACTAAAATGTATGTTCCTAGTAGGGCTAGGACTGCATGTCACTCGTCGTTGAGTCCTCAATGCCTTTTCCATGGTTGTCATGTGGTAGCATTCCATTAATTTGATGAACACTTAAATGAATGTTTCCTATTTTTACATTAGAAATTTGATGTGAGGACAATGTATCCAATGGTAGAGAGCTTCTTCATTAATCAGTCAATTAATCAATCAATCAATAGAAAACACAGATTCTTTTACAGGCAGTGGAGGCTCCAGAACGTCTACATAGGTGGGATTAGAAGGAGGCATTCTGGTTGGAAGGGTGGGCTTCAGGACAGGTCCTCAAACTCTGGGCATAGCAAGCACATGGTTTTTGCTTTTATTGTGTTTAGTTGGAGTGACTTTGGAGATGCTGATAGAGATAATGAAGAAAGATGATAAACCACTTTTTGGTACAATGATTATACATAAGCTTCTGGAGAGGTGCTTCCAGAGGCAGAGAGAACTGACGTGGAAATGTACATAATTCAACTTCTTTAACCACCCCTATGTGAGTTAGCAGTAAGTAAACAAGATGAACCAGTAGTCAGCAGCAACATTACAGCAGAGAGGCCACAGAAGGAGTAAGCTGTCCCCTGCTCTTTGACTCCGTTGCAATATGCAACTAAGCTTTCTTTGGTACAGGATTGAATAGTTCTGGTTATGGCAGCACAGTGACTCAGTACAAGCTGTTGATCCTTGGAGACAAGGACTTCTGACCTAAAAGTTGAAAGGGTTATTAATGATAAAACTAGCCATAATCATTGAGTCCTAAGGTCTTTTCAGACAATGTCTCATTTAATCCTATCAAGTGGGCACTATCATTAACTCCACAATATGGATGAGGAAATTGAGGCTTATACATGTTACATCACTTGCCTAGAGTCACACAGTAATCATCATGAATCCAGGATTAGGCTCTGGAACCCTGGGCCTATCTGGCTGTTGAACTGCTTTGTGTGACTGCTCAGCATTTGGACAGCCACACAAAGGAGCAGCCTCCTAAGGGGATGGGACTGAAGGCCGGGTAGTGTGAGTGAGACTTGAGGGCTAGTCCTGAAGATTTTGTTTTTCACATTTTCATATGTTCTCTGGGACTCTCTCTCTTATTTTCTGTTCTTTTCATCACAAGATTGATCTTTAAAAGGACAATCAAGGAGGAAAACAAGCTAGAATGATCCTCAGTTAACCATATTAATGATGCGATAGAATGGTTTGAAAAAGTGGTTCCCAAACTTTGAAGTGCAAAAAGTCCTGGGGACATGTTAAAAATGCAGATTCTCATTTTCTACCTTCACAGATCCTGATTCCATAGGTAGGTGGCCTGAGAATCTGCATTCTTAAGAACCTCCAAGTCATTCTAGCACCTATGGACCATACTTTAGGAAGTTATCTTACTGGCAGTGCCATCTCATTGCAGGCCAAGAGGAAGATGCCAGGAGAAATCAAATGACTTTCTAAGGGCTGGGCTGGCAATTCTGACCTCCAAAGGGGGAATAATGCCTCACTAGTACACTATTAAGTTGTCGTGTATGTAATGTGTATGATGTAATGTGTCTCTTCTAACCTCTTCTAATGGAATTCTACAAGCATTTGCCAGAATCACTCAGGTGTATTCATTTCTTGCTTAGGTTAAAAAAAATCTGAAGTGCTCAAAGATAAATAGATTTCCCTTTGCTTCTCAAAGAAAAATACAGATACAAATCAAAATCCTTCTAAATATCTAGAGATTACATTGCCTCGTGTAATGAGTACCAAGATGTGCTCAAGAGTTCGGTCTCCAGCTGTATAAGGTTTGAACTGGCTAAAGGGGATTTCATTCTTCTGGAAAGCACTGTTTCCTCTTGAAATGAGAGAACACTCAAAGGGCAGTACACCATCATGCACGAAATTCCCCCCAATAGTCACGAGCCCCAGATGACTTTGTTTAATTTTTATTTTTGAAGTCTATATTGTAATAAAAGCCTTCTACCAAGTAGGATGAATATGCTGGTTGCTAGTTGTCTGACCTGATCATTTACTTATCTTTACTTTCTGAACGAGAAGTGTCACTGGTTCAGCAATGCCCTTGGCAGAGCTGACCAGGGCCCAAGGGAACACGGTCAGCAGCAGCTATTACTAATTTAGCTTGGTGTCCTGCCTTATATTTAAAGATTACCACCACTCAGCAAAGCGCTAGGGTATTATAAAATGTTCAGATGGGAGCAGAGCCACTCACTAGGCCTCCCAACAGTGGGAGCTTCCAGTGCTATTGTGTTACAGGGATACAAGAAACAGCTCTAGCATTTGAAAGAAGGATGCAGTATAATTACATGCAATTAACTAAGAACTCCTTGGGCAGCAGCCCAGCTTGAGACTTGATCTGACAGGGCTGCAGAACAGGAGGGAGAAGGAGGGAGAGACCTTATTTTAGCCAGGTTAGGGAAAAACAATGTCAAAGGTTGAGGCTGAATAAAATACATCGTGAGGAATGAAAAGCATCAACTTCTGTCTATTTGAAGTAATAATTTCCTCAATATTTTGTACAATACTATTGGTCCACAGGTGTTTTTTCCCTTCTTTGTGTCCTGTTAGAGAGCTGGAGTCTGTATTATAGGAAAGGTAGACTAGGAATCCAGATGAGGCAAGCCCCCACCAAACCACCTAGCAACTGGAAGGCAGGAATGCACTCTTCTCTGTAGAACAAAAGGAAATAAACAGTGTTAAACAATGATTTTTTTTTTCTTTCCTCTGTTTGTTCAGGGTGAACATTAACTTTAGAACAAAATGAACACATATTTATTACATATGCTATTCCAGATAAAACTCAAGAGTTTGTTTGGAAATCTAGGATTTATTTCTTATATATTTGCCTTAGTTGGTTAAACTGCTTTGCATGACAACAGAAATGTACTGATAGGCTGGGGCAAATGTTTCTTGAAATGACAACATTGATCTTCCTGTAACTCTAGGACTTACATGCTTGTGTACAGAATGGCTTCTACTAACTATGGCGGAATTATTTCAGGAAAAAGTCACATATATTTCAAGGTAGGAAGGAGGATAGAATTATGAGATAAGAATTATATAGGAGTGAGAAAAAAATATGTAGCCTCCTGGGAAATTAGGGTACCAGTTCTGTGCGAAGATCTATGACTGCTCAATGAATATACTTCATAGTAGCAGCACTAAAGGAAACAGAACTATGAAAAGCTCTGGGAGAAACACAGGACACAAGGGGTCATTCGAAAAAAAAAAAATCCAAGATATAAATAACTTTGCTGCACACACAGTTTTAGCTATTGTTCACGGGCATTTTGCTTTTAACCTGTATATCCCACCTCCATCTATTACTTGGCTACTGGAAGATTGTCTTTGGGTCAGACTAATCCTGGGCAAAGTTCTATCTCTCCTATCTCTTTTTACCGTAAAGGACAGTGTTTCTTCTTTGCTTAATGGATCTTCCCACTGGTGTTTGGCTCTGGTCTTGTCTGTTTCTTCACCTGCCCCTCATGCTTTGACTGAAATGAGGCTCTTTAATCACTGGGAGCAGTCAAAATCTACATTCTGTAAGTATGTATCAGGATCCTGTAGGGCCTACCCTCTCACCTGTTCTCCATAGTTGAAAAGGTGCTGGATGAAATTATTTAGGTATTAAGGCTTCCATCTCCCTTCCTTGCTCACTTTCCTTCCTCCCTCCTTCTGTCCCTCTTTTTTTCCCTTTTTTCCTCCCTCCCTCCCTCCCTCCCTCCCTCCCTCCCTTCCTTCCTTCCTTCCTTCCTTCCTTCCTTCCTTCCTTCCTTCCTTCCTTCCTTCCTTCCTTCCTCCTCTTTTTTCATTGTCATTTCCCCAAGCATCCATCTTAACTTTATTTTGTTTCTTTATTTCTTAGGGTCCATTATTTTACAGTAGGGAGGTAGAGGATCAGAAGGTTCAGTAATTTTTCGCCCGGCTGGTGTGGCTCAGTGGTTGAGTGTTGACCCATGCACCAGGAGGTTGCTGGTTCAATTCCCAGTCAGGGCACATGCCCAGGTTGTGGGCCCAATCCCCAGTGGGGGGCATGCAGAAGGCGGCCAATTAATGTTCTCCCTCGTCAACATTTCTATCTCTCCCACTCCCTTCCTTTCTCTCTAAAAATCAATAAAGAAAAGTAATTTTTTTAATTAAAAAAAAAAGAAGGTTCAGTAATTTTTCTAAGGTTGCACAGTTAGTGGGTTAGTAAGAACCTCAATGCATCTTTAGGAATGGGCCTCTCTTTCTACTATATTATATGCCCATAATTCCTCTCTTGCTTTGTTGTGGAGATTCTTCTTATAGATAACATGAAACCCTCCAAAACAAAAATGTACAGCAATTGGATTGTACTTTTATTCCAGAACACAGGAAGGGGAAAGAGGGATGGACAGTGAGCAGCAGGCAAGGACTCTTCACCCTGAGAAACGGGGAAGAATTAGGCTTGCTCAGCCCAAGAGAATGCTGGGAACTTTTGCTCCCATTGGATATAGGAATGTGAGTGAGATGTTTAATAGCTAAAATTTAATTAGTGAAGGCACTGGGAACCCCCACCCCCCAACCACTCAAACCCACATTTCAGTCTCTGCTCCAAACACTAGCTCATGACATTGAGCAAATGACTTCACTAACCTCCTAGGGCCTGAGTTGCTTATAAAATAATGATCTGTTAAATTTCAATATCAGTAATATAATAGTAATAATAATATAGAATCTGCCTCAAGGCAGAAAGACTGGATCTTTGAAGCCCCTATGGGCTTTATGTTCTAAGATTTGATTTTATAACTGACAAGTAACCTTGGACAGACATTGTCAAAACTAAAAAAAGCCCCCAGGCATTGCGCAACCCAAGGATTAACAAAACAACTGGCTGGAACCAGGTTTTCATCATTCTGAGCTAACTAATAATGTACATTTATACTTAAAAGGCAATTTTCCCATCTCCTTCTTGCTCCATATCTCACTGCATGGAATTTATAATTAAAAGTGAATTAAAATAATTTAAAAAAAAAAACCATTTTCCTGGTTCTTGCTTACACTTGTGGCAGGGTTCCAGTGGCCTGCAAGGTGTCCCCAGGCAGTCGCTTGTGACAGTCCTGGTTCATCCCCCTTCTCCTGCTCATCTCCCTGCGCTGGGCACTGCCACCTCTGCTGGGCAGGCATGTGTGCTGGGCACCGCTTCCTCTTTGTGGCATCGCTAGATGTTACAAGCCCTGGTTCCAGTGCCATCCTGCCTGTGCTTCCCCACAAAGTGGGGCAGAGTCCTCTGTGGAATTACACGCCCAGAGGGCTCCCAGCTGGTGCTGCTGGTGTCTTGACAGTGTCAGTGTGCTTCCATTTTCCTTAAGATTTTAGTCCCCAGTAGGGTTCTGACTGTGCGTCGGGAAAGGAGCAAGGAGGCTGGGCCAGGAGATGGCAAAACTGAGTGCGAACCAACACCCCCATCGGACCCAGGCTCTGTTCTGGGTCACACATGCTGTGCACCATGGGCGACCACCTTTCCAGCTCTCCTGGCACTGAGCAGTTTCCCAGCACGGGGACTTTCTGTTGGTCACCCTAACTGCTCCCTTTGCCCACACCTTCTCCCATGGGGTTCCTCCAAGGCCCTGGCACTTAGCCATCTCTGAACCCCAGCAGTACACGTAGCTTAGACTCAAAGTAGGACTGCTCTTTCTATTTACATTGACCTGGGCATAGAATAAATACATCTGAATATCTTCGTTTTTGCATATCCAAAGAGAACCATGCTACTAGGCACATCACCCCAGAGAGGCAGCCCTCCTCACCTGGTACATCTGCCAGAAGTCAGGGCAAAGTGCCAAGATCTCAGCAATCTCAGCAAATAGCTATTAAATGTCTCTCAGGACCCTTCACAGACCTTGGCCCCCTTAGGACAAACCTGAACTAGCTTCTTCCAAACAGAGCTGAAAGTTCCTACACGATTTCTCTACCCTTTCCTAGAAAGTACCCTCTGCCCCCCAAAGGGGATTTTCAGTTTATTCATCATTACATGAAAATTTAACAATATTATTTTAAGTAATGCCACCTAGGAATTAGAACCAAACTGGCAGTTTACAGAGATCAATCAGTTTCTGTTTTATTTTTTCTTTTAAATGGTGTGAAGGTAATTTAGCCTGCTGCTAATTGCAATCTATTTAATTACAATGCACGCAGATGTAAATGCAAGAACGAACACAGGCTGCAATTAAAGTGTCATGTCAGAAAGCGGCTGCGGTATCCGTGGTGGTGGAACCAGAGGATGGAGAAAGCCTCAGAGGTCATTTAACTCATTTGCTCTTGTGGGGACTTCACGCCACGTTTATGTAACACTTTGTGTACATCTCCTGTGATTCTTACACCACAAACTGTAGAGAGGATCAACCCTAATGTTATTCTTTGGCCACCAGGAGGTAGCAGGCCTGACCTGGAAAGACAATGTAGATGATTTCACTTGATTTGCCCAGCAGCCCTGCAAGGGAGCTGCTTGAGTCCTTTTTGTAGGTGAGTTAACAATCTTCAGAGAAACGAAATGATTTTTCCCAAGTTGTCACAGCTTGTCCGTGGTGTACAGATGAGTGGATCCCAGATCTGCTTGGCGTGGGTGTCCACACTTGCCACCCTAGAATGTCGCCTGCTCGTCTCGCATGGGGCAACAACCTGAGACTCACAAGGAGACCTGGCCAAGGCTCCGTTACAGAATGTGAGGTCTGGAGAAGACACGGGAGGCTGTGAAGCTCAACTCCCTCATTCTTTGAGGGAAGAAATCGAGGTTCCGAGGAGGTGAGTGGACGCGAGGCCTGCTGACCGGGCTGTGAAGCCAGCACACCGCCTAATCCCATCCTCGGCTCCAGAAGCTCCGATAATTTCCCTCCCACGCTCCTGGACAGATTGCCCTTCAGAACCGCTTTTGAGTTATGAACTGTGCTGACAGGCTGATGCCTGGAGCCTCTGTTTCCTCTAAGGAAGTAGGGGAGTAAGTGATGGAGAGTTGGGGTCTCTCTCTGTAAGAACTCTTCCAATATTCTAGTGCTTAGGAGTTTGCCTCCAACATCTAGGCAAACAGCCGGTTGGTTCCCTAGCCACGGTGCAGAGCCGGGCGGACTACGGCAGCTGTGGCCGCATCCACTCCGAGGAGGAACCTCAGGCTGCACTGGAGACTTAGGAGATGTTTTGCAAAACGGAGGGTAATTCCAATTTTGCAAGAGTGGAGTTTGTGAATAATACTTTGTTCACTGGTGCCCCTCAGACTTTAGCTCACAGAACAACTCAGAGGGCCTATAATACTCAAATTCCTGGGCCCTGGCCCCAGAGATTCTGACTCAGGAGAATTCCCATTTCGAATTAGCTCCCAGGGTGATGCGGAGGCAGTAAGGTCTGATTGCCGACCACACCTCAGGAGCTCTGCCTTCATGCACTTACCAAAAGCTGTCGGGGCCCCCCAAGACAGCTGGCTCTGGACCCCACAACCTGAATATGTGAACATGGCCACGGTTCTTTAAGGCTTTTAGTTTTCAGCAAAACATAAGTTATGAAGAAATAACTAAGGATTTCTACCTGTTGGTCCATCTGTTGCCAATTTATTTTCCATCGTAAACAAATGTAGATTCTACAACTTGTCGTTATGCATACATTTGGCTATTTGGTGGGTGAAATCTAGTCTCCTATGATATGACAATTACACAATGCTTAACGGTAGCATTGTTATTCTACACAGTGGATGCTGCCGTTTTTTCATCCCTATACGAGTGTCTACAGCACTTATGCTGTTTTTTTGGTAGAATCCTGTGTCCTTCATACCAGGTTCATTTATAAACTTGACTCACTAACGGCCCTGGTCTCTCTGACCTTCCTGTCCCTTAGTTCAAGGAAGGCCAAAGAGTCACAGGCAGAATTACGTTTACATATATTCATTCCCTTTTTCAGTGGCTAGTCACTGATTAGAAGGGGTGTGATCCTGACAAAACTTGCTAAAGAATGACTGAGCAAAGGAACCAAAGGCTGAAGTGAGGAATCACCTTTTAAACTGCAGCTTCTCCTCGAGTGAACTGGCAGGAGCCCTGCCAAACATTCACAGCATAAACCATCCGGAGAAGGAAGCAGTATGTTGTTTTCCCTACACCTCCAGAGATAATTGTCCGTGCTGATTTGTGATTTATTCTTATCACCAAAAACAGAGGGGAGGGAGGCATTCGGTGAAACAGAAAGAGAAGAATCCAAAACATGTATTTTTAATTCCTGAAGTAAAACGAAGCCTCACAAAAAGTCCTCCTGACAGCTTTCATGATTACATTTGATAAACAATTTGGTAAATTTCAGGATGTTTACTTGCAAAATTTATCATAAAAGAGTACCCTTATTTGAGAACTAAAAAGAGCTGATTTTCAAGCAGAAAATCATATGGTGCTTTGGAGGGAAAGGTAGTGGAGGAAACTCGTGAGGAGGGCTGCCTGCACCCATGGCCACCAGCCCTTCCTCCTGTTTTCTCTTCAGTTATCCACTCGGTTTTTAGTTGGCTTTTCTCACCCTAAAAGGAAGAAAACCTGGGGAAATGAATGCTTCTTCTTTTATAGTTCACTATTTTGAGAGGTATTTGAGGCTGTCTCTGAAACTTATTTAAAATTTATTTTTCATGCAAATGTTTGTTCTCTACCTAATTTTGGCCACTTCGTTGCAACAATGTTCTTTTACAGAACAAAAACAAAAATAGGTGCTAGAGTCACTGAGTGGAAATTTGCTTCTTAAATGCCCTAGTTGTCCTTCATCCAATTCTCTCCAGCTAGAGCAGCTAGGGCGGTGGAGAAGGAATAGTTCCCTGCTCCTGACAGTCTTCCCTCAGTGCATCAATCCCAAACACTCTCTGTAATTTTGGTCAAGTGTCCTGGAGTTATGATGCCTGAACAAAAATGGTCTTTAAACAGTTAGGTTTTCTTCTGGCAGTTCACTATTTTGTTGTCTTCTTTCTTACTGATAATTTTGTAAAAATACTTTCAAAATTTTAATGGCTGTGACAAAGTCCACTGTACACTCCTTCTAACCATTCCTCAATGCTGATATTTAATTTTTTTCTTCATGTTTATAATGCTTTTCCTATTTGTGCTTTATTTAATCACAAGACATTTCTAAGATTATTGGGTCAAAGGGCATTGAAACAGTTTGTCAAACATATTCCAGTCTATGAGTATAGGTTCACCACGATTTTGCCGGAATTTGATATTGCTGTTATTTAACTTTGTTTCATAATTTAATAGATATAAAATGGTACCTATTTATTTTAACATTTTAATTTCCTTCATAATTACTAAGGTAACACATTTGCCATCTATAGCTATCCTTAGTAAATATTAGTTTAGTAAATATGAAGTTCATTGAACACATTCTAGCTATGGGCAGGATAGGAGGGAGGAGAGCGGAAGGAAGGAAGGGACCAGTGGAAGGAAAAGCTTGTGTTCTACAATTGTCACTGGCAATGCTTGACCTTGTTCAAATACAGACCTATCTCACAAAACCTGTCCCAATTTAAAATTACACTACCATAGGGGACAGTGCAAATATATAGGCTGTAGGAACTGAAGCTTTCTGTTGAACCATTCTTTGCTTTTGTTATGAATGTGGTTAGTGTTACCATATGCTGTTCTCCCTTTGAGATGGGCATTTCGCCATGTGTATAACGCTTTGAGACTATTAATTACTCTGTATACAATAAGTTATTATTACTGTGATTCTCTTTTCTGATGATTCTGGTTCTCCAAGAGAAGTAGGTTTTATTTTGTTCGTTGTTAAATAGGCTGATTTTTATTTTGAGACTTATAGGCAGTGGCGTGAAAGCTGTGATGAGCTTTCATGATAAGTCAGCTCTCTGGGGTCTGCATGAATTGGGGAAAGACATTTGTCAACGGTGACACTCCTAGAAGACTTGAACCTGCTACATGGCTTCTGCTCTGCTTGGGGACATTCAATATTTCTAACACATCTTTTATGGCTAATGCTAATGAGGCTCCATTGACTCATAAGAGATGAATAGTCTATTTCTCTGCCTCTAAGTAGGACAGCCAGCAGGTGGGTTTGTTCAATCATTTGTTCAATCATTCATTAGTTCATGCATGAATCCATCTCATGTTTATTGAAAAACTGCAGTGCCAGGCACCCTGCTAGGAGCTCTGGTTTAGGATTGTTTAGGGAAGGAAATGCAGCCAGGCTTCCTTTCATTGCCTGCTGCTGATTCTCTGAGGTCTGTCAAGTAGTCATTGGGAAAGTAGAAAACTTTTTCTAGCAAACTAATTTTGGCTAATCTAATACCCAACCTCATTACCCAGCACATGCAACGTGATACGATCCTTTAGCAAAGAAAAGAGTTGGAGAAAGAGATGTGACTTGAAGATCTGAACATGGAGAAAAGTGAGGCCTCATCAGAAATAGAATCAGAACCTGGAAGGACAAGAAATAAATATTGGCCAAATACCGTGTGCTTTATAGTATTGTGAGAATTATGGAAGATGACAAATAGAAAGCATTTTCTGAGGGCCTATGACTACTAAGTTCATTGAATTATAGGAGAACAAGAGAGGTTGAGAGGCCAGTCAGAGGCTGTTGGAGTGTTCAGAGTGATTGTGACAGCTGAGATCACACTGTGGAGATGGAGAGAGGTGGACAGAGCCCAGATGTATCCTGGAAGTTGAAATGAGTATAGTTGCTGAGTGATTGAATGTGAAAGATGAGGCAAAGAGAAGGACTGAGGCTGACTACTGAGTCCTGGCTTAAGCACATGGATGCTGTCATTTATTGAACCAGGAAGGACACGAATGGGGCATGCTGGGTTGGGAAGAAATCTGAGTCTATGTGTACAGGGAAAGGGGAAATTCTGAGGCCACAATTTTGAGAAATCTTGTCTATAGGTATCTTCTGACAAGTAGGAGGAAATAAATTATTTATGTAAAAGTGCATCATCTTTTGCAAAACTCTCCTGGTTTGAATGTATAGGTTAGATTCTCAAAGATGTTCATGTCCTTTAAAAAGATGTGATTCCATTCAGGCATGAAGGAAAACTATGACAAAGAGAAAACGTTTCTAACCCCTGGCATTTTTTTAATTTAATTTTTAAAATTAAATGTATTGGGGTGACATTGGTTAATAAGATTATATAGGTTTTGAGTATACAATTCTATAATGCATCATCTGTATATTGTATTGTGAGCCCAGCACCCAAAGTCAAATCTTCTTCCATCACCATATATTTGACCCCCTTTACCTTTTACAACCCCCCTCTCTGGTAACCATCATACTGTTTCTGTGTCTGTGAGTTTTTGTTTGTTTGTTTTTCTTGTTTGTTCATTTGTTGCTTTCAGTTTTATATTCCACATGAGTGAAATCATATGGTGCTTCATTTTTTCTCTCTTATTTTGCTTAGCATGTTTTTGTATGTGTGTGTTATATCTTCTGTATTCAGTTATCTAATGAAGGACACTTTGGTTGTTTCCATGTCTTGGCCATGGTTATAATACTGCAATGAACATAGGGGTGCATATATATTTAGGAATAAATGTTTTCAAAATTTTTGGATAGATACCCAGGAGAGGTTAACTCTTTTCTTAATTTTTTGAGAAGCCTCCATACTGTTTTCCATAGTGACTGTACCAATTTACATTCCCATCAGCAGTGAATGAGGGTTCTTTTTTCTCCACAACCTCTCTAACACTTGTTATTACTTCTCTTGTTGATAATGGCCATCCTAACAGGATTTTTTTATTCAATTGTAGAAATGCTATGAACCACAACAAACATTCACATAGCCCTCACTATGTGCCAGTCATAGCTAAGACAACTTTACATACATCACCTCATTTAATCCTCACTGTAACCATATTAAGTAGGTTTTCTTACTCTTCCTATTTCACAAACAGGGAAACAGATATTAGGAGGCTAAGTACTTGTCTAGTCATACAGGTAGCCAATGGAAAAGTTAAGATTTCAACCCTGAGTCTGGTTTCAGAATCAGTGCTTTCAATTGCTGTAGCACACAGCACAGAAGAAAATACCATAAGAATTAAAATTGTTTTCCCATGTTAAATGCTTAACTTTAAAGCATACTGAATTTCTTGGCTTTAAGCACAGGTTAATCTCTACTATGCTAGGGTCTGATATTGACAGAGACTGTTGTGCACAGTGCCCTGAGAGAGAAAGATGGTAAACAGATGAGGACCGTATCCCATTTTTTGTGTGGTATGCTTGTATGTGGGGGAGGTGGGTGTGTATATGCATATGCACACACACAAACACACATGATCACTCATGTAGGCATGTAAAACTATGAAATCTGGATATTGTAAGGAAGCTCAGAGATCATCTTTTCATGGGGAAAAGCTTCAGTGTTAGGTGACTCCACACAATTTGTTAGTAGCAGAGGTAGCAGCACTGGAACTGAGTTTCATAATTCCTAGGCCACCGTATTTTTCTTTTCTCTCTTGTATATGTTGTGTCACTTCCTCTACCCCTAAAGGGTGCTTGCTTTATGATAATTCTGTGTGAGAAGTTTGGAGAAGCAATGACTGTTGACAGTCAATCATTTAAAAAGAAATCGCAGATCTTCCAGAGTTAGCCAAGGAGAGGGCAGAGGAACTTGGAGAAACCCTACACCCTCATAAAGATCTTCAGTTAATTATTTCTGCACTGTCTCTAGATGGCACTGTTTCCCCATTAACACTGCTCCGAGTAAGCACACACAATGCCTTCCTTGTAATACCTCAGCACGAAGGATGAAGGACGGGAAGCTGAAGATTGTATGTAATCTTCACTCAAGGGCAGAGGAATGACTAAAAATGTCTGCACCTCACAGACATCATCTACCCTGCTTCTGGTCCAGTTGAGGCAACTGGACAAACACCTCCCGAGTGTGAGAGTTGCTAAACTAGAGAAACAGAAGTGGTAGAATATGTCCCTCTAGGGTAGTGGTTCTCAACCTTCCTAATGCTGCGACCCTTTAATATAGTTCCTCATGTTGTGGTGACCCCCAACCATAAAATTATTTTCGTTGCTACTTCATGACTGTAATTTTGCTACTGTTATGAATCGCCATCGGAAATATGTGTTTTCCGATGGTCTTAGGCGACCCCTGTGAAAGGGTCGTTCGACCCCCAAAGGGGTCGCGACCCACAGGTTGAGAACCGCTGCTCTAGGGAAAGCAGGAAAGGTATACTTAGGTTGAAGGATCCAGAAGAATCATGTCAGAGTGTGGGGTATGTAGGGTCCGAAAAGGCAATGCTACAGTAGTCCCCTTATTCATGGTTTTACTTTTCCCGATTTTAGTTTCCCATGGTCAATACTAGTCTGAAAATATTAAATGGAAAATTCCAGAAATACAGAATTCAAAAGTTTTAAATTGAGTGTCGTTCTGAGTAGCTGATGAAATCTCACGCCCTGCTCCATCCCACCTGGGGTGTGAATCATCCTTTTGCCCAGCTTCTCCAGGCTGTGTGCACCACAGACCACTTGCTTGGTCCCTTAGTAGCTGTCTGGATTATTAGATTGACTGTCACAGTATCACAGTGCTTGTGTTCAAGTAACCCTCATTTTACTTAACCATGGCCCCAAAGTATGTGAGTAGTGATGTTGGCAATTTGGATATGCTAAGAGAAGTGAAAAGATGTGTATTTATAGGAAAACATTATCTATCTATCTATCTATCTATCTATCTATCTATCTATCATCTATCTATCTATCATTTTGGTACTTTCTGTGGTTTCAGGCATCTACTGGGGTTCTTGGAATGTATCCCCCGTGAATAAGGGTAACTACTGTATAACAAATACATTTCAAGCCCTAAAGCTCATAAAGTTAAAAAAGGACAACAAGAGGATAGGTGGCTAAGTGGAAGCTTCTTGCAAGAGAAACAAGAAAAGGCTGGGACCCAAAGGATGGGGCTGTAAAGATGTGGAAGACAGGGAAAGTCTTAGGGATGGAGAAAATTTGGGACTTGGTGAAAATCTGGCTACATAGATTAGATGGGTGTGAGGAACCAAGCGTGGTGTCTAGTTTTAAGTCGTTCTAAAACAGAGAGGAGGAGATGGAAAATGGGTAGAGGTGAATATTCCTTGGCACTGAGAGAATTTTTTAATTTTTTTGCTTTGGGAAAAGAACCCCAAAGGAAAAGTTGCTAAAGGTGTGTCCTGGGAATCAGGAAACTGAGGGGACCTGGTGCAGGAGAATGTATTGATTACTAATGTGATTTTTAGTAAGAAGGAGAGGAGAAACCTGAAAGAGGTTTTAGATTTTATCACTGCACATTTAAGGCCTTATCCTCTCTTCTCCAACATCACGTAAAGTGATGCATATTCTTTCAAGCTCTGTGTCTCGAGGTGTGCTTACCCATGACACAAAGATTATACTGCTATGGAGTCAGATTTTTGTTTCTATTTTCAAGCAGGAAATGATTCTTTTTACCAAGAGGAATCTTTGGTACATACTCTTCCCTGAGGATGCTTGCCGGGCTATGCTGGCAGAGGGCTGGGGAGAGGCAGGGAGCTGCAGCGTCCTCCGGCATAACCAGCATCTTGCAGATAGTGTTGAGTAAACGAAACCTCCAGCAGAAATCAGTGACTCGATGACTGCATGCTTGGCAAATATAATAATAGTAATAATAAAGAAAAGACTTAGTTACAAAGGCTTTGAAGCAATAAGAATTTCCCTAAAGAAATTGTACGTCTCAGAAAAGATGCAGCCAGACCAGCACAGGGACTGTTTCCTTAGGTCAAGGGCTGGTCTGGCAGCAGTTTCACAGGGAGAAGGGGCTGAAACTATAATTAGAATCACAACTGTATTCTTTTTTACAAAGACATATGGAAAATTTAAATCATCTATAAAAATAGACTAGTATATACATTATTCAACTTCAACAATTATCAGTTCATGGCAAATTTTATTCCATCTATATCCTCTTTGCCCCATATTATTTTTGAAGCATCTTTCAGACATCATATTATTTTGTCTGTAAATATTTCAATACTCATCTATCAAATATCTAACCACCATTCAAACTTCTAATGGTCTCATACATGTTATAATTTTACATTTTGTTTATACCAGAATCTAAATGAGGCACAGCCATTGTGATTGGTTTATATGTCTTTTGATCTTTTAAAATCTACAGGTTCCCTTCACACTCTCTTTTGTTTATTCATTGCAGTGCATTTGTGGAAGACAGCTATATTCTTTCAGCTGTTTGGATATATGCATCTCTGTGGCAGAGATTGGCTAGACATTCAGCAACTCTGCTTCCTTTTCCTTCTAAGCATACAACTAAACTCATTTCCATCCTTCTTTGCAGTTAGATACGATCAAATGACTGAGTGGTGGCCAATGGAATGTGGGTGGCAGGGATGAGTGCACTCATGCCTGGTCCATAAAGCTTCCTGTGTGCCCTCTGCAAGCTCTTTCTCCTTCCTAGTGAAATGGAAGCCATGTATTAGAGAAGGTGGAGCCACAAGATGCAAAGAGCCAGCATCCCTGAGTCAGAACTTGGAGGCTAACTCATGGCTGCCCTGGAGCACTCTCCATTTTGTTATTGAGATTTTGGATTTGTTTGTAACATCAGCTAGCATTTCCTTAACAAATAACATTCTACATGAATATCACTATAGAGTAGTGGTTCCCAACCCAGGCTGAACATTACAAACACTATGAGAACTTTTCCAAAAGCAGATGCCTGGGCCCTGCCCTAGGACAATTAAATCTGAATCACTGGGAGGGGTTCAGGGCATTTAAACAGTGTATTTATATCTGTAATACTTTCAACAATAAAGATAAAAAAATAGAGTATTTAAACAGAGAAATTTTAATACGTAATTTTAATGTTTCTGGGGTTGAGAACTATTATGAATTGTGAGTTCTGTTATTCTTAGGGACTCCTTTCTCATCTTTCTAAAGTACTGAGCTGAAAAGCCCCTCTAGCTATTGCTTCGTTCGTTACATACAGATACTGAGCAGGCTATTGCTTAGTATCTATACATTAATCAAGATTTTGGTGTGTACTGTGGTAAAATCAGGTATACAGCTTTTCACCCCCAGTTACCTTTATAGAATACCATGTTAATGGGACTTATTTCTTTCTGGACCACACCTGGTACACCCTGTCTTAAAAATCTCCATTTCAATCCTCTATTTACACGTACAAAGAACCTTCTTGAGAAGAAGAGCTCTGTGGCCTATCATTGTGTCCCATTGATGGGAACACTGGCAGTCACATTCATGAGCTTTCATGAAGTATAATTGATGAATGAATGAGTGAATGAATTTATCACAAGGTGATTGTGGAAGTGACTGTACAGAGTAATTCTTCCAGAGAGGAGGAGTAGGTGTGAAGATAAATGAGAAATAGTTGACTCAAAGCAAGTAAAGCAAGAAAGCTCCTGGTAAATTAGGGTTGAACAAGAAGAATGTACAGGAGAGAGGGGTGATCCATAACATCATTTGAATCTTGAGTTATACATAATACCTAATAGTAACCGGATATGACCATGATAAAATGTTAAACTTATTGAAAAACATTGACATATTTCTGCGATCTAGAAGGCCAAACTTAGGCTATGTTATGTGCATGCCCAGGAAAGACCCAAGAAGGTCCTAAATCACACTTCTGGCCGATCCTGACACTCTGCATAAGCTGACAGTCAAGGCTAAAGTAGAGTTGTAAACTACCAGAGTATTGAAGGCAAACCCTAACACCCAAAACTTACTTGTTCAACAGATTCAATCATATCTGTCAAAACACACACACACACACACACACACACACACACACACACACAAATGTTAGACTTAGGAAGGACTCAGGCATTGATCTATTCTAGTCCAGTGATTCTCAAAGTGTGGTCCATGGACCACTGGAAATCCCCGAGACCCTTCAGGGAGTCTTTGAGGTCAACACTAGTTTCATTAACAATACTATACATGACTTACCTTTTTCATTGTCTTGACATTTGCTCAAAAGCAATGGTAGGTAAAACTGTCGGTGCCTTAGCATGGACCAAGGCAGTGGCACTAAACTGTACTCTTTACCGACACACACTCACAGTAAAACATAGCTTTTAAAAAGCCAGTTTTAAGGATATTCTTTATGAAGGAGTACAAATTACTAATGTTATTAAATCTTGACCCACGAGCACATGGCTTTTTACTATTCTGTATGACATACATAAAGCATTTCTGCTGCAAACTGAAGTATGACAGTTGCCTTTTGGAACAGCACTTGTGACACTGCTTGAGCTGCAGCTGAATTAGTCACTTTTTTCATAGTATACTATTCTTTACTTGAAAGAATATTTGACAAACTATAGTTATGCAGACCTGGGAAGCTGGTGGATGTTTTCTTGAAAATAAAAGAAGCAAGCCTTTTAACTCAAGGAAAACACCTGAAAATATTTGTTGGCAGTGGTACAATTTTAGCTTAAAAGCAAAAATTAAAATTGTGCAAAACATGTATCTCTCACCATACTTAGTATCTTCCTAATACTTAAAGATTTTCTGATGAGATTGGTGGTAATATTAATTAATATGCTTTTTTGATGTTGTACAAAGTAACGTGTCAACATTTGTAAGACCTGAAATAAACCAATGAACCAATATTTTCAAGTGACCAATGCATACTTTTACAAAATCATTTTATCAGTAAAAGATACATTCCCAGTGCAAGATAGGACTCAGGGATTTTCATTCACCAGAATGCAAAAAGTTTACTGATCTGGCTTCTACATTGCAGCTGATCTTTAGGAAACTACCATTTCTGAAGTTTGGTGTAGTATCATGGATGACTATCAACATTATCTGAAAAGGCTATTCAAATATCCCTCCCCTTTCCAACTACGTATTTGTGTGAGGCTGGATCTTCTTCATATACTTCAATCTAAACCACATACCACAAGAGACTGAATACAGAAGCAAATGTGAGAATCTAGTTGTCTTCCTCTCAGGCCAGGTATCAAACAGATTTGCAAAATTATAAAATAATACTATTTTTATTAACTTTTTGTTTTGGAAAAGTTATTTTTCAAAAATGTTTTGTAGGTTAACATGCAATGAATTTACTATTGCTAATTAAAAAAAAACTTTCCGGTTTTAATTCCTAATATATTAGATATTAGATATTGGTGGATATAGTCTACCTAAACAAAAGATTTTTGCACTCCTAAATATTTCTTCTTTATTTTTTGAGTTTTTTTTTAATTAATTAATTTTTGTCACAGATGTTTCTCCTTTTTTCCCTCATTGACACCCTCCTCCTGATCCCGCCCACCCCCTGCAGGGGCATTGTTGTCTATGTCCATGGGTTACTCATACATGCATATAAGTTCTGTGGTTTATCTCTTCCCTCCCCACCATGTCCACCTCTTCTGAGGTTTGTCAGTGTGCACCCTACTTCCATGTCTCTGGGTCTATTTTGCTCCTCACCTTGTTTTGTTCATTATATTCCACAAATAAGTGAGATCATGTGATAACTTGTCTTTCTCTGATTGGCTTGTTTCGCTTAGGATAATACTCTCCAGGTCCCTTCGTGTCATCTCAAAGGATAAGAGATCTTTCTTTCTTACAGCAGCATAGTATTCCTTTGTGTATATGTACCACAGCTTTTTTATCCACTCATCTATTGATGGACACTTGGACTGTTTCCAGATCTTAGCAATTGTAAATAGTGCTGCTATGAACATAAGGGTGCATATAATTTTTCTGATTGGTATTTCAGGCTTCTTAGGATATATTCCTAGAAGTGGAATCACTGGGTCAAATGACAGTTCCATTTTTAATTTTTTGTTTTCCATAGTGGCTGCACCAGTCTGCATTTTCCACTAGCAGGGTACTAGTGTCCTCTTTTCTCCACATCCTCACCAGCACTTGTGGTTTGATGACTTTTTCATGGCAGCCATTCTGGCAGGTGTGAGGTTATATCTCACAGTTATTTTAATTTGCATGTCTCTGATGATTAGTGACATTGAGCATTTTTTTATATATCTCTTGGCCATTTATATATCCTGTTTGGAGAAGTGTCTATTCAGGTTCTCTGCCCATTTTTTAATTGGATTGTTTGTCTTCCTTTTGTTGAGTTGTATGAGCACTCTATATATTTTGGAAATTAACTCCTTATCCAACATATCATTGGCAAATATTGTTCTCCCATACGGTGGGTTCCCTTTTCATTTTGATGGTTGTTTCTTTTGCTATGCAGAAGCTTTTTAGTTTGATGTAGTCCCATTTATTAATGTTTTCCTTTGTTTCTCTTGCCCTAGGCAATGTATTGGTGAAAATTCTGCTATGTGTGTTATCTGAGATTTTGTTGCCTACATTTTCTTCTAAGATTTTTATGGATTCACGAGTCATATTTAAGTCTTTTATTCATTTTGAGTTTATTCTTGTGTATGGTGTAAGTTGGCGGCCTAGTTTCATTTTTTTGCATGTTCCTGTCAAATTTCCCCAACACCATTTATTGAAGAGACTGTCTTTACTCCATTGTATACTCTTGCCTCCTTTGTCCAATATTAAATGAACATAATATCTTGGGTTGATTTATGGGTTCTCTGTTCTGTTCCATTTATTTATATGCCTGTTCTTGTGCCAGTACCAGGCTGTTGTAATTACAATGGCTTTGTAGTATAACCCAATATCTGGAATTGTGATCCCTCTAACTTTGTTCTTCCTTTTCAACATTGCTATGGTTATGTAAACTTTTGGAGAATTTATTCTAGATCTGTGAAATATGCCATTGGTATCCTAAATGTTTCTTAAAAGTGTAAAAGAGTCCTGGGAACAAAGAGTGCTCAAAATCGCTGCCCTAGCCCATCACCTCATTGTTCTGATGGGGAAACTGAGATGAAAACTAGGTAAAGAGACAAGGCATTAAATATCACTAGAATATAAATGATAGTGTTTCTTTTGCAGAAGAAGGTGCTTTCAGACAGAAAACAAACAATTCCTTATTAGAAGTGTTTCTGTTTAGTGTTTTTATGACCAGTAAGTATAGTTGCCATCAGTGGGGATTCTAAGCTTGAATAATATATGGCACGGTTAACTTACCAGAAACAAGTTATTTACTTTATTCCTCTAAATTTTAAAACTTTCCGTATTGATCTAAATTCCTTGTCTTTTGGAAAATTATAAAAGAAAATAACAGCAACAAAAAAGGAGTGATAACCATAGAAAAATGGGTATTTATGCTAATTAGAGGTGGTTAGTGGTTACCCTGGGGCCAAAAGTTCGGGGTCATAGTTCTCAGCCCAGGTACTACTGGAAACAAGACAGAAATGAAACCTTCTGCAATAATGTTCTGTTGGGAGAGATGAGATGGGGGAGCATGAGATGCTTTAAAAACACATGTTTCCTGCATGCCATGACTCTGTCAGAGATACAAGAAGGCTCAGCCAATTAAAAAATGTTCAGGGACCAGTGATGTTGAACATCAAGTCATGTAGAATTCTTTGGGGCTCTGGGGAAGAAAAGCAAAAGGGTTCCAGATTTAGAGAATTGGCAGAGAAGAGGGTGATATGGGTCTTGGGTAGACAGTGTAGTCATATAGTATACTCTTTACTCAAAGTCACTGAACATTGAAAGTGATAGAGATCAAGGTCTCAGAACATAAACCTGGGCAAGAGGAACCCTGCACTTTAGAGACCCCATATCTAGCCTCCTTTAGTCACATACCTCCCCATAGGGTGAAGGATCTGCAGGGCCAAGGGGACTCTCCCTCACACAGCCCACACTGCTCACTTGTAGGTCACACTCAGTCAGGGTTCAAGTTTCCTGGAATTCTCCACACAAACAACCCCCATCTTGTGTCCAGGCTGGGCATGTTTTCCTGAGGGGGTTGGGGAGCAGGCACCGATGTGTGATCTCAAGTCTGAGGGGTGGCTGAGAAGTGGCATTTGAATGGAGTTTGGATGAAGCTTGGACTTCTGTGGTGTCCATACTCAAGAACATGATGTCCCCTTGCGGTACAGATGGAACCAAGAATCATGGGTGGCTGTCCTCATGGGACATTATTCCTATACAGAAATCTGAGGAGCCTAAGAACTCTAAGTAGGAATCTAACTTTCTCTAGTTCATCACCTCATTGTTGTCAAAGTAGAAGACAACATCTATCTATCTATCTATCTATCTATCTATCTATCTATCTATCTATCTATCATCTATCTATCATCTATCTTTTAACAGTGGGATTCCATTTTTACTCTTGTCTGGGACTCCACTTATGTTAGGAGCAGGTCTCTCCAAAACCACATTTACAGACATGTTGACTGACCTTTAGTACTAGATTGTTCCTGGTGAGCCATGGTTTCTGTCTCCAGTCATTTCTTATCCAGAAACTCAAACTGCAGGATCATGACCTTTTTTCACATTGTGAGTTCTTGGCAAAATAAATATGTGTGCATCTAGGCTTTATATCATATAACTTTACAAGTCATTAAAGTTAAGGGGTCCATAAACTTTGATTCCAAAACCCACTGGCCCAGCAGACTGTGTTCCGAGCTAGTGGGCACAGAGTGGACATCCTCTCAGGAGTGTCCAGGATGCTTGCCTGTGTTGTTGCTGGAATCTTCCCCAGACATCAGTCCAGAGAGATGGCTACCCCAGAGCAGAGTCACTGACTTATCTATAGCTTGTGGAAAATAAGGCTTGCTCATTTGGAGACTCTCAGACCCAGCGGAGTAGTGCACAGAACCAGAGCTCCTTAATCATGACACTGTCTGGGTGTACGCCATACATTGGAGAAATGCCTGTTGACTCACCATCCTAACAGCAGATGGCTAAATTAACAATTGGAACTGTGACTACTGTTGGGAGTTAAAGATATGACATTCTAAATCTTTGCAAGTCACTTATAAATATAGTTGCCACTGTGGAGTGCTTCCTGTGTGCCACTGAACACTTCATGGTCATTGTTTACTTCCTTTAATTTAAATTCACATGACACTACTTTGAGCCCTCACTGTTCCAAACATTTTAAAATGTTATACAATCTTCAGAGCAACCTTACATGGTAAGCACAGTGTTTAACTCCATTATACAATTGAGAAAACTGAGGCACAGAGTGGTTAGGTAGTGTGTCCAAGGTTGTGAACTAGTGGTGGTGGATTGGGCTTATGAACTGAGGCATTGTGCCTCCAAGGGTTAATATATTTAATCCTTCCGATAGCCCTTTTGGATAGATACTATTATCATCACATTTCATGGAGAAGGAACATGAAGCTAAGTCCTCTAGGTTCGCCAGCTTCCCTGGTTAAGCAAGTTGGCTAAGGTTGCAAAGATGGTAAGAGGTTTCGGGGCTTGAACCCTGTCTACTAAATTGGCCAGACTGTGGGGCCGCCCCTACTTCTCTTCTGAGAGTTCTGGATAAGCAGGAGTTTGCTGCATATTGAAAGACTGACAGTTGTTGAGGTCAGACCTGTCGTATCATTTGCATTCTCTGTAATGACTGATTTGGGATAAGGGCCTACAGATGGAGTGGCAGAGGCCCAGTGATCACTTTTGAAAACACGTGAGATCTTTGAGGAGGAAAGATGCCTATAGAAAGGAACTGAATCGCCTTTGCTGCTTAATGACTTTGGAGACTTTTGGTTACTGAGTGCTCTGTTGCAAAGTGCCTCATTGTACAGTGGAAAGAGCACAGGTTGGAGGGACTGGCAGTCGTGGGTCTGCGCTACTCCTCCATTGTTTACTTGATGACCTGGAGTCTCATTGTTTTCTCCCATATGAAATGGGGATGGTAGCAATTACTGTGCTGTGTGGAGGTGAGGACAGAGCCAGAGCAGGCAGCTCAGACAAATGCTGGTTTCCTTTCCCTTCCCTCGTTCAGAGCCCCATGTAAGCTCAGTAAGGACTGTAGAAAGCTCCCTATATAGGAGAATTTGGCTAATGAGGGGAGTGTCATGCCAGCTTATCTATCCCCTGGACTCCGGAAAGCGGAGACCTCCCTGGCCAGCAGTGCTGCCCGCTGAGTCCACTGATGCAATGGCTCGGGCAGAAGGCCCAGCTTTGCCTGGCCCTGTGCCTGGGCTGCTTGAGCCAAAACAGGAGCCAGGAGGCCTGGCTGGGAAGGTTCAGAAACCCGCGGCCATCCTTTCTTTTCAATCCAGGGTCTGCCTTTTATGTTCAAGGGGATGCTTAGGGCATCTGCGGAAGCAAAATGGGGAAACTGGGGCCAAATTTCTCTTTCTCATTTTATCTTGTGTGTTTGTTTTGTGTTGTCAGATAAAGACAAATGAGCAATAAAGCCATTCCTGAGAAGCAATCGAAATCGGCAATTTACCCTTGGGCCAGGGCTGCAAAGGGCCAGGAAGCTGGAACTTCACATTTTTTTGAATTATTTTGGGGTGAGCAAGGAGCCCAGTTCTAGAAATATTTCTAAAGCATTTCGTTTGCTCTCCCCACTTGGAGGTAAGAGAGGGAGCTGGAGCATATGTTCCATATTGATTTGCATTTGCACACTTTCCTGCATCCATTATCTCACCTCATTAGGGCTTGGAAGGGGAAGTGGAGCTGAGAGTGGCAGCAGCATGTGCTTTCCTGAGCCCTGTGGAGAATTGTCCCAAACGGTAAATGAAACTGTTGCAAGGGCCGGCCAGGAGCCCGCAGGTGGCTGGGCATCTCCGGGCCCAGACCCAGCGGTGCCTGGCCAACTTCGAAGGGTCCAGCTGTGCCCGAGTCACGTGGCCCAGCAAGGGCGCATCCCAGGCCAGGCGGCTCTGTGATTGATGATCCTGCTGGAGCCGAAAAAGTCTCCAAGAGACCCTGTGGATCCCCAAAAGTCTGCTTTCCTGGTTTTGTGTATCTTAAGCAGAAAAGCAAATAGGTAAAATAAATCAATTCCTTTCATCTTTTACTGATGGGAAAGACTAAAATCAGCCACCTTTTCAAAGTGGAGGTGGACAGAAAAGGTATTGCTTAGTTCATAATCAAAATGACATAAGGTCAGGGCTGATCAAGAAGTGTGAGGCGTGGTGATGGGGATAGGGGGGAACTTGCCTGTGTCCCTCCCATGTGCACCCCAAATTTATAATCAAATGAACCTCTATGTTGTATTTTGTGTGTGTTAAAAAATACATATTTATGTATATGTATATATTAAACCACATCATTAAAGAAGTGGTCCAGGCCTCACTAGACCTCCCAACAGCCCTGCCTAGGACTATCCTCAAATGTCTATGTGACGGTTCCTTTTGATCCTTTGATGCCTGTCTTATCGTTTGCTTCTGAGGCTTCTCTCTCTCTCTCTCTTCATTGAGGGAATATGGTTTCTAGACCTGGCTCTGTCACTCATCAGGTGTGTGAACATGAACAAACCATTTGACTCCCCTGGGCCTCAATGTCCTCACATGTTGAGTGGATGGTTCCATATTGATTCACCTTGTTGGGGTGTTGAGGTTTTATGAAAACAAAATGACCCAACTATACTTGCCAACGTGCTTTTATGGTGATAAAATGCTATGTAAAAGTGGAGTTGGTAGCATTTGGGAATGAAGAAAGCTATTTCCCTCCTGCCTGAGAAAAATTGTCTTTATTGATTATCTATTTAATCTTTCCCTTCAAGTAATTTTGACTAGCTCTGGGCTTGATGTTAGCAAAACATCACAAGACCAAAAGCTGGTCTTTGGAAATAAAAAGAGGCCTTTATAAGCTTCCCTAAGGGGTAAGGTTGAGCAAGTCCCCGGCTCACTGGAGAAGGGCTGTGAGACAGTGAGGTGACTGGTGATTGTTCTAGTTTCCGGACTGTGAAGTGGGTGATGAGACATTTGCTGACCTGCCCGGTGGTCTTGAGGAGAGGGGTCTGGGCTGGAGGAAGGTAAGGAAGATCATGGAGAATCTGCGGCAAGAGGGAAGGTCCAGCCAGCCCTGGAATCACAGCACACCCCAGGCTCAGGGTGGGAGAACATGTCATATCTTCTTTTTCCACTGAAGAGAGACAGAGCTGTCAGGATTGCTTTTCACCCTATATCTTCTGAGAAAGGTTTCTCGCAGGTCTGTGTTTTATCAGTTCTGAATTAAGTGATTCACATTGCCATTTGCTTTAAGGTATAACTTGAAAAGAAATCATCAGGCCCTAAAACACACAGTTCAGAGAAGGGGGGTGGATTAGAAAGTGAAATCAGGCATCAGAGTGACAACAGTTTACCCTTACGGAAAGTAATATTCTGCCAACTGTTCCCATATACTTTTCTTTGAAACATCCCCTCATTACCATTTTAAAACACGTGCTTATTCAGCTGCTCTCCAATTCTGCAGTTTGGCAAAATAAGGTTGGTAGTATTAGCCCTTATGTTGTAGCTCAGGTGTGAGGTATTCTGGGTCCTTGACAACTCAGGGCATTGGGGGGGGGCAGGGTAGAGAAAGAGGAGGGGGAGGGTGGGCCCAGTTACTGAATCCAAAAGCCATTATCCCAGGTACAAAACAGGAATGGGTCTCTCAGAGGGGGATGCAGGGGATGCAGAAATGGTTGCAAACCAGGGGACCAGATAGGCTGTGGTTGCCTTTCCCAGACAGCAGGAGCATCCTGTCTTCGCGCTGGAGGGTGGTGCTTCATCCCAGGAGAGGATTCTGGAATACAACATAGAAGCAGAGTATCCAACCAAGCCAAATGAGTTGTGTCCCAGGTTGGGCTTGGGCACTAGAAAGGACAGCAGGCTCACAATGGAGGCAACGGTGCCTGTGGGTTGCTGGGATCCAGGGACTAAGCAGAGCTTGGCTTAGGGGTCAAATCAAAGCTTGGGCTTGGCCCTGGTGTGCCTGCGCTGCAGGTCCATGTGTCAGGCTGAACAAAAGCCCAGCAGTCTCGAAGGATCTACTAGTAGTAGTTCAAACCCCTGTTGGCTGGTCCAGGCTCTTTGGGGTTGGCTTACCAACTGGGGCTGCCTGAACTGAAGGACGAAGACTTCAAGAGACGCCCCTACAGGAACTTAGAGAAGATGGAGGCTGAGCTTTGGGGATAATGCCTCCCATAAATATCATTTGCTGGTATTCAGGGATAGACTCAGCAGAGGAAGTTTCCTCTTTGGAATGAGTGTCTTTTATACTTTAAACACTGCCTTAGATGAAGATGGGATCCAGGTAGAATCTGAGGGCCTTTCACCTTTTCTATGCACCTTACCCATGATCATTCTCATGAGTTTGCTGGAATTGAGTGCAGTTAATTTGCATGACATATAGTAAAATTAATGGGTTCAAATAGTAGTTTTGGCTTTGGCCTCATTAACCCCAGGCTTTAATTAGTTAAGCCAAACTCTCCACTTGGTGGAAGACAGTGTTGACAACCGTTGCTGCCTCAAGGAGGCAGAAACAGTGTGCACAGATGTTTTGTCCTAAGTGGGAGAGGGAAGGGAGGGCTCAGGAAGGGAGTTGGGTGGGCCCATGGATGGGTTGGGTCATTGATCAGTATTATAGAAATATAGCAGGACTTGGAGGTAACAGCGACTGTGAAGCCACAAGAAATTTACTCTTAAATCTCTGAAGGGGAGAAGTCAGTCTTGTTTGAAAGGGTTTCTCAGTTCTGAGCAGCATTCTGTCTTGAGAATGACAAAAGTACTTGGCTCCACTGAATTCAATAGACATTTTCTTAAGTCCCATGATTCTTTGGCCAGTACTATGTGAGTAAGGCCCACACAGGCACCCGAACAGTGTGTGTGTCCTATGAAACTCCCCCAAAGTGCTTAATACAACTTATAAATAATAAATAACAGTGTTCATGATGATTATAATAAGCACTGAGGTGGTTTCCTGGATCTAAACTAGAATGGCATTATCCTGCTAAGGGAGCAGCTTCCTGTTGGATTGCTAAATTATTCTTTTATTATATTTAAGGCACAATGTTTAGTGATTTTCTTCTCTTTGTAATTAGGCTCTAATTAGAGAAATCTTTCAGTAACTCTGTTCCCTTTAATAACACCCTCACACACTGCTCACTGAGCAGAGGAACATGTGGAGTTAGGTCATCACATTTTTGCAAAGTGAAAAGAAATTTAAATCTTCTCCAGCGATCACCATCGATAATAGTTGTGTAAATGTGCAGTGAAGTTTCAACGACTGGTCTATCTACATTGAAAGATGTTTGGGGAAATAACAGCTCTTCAAAATGCAGCTACCTAGAGAGTCAGGTCAGACATCTCAGATTTCTAAAACCTTGCTCTCATATAAGCTTCTAAGGGCAAAATCTGGTGTTCGAGTGGTACCACCTTGGGCTCGCCTATGGGGATAGCCTTTTCAGAAGGGAAGCGTATTTTTGTTTCTACTGTTGTAGATCATGCATAGCATTCCCTTTAGAGGTGAACCCACACAGTGGGGCTGTTTTGTTTTTTTTTTTTGCATGGAGAAAGGGCACCCAGAATGCAGTGGTTTGAGAGGAGTCAAGGTTGTGGTTGAATCTTTCCATAGCTACCCATATCTGCTTCCTTTTTCCACATCTGGTAAATCATGGAAGAGTCTCAACCTACATGATACTTGACATATATTAGGTTTGGGGAAGTCTGTTTGCTTAGTAGTTATACTTAGCACCTTTGAGAGCCTGGTGATTTTCATCTTAAAGGTGTATTTTTGTATTATTTGGGTAATTTACTCCCAGAATTAGAAAAGTGAGCACTTTATTGTGTATTGAGAGAAAGATGGGACATACAGTATGGTGAACCAAATGACGTTCCCATGTTCATGTTCCCAGAGACATAGCTTCAATAATTACGCCATTCACAGATCTTACTTTCCCTTTGTGTAACTCCAGTATTCTAGGAAAAATCACTTAAGCTAAAGGTGACATTGCTTTCTCTTTGGAACATGCACTTGGCAAGGAATTCATTAGCCAGACAGGTGCTTATGTCGCTGTCAAATTGCAATTGCTATTTTTTCTCTGCCTATGGGAATAACACAAGCCATTAGATGTTAATAAGTAGCAAATAACTTTCTGTGGCCTTTTCTAAGTTTAGGCATCTGAAAGAAATAGCAGCCACTATTTCAAGGGTTGCTTAAGATGATTATTTTCACTATAAAAACTTAAAATGACATAAGTCTGGAGGTAACCTGAGATGAATATGCTTGGGGACTGTTTGGAAACCTTTCATTAAGAGTGCTGGAGAAGTTTATGCACAAGTAAAAGTGACATGGACAGAGGCTGAAATAAAGGAGGTGGAGAAACAGATTTAAGTGCTTTTATTTAGCAGAGCTTGGCATTGTTAGACTATTACATAGGAAAAAAAATTAAAGATTTCTGCAAGGTTAAGAAATTAGGGAACAAACGTGAAAATTCCAGCCATTGAGGGAAGAAGAGGCATAGTGAAGGAACAGGCTGTTACTGACTTTAAATGGCATTGAAATATTGGAGAGGAAAATCTGGAAAGTTAGAGCTGAAGGAAACTCAGCTTCTTCCAGAGAGGAGGCTGGAGCATTGTAAAGTTCAATGAGTTGGTGAGTTAGTGATACCAATGGTACCTTCTATTTGTCTGGCACTTTGTAATGTGCTTCATGTTGCAGAGTAAAAAAAATATGATCACTTTACTAAAGGACACTTGTTTCTTTTACGAAATAATTATATTATATATCAAATACTCTGCTTAGAGCTTTGAAGTGGAAGACGAGGCCCCAAGGGTAAGAGTTTTAAAGAGACAACAAAGGCCTGAACTGTTTTACATCGATGGACATACACTTTTGGATGGTAGGAGAGAGGAAAGATGAAATGGGACTGGGGAGAGAGGACAGGAATGGGGATTGGAACCATGTCACAGGAAGCTCATATCTGCCTTGGTAAACAGAGCCCAGGAAGCACTGGAACCTGTGATGTGTCATATTGAAGCTTTAGTTGTTTTCTTGCTGTGTTGTGATCCCTTCCTTTTATTTAAACTTTCAGTCATGTCTGCCACTCACCTGAAAGCCTTGGTGAGCTTGTACATGTGTGTGTGCAATCCAAGGGAAACGGCGTGTGTTGCATGGCTGGGCTGATGTGGAGAGAACACCACCAGCCGAGAATCACCTGTCAGCCAGCTGTGTACTGTGTACGTGAGAGTTAGGAGGAGAAAAAGCAGGAGAGCACAATGGTTCCAGTTTCTTAGGTGTTTCATTTGTTCACCATGTTCATGTGGAGAAAGAGATCTTTGCAACACTGAAATAAAAATAATCTCTTGGACAGAATACGTTACCACTGCCTGTTTTCTCAGGTGTTCAATAAGTGTTTCCTTTCATAAGATGGTAACTCAATTAAGGGAGATAGTCAGCAATCCCTGTTAATTGATGGGACAGGGTGACACGTTGTGTTACTGCTGTTGAAAGGATACCTGTTCTGTGGTGAATCAGCGTGTCTGGAGGGATCTTAGAGCCCCATTATCATCTTCTCAGAGATCACAATTGCTCACATTCTGTCATCATCTCCACAGTCTAGAAACATAGCCTTATTTTACATCTGGGATTCCCCAGAGATTGCTATGCAGAGTGGTACCAAGGTCAGTATAATGGTTCCGGATCTTTGCAGTTTATTTTTTTTCAGGAGACAGGGGAGCTTGGCATTCCACACTAGGCATTTCTTTATGTCTTCCAATACATCCTGGCTTAACCCTCCCCGGGTTTTAAGTGCCAGCCACTTCCCAAATGTTAGCCTTTCCAAATCCTTGTGTGGTCAAACCAGCCTCGCCTTCCTCTCATTTGTAGTCCATTCATAATTCATCCCCGTTCTTCACTTTAAGTGAGATCTCTAGGGATTTATAAGCACTGCAGCTATGAAAACTAGTGAGAACTTCCACGTTAGCTCATGTGCCCTTGCAGATATTTTTCCCAGTAGAATAGTTTTCACGTTAGCATACAAATTAAAATGCCTTAAAAATGTAAACTATATATAGTTTAAATATATAACTTCCTTTTTAATCTTCCTCTAATTTTCAGATATAACACAATTCTTCTAGATAGACTATTTCCTTTACTATTTCTTAAACAACGAATTCCCCTACAAAGCTTAAAAAGCAATGTACCCACAAACTATTAGCTACCATTTTCTTTTGACCCCTTGTTTTCAATTTTCTTTCTATTATATTTCTGTCTGACAGTTATCATTAATGTCAGAATGTTGGGCCTTTAATACAAATGATCTTTGAACACAAGAGAAATTCAAAGTAACTCTCACTGATGAATTTGCTCCTTCAAAAATATTTTAAAATTTGTTTGTTTGTAAGTAATATGTTCACATCATTTTTTAAAAGACAGTAAAATCTTATGGCTATATAATAGTAATATTTTTGTAGGTTTATGCCTAATGATGTGTTAATAAATAAAGTTTGTGGGGGAACAACAATATAAAAGTCACCGCTGCTTCTGTTGTGTCCTCGGAGGATAAGGTTGCTATCATATTTATTCATTTATTTTTAATAAAACACCTTCTAGCATATTCTTACACAAAACCAAGTGTTAGACCTTCCTAAACCCATAGCCTGTGGGCTCTGGCTGGATACATCCCCGTGGCCGCAGCTCTTTAGTGCGTGAGGTGGGCAGGTCCAGAGCAGTGGGCGAGGGGCCCAAGGCCAGTGTCCCACTTGTCCAGAGTTCAGGGCTGTACTGTCTCAGGGGTGGAGGATGGACGGGGACAAGTGAGAGGTTCAATAAGAAATGGGGGACAGGGTTATCAACTCTCTATTGGCTAGATTTTAATCCGTCAGGATCACTAGTCCTGAAGGATATCGTTTCATTTTACTGCCAAACCTGAAAAGATAATTAATCATAATGAATGACGATATGAGGTCAGACATTCATGATTTGGAATGACTCCCAAGAGGGCTTCAAAAAGAAAAGGTGTTTTAAAAACATGCTATTTATCTTTTTCTGTAAAGTATTACATGATCCCAGTGCAAAATTCAAAGGACACAAAAGATGTTCAGTGAAAAGTGTTATACGAAACCCCACCCACCCAGTTCTCCTTCCCAAAGACAACCACCATTGCCAGTTTTGTGTGTATCTTTCTAGTTTTATGTATTTACCACTTAAAAAAATGTAGACATTGTTATGTACCTCGATTTTTCAAAACAATATAACTTGAAGATTCCATACCATATCAGTGCATTTAGAGTTGCCACAATATTTTTTGCCTTCTGTCCTCTGTTTTTTTTTTTCTTTCTGGTAGTTGAATAGCTGTCTTGCATTTAGATTTAAGGACGAAGACTCCACAATCTGTCTGCAAATATGTAAAACTTGTATTGTTTTCCCACATTTCTTCTTCAAGCACTGCCTTCTGATGGTTTACTATATGATTTAAGAGTTAAAAATACAAGAGCACTTCCTCTGGAACTATATTTAGATTCAATTTCTAGTTCGATTAGAGTTTTCACTAAACAGATGAAGTACATAGATGAAGATAAAAAAAACAAGTACTATAGATTATTCTGTTAAGACACTTGAAGTAGGAAGATACTCCATCAAAATTTCCTCACTCTCCCTGATAATAAAAGTCATCTGGGGCACTTGGTAAATTAACAATTTCCCAGGCTTCTTCCTGCCTAGGAAATCTCATTCAGTGGTCTGGAGTGGGGGATGGGGATTTGTAGCTGTAACAAGTATATTTTAATTTACTGTGTTATCTATTGCCTCAAAGCTTCATGACTTTAATCATCATCAGGTATTATCTCATATGTTTTTTGTGGGTCAGTTGTTAGATAGGGCATGGTGCAGATGGCTAGTCTCCTGTTCACAATGTCTGGGGCCTCAGCTGGAAGACTCAGGCTGGGGCAGGAAGCCCCTGAAGAATGTTCGCTCACATGTCTGGCAGTTAATGCTGGCTGTCAGATGATGGCTTAGATGGAGTTGTCAGCAAAAACACCAGCACGTGACCTCTCTACGTGGCCTGGGTTTCCTCACAATATAGAGTGATTATGTCAAGAACAATTGTTCCCAGAGAGAAAGAGCTCCAGCTAGGGCAGAAGCTATATCCTTCCTGTGTCCTAGCCTCAGACATTTACATAACACTAGCATTTCTTTGGCCATATGTCTTACTTCCTTGGTTGGGGCAGTCACACTACCCCCATCCCAATTCAAGGGAAAAAAAACTAGATCCCATCTCTTAGTGGGAGGAGTGTCAGTCATTATTAAGAAGAACATGTGGGATGGGATAAACATATAGGTGTGGCCACAGTCGGAGAATACTCCAAGTGAGGACACTCTATGACCATAACAACTCATATTCCTCCATGTGTAGAAAACACTCTCCTCTCCCTTGTGAACCCCAAGTCTCATCCCATTGTAGCATCTGGCTCAGGCTTAGGGGCTAGAGGGTGGACTGTGGTAGCCAGCCTCTAAGATTACCTGTCCCCATGAGCCTCACGTGGTATTCATGCCTTTGTGTGGTCTCCCACATTGAGTCAGGCTGACCCATATGACCAAAAGAACACAGAAGAACTGACAGTATGTGACTTCTAAGGGCATATTGTGAAGGCATATAGCTTCTGTTTGCTCTTTCCCTACTTGCTGGGTGGGGGGCAGCTAGCCTCCATGCCGTGAGGATACTCAGCAGCCCTGTGGAGAGTCCCACGTGGAGAGGAGCAGAAGCCCTCTAACAACAGCCACCTGAGTGAGCCACGTTGGAAGTAGAGCCCATATCCCTGGTCTTGCTTTCCAGTGGCTGCAGCCCCAGGCACCGTCTGACTACAACCCTTGAGACACACTGAGCCAGAACTGCCAGCCAAGCCTCTTCTGAATTCTTGTTCCCCAAACCACTAAGTTTTGAGGCGACTTGTCTCACAGCATTAGATAACCAATACAGCTCCCCAGGTAAATCTCATTTTCGTGAAAATTTCAGGACCCTGCCTGAAATTTTAACTTGACTGGTTATACATGTAGAGTTCCCAGCGAAGGCAGGGAGGAACACCTTTCATCGTTGTAAACAACCTTGTTAGAAGAGAACGGTGCCCACCTAAGCGGAGAGTGAGGCGTCTGCTTCTCATTTTTGAGATATGGCATGGAACAGGATGAAGCTTTACCCCAGAAAGAGGCAGGGAAGCTTAGTGACATTTTCAAGTATTTTGGGAAAAGTCATTCTGGACTGCGGGTCCTTCAGGAAGAAAATTCCACAGTGGGTAATTTTACCTCAGATTCTGATTTGAGTTTGTACATATCTTGGCATATATTATCCCTTGATTTCTTCTAGAATAGAACTACAGAACACCATGTTTAACTGTTACTCCTGAGGTCAGGTCCCCATGCAAATAATAGTTTCCACCCTAGTTGTTTTTCCTGCAGGCTGCCTGTTGGTTAATAATTCTTCTCTCAGGGAAAGTCTACCAGGCTGACTCAGCTCTTTACATCCCTACAATCTACCAGGCAGTGGGTTGGAAGCATGTGTTTGAAGGAGTGGAAACAGTCTTCCAGTGAGAGAGTTTATGGTGTTATCAGCTATAGAATATATGATCGATATTGTAGGTTAACAAGGTTTTAAAATATTAAACATATTCCATAATTTTTTCCTTGGGAAATGGAGAACTGAAATGTTAGACATGATATTTTCCTATAGTAGGAATAGTATAAAAAATTTAAAAAGGTAGAATAAAATGAAAAAAGTAGAATAAATATAAAAAGTTCACTTAGAGGTAGTGGGAGAACTAAAGGAGGGGGATTGAAAGCCCAGGAGTAAACCAAATGTAACACTTGGATCAGCCGTCGGCCGCTGTCTTTTTTACCTGCAGGCTTTGTGCCCCTCAGCACTGCCAAACATCACCTTGTTAGTGATCAGGACTGAGCATCCAGCCTGTGAGATGCTGGAGGGCCTACCACCCTTTAAGATGTTCCCTCTGCCATCAAGTAGCTAAGCATCTTGTAGAAGAAATAGAGACATACACAGAGTTGTCTGTGATATAAGCTGCTAGGTAGTATAAATGACACATGAGTGCTTGGATATCTGGAAAGGAGATTGCTTGAGAGCTGATTCTTAAATAATAGCTAAGAGTTTTGCAAGTTATGAAAATAATATTTATTATAGAAAAATCAAATCAATAAAAAGAGGCAAATACAAGAAAATCTGTTTTTCGACCACATAGAAATAACCACTGTTAACAGTTTAGTGTATATGCTTTTTACTATTTATTCTATCTGTCAAGTTATCTAGATAATGTCAATTTGTTCATTACATTAAAAACTAAAATTGGGATTACATTAGATACATTCTGTTATTATTGATTTCTTAATATACAGAGAGTATATTTCTATATCAATAAGTATCTTTCCATAACATTTTAAAATGAGTGCATACTTTATTTTTATTTATTTATTTTTATTAATTTATTTTTGTTACAGATGTTTCTCCTTTTTCCCCCATTGACTCCCTCTTCCCCCTCCCTCCCTGCCCCGTCCCCAGTTTTGTTGTCCATGTCCATTTGTTATGCGTACATATGTATAAGTTCTGTGGTTTATCGCTCTCCTCCCCCAACCGCTCTTCTGGCTATTGTCAGTCTGTACCCTACTTCCACGTCTCTGGGACTACCCTGTTCCTCAGACTGTTATGTTCATTATATTCCAGAAATAAGTGAGATCATATGATATTTGTCTTTCTCTGCTTGGCTTGTTTCGCTTAGGATAATAGTTTCCAGGTCCTCCCATGTCCTCTCAAAGGATAAGAGATCTTTCTTACAGCTGCATAGTACTCCATTGTGTATATGTACCACAGCTTTTTTATCCATTCATCTACTGATGGACACTTGGGCTGTTTCCAGATCTTAGCTATTGTAAATAGCACTGCTATGAACATGGGGGTACATACATACTTTCTGATTGGTGTTTTAGGCTTCTTAGGGTATATTCCTAGGAGTGGGATCACTGGGTCAAATGGTAATTCAATTTTTAATTTTTTGAGGTAACACCATAGTGTTTTCCATAGTGGCTGCACCAGTCTGCATTCCTACCAGCAGTGTACTAGAGTCCCCTTTTCTCCACACCCTCGCCAACACTTGTTGTTTGATGCTTTGTTGATGGCGGCTATTCTGACAGGTGTGAGGTGATACCTCATTGTTGTTTTAATTTGCATCTCTCTGATGATTAGTGAAGTTGAGCATTTCTTCATATGTCTCATGGCCATTTGTATGTCCTGTTTGGAGAGGTGTCTATTTAGTTCCTCTGCCCATTTTTTAATTGAGTTCTTTGTTTTCCTTTTGTTGAGTTGTATGAGCACTCTATATATTTTGGAAATTAATCCCTTATCTGATGTATCATTGGCAATTATGCTCTCCCATACAGTAGGTTCCCTTTCCACTTTGATGGTTGTTTCTTTTGCTGTGCAGAAGCTTTTGAGTTTGATGTAGTCCCATGTGTTCATTTTTTCCTTTGTTTCTGTTGCCTTAGGTGATATATCAGTGAAAATTCTGCTGTGTATGATGTCTGAAATTTTGTTGCCTACATTTTCTTCTAGGATTTTTATGAATTCATGAGTCACATTTAAGTCTTTTATCCATTTTGAGTTTATTCTTGTGTATGGTGTAAGTTGATGGTCTAGTTTCATTTTTTTGCATGTAGCTGTCCAATTTTCCCAGCACCATTTATTAAAGAGGCTGTCTTTACTCCATTGTATGCTCTTGCCACCTTTGTCAAATATTAATTGAGCATAATGTTTTGGGTCAATTTCTGGGTTCTCTGTTCTATTCCATTGATCTATGTGCCTGTTCTTGTGCCAGTACCAGGCTGTTTTGATTACAGTAGCTTTGTAGTATAACCTGATATCCAGTATTGTGATCCCACCTACTTTGTCCTTCTTTTTGAAGATTGCTATGGCTATTCGGGTTTTTTTTTTCGGTTCCATATGAACTTCTGAAGCATTTGTTCTAGTTCTGTGAAATATGTCGTTGGTATTTTGATGAGGATTGCGTTGAATCTATAGATTGCATTGGATAGTATGGACATTTTAATGATGTTAATTCTTCCAATCCATGAACAAGGTATGTGCTTCCACTTTTTTATATCTTTCTCTATTTCTTTTTTCAATGTCTTGTAGTTTTCTGCAAATAGGTCCTTTACTTCTTTGGTTAAGTTTATTCCTAGGTATCTTAATTTCTTTGCCACGATGGTAAATGGGATTGTTTTTTTAGTTTCTCTTTCTGTGAGTTCATCATTAGTGTATAAGAATGCCGTCGATTTCTTGATGTTAATTTTGTATCCTGCTACTTTGCCAAATTCATTTATTAAGTCTAGTAGATTTTTGATGGAGTTTTTAGGATTTTCTATGTATAATATCATGTCATCTGCGAATAATGACAGTTTCACTTCCTCCTTTCCAATTTGGATCCCTTTTATTTTTTCTTCATGTCTGATTGCTGTGGCTAAGACTTCCAGTACTGTGTTAAATAAGAGTGGTGAAAGTGGGCATCCTTGTCTTGTTCCTGTTCTTAAGGGAAATGCTTTTAGTTTTTGTCCATTGCGTATGATGTTGACTGTAGGCCTTTCATATATGGCCTTTATTATGTTGAGATATGATCCCTCTATTCCCAAATTGCTGAGTGTTTTTATTAGAAATGGGTGCTGGATTTTGTGGAATTCTTTTTCAGCATCTATTGATAGGATCATATGGTTTTTATCTTTCATTTTGTTTATGTGATGTATCACATTTATTGATTTGTGAGTATTGTACCAGCCTTGCATTCCTGGGATGAATCCACTTAGTCATGGTGAATAATTTTTTTGATGTATTGCTGGATCCGATTTGCTAGTATTTTGTTCAGGATTTTGGCATCTATGTTCATCAGGGATATTGGCCTGTAGTTTTCTTTCTTTGTAGTGTTTTTTTTCTGGTTTTGGAATTAGAATAATGCTGGCCTCATAAAACAAGTTTGGAAGTCTTCCTTCTTCTTGAATTTTTTGGAATAGTTTGAGGAGAATGGGTGTTAGTTCTTCTTTGAATGTTCGGTAAAACTCCCCCATGAAGCCATCTGGGCCTGGGCTTTTCTTTGCTGGGAGAGTCTTGATTACATCTTCATTTTCCTTCGTTGTTATTGTCCTGTTCAAGTTTTCTATCTCTTCCCGGTTCAGTTTTGGGAAACTATGTGTTTCTAGAAATTTGCCCATTTTGCTTAGATTGTCCAATTTGTTGGCGTATAATTGTTCATAGTATTTGTTAACAATCCTTTGTATTTCTGTGGTGTCAGTTATTACTTCTCTTTCATTTCTGATTTTGTGTATTTGGGTTCTCTCTCTCTGTATACTTTATTTTTAAATGTCCTATTATTGAACCTTAAGGTTGTTTACATTTTTTCCCATTATAAGTAGAGGTAACATAAACATCTTTTTAGCCAACTTTTGGTGCACATCCATCATTTCCATAAAATATCATCCTAAATGTGAAAATTTTGAATAAAAGTATAGGCAAAAATTTAGAACTTGACAATTTCATTCCAAATGGGTTGTACCAGCCACACTGCCATTAAGGATATATACAGTTTTGATAGCAGTGGTAGAGAGGAGACATTCTGGGCACAGAGAGTGGTATGAGAAGTGGATTGAAGAACCGTGCCTAGGAAGTTCGGCTGAGGCACAGAGCCCGTGCAGCACAGTGGCAGTGAACATGGACGGAAAGGTTACTGGTTGTAGAGGGCTTCAGTGCCAAAGTTGTTCTTTTTTGTTCAACCTTTTTTCAGCAGGCAATTGAGAATCACTGACATTTTGAAAGAAGATTATAACATAATTAAAATAAAGTTTTCAGGACATGATTCTTTAAAAAAGTGCCAAATGATACTGTCAGAAAGATAATTTAGGAGGTCAAATTTCAGTGCTAGTAGAGAATAGAACATTTTCTAAGAACAAAATATAAATGAAGGAAATGTGAGATATTTGAATTGTGAGAAAGGAGGCTATGTCAAGGTCACTATGGGGCTTGGGGTCTACTTGATATGATGCTAATATTAAGTAGGTTAGTGGGAGCCACTGGGTTATAAAGGTTAGAAGAAAGAGCTGCCGGAGAAAGAGGAAGATAGTAAAATTTGTTTTGGATATATTATATTTAAAGTGTTTGTAGTCAGTCCAGGTAGGGTTCACTGAAAAAATACTGGACTTCAACTTGGGAGAGAGATCAGGACTGGAGAAGTGAAAGGTTAAGGTGTAATGTTAGAGGCTGAGTTGTTGAGGCTGTGGAACTGAGGAGATCTGAGGAAGAGACGATAACACAGAGTATTCAGCTGTGTTATTCAGTACCAATCATCACGTGCAGGTGCCTCCAGATGTTGGGGTAAAAACACCCCAAAGTATTAGAGATATCAGTGCCTAGTGCCTACATAAGGATGAGGATCATGCCTGTTCCTACCTTTCAGAATGGAAAACCTCATCAGTCGAGGGATATTGGTTAAAGTACCCAGAAGGATCTTGCCTTATAGGAAATAATTTGCTCTATAGTTATCCCTCTCTGGTTCTAGATAATAAATCTTAAAAGAAAATTCTGATAGAATCAAACTATGTCCATGAAACCTAACTGCTTTCCAGAACAAAGGTCAAGCACATTTATAAAGATACAGAAATATCCAACACCTACCAAGGTAAAATTTACAATGGATAGAATCCAATAAAAAATTATGAGGCATATGAAGAAGCAGAAAAATACAGCCCATAATGAGATAAGGCAGTCAACCAAAACTGATCCAAATATGAAATCGAATTTAAAATGAACAGACAAGGACTTTAAAAGAGTTATTATTCAAAACATTAGGTAGAGACATGGAAGATATAAAAAAGACCCAAATTGAACTTCTAAAGATGAAAACTATAGAATAGGATAAAAATTACTTTGCTTGGGATTAATTGAAGATTAGACATTGCAGAAGAAAAGAGTACTTTACTTTGAAGATGCAGAAATAGAAACTATGCAAAATGGAGCACAGAAGGGGAAAAAGATTAAAACAAAAATGAACACATCAATGAACTGTGGGATGATGACAACTTCAAGCTGCCTAATACATATATATATAGTCCCCAAAGGAGAAAAGAAAGAAGTAAGTATATGAAAAATATTTGAAGAAATAATGGCCAAAATTTTCCAAATTTGATAACTATAAATTTACAGATCCAAGAAGCTCAATGTAACTCAAGCACAATAAATATGAATAAAAACACACCAAGGAACAACATCTTCAAATTGCCAAAAATCAGTGATAAAGAGAAAATCTTCATAACAGCCAGAAGAAAAAGACATGTTACATACAGAGAGACAAATGTAAGGTTATAGCAGCTTCTCATAGGAAGCAGCACAAGCAGGAAGACAAGGGAGCAACTTTTTATAATGGGAGAAAAGCTATCAACCATGAATTCTATGTCCAGTGAAAATATCTTTCAAAAATGAAGGAAAAATCAAACATACAAAAGCTGATTTAAAAAAAAAGCATACAAAAGCTGATTGAATTCATCCACCAGACCTGCACTTTAAGAAATATTAATGCAAGTTTTCAGATAGGAGGAAAATGATATCATTTGGAAACATGGATCTATACAAAGGAATAAAGAACACCTGAAATGGTACATATTTGAGATTTTTTTTCTTATTACTTAAGCCTTTTAAAATGGTAATTGATTGTACATAAAATTCTTTCTTATTACTTAACCTTTTAAAACGATAATTCCCTGTTTTAAAAAAATAATACCAATGCAGTGTGGATTTGGTAACATGTAAAATAAAGTGTGTAAAAAAATAACACAAATGTTGTGAGGGGAGAAATAGAAGTATACTGTTATAAGGTTCATATACAATACATGATGTGATGTAAAGTCCCTTTGTATTCTACAAATCCTAAAGCAGCCACTAAAAAATCATCCAAGAAAGGAGCTATCATAGAATCATAAAATAATGCAACAGAAACAGAAAAAGAGGAATAGGACACAAAGCACAGATGGAGCATATAAAAAACAAATAGCAAGACGACAGATTTAAACCTAACTATATCAACGATCACGTTAAGTGTAAATGGTTTAAATACCTGATGGAAAGGCAAACATTGCCAGACTGCATGAGAAGCAGGACCCAACCATATCCTGCCTACAAGAAATACAAATTGGTTAAAAGTAAAGGATGGAAAAAGGCTTCCATGCTAACACTAATCAAAAAAATACTGGAGTGGCTATACTAATAGTAGACAAAGTAGACATTAGAGCAAAGAATATTACAGGGTAAAGGAAGGTTTTTTATTCAGCATAAATGGAAAGGGGTCAACTCATCAAGAGGAGGAGTGATAATCCTAATTTATTCAACTTAAACAGTGAGGACACATTATCTCACATGACAGGGAATGTAGAGGTATCTAATTCCAGAGTTGGCCAGTTCAACAGCCCAAAGACATCACCAAGGACTCAGGTTATTTCCTGATTTCTGCTCTACTATCCCCAGGATGTCAATATGGTCCTGAGACTGGCCTCCCTCATGAATGCAAGATGGCTGCCATCTTGCATCATTCTAGAGATCACATCATTAGAAGGAAAGGAAATCTCTTCTTTTTTCCTAATTACTCCCAGGAGACCTCTCTTTGATTGTCATTTATCAACACTGGAGGTCACTTGTCCACCTGTAAACTAAATCAAACGCTGGCAAGGAGCATAGTATTACTATGATTGGCTTAGACCAGCAGTCAGCAAACTTTTTCTGACAGCAGGGTCAGATGGCAAATAATCTAGCTTCGCAGGCCATATGGTTTCTGTCACAACTACTCGATTCTGCTGTTGTAGTATGACAACTTTAATAGACAATGCATCAATGAATAATGTGTGTTGTTGTACACATTCTTATTTACAGAAACAGCCAATGGACTGGATTTGACTCGTGAGCCATAGTTTACTGACTCCAGACATAGACTAGTCAGCTAGAGTGGAGACAGGGCTACCTTCTTTGAGGGCTGGCTACTTAAACAAAATTAGTGTTCTTTAAGTAAGGCAGTTAAAAGGCATGGCCGTTGCTAAGCAGTCAGCAGTATCTGTCATGTACTGTATCCCTCTGTTCTCCACTGTACCTAGCATTTATTAGGTGCTCAATAAATATTGGTTGAATGAATGGTGAATGACATACACACTAATATGCTGAAGGAGCAAGGCAGGCAGACCTAAACTTTCATAGTTTGAGGCTGAGGGAATGGTTTTCAAATTATCACCTCTCTGCCCTAAGTCTTTGCAAACTCCAGATAAGATTCCTTCTTCACTAGAGTTCATGCAGGATACAACTTGGGTACACTGGAAAGAAACCAGGTGAGGGAGAGACATAATGGTGCTGAAACCACATGCTTGCCTCGCTTGGGTCCCTTACATCAAAGTGTCCCAGTGGCAGCAGCACAAATAATAAATTAAAAGGGAAAAGATCAAGCATGGCAGCACAGGGCTGAAAGGATGAATTATAATGTTATGAAGAAAGAGAAAGGGGGCCCTCCGCCCTTTTAACCTAGAGTTATATTTCTTCTTTTTTGGCTAGTGAACACAGTTCTGTTATTTCTGCAAGTACATTCTTTCTGAACTAACTGTATACATACTGTAAAAATATGTGGGTGCCTGCTAGGATGATTCATTTCCCCCAAACATCCAGCAGTTGGGGGAATCATGTCACCTCATCTAATTGCAGGTTTGGGGCACCCCTTCCTGTGGCTAGCCAGGAGTTATCAAATTTATGCCCCATTTGTTGTTCATCCAGCCAGGATCCTGGAGAATTCTGAGCCAGGAAGGCACTTTTCTCAAGAAATGACAAATCAGTAATTGGCTTTTAAATGATTTTATTACTGGGATGAATTCTAGGAATGGAAACCTCAGGGTCGATTATAAAAATAGTTTGTTTTTATAAGTAAGAACTTTTAGGAGTGTTGCCTTTCATTGAAAAGACGTGGAAAAATCCCAAACATGCTGAAGACGCTGAGCACGCTGAGCCCGGCTCCATGGCCTTGTGTGCTCAGTGCAGGGACATTTGTAGTGAGGTGCAGTTAAGATGTGGGTACACAGTGGTCTCTGGGCTCAAACTTCTGGGTTCAAATCTCAGCTCTGTTCACTAGCTTTACAATTTGGGTCAAGGTGATCAAGTTCTCTGAGCCTCTATTTATTTACCTTTAAAGGATATGATAATAGCACCTATCTCATAGAGGTAAGATGAAAAGATTCCATCTATGAAAATTACAAAGGAAAGGAATGACTGAGTGATAGAGGCACAAGGACCATCCTGTTGCAATAAAGGCTTGGAGAGCCAGAAATGATGCTCTGGCAGTTATGCCTGCTGTTCTGTTCCCACCTCTGCCTGACCCTTCCTAGCAGGCCTCCTGTGAACACAGAATTCTCTATACAGAGAACAAAGAGTATTTCCTGGGCAGCCTGGCTCAGGAAGTAAACAAAGGCGTGAGCATTCTGCCTCCATCTGGCCCATTTGTTTGACAAGGCCAGTGGAAGTGGAATTCCAGGGGGAGCAAATGTGATATCCCACTCCTGAGCATTTCAGATGAGGCCTTCTGTATTAGACTTTCAGAGCTGTTGTTGTTTTGTTTTTTTTTTTTCCATTCTCTCTTCTCAAAGTTTAGAAAAAACAAATTTCTGAATCTGTGTCTTAACCTAGTGTAAATGCTGCTTTTTCTGGGAGCTTTCTGGCTTCCATGGTGACAGAATATTTTCTAAGGGCTCATCGGACACGATGCCCTCCTTGAGCCTGCCCTATAGAAATCTCCATCTGGGCATCAGAAGGGATTTTTCATCAGTGGTTTTGTCATGGATATGAGCCAATCTGGGGGAAATTCTGAAGAATAGCATAAGCATTATTGGGATATATTTTACAGAATGTTAAATTTTATGAATATGATAAATAGTAATAAATATTCATATTCTATTCGAGTCTTTAAATTTCAACTACCCACTTTAATTTACATAAATATGTGTTCAGTTTCCTGAAATTATGGCTTTGTTCAGTCCAGGATGACTATTTGGGCCACTTTTCCCAAAGTAGATCAATATATTTATCATAACCCACGCTTTCCGGATATTGCATGTGGTTTAGTATTGCTTCAGTTCATAGCTGCCAATGTGAGTAGAATTCCTGTCTCCAAAGTTGTCCTTTCTGGAAAAAACAAAACAAAACATTAACTCAGGAGTTTAGTATGGTTCCTGGTCCTAGCAGATGTTCCCTGTGTTGTATTCTATAGAACTATAAGTTACCTTTACTTCCTTCTTTTCCTTCTGTGTTTACTGATTGAAGATGGAAGTGCATTTCTTCTGTGAATTTCTATCACTTTCAACATGGATGAAATAGAAGGGCCCACACACAGGACACGTGACGAGAGGAGAGACGGAATCCCTAGGGTAGAATGCCTGGGTGCCAAGGCCAAGCCCACCACCGTTGACGGCCTGATCTTGAGAAAGCCACTTTGTATTTCTCGGATTTATCTGTAAAATGAGAATTATTTTACCACCCATATTGTGGATGAGTTGAGAGAATCCAGTTAAAATCTTCATGAGAAACTGCTTGTTAGTATTGTATATCTTTGTCCGGTTCAGTTTCTTGGTGATAATCATTAGTGGTCTGTCTTGTAACCCAAAGCATGCATTGCTTAACTCAGTACTTTCTCATAGCAGTGAAAACATTTCTTCCCAAAGGATCTGGGTTTCCTGCCCCCAAGGCTCTGGCCTCTCATACCTCTGGCTCTGCTCAGATATTAATTTAGACTGTAGGAATTCTTAGATTCTTTCTCTCTCTCTTTTCTTTCCACTGGTTTTACAACTATGATTTTTCTTTTGCTTTCCCATAACAACTTCAGAATGGCTTTGGCATTATTATTAAATATCAGAATTAAAATAACAGCCCCCCCCTCTTTTTGTGGAGTCTTTTCCTTGAGGCCAAATCCAAAATAAGGCTTTATTTTTATCAGTTTTCATGTCTCACTTTGCTCCTGATGTAACAGTGACATCTTGTTCAATCTGCATAAGCGGCTGTGCAGAAGAGGAAATTGCAAAAGGAACACGAATCACTATCATGCCTCTCACTCATTTATGCATGTGAGGTTCATTTCCTCCAGCAGATCCCAGGATTAGAAGTGATGGATGCCTCCCAGGGGCCCGACCCATTATCAGTAGAATCTCTGCCACATTCACAAGGAATAGCCTGGTTCTTTGAGATGCTTCGTTCTCTGCTTATTTTCTTTACTGTTTCTTGCTTGCAGGGGTTGTCTTTCTTCAATAATCTGGGCTTTATTGTGACCCTGAATAAGAAAATCATCCATTTGTGAGTGCATATATCCATTCATTTATTTATTCAGTAAAAATGCACCAAGAGTCTACTTTGTGCTAGACCCTCTACTATACACAGAAAATAGAAATAGAAAGAAAAATTAGTTCTAGTCCTCAAAATTTCCGGTCTTGGAGAGGCAATGGCCAGATAAATAAGGTGGAGCTTAAAATGGGCCAAATGCCAGGAGACTATCTTTATAATATTGCTATGGGAGAAAATATTAATAGTCATTAATCTTTTCAAGTTTTTACCATGTGCCAGGCACTGTTCTAACTTCTTGTTATGTATTAACTCATTTAATCCACACAACTTTATGAGGCAGATACAGTTTTTTTCTACTTTTATAGCTGAGAAAATTAGGCACAGAGTATTTAGGCAGTTTTCCCAGGGTCACAGAGCTGATGACTTTTTTTTTTTAAAGGAAAAGGAAGCTGAAGAAAATGAGTTGCTGCTGGTGTTGGTGAGCATGTTACTAGTTAGTGATTAAATAGATCACTCTGTTGTAGTTTGGGCGTAGGGCTGCCTTTAAAAGGAGTAGATATTTACCCTAGTACTCATCTGGGGAGGAGTCAGGGCCCTGGAAGAAAGGTGGAACTTAGATCCAAAGTAGGGGTTGTTCATGCCTTTACATGGGCCTTCTTGCTCTTTGGGGCTTGGACTCCTAGACACCTACATATAATTCAGGGTGCTCCTGAATGGTGGGGCTGCTATGAGTCTTACCACATCGAAGCCTGGGAGTCATTAGGAAGTCAGCCCTAAGAAGAGCCCGGGACTGTGAACCAGGGCCTGTGGGTTCCCAGAAGAACTGTTCTAAAGAACAGTGGTAACAATGATCACCACAACTGGGCCAATAATGATGATGATGATCATCATGTATTAGCTTTAATCTTCTGACCATGCAATGAGATAGATATTATCTGCATTTTACAGATGAGAATACTGAAGAGTAGAGACGTTAAATCACTCACTCAGGATTACACCAGTTAGTGAAGCAGTTGCCTCAAGGAATTAAGGAAAAGGCTTGTGGTAATGCTCTGGCCAGAAATATTAAGGGGAGGACAGGGATTAATGCCAAAATGGTACTGGCAGCAGTAGCCCAGGCCTGCAGTGGTGATCAGAAACGGTATGGACATCAGCTCAAGAGGGGCCTTGAGAGCAGCATCGAGGAGCGTTAAGGTGGCGGCAGTGGCACAGAAACTGGCCTGCTTGTGGTGATGAAGTAGCCGGAGCAGAGCAGGGCAGACTGGGCAGCTGTGGCAAGGATGTGCTCATGTCAGGTACCTGTGGGGACTGCCTGGGATAGAAGGAGAAGAAATGTAAGGTTCTAAAAGAATGCAGGAGGGTGCTATCAGCTTGCAAAAGCTGCATAGATATCAATGTTTTTTCCCAGTTCACCAAATATTTATTGAGCACCTATTATGAGCCTGGCATTGTTCTAGAAGCTGGGATTTCAACAATGCAACAAGGCACACAAAAGTTCTTGTCTTCACAGTGCTTATATTCAAATAGGAAAGAAAGCCAATAAAGATGATAAATAAGTAAAATGTAATATATGGTGTGCTAAGTAGTAATATATGTCACAGATAAAGGCAGAGAAGGAACTGGGGAAAGGAAGTATGTGTGTGAGTGTATGTGTGTGAGAGAGAGACTACAATTTTATTATTTTCCATTTTTTAAAGTTAATTAATTTTTGTTACAGATGTTCTCCTTTCCCCCCCATTGATACCCTCCTCACTGCTCCTGCCCCCCACCCCACCCCCTTCACAGTACTATTGTCTATGTCCATTGGTTATGCATATAAGTTATTTGGTTTATCTCTTCCTGCCCCTCCAACAGCTATTCCCTCTGAAGTTTGTCAGTCTGTTCCCTATTTCCATGTCTCTGGGTCTATTTTGTTCAGAATCTTATTTTGTGGATTTTTGAGGCAGTTAATTTTGATTTATTACTGATACTACTATAGCTATAGGCAGAAATTTCTTTCTATATGATTGAAAAGTTCTAAGATGTTTGTAAGTCAAAAAATATCTTCTAGACCTGCTATGAGGCATGACATTTTAACCATAAAATGAGTTAAGGCATTATTTCTACAAGGTCATTATATACCTCAGTGCACTCTTATTTTATTAGATTCACAACTTGAGCATGCTGCTTTATTAGATTATTTTATCTAGCAAGGTCCTAAATATTGCACCTGGAGTAGGTAACTTTTGAGAACAAGATGTTGATGAGCGTTTCTAAATGGTGAAGGTAGGGTGTTATGTCTGGGCCATTGTGTCTCAGAATGAGGTGGTGAGCAGTAGGAAGTGACTGGGAACTTGGAGACCAACATTTAATGGGACAGGGGGTGACAGCAGAGGAGATGAGTGGAGTGGGAGATGAGCTTCCTTTGCTTAATAACTTTGCTTTAAACCAGCCTTGATCAAAACCCATGGCTCGCTTGAGAGGAAAATCAAATCGTACCTTGTCTAGTTTTCTTAGATCATGTCTCCCAGTGAAAATCCAGGTTGTAGAGGAGATTGAGAAATTCATTTGAAAAGCATGATTTCTGGACTTGGCCATAATTGCCAAGGGCCACGGGACATCTAATGCTGTGCCAGCTGCAGAGGGTGAAGTAGCAGGGCAGCCCTTCTGGGCCACCTTGAACTGAGGTCTCCAGTTGTCAAAGCCATTTATAAAAGCCAGCACCAGAGCACTTGTCACTATTAAGAGATCAAAGAGAAATTTCCCTGGTAGAAATTCCAGGGAAGTCATGCCTCTGTTTCACATCACCTCTGTTTAACATTCTGTAGCTTGTGTATACTATTCGCCAAGTTGTTAAAAGGAGCAAACAAGGTGAAAGGTCATGCCTGTGTATCAGTTCTCACAACCTGGGCATGTGTGGTTTCTTAGGTCTGTCACAGGTAGGAGGAACATAGAAGTCAAGTGTCCTGGGGCAATGAGCTCATGAGAGTCAGGGGGAGAATGAGACCTCCTTGGGCTGGAGTAGACACATACCAGAAGGGGCAAGACCTTCCCATGACGTAGTTAAATCTCACTGTTAGAGAAAATTGGTCGGGGAGGTGTGTCCTTTGGTTTCAGAAGAAATTCCTGCTTGCTCGAGCAGTTCTAAATGGAGAGAATTAGAATCCCAGGGAAAGAACATTTTCTGGTTACTAGGAGGGCAGAAAGTTCAACAATATTCATTGTTCTGGCAGAAATCTTCACTGCGGAGATGTGGCAAATACTTTGAGAATCTGGACCTGCTCTGTCCACTGTGGTAGCCACTAGACTCAAGTGTCTATTTAAATCTAAATTAAATTAGTTAAAAAAAATTCTGGTTCTCAGTCACACTAACCACATTTTAAGTGATCAATAGTCACATGAGGCTGATGGTTATTGTACTGAATCGCGCAGATAAGGAACATTGCCATCCTCGCAGAAAGTTCTATTGGTCACAGCAGATCTGGATCATGAAATTGGCCACAGCTTTTCTGTTCTCACCAAGGACAGGACAGACACAGGTGGAAATTATACACATGGCTCCAGTGAGGTACTTAAACACACTTCCTCGCTCGGGGGTGTTGTAGGAGCTTGAGCTGTATACCGAATAAGTACAGTTTTTTTTTCCTCCCCCTCTATCTTTGAAAGCTTAAGGTAAGAGTAACCTAACTCATTTATTTTGAGGGGTGGTTCTCATGGATTTGTAGGATTTTGCATCTATCCTAGAACAGAGATTTTAAAACTGTGGGTCCTGACCCATGAGGTTGCGAAATACAGTTAGTGGGCTTTGCTGGCATGAAAAACAAAAGAAATAGAATGAACATGTTAGCATGCTTCATGTCTAGTGGCAGTCAATGCTGTTTTGTAAAATTTTCTTTCAGATGTGTATATATTTGTGTATACTGGTTCACTGTGCAAAAATATGTATTTTACTCTGAAATATGTGTAAAGCATGTTTGAAAGCCAGCTTTGAAGTCGAAAATCTGAAATGAACTATCTTATGCCCTAAAGCAAAAGCAGCAAGTAAGTGCTGAGAAACTCAGTTATTTACACCAAAGACCATGTGGTAGGTATTACCTTAGGGCTTCTGTGGAAGCGAAAGGGGGAAGGGCATTTTTCTTCCCTAAGAAACAAATGCTGTGGATTCTGGGGGGCAGGATAGGTGGGGTGAGAGGAATGCTGTTATCTAATGTCCTTCAATACCCGATAGCAAATGCATCTGTGAAGAAGGCATCTCGTGAATGTGAAGTAGGTACACGGTGTTCAATTACATCTGAGTTACTTCATTTCCATTTTGTTTGAAGCAGTTTTAGCACAAGAATTATTTGTCCCATTTCCATTGATTCTGCCAAGTCAGGTGGTCTGTCCACATAGTGTGAATATGTAATTTTATTTTATTGATTCTCCTTGTGGATAATTAGGCCCCGAGGAAGAGTAGCAGTAAGGATTCAGTTTTCTGATCCAAAAAAGGCCTATTATTTTTCTCTCCTGGTTCTAAAAAGTATAAGAGTGTGCTTTCCAGAAATGTAAATGGGAGAAATATTCTTCCCTTTATTCTCTAACTGCTGGGTTTGCCGCCCAGAGTTACTCTTTTTGCCGAGTTTGGGAAGGGATTTGCTAAACCATAACAGGTAGTTGGATTGATCTTGCTGGCTCCATCCCTATACTATCCAGAAAAAAGGACAGATGGAAAATGGGTGCCAGCACTCTGTATTTGGAGACGCCAGTTCTCACCCTAGAGAATTTCTAAGAGGATTTAACGCTTACACTGCCAGAAAATCCTGCTCATTTGGTTATTTGCTTGTTGTCTGATGTCTGGTTATTAGCATGTAAGCTCCATGAGAGCAGGAACCTTGCCTGTCTTGTTTATTGTCATGTCTGTGCACCTGGGACGGAACTTGGACCATGACAGACACTCAATATAAACATTTAGTGCAGTGATTCTCAAAGTGTGGTCCCCAGATCAGCCACACGATCTCATTGGGGATGCTAGTGATGCAAATTCTGGGGCCCCAACCTGATGTACTGAATTAAAAACACTTGAGGCAGGGCCCAGCTGTCTGTTTTAACAGCCACCCCCCTCCCCCAGATGATTCTGATGGACACTAAGTTTGAGAACCTTGCATCTCATGAGTCCTTAAAATTAGAGTTGAGGGCGTTGTGGGGGATTTTTGTATGCTCTTGCTAAAGGTAGGTTTTCTTATTTAGGTTTTCACCTAAAGTCTTAGAGAATGAATTAGAAAATATGAGAATCAAATTTTTAGGAATAAGCCAGTGTGAGTCAGTCTCTCAAAACCCTCATCTGTCTGTTTTTGAAGATATAATTAAAATAATCTGCTATCATTACTGTGAAGAAAGAATATCAAAAGTGAGAATTATACTTGATGGTACATGGTTAATGTTGATTAATAAAATCATCAAAACCAATTTTATAATACCTATCCAGCTAGGGAATTTAAAACATTTGAACTAGCAATTTTACTTGCAAAAATCTATCCTAAGTGGTCAGAAATAGTATGATTGTTGTTACAGCGTTTGTCTTAAATTTTTTGCTATCATAACCTCTAAATGCCCAACTGTAGTGAAATAAGTAAACAAAATTCTTATATAGGCTTTCTTTGGATTGTTATGCAGCCAATAAAATATTCTTAAAGAATTTTAAGAGACAGAGAATACTTAATATATAAAACTTAAAAAGAACTTCACAAAATGCCATGTTCTGTGAAATGTGTGTGTGTGTGTGCAAATAAAATGGCATAGAAAAAAGAAAGGAAATAAATCATCATAGTAACACCTTGCTGAGATAGTATAGCAGACTGTTGATTTTTTAACTGTTCACTGAAATTTTAATTTTTTTAACAATGAATATAAATTATAAAACAACATTTATATTTATGTTACAAAATACTAAAAATTCAAAAGAAAGAAACTTAACCATTGTTCTGCTGTGCAAGCATAACAATTATGTTCATATGTTCATATTTTCTTCTAGTTTTAGTCCTTTGTACTTTTTTTATGATTGTGTTTATAATCACATTTTAGCGTTTTATAAAGAGCCCTAAACACATGGACACTTGAAACTTTGTGTCAATTCCTGTTTTCTTTCCCAAACTCATGTTTTAGGATTGCAAATTTTTGAGTGCAGATAGAACAGTTTCAGAACATTTCGTGTCCTGAAATTTATTTGAAAAAAAGAACACATTACATAGAACACCGTCATTTCAGTAGGTGTTTCAAGAGTAGAAGAACAGGGATCTTAATCAGGGAAGACAACTTTTCCAAATAAAGATAAGAAGGTGAGGACAGTGCATAGAGGAAACAGGGGAAGGACAGGCAAAGGTCTAGAGAGGGTCCTGAGGTGCCCTCCATGAGGCTGAGACTGGGGCTCAGACCCACAAACGGTGAATACCAGTTATGTTTTAAGAGCCAACCAAAGCCACTGCTTCTGCTTTTAGGAAACGTAATCAATATTTTTTTATTAATTTATTTTTGTTACAGATGTTTCTCCCTTTCCCCCCATTGACACCCTCCTCCTTATCTTGCCACTCCCCTGCCCCCAGCATTGTTGTCTGTGTCCATCGTTACGCATACATGCATATAAATTCTGTGGTTTATCTCTTCCTCCCCCCACCCCCTTCTGAGGTTTGTCAGTCTGCACCCTACTTCTATGTCTCTGGGTCTATTTCATTCATCAGCTGGTTTTGTTCATTATATTCCACAAATAAGTGAGATCATGCAATATTTGTCTTTCTCTGATTGGCTTGTTTCGCTTAGCATAATACTCTCCAGGTCCCTCCATGTCGTCTCAAAGGATAAGAGATCTTTCTTTCTTACAGCTGCATAGTGTTCCATTGTGTATATGTACCACAGCTTTTTTATCCACTCATCTATTGTTGATACTATTTTTTTTTTGTATGTGAAATATAACTCAGAAAAAAGGAAAGAAATGGTTCAAACTCATAGTTCTGAGCAGCTGAAGAAGTAGACTTAGACCAATTCAAATTAACAAGGAGAAACACCTAGGGTGGCAATCACAGGGAGGTTTTTCTTCAGAGCAGTTCACGTCTGGGACCTTATTCTCTACCTTGGAAAACACACACATTTCTAGCTATCACATAATGCAATGGGCCTAATATTCTGCAATCTTGTTGCAGTTTTACTACAAAAATCTAGATGGAAATCTTTGATTTATTTGGAATTTTCACTAGTGTAGGAAGTCAGATTAAAAAAAATACATATATTTTCGGTTTCAGATTGGTGGGTAGTTACCCTAATATCATTGATTAATTTGGAATGCCAAATTTATTATATAGTAAGTTCCTTATATATTTAGACCCATCTGTGAACTCTCTGCTATGTTGTATTAGTCTCTTTATGCAGGCGCTAGTACCAGCCAGTCCATGTGTGATATGTTTGTAATGTTTCATTATCTGTGAGGCTACTCCTCTCTCAGGACTCTTCTGCTTTGTTTGTTTGTTTTTCAATGGAGAATTTTGACTATTTATAGATGATCTTTAGAGTCAACTTGCCCACCTTCAAAACTAGTGACAAAATTGCTATCTTTACAACTTTGAGTCTTATCCAGGAATAAGGTGTATCTTTCTATTTATTCACCATCATGTATATTTTTCTTTGGTGCTTCAAAATTCCCTTTATAATGGGAACATCTCTTGCAGATTTCAGATCCACATATTTAATCCTTTTGTATATATTGCAAATTTGCTTTTCCCTTATATTTTGTAATTGTTCACTGTTTTTATATAAGAAATGATATTGATACATTAATATAATAAGATACGTTTTCATTGGATTTTCTTGGAGTTTACAGGTGTGATGAAATCATATATTTTAAAATGGTGAGTGTTTAACCTTATTTCAATTTTTAATGTCTTTTATTTGTCCTAGATAATTTAATTCATGAGAACTTTCAAGAAAGTGTTAAATATTAATGATAATATGTTTTATTTAAAAAAAATAACTGATATTGTGAAAATGTTTCTAGTTATGGTTATATTGATTATAAATAATAGTGAACATGTATGTGATGCTAATTACGTTCCAAAAACTCTTCTAAGTGTTCTAAATACATTAACTTATTCAGAATAGCTGGCATTTGACCTGAGATACATGTGATATCATGCAATGGAGTTTTCATATATTTATATTTCATAAAATTGAAATTCTTCATTTTAGCTTTAAAAAATGAAATGCTATTTCAGCATCTGTAAGCTGATAATATAGGGTGCTTTTCTCTTTTGACTTGTTGATAAAGTGAATTATATTAATATGTCTTAATACTGAATTTTCCTTACATGGTTAGTGATACATCATTCTTTTCATGTGATTCTGGCTTCTATCTAAAGATATTTTGCATTAATAATCATGAATCAGAGTAGACTATAATTTTCTCCTTTTTTGCTGTATATAGCATATTTTTATATCACTATCATGCAGGCTTTTAGAAAAAAAAAATTGGCAGTTTGTATTCCTTCCATCTGTATTGGAAAATTTTAAACAATTTCTTTCTTGAAGGTTTTATAGAACTCACCTGTGAGATTATCAGCACATGCTTTTGGTGTGAAAGGTTTTTTTTAAAATAACATGTTGGGATTTTTTCCCTCTACTTTTCATTTCTGGTGTTAGTTTTGGTAATGTATACTTTCCTCTCCATTTCTTCTTGGTTTTTATTTTTATTTGCATGGGCTTTGACATTGCATTCTCACGATGAAAAATTCTGTCTGGCTCTTATTTGTGTGAGTCTCTGCTCTTCACCAGTTAGTAGTTTATTATATTTCCCTCCCTCATTCCCAGACGAATTTTACTCTTAGATATAACCTTGAAGTTCTACCTATTTGAGATGCATTACTATACAGCTTTTTATGAGCACATTTTTATAAAGGTCTTTGCAAAATATTGACTTTGTTCTTGTCAAGGATTCAGGAAGATTCTTTAAAATAGCTTTGTTTTCCAGATGAGAAAGATAATAGAAGAGTGAGGTAAGATCTCGGCCCGCTGCATCGCAGTGGAGAGTTTGGAAGTGATGAGAGCACTTAGCGAGGGAAACAGGTTTGGTTTTAGAGATGCCACTGTTCCTGGGATTAGAGGCTTTTAGGCTTAATGGTTAAGTCGATCCCTCTCAGCCAGCCAGACTTCACAGACATAAAAGAGCCTATAACAGTCTTGATTTCATGTTGATCTTGAGCAATTTTGACTTTTAATTCCCACTTTACCTACCCCCACCCCACCCTGTTAAAATCAATAGGATTTAATGACTACCTGGAGATGAGGGGCAGGAGGGAGGAATTTTCACTTGTTTCTGGCTGGGAAAAAGGATGGATGAAAGAACCCTAAGCAGGATAGGGAAACATGAGGACTAGATTTGGGTGGGAAGGTACTGAGTTTTGTTCTGGATATGTAGAATTTGCAACGCCTACAAGACATTGAGGGTGAAATGTCCAGTCTGTATTTTTTTTTTTTATCCTCACCCGAGGACATTTTTGCATTTATCTTCACATAGAGCAGGAGGGAGGGAGGGAGGAAGGGAGAGAGAGAAACATCGATGTGAGAGAGACACATCAACTGGTTGCCTCCCACACGACCCCAACTAGGGCTGGGGACGAACCGCAACGGAGGTACATGCCCTTAGTGGGAACTGAACCCAAGACTCTCTGGTCCGCGGGCCGAAGCTCTAACCACTAAGCCAAACCGGCCAGGGCCAGTAAGTATTTTGATACCTGAAGACTTAAGTATCTCTCAAGCACTTCCTGACCTCTATATCCAATCGTCTACCTTATTTCACAGTCCTGTAGCCTCACACATAATTATTGTAATAGCTCTGGTTTTTCTTGCAGTGTTGAACTTCTGTGATCTAATCCAGATTAAACTTCTACAAAGTCCTTCCAGTGCCTGGCAGTATTTTTATAGCTTCCCTACTCTCTCCTCTCAAGCTTCCACAGCATTACCCCGGGGCCAGTCAACACTGAACTATTTTATTCTCTGAATATTTTATCTCATGACTCAAATGAATCTCACACTTTCGCTTTTGTAAATTGCCCCTTTGCTTAGAAGATGACTTCCCCCAAATTTGTACAATCATACTCTTCTTTCCTTCCAGACCGCCCTGAATGCTGCCTCCTCCGAGACATGTTCCAGATGGTCTCCTGTAGGGGTAACCATTCCTTTCTTTGTCGGCTCATAATGTGTTCACTGATCACCCCCAAATAGTCTTTTTTCTTATCAAACTTACTAAAGAACAGACTATTGGTAGCAGGGATCCACGTCTGTGCCTCCAGCACCTGGCATATATTGAGTGCTTTGGATTGTTCGCCAAATGAGTGGGTGACCCTTTAATCAGAATGATAAACATATAGTGAGAATTTCCTGTTGAGTGATCACTGGAGGTGAACATTGAGACAAACAGCTGAGATGTGTGGGGCCATAATGGGGCTATGTAGTTTTGGGACCTATACAACAGCCAGATCCACCCATCTGCTGGGATACAGGTGAGCCTTAAACTCATCAGACAATAGCAGCCACTCTGAATCCACCCACTTACTTGTCTTTGGGCTCCAATTCTCTCTTTACTGAATCTGAACTTTTGGCATCACACCCTGGACCACAATCTTGCCTCTAACCCCCAGGGCATAGAAGTTGCTCTTAATCTCACTTCATTCGAATCTTTTCAGTTTCCCGACTGGCTTTCAGTATCTTTCAACACTAGTTTTCACTCTATTTCCTTTGTCTGAGGCAGGAACTCCTGCTCCTCCCAAACCTGAAAAACTCACCTGCCTGATGAGTAACTAGATTATTGGTGGAGTCAGGTCTGGCCTACTATGAAGGGGAAACTGATGTGAGCAGTACTTTAAATAATTGTGTTTTATCTCAAACTCCTCTGCTGTTATCATAATTAGCCATACATACACACAAAACAAAAACCAGATAAGGGAGATGGGGCAGACGTAGTCAAGGGCAGAGGAGTTCAAATATATGGTGACTAAAGGAGATTTGACTTTGGTTGGTGGGCACACAATGCAATATTCAGATGACATGTTACAGAATTCTACATTTGAAACCTATATAATTTTATTAGCCAATGTCACCCCGATAAATTTAATTTAAAAGGGATCACTAAAAAAATGAGGGATAATGATTTCAATATTTTGAGAAAATAACAGTTAGTTTGGAAAAATCTCAAAGACAAGTTTGTTTTCTGCAAGAGAGTAGATGTTATATTTAAAATTTGCAGCTGGTGTAGTTGCAGAAGTTTCTGAGATCATGGTGATTACCCAAGCAGCATCAGCCACTGCTGGTCCTATTGAGAACTGTTTGGAGAGTGTCCTGAGGTTAAGGCTTAGAAACAAAATTAAGACCTGTTGCTATGTGATGAGTGTCAAGAAGTGTTTGGCTTCCCCAGTATTTAATAGCATATGCGTAATGTTAATGGCCGTAATTACAAATGGCTCAACAAGGAAAATTGCAAGGCCCTGTGAAGGGCCAAGGCATTGACTGTACTTTGCATAGCAGGTGTCATATGAGAAGAAGGGAAGTCTCAGTCACTACTGCTGAAAGCTCTGTGTGAAGAGTAAAATAATAATTCCTCGAATAGTTTTGTTAGATCTCATTTCACTGGCTTACATGTCTTTCCTCTTGTTCTTTAGTGCTTTGATTTTGCTGTTAAGTACAAAGGAAAATCATTTAGGGGGAGTAATACACTACCATTTACTGAGAATTTATCATATGAAGACACCATATAGATTGACTCATTTATCTCACAATAACCCTGTAAAGATGGCAACATTATTATCTCCATTTCATAGGCAAATAAACTGACGCTCAGAAAGGATTAGTGATTTGTGTAAGCGATGCAGTCAGTAGGTCACAGAGCCCACCAGTGACTGTAGGAAGCCAGACTCTGGAATCTGCACTTTGTGTTACTCTGACACTCCAATTTAAATCCATGTTTAAGGACTGCCTGCTGAGCTGCCCAGTCTGAGAAGGGAGGTGACCAGAAATATGCTCTTTGGCTGGGCTTTGCTTAGATGGAGAAACCATTGTGACAGGTGATGGAAATCAAGCCTGTGGCTATCCTGGAGACGAGTGAAAATGGGGGTGGAGGCAGACAGGAGTCCAGAGTAAATTTGTGCATGGCAGAACTGATCCTAGAGTGATCGTTACCAGTGCCCTGTACCAAGGACCACAATGAGATGAACCGTGGGTGCAGATTATAATGTTGGTGGGGAAGGGTTAAGAAACCCAGACCAGGGGAAAAACAAGGGGAGACAAAGGGAGAATTGTAAAAGGATAAGTTGCTCATTCAATTGGTGCAGAGATAAGAAGAGGCTGTGGCTTCTGGGGAACATTTTGACTGAACCCAAGGAGACAGAGAAAATTCCCTGTAGATGAGGCTGGCACCAGCCCCTGTGGTGTCCGCAACAGGACTGGCAGATGGGAGGGAGCCACCAGGAAAGAACTTAGGACAGATTTCTACAGATTTTATTATGAAATTTCTGTTTCCTTGGCTTCTAAAATCAATCCTACAAAACATTTTGAAGTAGAATCATAATCCTTAATTCTTTCTTTATCAGAACTTTTGAATATTATTCACTTTAGGGGCTCTCATTTCCTCTGATGTCAAGAACCTGTGGATTTACAACTACAGATTGGCACTGGATACGTGGGGACTTATCTAGGTCATGTTTCATGATTAATATATTCTACCCTCAGGACACTTAATAGCTTCTTTTCACTTATAATCAGATTTTTTTCCCCCTGTTAATGACCTTTTAACCTATTTTCATATAAAAATAAGACTTCTCCCCTGGGAATGGCAATTCCTTAATAGACTTAGGCATTGAAGCTCTTTATAGAAAAACATATTTTTTGTGGGGGAGTGGTTTGGGGAGACCAACTTATACAAAATTTCCTCATGTTTGGAAGAATGTATAGTTTGGCCCATTTTCAAGTAATGAGAACTCTAAATAGAACCGTACTCTTTAAAAAAATTTACTGGTTTAAAAAAATTAGAAAGCTTGCTCAGATATTAAAAAAATGGAAATGGAAATAAAAATAGGGACGCAAATGAGTCCCAGATTTAGCAGAGATGACAGCCCTCTCTAATGCCGCCGTCCTAAGCCACTCTTTGCAAACTCGCTTCTGTTATATGTTTTTAATGGAAAGCAGCTGCCTTGGAAGGCATTGTTTACAATGGATCTCTGTCATAGCTCTGCACTATAGCTATAAATAATGTCAGCATGTTCTCCTCTCCAGCAGCCTAGATGCTGATGCCACCCATCCATACCAGATGAGGTTATATTATTCTTCCCCAAACATATTCATTACCATCTCATGCTGTCCCCTTCTCTGAGGGTAATGATGACCCTTTGTCACCATGTAACACCATTCATTACTGCCTATGATTATTTGCAGCTGAGGCTGTTGGCCTGGGGGTCGTCTCCCACCCAGCTTCTCTGTTGCCCAGTGGTATCATGTCTGCTCTGCTTTCTTTTTGTTTCTTTCTTGAAAACATCTTCATTTTTTCCATTATGGATCTGTGGCTATGAAAGCAAAGCAAATGCAAGGTACCCTTGTGTTAGCATCTAACAGTCATGTGGTAGTCTTGGCACTTTAACCAGGTAAGGGTCGAGTTGGAGGAGTCACTAGTTGAAAGTCTAGAAAGACTCTTGACTTGAAGGTTAGGGTAAAACTGTGAGGTAGGAATTTTAAATGTTTTCTGAAAAAAGCTGGAGTGAGGAGAGGTCAGTCAGTCAGTGACATGACCCTGTGTCCATTCTCTCCAGCAGGCTGGTGAGAGCCAGGGGCCCTGAAACCTCAGTGCATATGTGGTTTTCTGGGCAGAAGGTTACTTCATTTGGATTCTTGGGTTGTGAATCACATATTTAAAAGATAATGCGACAATAAGAAACAGAGAGAGAAGCCATCAATGGAACAGAATTTGAAGACTACTTGAAAGAAAGAAGGCAGGTGGGATTTGTGGAAAAATAAGCTAAAACAGGTACAGGAAGAGATGGCTGCTGCCTATGGAGACACATTTGGAGGTTCTATAAAATCAGTTTGGGGTACTGGATACAGAAAGGAGTTCTAAGAGAATCATCAGAACTGATTTCTTGGATCTTCAGGTAAATTAGCCTCCATCTACCACCTTGGCCAGTGTGAGGAGTCGGGGGTTATTTTATCAAGAAGATTAGCCACTTTTATACTATAATCTCCCCCACTTCAATAATTGGAGAAAGGCTGTGGTAAAAATAAAAATAATATTAACAAACAGGCTAACAGTGAATCAGACACAAAGATAAAACAGCAACCCAGATCTCCAGATCTCTGTTTGAAGAACAGACATCACTAATTCAACAGAGGACCCTAATATTTGAGGTAGGAATGGATTTTAAAAGAGGTATATTTATTGTCTTCCATGAGATGAGAGGCTATTATATCTATAAAACAAGAACAGAAATTATATGTTAGTGTAAAATCCTTAGAGACTATGGGAATGGGAGATAAGATAATCCAAGTTAAAAAACAAAAGCTCTGCTGACCTGAATAGCAAAAGGAACACAATTTATGCACCAAAATAATGACCAAAAGCATGAAGCCAAAGAATTTCCCCAGAATCAGCACAAAAAAGCACAGAGCAAAACGTATAAAAAAAAGATGAATCAAAAAGTAGACCCAGAAATTTCAAAATGTAATGGGAGCTCCCGAGGGAGAAAATGGAAGAGAGCATATGCTTAAAGAAATAATAGAAGGTGATTCCCCACAACTTAGCAGTAGGGGTTGTGAATTTGAGTGGGCACACTAGGCCTGGCCAAGAGGAAAAAAACAACTGATCCTCCTGCAACACACCAGGGAGAATTTTGGGAGCACCAAGCATAAACAGACACCTTTAAACAGAGAAGCAAATGGAAAAAGATACATATATAGGAAAAATGATTGGGTTAACACATTTCTCAATGACAACATTAGATATAGGAAGAACAAAAGACTTGAACCCTAATTTATATGTTCAGTCAAATTCTCATTCATCTGTGAGGGCAAAATTAAATTTTTTTCAGGTATTAAAAAAGATAAATGCTGAACTCCCTACAAACCCCATTGAGAGAATACCAGTATGTATTGCAGCAAAATGAAAACTATACCTAATGAATAGCCATGAAGGATAAGAAATCAGGCTGAGGAAGAATAAAAAATAACACTATTGCGGTTATGTCTAATGGCTCATTATTAGGAAAAATCTGCATTACCTTAGTGTGGCATTAGAAGGGAATGAAAGGACATATGAGCTAACATGCATTCCTTGTTCAATGAGGAAATGTGATATTAACTCTATGTGGTAGGAAAATAAGTATAAATATTTGTACACAAGTAGAATATTTGAATATCAGATCATTCGAATGAAAAAAAAAATCTAAATTTGATCACTCTAATATAAGTGAGGACAAGAAACTAGAAAATATAATGAACAGAAAAATAAGGTGGCTAACTAACATAACTCCAAATATAGCAGTATAGCAGTAATCTTGGTAAATGTGAAGAGATTAAATTTCCCAATTCTGAATAGAAATTCTGAGATTGGGTTAAAAATATCAAGCTCCAGGCTATTTTAGAGAACTTATAAAACAAAATAAAACCAGAAATTTGGAAATCAAGTCATGAAAAAGGTGTCCTAGCATTTGCCTTCCAATAGAAAGTGGGTAAAGCAAAATAAGTAAACATGGAATCTAAAGAAGCACCAAAAGGGACACATTAATCAGATAAATGAATTTAAAAAACATGAATGAGAAACCGTTATAAACCTAGTAACACAGATTGATACGTAAAGCAAATACTAAAAAGTGATAAGGAGAAATGGTCAAATTCACAATCAATGTGGGACAGAAAAAAACACACCAAAAAACTTCACTCAGACATTGATAGATCAATTAGATAAAATGAATTAGATTATGGTGATATCCACAAATGTGACAGAATGATTATATGTAGAATTGTAACCTATAGAGTACAGAGACTTCTCAGATGCATGTTATATTCATAGAAAAACTGGGATAGAGAAAAAGTGGGATAGAGAAATCAAAACTGAAATGAGAAGTTATCAATTAATTGGAATAAAATAATTCTGATAGAAATTTATACTTTTAAATATATTTATTAGAAAACTAGAAAAACTCAATCTAAGAAACAAGAATAATATTTGTAAAAAGTAATATATAAAGATAAAAGCATAAATTTGAAAAAATGAAGTGTAGATTTCATCAGTTAAATTTTTTTTGGTTTGACTAGAATGTAGGAAATTTCTGGACAAATCTGATTAGAGATACAAAAGAACCAAACCTTCTCAAGAATTAAAAAGAGGTAGCATTAAAAATTTTTTAAATGTAAAAGACCAAGTATAACATTTTATTAATAAACTTGAGAATCTGCAAGAAATAGATGGATGTCTAAAAAATAATAAACAATGTAAAGTTGACTCAAAAAGCAATTTATCTGAATGGAGCAATAAGCATAAAAGTAAAAATGTAGTAAAAAACAAAACCCTCCAAAAATATTTGTGTTGATGGATTAAAACATATGAGGGAAGACTAATATTTATCAAGTAATTATAAGCATAATGAGTGTCATGAAAACAGAAGTAAAAAATGCCTTTTTCTGTGGTTGTGCTAGAAAGTCTTTTATTTTTTATTTTATTTATTTATTTATTTTATTATTAATTTATTTTTGTTACAGATGTTTCTCCTTTTTCCCCCATTGACATTGGCTAATAAAATTATATAGGTTTCAAATGTAGAATTCTGTAACATGTCATCTGTTTTGTGTGTATAGCCACAAAACAAAAACTGGATAAGGGGGATGGGGCAGACGTAGTCAAGGGCAGAGGAGTTCAAATATATGGTGACTAAAGGAGATTTGACTTTGGATGGTGGGCACACAATGCAATATACAGATGACATATATTGCAAGGACAGTTTATGATGTAGAATAATTTATTTTTTTCTGCAGCAGCAAAAGAACAGGGTATCTGAGCAGATAACCTGTTCAATAGTAGTTAGAAGAATGTATGGTTTTAAAGAATTAGTGCTGGGATTCAATAATATTAATAGAAAAAAATACATCTGAGGAACTAAAAACTAACATTAAATAAGAAAGGTCAAAATTAGATTATTAACAAAGGGAATATGAGGCATGTAATACTACGCAGTTACATGTTTAAAAAAAATACCAGTAATCTCTAGGATGACTCTTCATTATCTCTGTTCATGTATATCTTTTATTTTTCTCAATTACAGTCGCCATTTTGTCTGCGTTCTGAGAGATTTGAAGTTTGCTAAAAATACAATCAGTCATATGAAAAACAAAGTCAGAAACTTGTTTATTGCTTCCCTTGCTGGTGTTAATTCTAATGTTGCATTTCAATTTTGCAGTCATTTCTAACAGAAAAGTTAGCTTTTCTGTAATGTATGACCTGTTGAAATTTTTTACCATCTTCCCTAGTGTGTATTTTCAGAAGAAAGTTTTTCTTCTCTATTAAGTGTTGTGTCCTCACTTATAGTGTAGATTCTCTATATAACCCTGTTTGTTTCTGAAACAAATACAGGCCTATGTATTTGAGATAGTATTTGCCAATAGACTAAATGGTTAGTGTTACCTTATCCCTTCTGCCTTTTCATAATGTGAATTACTGCTGTCCCCCTAAGATGTTAGCCTGAAGGACACAGAGCTGTGCTCACCTCTGTGCCAAATTCATAGTAATTTTCCTGGTGTGATTTTGCTAGACTCAGATGGTCTTCTCTTCCACCTGCTTCCTAATTGTCCCTTGCCATAGACTGTTCATAAGAGAACGCGGTTTATCATTTTCTCCTTGTCGGTATGAGCACACACACAGTATCATCTTCCCAGAAAACAGTGCTTCCACAGCTCTCAGTCTGCCCTTCTTATCACCAAGTTCTTACTCAAGGGGTGTTGTTGCCTGTTCACTTCCACAGCCAAATATGTCACATTTCTAGGAGCTACATTCATCAGGTAGCTGCATAAAGAGGCACCGATGAGGATAGTAGGGACAGGAATTGTCTTGGACTCGATCCGATTTGAGTGGTAGTTAGGTAACTCCTTATTTTAGCTCAGAGAAATCGTCTGTCTCTGAAATATGGGTCTGTGATGCTGCCGGGTGGAAATTTCCCATGTTGTCTTTTTCTGGCTCTTCTATTTCAGATACATTTCCTCCCTTTTCTCAGTCAAAATTCCTCCAGGTGTATTGCAAGCAGCTGTTTAATATTACCTGTGCTGCTCTACTTTGCATCTCTCCAGCTTCTGTGAATATTTTAATACATGGATGAAGAAAGGAAAAAGAGGTTCCTCTTATTATCTGTCTTTTAAATCAAGAAGTCTCAAATTTCCTTCATTTTAACAGAGTGTTCATGGTGTGAGGAAGTCACTGGTTCACCAATAACTGGGTTCATCGGCACATTGAACCAGAACTGAGTGAAGCCCTCTGAAGACACCTGCAGGCAACAGACCTCTTACTCAGGACTTGGTCCCATGATGCACACTATTACACATGGCAAATCGGATAACAAAAATTTATAAAACTCTGCAACAGACAGGGCTTCAAATAAATTAAGTTTGGATGGTTTATTTTGTAGAGAAATAGGGTCGTTAGAGGGAGAATTTTGGTTTCTTGCTGAAAAGAATTATGGGTGTGGAAATTGTCTTCAGAGATCAGAAATGGACCTTAACGATAATACAAAGTATGAACATTTGGCATGTAAAACCTTGACTGGTGTGGTTTGAGGAAATAAGTGCTTATGTCTATTGTTAATTCATATAGGTGTAAACAAAAGTTCCACAGGACTCTTCTGAGGGATTAGAGTTTTATTCTGATATGATTTGCAAATCAGAATATAGCCTTCAGCATAAACTGAAGACAAGCTCTAAGGTGAGAAGAATAAGGCAAGGGTTTTAAAGGCGAGAGTTTCGAGGAGTTGATCAAAAGGATGCAGTTGCTAGGGAAACAAGACCATAAATTTCATCATTCATTTTCTTATTGGTGGGGGTGACTGAATTTCAGGTGTCTGCTGTCTCAGTGGTCAGCAAGTGGGGTTGTGAGATAGGAACAATGGGTAGTTTTGATTGACTATGGGATACGGTGAACAGATGGAGCCATAAGACATGGTCAGCAAAATGACAGAGGGTCACAAAGCAGGGGCCAAAGCTTTAGTTTCTTTTGTATTCTAAAAAATAAACTAGTGAAACAAGTTTTGTAGTGAAATGAACAATGCAAAGAATGCAGTTTGTCAGGTAGACAGTCAGAGTTTAAACTGTAAAATGGTATAGTCACTTCAGGAAACTCAGAGACCAAATTTTTTCATGACTGCACTTAGCGAACCAGCATTTGCTGTGGCTTGCTAGAAAATAACAGTGGCAGAAATTTACTTTAGTAAACACAGAATGTTGGTGCTGAAAACGATTTGACAGTTCAGCTGGTTCTTACTTTATTTTACAAATGAGGAAATTCAAACTGAGGACCGGAAAAGTGACTTCTCCCAGATCAAATGTCAGTTTAAGAACATATTCTGGGCCCAAACCCAAGTTGACTGTGTTCTAGCCCAGGCTTTTCCATTTCCCCACATGTTATTTCTGCCAGGGAAAGCCACATTTGAAAAGGCAACAAAAAGTTGTCTCGAACACTAAAAGGTGACACATTATTTGGGAAAGTAAATAAGCAGAAAATTATGGGAAAGAGAATTTATTTAGGTTTAGAAGCAGAAACAAAAAGAAGGACAACAGGAGAAACTTTGTTCTAATCTCATTTTTCAAATCTCTCTTATGATTTTAAAAATTGGCCAGGAAATTTTTTAAAAAGTAGAATTTAACCCAATCCTACTGGACTGTCCCCCAAACCCCTTTTAAAAGAGCAATGTGCAGTACTTGGCATGGCAAGTGTCAATTTCTGTTTTAAATAGTCTAGTAGTTTCAGCTCTTGAATGCACCTTCCAACTCTTATTTTAGCATATTATATGTATTTTTGTAATATTGTTTAAATCATTATTTTTGCAAGGTGACAGGAATAAATAAATGCATGATTTAAAACTCTTATTCCCTTATTTGGGTTTTTACAAGGTAATTGTTTTAATTACTAATTAGCATCATGAGTAGAGTTGAAATATTCCCATACGCTGTTGGTTTCATCAGGGTAGATGATAAAGCCTCTAAACTTGATATACATATCTTAAATTATTATTTTTGTAATTTAAAAAAGCAGCTTATGGGGAGGAGAAAGCTTCTGCCTTCTGAAGGAAGGAGAAAGAGAGAACTTACCTACTCCCTTCTGGCCCATTAATATGCTTTTGCATTCATCGGTTGTATAATTCAAAGGAGCAGAAGCTTTGAGAATTCTGGATGATTATGGTCCCACCTAAGGCCTTTTTCCTCCTCAAGAAGGACTCGGGGGGGGGGGGGGCAGAGCTTCGGGCACACAGACTGAATGCCAGTCTCTTGGGAAGAGCACAGGCTTGAAGCTCACACTGAGATGGAATTCAAATCCAAGGTTGTCAGAATTCCAATCTGTTGGGCTTCAGTTTCTAAAGAGAATTTAATTGAAGAGGGGAAGGGGTCTTAGTTTAGGTTATTTCCTGTGAGCCAAGAGACCCTTGATTCTGGTTTCGGTTCTGTTTCTGTGTGAACTCTGGCAAGTTAATAAACCTTAACTTGCTGTGTTTCCTTAATCTGACAGAAGGGTTAGCAGTGTTGTTCTACCTTCTTTATAAGGAAAATGAGGTATTCATTAATCCATCATTCTCATTGTCAAAGGGAACTGAGTCTTCTTTTTATGAGAACCATACCTGATAGCTTTTCTTTCACCATCTCTTTCCTGTGCACCTCATTTCTGATCCTTTTTTAATTTTTTTGAGATGTGGATTTTACAGTATGGCTAGTTGGACATGACTAATAAAACTGAAAAGCAGAGGTTCTGAGCTTACCATCAGATGAATTCTCACATTGCCCCAACATTTGGAGGGAAAAGAACATTGATGATTGTATTTTCAAACTGAAGATTCAGGAAGGCTTGAATATTTCCCATGAATTGTTGCCCTTAATTAGATTCACACACAAACTCTTAGCCAATGATCACAGGCTGGATTCCAGAGGTTTTTCATAAAGGAATTCTCAGAGGTAGGCTCTACTTGCCTGACAGCTGTGAGAATCCTTTAATTAGCCTTACTGTAAGAGGTACGGTGGGAAGTGGGTATAGGGCAACTTTGGTAAATGGTGACCCCCTTTCTCAGGAGGAACGGAAAAGGGGAAGATTCAGAGCACAAATAGGGGCATAGGAAGAGGAGGGCGATTGAATGCCCAGTGTGAGACTTACTGGACGGGGGAGCACAGTATTACTCAAGGCAAGAATGAAAGAAGTAACTTTGGGCTTTTTTTTTTTTTTCTTTCTTAGTAAGAGAAAGTTTATTTATTAATAGAAAGTTACAGAGATGTAGTAGAAGTGAGCCAGCTGGGTTGCCTAGGCTCAGGAAATAAGTTGCAGAGGCAAAAGAAGGGCCCTTGGAGCTTAGGAAAGAGAGAGAAGGAGAACAGGGAGGAAAAGTGCAGGCATGCTCTGGAAAAAGAAAGAGCACACCAAAAATGACTTTGGGCTTTACTGTGTCGGGGGAGCTAGGAGGTATTCTTCCAAAGCTATATATTTCAGGACTCTTTTGTTTACTGTGTAGAGCTTGACCCATGATAGCCAAATGAGGTGATGTGAGACCTCTAATCCTCTCAAAGGAAATGCACCGAGAAGACGGAGTTACATGTTTTATGCATCTGCAGTCTCTTCTGTTGCACCTGGAAGAGCATTAGAACTATAAACAGCAGGTTGAGTATCTTTGGAAAGGCTGATAGACACATAGGAAGTTAAAATTCAAGTCAGAGGCTTAGGTTATTTCAGTGTTGAGTTCTTAAATGCCTGGAGACAAAGTAAAGTTGATTGGTAAAAAGAGGTGTGGTTCAGTTTGTTTTTGCAGTAATGACTGTGTCAGGTCACATCCTGGGTTCTGGTGACCTAGCATTCTTGGAAAACTCAGCATGGAGGGAGCTTCCTGTGAGTTTTATTACCCCAAACAAGAACTAAATTGAAGTGACGCCACTCTGCTTTCCAGGAAAGACAGTCCACTTAAATTAACTGGTGACCTCTCTCTCCCTTTTTATCAGCAGTCAAGGGGCAGCTTTGTTTCACTCAGGGCTCATTTAGTAGTCTGTAGTCACCACTCTCCCCCCTCACCCCCTCGGACTTTCCGTTAGGGTTTCCCATTATCTTAGACACGGCCTCTGTCAGCTGAATTCAAGGTCTTCCCACACAAGCAGAGATTACATTTGCCAGGTTTTGGTTTGCCAGCCTGTTAAGTGGTGAGTGGTTTTGCCTGCTCTTATTTGATCAGCAGTGTGAACTGCAGAGTGCAAACAGATTGGTCTTCAGGAAATCATTGTGTTGCATAAGAAAGAACACTGAACTAGGAGTCAGAGGCCTGAATTTTGCCCTCTGTTCTTACATATGTGTATGAATTATGTAGTCTCAGTAAAATAGGAATGATGACGATAATAATAATTTTAGCACCTTATGTGTATTAACCTGCTTAATCCTCACAACTCTGTGATGTGAGTACTATTATTATCAGTTTCCTCTAAGATGAAACTAAGGGACAGATAGTCTTTGTAACTTTATCTTCAAAGTAACTCAGCTAAAATGTGGCTGAGTGGGGAACTCAATCTAGGCAGATTGAAATTTAATCAAGCTGAAGAAAATGTTAAGGCTGTGTTAGTCACCAATGACTATATTTAGACCAATCACTGCAATGTGATAATGAAGGAGTTCTTCTTCCATCTATGCAGAGAGTGGCATTTGTTGTCCTAGGACATCTTGTGTCTACTAATTCAGCTTCCTGTTGATTTTTGGGTTTAGATGATCCATTATTCAAAGACATTTTGCCCAGTTAAATACTTGACTGAGAGTACCAGGAAGTTTTCTTTCCAAATTTAATATTTAACACATGGTAAAACACTAAAGTTACCTTACTTGAATTCCCTTTAGTATGTCATCTCAACATCTTTCCTTTGAAGCCTAATTCCATAACTTTTGTGTGGCTTTATTATGAATTATTTATATATATTAAACTGCTTATATTTTAAGTACGCAATTTGATAAATTTTGGCATATGTATTACACCCATGAAAATATAACTAATCAAGATAATGAAAGTGCCGTATTCACACAGTTACCACATACCCTTAATTACAATACCTATCCCCATCATTGAGCAAACCTGATCTACTACTTTCTGTCTCTTTAGATTAACTTGCATATTTTAGAACATTTCATAAATGGAATCATTCATAAGGATTCTTTTCTCTGGCTTCTTCTGTCCATACGCAGCATGATTACTTTGAGTTTCATCTGTGTTGTGTGTCACACTAGTTCTTTTCTATTGCTATACATTTTTCCATTGTATGGATATATCAAAATTTGCTTATCCACTCACTTGTTGATGGGCATTGGCATTGTTTAATATTTATTTTTGCTGTTACAAATAAAACTGTTATGAATATTCATGAATAAGTTGTATGTTTCTTATATTTTGGATATAAACTCATTATCAGACATAGGGTTTGTAAATAATTTCTCCCATTCTGTAGGTTGCCTTTTTATTTTGTTGTTGATTTCCTTTGCTGTGCAGAAACTTTTTAGTTTGATGTAGTTCCACTTATTTATTTTTGCTTTTATTGCCTTTGCTTTTGGTGTCAAACCCTAAAAATCATTGCCATAATCAATGGCAAGAATCTTGCCTCCTATGTTTTCTTCTAGGAGTTTTATTGTTTCTGGTCTTATATTTTATTCTTCAAGCCATTTTGACTTGATTTTTATGTATGGTGTGAAATACGGATCCAATTTTATTCTTTTGCATTGGCTGCCCAGTTTTCTCAGCAGCATTTATTGAAGAAACTATCCTATCCTCCTTATGTATTCTTGGCACCTTTGTCATAAATTAATTGACCATATATGCATGGGTTTATTTCTGGGCTTTCTCTTCTGTTTCATTGATCTATGTGTTTGCTTTTATACATATACCATATGGTTTTGATTACTCTAGCTTTATAGTATAGTTTAAAATCAGAAAGTGTGATGCCTCTAGCTTTGTTCTTATTGTTCAAGATTTCTTAAGCTATTCAGGGTCTTTTGCAGTTCTATAAGAATCTAAGGATATATATATAAAATTATAAATAATTAATATATATAAATTATAAATAATTAATATATATAAATTATAAATAATTAATATATATTAATTATTGCAATCCATGAACACAGTATCTTTCCATTTATTTGTATTTCTTGAGTTTCTTTTATCAATGTCTCATAGCTTTCAGTGTAAAGATCTTTCACCTTATTGGTTAAATTTATTGCTAAATTCTTTTTTGATGCTATTATAAATGGTTTTCTTAATTTCTTTTTCAGATAGTTTCCTGTTAGTGTATAGAAATGCAACTGATTCTTGCATGTTAATTTTGCATTCTACAAATGTATTGAACTCATTTATCAATTCTCACAGTTTTGTTGTTTTTTTTTTTGTGGAGAATTTAGGGTTTTCTATATAAATAAGATTATGTCATCTGCAAACAGAGACAATTTTACTTCTTCCTTTTTAATTTGGTAGCCTAATTATTTTTCTTGCCTAATTATGTTGGATAGAAATTTTAGTACTATATTGAAAAGGAGTGGCAAGAGTAGGCACCTTGGTCTTCTTCTGATCTTAAAGGAAAAGGCTTCAGCTTTTCACCATTGAGTACGATGTTAGCTATGGGCTTGTCCTATATGGCTTTTATTATGTCGAAGTCTGTTCTTTCTTTCTTTCTTTTTTTTTTTTTTTTTTGTTTATCCTCACCTGAGAGGGAATGAAAGACAGAATTGATCACTGAATTTAGGAACATAGAAGCAACTGGTGATCTTGTGAAGTCTCAGGGGCATGGTGGAGGGTGGAAGCATAATGAGAAGGGATTGAAGAGAGAATGAGGGAGGAAGAGTAGGAGGAGACCACAACTACAGCCAGCTCTTTGAAGATGCTTCCCTGCAAATTAGAGCAGAGAACAGCTACAGTAGCCTGAAGCAGTTGCCCTGCCCCCTAGTAACCACATTCTAATAGGGATCACCTAAACTACAGTCTCAAAACCTGGATTAGTGTCCCTAGATTAGTGTCCCTTTATCCCATGGGATGGAACAAATGAGGTGAGAAGGTTTGGAAGACATTCCAATTTTCACTCCTGGAGATTATTTGTGAATAAGCTCTGTCCAAATGTAATCCAATATTTTTAACTCTCCTGTAGATAGCTAGATTCTTTCTAATACTATAGTCACAGCAGACAAGGGAAAACATGGTAGAAGTTCTTATTCTAATGCTTATCTTTAGTAAATAATTAAAAATATTTTAAAAGAAAAGCAGACTTATTTTTTTCTTTTCCTGAAAAGAAACACATCCCCTGAAACAAACACTATCATACTTCAGGCTTGTGGGATAACTCGTCATTTTCATTATGTCAGCAGTTTGGTGTCAAAATTAAAACCCTCCTCTTGAAAAAGGAGAACATTTCAGGGCCAAATGGCAGAATCATTTGCATTTCTTCAGTGTCTGCCTTCGGTGTCATTTTCTTCTTGTTTTTCTAATAGTGATAGGATTCTGGCCAAATTTATTTTTAGTTAGTTTCGGTTTCATCTAATATCATTTGAAACCTTTTTGAGTATTTATCTTCCATCTCACAGATGAGAAGATTTTAAGAAGCCTTTTGATTTCTTTGAGAGGAAAATAATTATGTAGGTAATAGCAGATGATCCAAGGAAGAGGCTATAAAAAGGCAGGAGCAGGTACTACCTAGAGGGTTTCCAATCACCCTTTGCCCTGTAAGCATGTAATCTTTCAGTAGTGGAGGAGAAAGTCACCCACCTTTTCTTTGGAGAACTGTTATATTTTAATTGTTAATTTCAATGTTATGTGATATTATAGACAAAATATTCTTTTGGCTAAATAAATATCTCCTTATGATTTTCAAATTTTATTTCAAGGAAAAATGGTCGGCAGAATATGCTCCTGGATTTGCTTTTTGTACTACAACATTGTTGATGTAGCATTTATCTTGGATTCTATCATAATCCCCACATCTTTTATTTCAAACCTGATGCATTTTGTATGGGAAGGTTGTGGTTTCTGTATTCATTAAATTGTTCCATATTTGTCTCCACTGATAATCATTTTGTTGATATCCATTCCTTTTTTCAACAAAACCTAGGTGTTTTCTATTTGATTGTTTTGAGATTCTAATTGGTAAATATTACTGTGAATTGATAATTTCTGTTAAATCCAGTCTTTGAAACTTTGAAAATATCATTTGCAAACAAATACTAAACCTGGATTGGTTGATATAAAGAAGTGCTCAATAAAATTATGCAGAGATAGATTTATCAAGTTAAAAGTTTTCTTTTCATTAGAAAAGCATAGTTTCTGATTTTCAAAAATTATCTCAAACTGTTCTAAATACTCTAAAGATTATTTATCTATTACTAAAGAGTTTCTTTGTTCTTGGCTAAGTTTTTGAAAGCTAACAACCATCATCTGGTGTAGTATCTTATAATGTTTTGCTATTAAACACATTTTGTTACTGAGGGAGAGATTTTTGAAAATTAGCTTTTCTCTTGACTGATTTTTAAGTTGCTTAATAGCAATATGTTTTGTCTCTCAGTGATTGATAATAGTATGCTCTTTAAAAGAAAGATACTTCCCTGCCAGGTTTGGCTTAGTGGTTGGAGCATCTGCCTGTGGACCAAAGAGTTGTGGGTTTGATTCCAGTCAAGGGCATGTACCTCGGTTGTGGTTGTGTCCAGGGGGTTCGTGCAGGAGGCAACCAATCGATGTGTCTCTCTCACATTGATGTTTCTCTCTTTCTCTCCCTCCCACTCTATCTGAAGATAATTGAAAAAAAAATATCCTCAGGTGAGGATAAAAGAAGAGAGAGAGTGATACTTTTTTCTTTGCAAAGAGAAAAAAAATTGGAAAATTTCAAATGGTCATTAAATATAAAGAATAGGACAATGAATTTCCATTTGCCTATCACTCAGTTTTATCACTTATCAAGATTTTGCCCCGTTTGCAATATTTACTATCCTTTGTATTCCTTTGCTGAAATATTTAAAAGCAAACCTCACACATTGTCATTTTACTCTTACATATATCAGCATCCTTCTCTAAAAAATATGGACCACAATATACCTACAATCTTGTTTTCATAACTATCATAATTCTTCAGTATCATATATCTATTTCATAATCAGATTTCTTCAGTTGTCATTGAAAGTCATTTTAACAGTTAGTTTGGTTGAATCAGGACCCTAACAAGATCCACATATTAATTTGGTTCTTTTCTTAAATTTCTTTAATCTGGAGTCTTCCTCCCTCCCTCCTTTTTACCTTCTGCAGGTGACTTTTTGCAGAAACTGAGTTCATTCTTTTGAATGTTTTCCCTTTGGATTTGTCTGTTTGTTTTTTAGGGGGTGATATTTAATTTGCTCTTCTATTCCTCTCTTTCCAATAAATGAGAGATATCTACAGGATTGATTCATTTCTGGTTTACCCATTTTGGCAAGAACACTTCATAGGCAGGGCTATTTGCTTTAGGTTGCATCCCATTGTGAATCACACAGTGTCTGGTTTTCTTAATTTCAAAAATGCTAAGATTGATCATTGGCTCAGATGGTAACAGCTGGTCCCTCCATTGGAATGTCTCTCATCCTCCTTTTATCAAATGCCTTTATCCATTGGTGACCATTGCATGGGATTGCAAAATGGTAATGTTCTAGTTCTATTTTTTTCTTTCACATCAATTAGCTTGAATTCTTCAGTAAAGAATAACTGTTCTCTTGTTAAACAGACTATATGTTACCCAAGGAAATGTGGAATAAATGTTTAATTCTTTAATTGCCAACAATTGCTCCTTCAGCTTGAAGACCAGTTTACTTCTAACACTTTTCCTGCAGAAAAGTTGCTGTCAGGCAGAGTAACTGGCCAATCTCCCTCTTTCTGCCAGACCCAGCCAGTGAGAGAACATTGCATGGGGTTCATGAGCCTAACAGATTAAGACCAGACCTCTCTGAAAGGTTCCTGAAATTATATTTTAGCTCAAATTGCAAAACGGAAAGAGTTTGCAGATTCTTCAGCCACTGATTTAAGATTCGTTTTCAAGGTTTCTGATGTCCATGCTACATGAAGTGTTAAAGTCTGTACCACAGCCCTTTATACTACTTCCGCAGTTTGGAATCACAGATTTGTTTATCATTTGATTGATGTTCTTTCCCCATGGACTGTAATGTCAGAAGATAGACTTGGTTGATCTGGCCTCCTAGTTTAGCCAGCCTTTTCTGGGTTTAAGAGACAGAAGAAACTCAACTCAAACTGTATGTAACACAAAGATAAATTATTTGATAGGCTATGGGGGTAGTTTGCAGGAATGAATGAAAAGTTACAGTGGCTAAGCTGCCACAGGGATTTCAAGGACTTCAGCTGGATTTTAATGTCATCAACACTCTTTGTCTCTCTTCTTACCTCTGATGGATGGCTTTGTTCTTTCAGCACTTCCATGTGGTAGTGGCCATGACAACCAGCTGTACAAGGAGTTGTGTCCTTCTAACATTAAAACTCTGATTGGCCCTTCCTGAAACATGTGTTCACCCTTAGACCTCTCCAAGAGAGGTGGGTGCTCTGGTTGGCCTACTTTGGGTCAAGTGTCCACCTCTGTGTATATGAGGAGGGAGAACAGTGATGGGCCATGCCACTCTGGATGATTAGAGTAGGAGTGAAGCAATTCCCCATGGAAACAGGGTGTGCTATTACCCAAGGGAAAATGTTTACTGCATAGGCAAAATAATAGATGTCTACTATCCAGCACCCAAAGAAGTATTTGCATATAGCAAATGCTTAACACAATTTTGTAGAAGAATCAAGGTATACTGAATACTTTCATGTAATGCATTGAGTTTGTAGAAAGAACCTATTTTGAAGCAACATGCTACATAAAGTCATGCTGACTTTTTCTTGCTATATTACTTCTCCAGTCCTCAAAACATTTTACTTATAATTGCTGTGTTTTTATTTTTATTAATATTTAAGAAGCACTCTGCTTTAGCCTTCACAGATTCTCGAAGGTAATAGTTAAGCTTTTATAATGACATAAATACTTTCTCTAGTACTAAAACCAGTGAGTTATCAGGACCTACAAATCTCAACATATCTCAATGTGTATTCAAGAGCTCAATCCTTTCTGTTGGTTATAATACCTGGTCACTTGTCTGTGCTTCAACAGGAGAGACAATCTGCATAGAGACTAAACCAAACAAAACATTTTTCTTTTCAACTCTGTTCTTCAAGTGATTTTTTTTTTTATTCCAACAAACAGAAAGCTATTTTTTTTCTGGGGCAATAAGAGACCATGACACAAAGTTTTTGTCATCATTGTTTGCTGACCTTGTGTATGACAATGTAAACTGATGGTTATAACTTCCTGCTACTCAATGCTATGGGATCTCTGGGAAGAAACAGTGCTTGCCATCAATGGCAGATATGTATAATGTTTTCCTTTCATTTTCTAAGCTAATGAAATCTTCATGCAACTGAATGCAATCTTTTAATTTTTTCTATTAGTAAATGTACCATAACGCATTTCATATAAAGTTTGGGTTCTGTTTGCCTTGAATAATTTTTTTTTCAGTTTTTAAATTTTTATTTGGACTCCTCACCATCACCATAAAAATATACATTTGGAATTATCCTTAAAAATTAAATATACATGTCTTTAAAATTTTATTTTCTGAACTATTTGATGTGTTATCAAGGGAAGTTCACATTTAAAAGGTAACAAAGTGTTGGATTTATTATCCCTTCTCTCCCATCATGGGAAATGTTCATCAAGCTGATAATGAAATCTGTAGCAACATCACGTTGTTTTGATGGCTATAGATGCAGGAGAACTTGGAAGCCAACAGGCAGTTCACTTAACTTGTGCCCAAGCCATCTGCTTATCTGCATTGCTCAGCCAGCCAGCCTGCTTCTTTCTCCTCGAGTCTATAGAGATGATAAACCTGGATGAAGATTTCCTGGCAGCCTCAGTTCACTTCCTGAATCTTCTGCACCATCCAGAATTCCCTGGTGGAGGCTGGCAGCATATTTGGAAAGGCAAAGAGGTTCTTTTGGCCTGGGAGAGAGTAGACATAAATGTCAGCTGCTGAACCATCACTGGGAAGAACTCTTCAGGGTTCAAGCTTTGTTAGAAACAAATTTCAAGTCACCAGCTAACTATAATATAGAGTCACCAAGAAGGGGAATATTCTGATCTTTACCAGCTCATTTCTTGATTCTGTAGCAATAAGAATAGTGTAGTTTGACTACATTTAACGTGCTAACAAATTGTTTGTTATCAAAGTCACTTGGAGAAGAAAGGAATTTTTTTCACCTTCCTTCCTGAGAGAGACCTGGCACTAGAAGTCTTATTCCACTGGATGGTGAGGCTGTGCTCTTTAATGCGCCCTGGGACATCATTGTTTTAAGATCCATTATATGGGGTCAGCCAGGGCAGCAGCGGTAATTTGGCCTGCATAACATCCAATCTTCTCTTAGTGAACCACAGTGTCTGAACTTCAATTTGTACCGTGAATGTGAGTCAGGGACCTGCCCTGCCATTGCCCTCCATGAATATGGTTCTAGTCATCCTGTCTGTTTGACCTTTGGACTGTGGGACTGCCAGGAACTATCCTGTTGTCTAAGTCAGAAGCAAGGAGGAGTGTGAGAACTATATAGAATGCAGGCCTGTAAATCAGAAGAAAAGCCCATAGGCAGTGGCACCTTCTCTTGCCCCGTCATCATGCTGGTGCTGAGCATCCCACCTCAGTGCACACTGCCCCATCACTGGGACATCAATCAGAGTAATTCATGGCAATCAAATGTTGCCTTGTGTGCAATCCAACAGCATTTTTACATTGGGCATCCTGGTGTCGTCTCGAATGACAACTGTGGACAAAAGTATTTTTCTGATGAAAGTTGCCAATATAAATAAGAAAGAAGGAAAAAAAGAAAGAGAAAATAAAAAAGGCAAGTCTAAGATTCCTGTGTATCAAGACACAGAGTGGTTTTATGGGGGGGAAAAAAAACCCAAACACTGAGAGGAAGGCATCCCATTGGACATGATTAGGGCCACACTGTGTAGAGTTCATTGACATTCCTCTACACCACATCCCTTCCTCAAAACTGAAGTTATTCAAGCTTGTTTTCAGTGCTTCTTAACTTGCCTTTTATAGCATCGTGTCGGTCTGTGACCCCTCTCTTGGTACTCAGAGCCCTCCTACCACAGTGCTGCTCGGAGTGTTGCTTGTTCACTGGGCATCTCCTTTTACTGCAGCCTGAACCTCTCCAACTCCCTCCTCAATTCTATGCCTTGTTATAAAAACACTACTGCACCTGTATCACTAACTGTCTAATAACTGCTGAGGTGTTAGGGATAAAGGTTTATTGATTTGTGTGCCTCTTTACAGAGAACCCCAGGATGTCAAAGATATTGACACAAAGAGAGCACATAAATGATGAGATTGCAATTTTTGCCCTCCTTAATCCAAGATATTTAGCCCCAAATTTTGATGCCAGTTGAAGCTAATTAGCTATACTCCCTTGTTCCACAAAGTGTGGTTTACTGACCAGTGGCATTGATGTCACCTGGGAGCTTATTAGAAATGGTGAATCTCAGGCTCTGCTCCAGACCTACAGAATCAGAATCTGCTTTTTAACAAGATCCCCAAGTAGTTATTATTTATATTAATGTGTGAGAAAGAGTGATCTACTTCTACCAAGTTCCAGTGAAAATACATGTTTTATTGTGTCAGGCTTCAGATGAACACAGAAAGAAGGCCCCTGACATATATAAGAGTATGAAAGCTTCCTATGCAGCAATGGCTCTCAAAATGTATGGGTAAGAGCCCTGGCCAGTTTGGCTCAGCGGTTAGAGCGTCTGCCTGCGGTCCAGAGAGACCAGGGTTCCGTTCCCGCTAAGGGCATGGACCTCGGTTGCAGTTTGTCTCCGGCCCTGGTTGGTCATGCGGGTGGCAGCCACTCAAAGTGTCCCTTTCACGTCGATGTTTCTCTCTCTCTTCCTCTCTCTCCCTCCCAGTCTATCTGAACAAAAAATGAAAGAATGTCCTCGGGTGAAGATTAAAAAAAAAAATGTATGGGTAAGAGTCATCTGCAAGGTTTATTAAAACCTGGATTGCTAGGCCCCACCCTCAGAATTTCTAATTTAATAGGTCTGGGGGCAGCCTGAAAAATGTACATTTCTAACAATTTCCCAGGTGATGCTGATCCTGCTGGTCTGGGGACCACTCTTTGAGAAATATTCACGTAGACATGTTTATAATGGAAACAATCTGTGTTGGTTGAGGCCCTTTTTCGGCAGGAACTCTGTTAGGCCCTTGTACATATGTCAAGAACACTCCACTCATCATCCTTATATGAGGGTGTAAGGACAATCTTTACCTCTGCTTATCTGGGTAACCTTGCACAGGTCACATTGCCTCTCTGGACATCAGTTTCTATACCTGAGAACATAAAGAATGGTCTAGATGCTCTCTATCATACTTGCTATTCCTAAAAATCTATGTTATGTCATTTTTCATTGAGATCTAACTGAAACAAGCAATTCCAATGGGAGGTTCTCAGACCTAGGAGATGGGAAGGAGTGTGAGACATGATGAGAGTTAGTTGGGAATTAATTGAGGCAATCAAAGGGTTATTTGTTTCTATCAAAGTTGGCCAACATTGTATCTGCAGATAGATCCAGCCCTACCCTTATTCCTAATAATTGATTACTCCTGAAATTCTTACTTTGTTGGGGAATTAGAAAAATTCAAAGTCTAAATTTCTAGCATTATAAAGTATCTTGGAACCAAAGGATAAAGAGGTTCCAATGTGTTTGGAACCCAACCCTACAGTTTCAATCTTGTGGATTTCTACCAAATGGGAAGAATATTTTTTTCAGTGCATACACAGTTCTAATTAACAAACGACTACAGTGTTTTCCTAGATTAGCAGTTAATGTGTAGGAATAACTACACAAAGGAATTTTTTCTTTTTGTAGCTATGTTCAGCAGTGTTAAAAGCTGAATCTGTGTTCTAATGAAATTTTACTTCTGTTGTGTGAGTAAATGGACCAGGTCTCAGGCATTATGGTAGAATCTGATTGTTGGTGTCAAGGCTCATATATGTTTGTATACCTTCAGTATGTCAACCTGAATTGTTAACAGTTCTGTTGTTGAGGAGATACCCCTTCAAAGAAAGGACACCTAAAAAGATCAGTTTAAACCTTCCAGAGTCATAGCTGAGGGTAGAGGTGGTCAGTGTAGGCTCAGAATATGCTGAGAAGTGAGCTGAAAGCTATGGGTTTGTCATGATGAACATTAAGAGTCATCACTGATGATGCCTCAAGCACAAGGAACAACAAAGAGAAACAAAGGAACAAAATATGGAATCTGTGATTGTTGACTAGCTTGTAGGGCATAATATCACTTGGGTTTCTGATAAGTGCCTCCCGGTATATGTGCCTTGAATTCTCTTCTGTTTCTCCCTTCCTCTTAGTGGAGTTTCATATATGGAACACTTTCTCTAGAGGAGTAAAGTTTTAAAAACCTAAATAAAAATATCCTAGAACATAGGAAAATCCTTCACATTTCCTAAATTTATTTTGTATTTTTAAATGAAAATGAAAGCAATGAGACGTAAGGGATGGCAGGTGCCACCTCTGAAACATGTAGGAGAGTAGGAACATATAATCCAATAGAATAAGCAACGGGGATGATCCCACACAGCTCTGGAGAGTTAGCACTTGTACTTTCTAAGTCTTTTCAAAACTCTGCTGCTTTACTTCTCAACTAAAACCAGTCTTCTGTCCTACTTTTTTGTAATTAATATTTCTTAATTTGTAAGGACTTGTCTCATTTCATGGAATTGTCTAAAAGCTTTATCCTGGTTTTAGCTACTGTTTATCTAAGTGAATTATAGTGAAAGCTGCCTTATCAAACACCTGGCAGTCCTGTGGAAATCAACATTTTGAATGTTCATCATAAAAATTGCTTTGGTCTATTCACTCAAATTCTTTTGGAAGAAAGAATTTAGACTATGGTGTTGTGTAAATTTTAGAAGAAGCAGGATGTTTTATTCTGTCATTAAACTTCTGCAGATAATGTTATTGTCATTGGGTTTTTGGTTTGTTTGATGTTTAGAAACAAAAGGTGACAGTCTGGCACAATATAAATGGATTTTTAATTATCTGTCTATATTTTTACTAATTGGACAAGCATGCCAAATACATAAATATTTTATAAACATATATGTATATTTTTCCATTAATTTTTTTTTAAGAGTGGAAGGGAGGGAGGGGGAGGAAAAAAGTAAGAAACATCAATGTGAAAGAGACACATTGATCGGTTGCCTCCCACATGACCCTGACCAGGGCTAGAGATCGAACCTGCAACCCAGGTAAATGCCCTTGGCAGGGAATCAAATCTGCGACCCTTCGGTCCGTGGGGGGATGCTCTAACCTCTGACCAAAACTGGCCAGGGCCATACATGTATATTTATGAAAGCTTAAAACATGCAGAATTTATTTTTTTTAAAGGTAGAAAAAGAATTCATCATAACCCCCACAACTTAGAGGGCAACATTAATTTGTTCATTGTAAAGCATACAAAATACATCAACTTTTGTATCTCTTTTGATATTTCTTCATGCATTTATTTTGTTATGCACTACAGTGAGGGTGTAATGATATGGCAGCAATACTGCCCCAGCTGACATGGAGAAGCATCAGGTAAAGCCAAGGCTTTACTTATACAAGGAAGGGGCAGGTTTTAGTGCAAAGGCCTATATGCTTTGCTCTAGAAACAAGCAAACTGCTCATTAGAGATCATATTCGAGTTGTTAAAATCATTGACTTTTTTTGACTCATATTTAGTGATGCCAGAGGTAACCTGCACCTCCTGCCTCAAGTTCCCTTCTCTCTTGGCTCAAAGGACACTGTCCTGGACCTCATTCTCTTCTCCATCCCCACTTCTCTGTCTTCTCCACTCTCTCCTCTTCTTCCACTTTGCACTTACTTATGGCTCCTTCCCAGGCTTAGTTTTTAACCCTCTTCTTCCTGCATTCTGCACCAAGAATAGATGATACTAACCATTCTCCATCACTTCTATGTGATGGGTTCTCAATTTACATATCCAGCCATGACCCACTTACACATCTTTGCCACAGGCACTTACCAGGTACCCCCTATGTGAGGCCCTAGACCAGACCCTGGGTGAGGAGTGGCCAGGAGATAGGCAAAGTCCCTTCCATCATGGAATTTTTTTTCTAGAAGGAATAGGCAGACAATAGACAAGTGAACAAATAATCCTACAATTTAAGATGGTGGCACATGTTTATGAAGACTAATAAAGCAGGGTGATTTGAGGGAGTGATGGGGTAGCAAGTACTATTTTGATAAGGTGGTCATAAGAATCTCTCAAAAATCGTGACATTTGACCTGAGACTTATAACAAGATGAGGCTGACCATGGGAAAATCTTGGTGCCACCCATTTAGACAAATGAAAAGGGGCAGGTACAGAGGTCCTAAATGAATAAGGCTTTCACATGTTCAAAGAATTGGAAAGAGCTCAGTTATACAGTTAAGAACAAAAATACTTAACTTCAAAGAACAGTAATTCCCATGACAATGAAGTATGGAATACTATGAGAAGATCCAACAGGGGAACCTCTTACATTAATAATATGTTGGTCCATCCATGGTGTCACAATGGTAAGATTTCATTCTTTTTATGGCCAAGTAATATTCTATTGTCTATATGTACCACCTTTTGCTCTGGCCAGTGTGGCTCAGTTGGTTGGAGTGTCGTTCCGTATACTGAAAGGTTGCGGGTTTGATTCCTAATCAGGGCACATACCTTGGTTGTGGGTTTGATGTCTGGTATGGAAGGCAACTAACTGATGTTCTCTTTCACATTGATCTCTCTCTCTCTCTCTTTCTCCATCCCCACCCCTTCACTTTTTTATCCACTTGTCTGTTGATAGGCATGTAGATTGCTTTCATATTTTGATTATTGTGAATAATGCTGCAGTGAACATAGGGTTGCATATATCTTTTCAAATTAGCATTTTTGGATTTCTTTGAATATATACCCAGAAGTGGAATTACTGGGTCATAAGGTAATTCTATTTTTAATTTTTTGAGGAACCTCTATATTCTTTCCACAGTGGCTGCATCAGTTTACATTCCTACCAACAGTGCACGAGGGTTCCCTTTTCTCCACATCCTCGCAGCACTTGTTTGTTGGTTTTATTGATGATACAATTCTGGCAAGTGTGAGGTTTTAATTTGCATTTATCTGATGATTAATGACATTGAACAACCTTTCATATGTCTATTGACCTTCTGTGTATCCTCTTTGGAAAAGTGTATATTCAGGTCCTCTGCACATTTTTAAAATTGAATTGTTTATTTTTTTAGTGTTGTCTGAGTTCTATATAAATTTTGGTTATTGATCTTTTTTTGGATGTTCTCCCATTCAGTAGGTTGTCTTTTCATTTTGTTGATGTTTTCCTTTGCTGTGCAAATCCTTTTTAGTTTGATGAAGTACCATTTGCTTATTTTTTCTTTTGTTTCCCTTACATGAGGAGAAATATCAGAAAAAAATATTGCTAAGAGAAATGTCAGAGAGATTACTGCCTATGTTTCCTTCTGGGAATTTTTGGTTTTGAGTCTCATATTTAAGTCTTTAATCCATTTTGAATTTATTATTGTGGATGGTGTAAGAAGGTGGTCTATTTCATTTTTAAATGTATCTATCCAATTTTTCCAATGCCATTTATTTAATAGACTGTCTTTACCCCATTGTATATTCTTGCCTCCTTTGTCATAAATTGACATATAGGTACAGGTTTATTTCTGGGTTCTCTATTTGTTCTATTGATCTAAGTGTCTGTTTTCATGCCAGTACCATCCTATTTTGATGACTATAGTCTTGCAGTATAATTTGATATGAGGTGTTGTGGCAGCTACAACTTTGCTCTTCTTTCTTTTTTTTATCCTCACTCGAGGACATTTTTGCATTTATCCTCAGACAGAGCAGGACGGAGAGAGGGAGGAAGAGAGAGGGAGAAACATCAACATGAGAGACACATTGACTGGCTGCCACCCACACGACCCCAATAGGGGCCGGGGACAAACTGCAACCGAGGTACGTGCCCTTAGCAGGAACCGAAGCCGGGACTCTGATCTGCAGGCCGACGCTCTAGCGGCTGAGCCAAACCAGCCAGGGCTGCTTTTGTTTCTTGAGATGCTTTGACTTTTCTGGATCTTTTGTGGTTCCATATAAATTTGAGGATTATTTGTTCTAGTTCTGTGAAAAATGGCATTGGTATTTTGATAGGGATTACAATGAATCTATAGATGGCTTTGGGTAGTATAGACATTTTAACGATGTTAATTCTTCTTATCCATGAACACAGTATATCCTTCCATTTATTTGTATCTTTTTCAATGTCTTATAATTTTTTAACTACAGGTCTTTTATCTCCTTGGTTAAATTTATTCTTATGTATTTTATTTTTGTATGCAATTGTAAATAGAATTTTCTTAATTTCTCTGTCTGATCATTCATTGTTGGTGTATAAAAATGCAACTAACTTTCTGCATATTAATTTTGTATCCTGCTACTTTACTGAATCCATTTATTAGTTCTAGTAGTTTTTTGATGAAATCTTAGAATTCTCTCTATTTAGTATCATGTCTACAACATTATTTTTAATTTTACAACTGTACTCCATTTTATGATTATACCACGGTATGTTTCACCAGTAGTCTTTTAAACAAATTTCACAGAATCATTTTTTTAATTGCAGGAATTCCCAGTGTCTCAAAAGAAAATTATAACCACCAGGCAAGCATGTATAAGAATGAAACATAAAATGCTGGCAGCAAACCAATGTGGGTGGGAAATCACCAGCCAGGGAAACTCTGCTCCTCCTCTAATAATTCTGTAATTGTTTCAGGGGTGTTATTCCTGCTGCTCCAACCAGGCAATAAGTTTATTTTTAAAATAACCTTTGTATTCTGGAATAAATTTAGATTTATGAAAATTTACAAAGGTAGTACAGAGAGTTTCCAACTACCCTCACCTAGCTTCCTCTATTGTTAATATAACCATAGTATGTTCGTCAAAACTCAGAAACTAACATTTGTTCATTACTATTAATTAAACTCTGGACTTTGTTAGGATTTCACTAGTATTTCCACTAATATCTTTTCTATTCTAGGATCCAGTCCAGGAGACCACATTGTACTGAGTCACTTCCCTAGTGTCTTTCTTTGTTTTTTATGATCTTGACAATTTTGGGAAGCACTGGTCAGATATTTGTGTAGAATGTTTTTAAATATGGGGTTGTCTTTGTTGTTGTTAATCCTCACCCAAGGATATTTTTCCATTGATTTTCTAGATAGAGTGGAAGGGGAGAGAGAGAGAAACATCAATGTGAGAGAGACACATAGATTGGTTGCCTCCTGTATGACCCCTGCAACCCAGGTACGTACTCTTGACCAGGAATCAAACCTGCCACCCTTCACGCCGCAGGCCAACGCTCTAACTACTGAGCCAAACCAGCCAGGGCTGGGTTTGTCTTTTTTTATGATTAGACTGGATAATGGATTTGGAGAAGAATAACACAGACATGAAGTACCCTTCTTCTCATATTCCATTAAGTATGCATGGTATCAATATACCTAATCCCTGGCAATGTTAACCTTGATAGTCCAGCCAAGGTGGGGCTTACGCGGTTCTCCACTGTAAAGTTACCTTTCCTCTCTATTTCCATTCTCTATTTATTAGTAGGAAGTCACTAAGTTCAACACACACTCAATGAGATATGAGGTAGAGGGGTTAGGAACAGTGAGGCCCATCTCCCTGCGTAAATTGTTTGTAATTCTTCTGTAAGGAAGATTTGTCTCTTCCCTCCTCTTTATTTACTTATCCAATCATATATTTATATCAACAGGGACTCATGCATGTTTATTTTATACTTTGGCTTACAATTATTACTACATTATTAATTTTATTATTATAACATTTATATTAAAAATGTTCTGGCTTTGACCGTTGGAAGTTCTTTTATGTTGGCTCCTGTGTCCCTTTGATATTCCCTTTATCCTGTTGTTTTCGGAGTATTTCCTTACTTTCTGCTCCATGCTCATTATGTATTTTCCCTGCCCAAGACCCAGCCATTTCTCAAAGCAACCTAGTTCCTTTTACAGGAAAATCACATTTAGAAACCAAGATCTGGGCAACAATTTTTGACAGTTTTCAATCTTATTTATAACATTGCTCTAAATATTCCTTGAGCTAACTCTTTGCACATATCCATGATTATTCCTTACGATAAATGCCTAAAGGTGGAATTGTTGAGTTAGAGGAAATTTTAAGGCTTTCAATATATTGTCAAGTTGTCTTCTAGGAAGATTATACTCATTTATATGGCTATGTGTGGTATGGAGATTTGTAGTTTTGCATTTTAAATAGCTAGTAAATTTCATTTTCTGACCAAATTATACCTTAACCCATCTACACTGACAACACACCAGCCTAAGCCACACTTTCCTCTGACCTGGATTTCCTCCGTGGACTTGTAATTAGTCTCCTTCTTCTCTACTCCAGCATCTCCATCCTTTAGAGAAAAATCGGAACAATGTTTTAAAAATACAAATAAATGAGATCATGTTGTGCTCCTGCTTCAAAACCTTCTAAGAGTGCTTGATACACAAAGAATTCTTATAAAACCAAGAGGAAAATACTTCAGTTCTTAAAAACCTACCTAGAAGGCTTGATGCACAGATAATAAAATAAAAAATCTTGAATGTGGATATAAGGCCATGGTCGGTCTGGGTGGTCTCTGCCTCTCTGGTTTCTCTTGCTTTTGTCCTCCTCACTCAAATACATCAGGCAAACATTAGCCACCTTGATGTTTGTCTAATATGCCTACCTGTTTCCTGGTTCATGGCTTTTTAGATCAATTTTTCCCACTGCCTAGACTATCTCCCTACCCCCAAAATAGTAAGTTTCTAGTAATTCTAGTAATTCTTAAAATTCTCAATTTAAATATCAGTTCCTCATTCCTAATATAATTCTACCTGAAAATCCTCTCATAATTTCCTTTACACTATTATTGAAGCACTTCTCACAGGGTATAATTACAATTATACAACTATTTAATATTCACCTCTCCAGTGAAATCTAATCTCCTGAAAGCAAGGATGGTGTCCAGTTTGATCAACATCTAGCAGAACTCCTGGTACTTAGTAGGAACTCAATACTTATTGGTTGAATGAATGTGTAAGAGTTCATGCAGTCAAACATATTCCAGGAGAAAAAAATCTGCATTAAGTGAGGTGCTATGAAACCTCAGTTCTTTTCATGAAGAAGATTGTAATTGATGTATTTGAGAAATGAAATGGATCTGTCCATTCCAGTTAGAATATGATTTAGGAGGAAAACTTATTTTGCAAGTATGGTTAGAACATTTATAATACTCTGGTTTACAGGGCCAGTTTAGCCCTCGGGAGATACCAGTTTACATTCAGCACTCTATGAGAGAGTGCGCTTTCCTACTGTTTGCTGTGGCAGATTGTATCTTCTAAGGGTGGCCACAGTAAAATCTTCCCTCTCTCATGATCTTCATACAATATGACTTTGATACTCCTCCCATTGAGAGACAGGGTCTGTTCTCTCCTCTTGAATCTGGGCAGGTTTGTGACTTCAGCAGATTTGATACTATGTGGCTCCCCAAGCTAGGTCTTAAAAAGTGATAGGCTTCTACCTGCTTGTCTTGGGACCCTTGTCTTTGGAGGCCTGGGCCACCATATAAGAAGAGCAAGGCCTTCATGTCAAGCCACACAGAGAGGACACAGGGAAGTGTTCTGGCCCACAGCCCCAGATGAGTTCCTGGCTGACAGCCAGCATCAGCTGCCTGCCACATGAGTGAAGATACCTATAAGTGACTCCTGCCCACCCCCCGCCTCCCCACCGCTGTCTAGTCATCTCCAGCATTTGAGTCTTGCCAGCTGAGGCTGCAGATATCATGGAGCAGAAACAAGCTGCACCACTGTGGCTTTTCTGAATTCCTGACCCACAGAATCTGTACATAGAATTAAATGGTGGTTTTAGTTGCCAACTTTTGGAAGAATTTGTTATGTAGCAGTCGGAACTGAAGAAATTTTCACAGTATCATTTTTTATTTTTTTTTTACTGTCCTCAGTCTGAGAATAAAAACCTATCATTTAAATTTGTATGCTTTTATTGTTAGTAAGATTGAATGTGTCTTTATATGAATATTAACCAGTCGTATCTCTTTTTTCCTTGTTAGCACTTTTTCCCCATTAAAAAAAAAATCAATTATTCCCTTTTGTATTTGTAAGTATTCTTTGTATATCAAGGATGTTAAACTTTTTTTCTGTTACGTGTTCCAAATATTTTGCTGTTATCATTTGTTGTTGTTTATGGTGTTATTTACTTGTGTGTATTCTTCAAAGTCAGACTTGAATATTTTCTAGTTCTTTCTAGTGAGCTCACGACCTTGAGTCATTGTCGCCCTCACCCCAAGCCAATTATATTTATTCCCTGCTTTTGTGTCGAAGTGCACAGTGTTCCCTCAGCTATGGAAATGATCTTCTACCACTTCTAATTTTTGTTAACACTTGATCATACTTTGGTTTAATGAGGGATTGAGGGGGAGGGAAGAGATAAACCAAAGAACTTATATGCATATATGCATAACCAATGGACATAGACAACAATGCTGTGAGTGGCAGGGGGTGGGGCAGGATTGGGAGGAGGGTGTTTAGGGGGGAAAAAAGAGAAACATCTGTAACAAAAATACATTAATTAATAAAAAATAAATAAAATCCTAAAAAATTATATTTCAGTAAAGCTTATATCTATTTGTAATATTGAATCTCTTAACAGAAAAGTGTTTTAGTATAACCTTAAGAGTTCCTGTATAGAGAAAAAACAGAGTTGTAATTTGACATAAGCTATTGACTAATAAGAGGGATGTAGGAATGAAGACTCCTATAGATCAAGGTAAAAAATAATTGAAAAGTTTAGAAACAAGCTATGTGGAATTATTGGTGAGAAAAGAATAATTATGAAAATATGTGCTAGAAAAAAATCAGATAAGTTGTGGCTCATCTGTTGCTTATAAATGATAAAATGGGAGAAAATCCAGATGCAAGTTGGGTAGAATCAGCATAGCAGAAATTTGGAAAACAAGAAAGGCCAATATAAAAGTCTCTCCCTATCAATAGCTAACATTTCAAGAAAGTCACTGGATAATTGAAGTAAGCCATGGGCAGATATGAAAGGTACCTACTTTGATATGAAGTTATCTAAAGGCCTGAATTGTAGAGTAATGTGGTTCAATTCTGGTATTGAAATTTGGGGAGTATATTCTATAATGAATATTGGTAGTTAAGATTAAAGCCATCTTAAATGCCTCAGGAGCTTTTATTTTTTTTAAAATTATGTTCAAGTGCATCTTTTCAAGAATGAGAGTCTCTGAGTCTGGCTGATTTGCTTTCAGTTGTATAGGAAAGCAGATATAACTGAGAAGAAACACAGCATAATCTCTGCCTTCAGATAACGTTACAGGAAATATAGGTAGCTAGACCTTCTGGTTGTAACAGCTAAGGACCCATCCATTTCCCTATTGTAAATTTATCCTGACTGCACACCAAATAATTGGAGCAACTTGCTACGTCAACATACCCACAAAGAGACAGCCAGATTTACACTTGGAGATAACCAGTAGCAGCAGCATCAATTGCTGCTCAGAAGTCCATCCAATGGCAAAGGGTGATCCATCAGCATATCATACTTTACTGCATGATTAGAAATAAATCAACCGTGAGTGTTTATGTAATTTTAAGAACTCTTTACACATAATACAGCAGTCATTGACTTAAGGATGTTTTTGAAAACAGTCATAGAGATAATTTCTGTTACATCGAAGGACTTGAAACATGTGGTGTTCTTAGGAACAATGGCCAGAGAATTCTCAATGCTTCCTCTCTCAGGCGTGATGCCTTTCAAATAAAATGTTTTCCCAACAATGTTACTGGCTCCTAGTAGGTGTGAGGTGGTGTCTTGTGTGTTGCTTTGGATTTTTCTGAGGCTAATGATGAGCACCTTTTCATATGCTTATTGGCCATTTGTGTATCTTCTTTGGAGAAATATCTATTCAGATCATATCTCGGTTTTAAAAATTTGGGTTATTTGCCTTTTTGTTGTTGAGCTGTGAACATTCTTTACAAATGCTAGATACAGTCCCTTATTAGACAATTTTCAAATATTTCTCTTGTTTTATGGGTTGTCTTTTCTCTTTATGGTATCCTTTGAAGCACAACAATTTTAAGTGTTGATGAAGCCCAATTAATTTTTTTCTCATTGTTGTGTATGCGTTTGGTTTCATATCTAAGAAGGTTTTGACTGACCCAGTATTATGATGATTTAGTCTATATTTTCTTTATAGTTGAGTAGCAGAGTTGTTGAGGAATAGCTAACCCACTTTCACCTCAAACTTTTGGGAAACTACCATTATCTGTCAGAAATAATCTAAGAGTTGTGCTTGATCAAATTGCCTAAGATCATTTTGGAACCCCTTTGAGCCATAGGATGGAGACTTAATGAATAGTGTAAAGAGAAACTCAAGATCCGGATGAAATCAACAGAGTTTTAGAGGGAAATAAAAACTTAAAATGTCCAGCTTACTTAGGTTACTACATAATACCCACAGTAATTACATAGACCATATTACTATATTCCCTGTACAAACTTCCACAGTCCTTTCCTGCATATCCTGGTGAACAAAATCTAAAAAAGAAAAGTATTGATGGCAACCTATGACTTAACTTGAAAGCATCTTCAGTAGTCCAGCCCTCTTATTAATTAGCATGACTTTAACAAGTACAACAGGGGTTTTCAAATGAGTCCAGTGAGTCTAAACCTTTTCTGTCCCATGTGAGCTTAAGCAGTCTATGAGGTGAAGTTACTCTTCTGCATAATTGATTAAAGTCAGTGAATTCCTGCAGTGATATTCTAATTTCCTTTCCCCAGGTGCCATACCTGGGAGAGTCGTTAATGAATATTAACCATTATTAAATATGTTAAGCCTGCTGAACACCATAGAGTGAACACAGGAGAGACCACACCAATAACCTCAGTGAGTATGAACCCCAGAGCAGTCTCTTCCCACAGCTTGCCCTAGCTGCCGTATGGGGAACACACTGCAGGAATTCCTACTAAGTTAGACTGAGGTCAAAGTTTTCCACTTATTTGTTGCATTAGAGACAATTTAGCTGGATCATCCAAATCTACAGATGAGATTAAGAATCCAGGGGGGTGGGGAAGGACAATACAGGCATAGAATAATACACTCTAACATTATTGTCTAGTAGCTAATTCTCTACCTTTTAAAAGCCATCTGTATTTATGATTCTCAAGCATCAATTGGGTTGGGAGTATCCTAAGCATGTAGATTGAAATTGAAATAGATTGAAATGGAGATCGGCTAACTGTCATATGTTAGACTGATGAACCTCAAAGGGAAGGGGGGAGGTGGGGTGGGAAGAGAGAAACCAAAGAACTTATATGCATAACCAATAGACACAGACAATAGTGTGGGGAAAGCGGGGGGCGGGGGGGAGGGTTGGGGAGGAGGGGGTGAAGGGGGGAAATGATATATATTCAACAATACAGATAAGTTAAAAAAAATAAACAATGAAAATAAAATGTCAAGAAAACAGCAAGATATACTGGAGGTTCCACCCAGGGCAATTAGGCAAGAAAATGATGTCACAGTTTACATCTTTCTATATTGTGCATTTGTTAACAAATTTTTGCAGGTATAGGTATTTCTGATACTGTTCTTTAACCTTTATACTACAGTTTGGTGTTTAACACATGACCATATTATGGTATTAGAGCATTCTGAATTTGACCATATACTTACCTTTACCAATGTGTTTTATATTTTCACGTGTTCATTTCACTAATTAGTGTCTTTTCATTTTACCTTTCTGCATAAAGTCCTTTCTGCATTTTTTTATAAGGCAAGTATAGTGGGGATGACTCCCTCAGCTTTTAATTATCTGGGAAAGTCTATTTCATCTTCACTTGTAAAAGACTTTACCCAGGAAAGTATTCTTACTTGGAGGTTTTTTTCTTTTGTCACATTGAATATATTATCCCACTCTGTCCTGGCTTATAAGCTTTTTGCCTTATGATTCTTGTATGTGAAGAATTCTATTGCCTTTGCTGCTTTTAAAATTCTCTCTTTCAATTTAAGATGGTTTGATACCATACCTTGGAAAACATCTTTTTGGGTTGAAATTTTGGGCTGTCTTAGGTTCATGAACGTTCTTATTCTCCTCAGGTTTGGAAAATTCTCAGGCATTAAAACAAACAAACAAACAAACAAACAAACAAACAAACAAACAAAAACCCTTTCTGCCCCTTTGCTCCTCTCTTCTCCTGGGACTCCAATAATGCATAAGTTGTTTCTCCTAATGGTATTCCATTATTCACTATTGCATTTTTCATTTCATTCATTGTATTCTTTAGCTCCAGAATTCCTGTATTTTTGTTTGTTTGTAATGATTTCTATTTCTCTATTAAGCTTCTTTCTGTTTGGGTCCCCCCCCTCCCCAATTTTGTTTAATTGTCTTTTTGTGGCTCACTGAGTTTCCTTAAAACAACAATTTTGAATTCTTTATCAGACAAATCACAGATCTCCATGTCTTTGGGGTCAATTACTAGAAAATTGTGTTCCTTTGCTGGTGTCATGTTTCCTTGATTTTTCATATTCTTTGAAGTCTTGCATGTTCCTTGTTTTTGCATTTGAAGAAGCAGTCACCTCCTCCAGTGTTTACAGATAGGCTTTGAGAGAGATATACTTTCCATCAGCACTTTTTTGAATTTTGAGGCTTTCACAGACTTTTTGTGTAGATACTCCTGCTCCATACTTCTTGTTACCTTTTGGCAGGAAATTAAGATTGTATGCCCTCTCTTGATCCTTCAAAGCCAGTTCAATTGTTGAGATTCACCTGTTTGGAGGCTGAATGCTAAAGTTCGTGTACTTTCTCCAAAACCTGGAGAGTTGGGCTAGCTTTCTGCACATACTCACTAGCCTTCTACAAAGACGCTCTCATTGCCCTTGGGGGTGTGTGCAGGGAGCTGGCTACAGGGTAGGGATGTGTGTGTGGGGGTAAGTTATGTGGAGTGTTGGGTGTGCCTGTGGGCCAGTTGGTGGGATCTGCACGTGAGGCATCCCCTGTGGTTTATGGATGGGCTATCTAATGGAGTCTGAAAAGTGTTTAGTAGGGTATGCATCCCTTTGATGTCCTCCAAGAGCCCTGGTTGCTGCTCTCCCAGCCATTTTCTGGCCCTCCCCCACTGTCACACAGCACACCTCAGTATTCTGGATGAGGTGAGAAAAGAATGGGACTCTTTGGTAGCATCCTGCACAGCTAGGGAAGTTGGGTGTTCATTCACATGCTCTCATTTTCCTTATGGGAGAAACCATGGGCTGAGAAGGTCTGTTTTGGCACTGAACTCTGCCACTTTGGGGAAGGAATAACCTGAGTAAAGTGAAACTGTTCTTATTACTCTCTTCAGTGTATCTAATCTTGTTTATTATTTTGCTCCAATGGTATGCTGGAACTTCTCTGCTGGACTCCCTAACTTCTATAGAGACACTCTTTCGTGGAGGATTGACAAAATTGATGTTCTTTGGTGGCAGGGGTGGGGGGTGGGGAAGATGATAGAAAACTCATATTCTTTCATTTTGATGACATTACCTCACAAGTCTTAATATCATTCTTTTTACCAATATAAATGTAATATTGAAATTGCTTATGCTAATGAGAATAGCCGCTAGTGTTGACTGAGAGAGGTTTGGAAAGCTACCTTTGGGACACGGCCTCTTAGATTAAATGTAGCTGTCCTCTGCTAGAGTGTGCATTTGTGATTAGGGTAGCCATGTGTCCTTGGAGTGTTGCTTTAATTCTCAGACACCTTACGTAACCCTATAACAATTTAAAAGTGATTTACAAATATCATAACTGGGTGAGTTGGGGTTGCAAAGATTGAAAGTGCTGTTCTTTCTCAAACAGCTTATGGAATGGGAGAAATGCATGAAGTGAACATTTATCACATGCTTTCCATGGAAGAGGCCACATTAGACATTGGGGGTATGGAGATGAATAAGATGCTAAGAGAAGGACATGTCTAGCTACACATAGATAGTTAGAGAAGTCTACACCACAAAGGGGAATTGGATTAGGGAAGACTTCTGAGGAAAAGAGACGATTTAAGTTTTGGAGGCTGGGCAGGAGGAAAGGATAGTCCACGTAGAGGGCCAGCATAAGGAAAGCAGGGAGTCACATGATAGCATGTGGTGTTAGAGGGACCAATGTTAGTGCAGAGTTGCTGGGTCATGAAGCACCATAGCATTGGTGGCTGGAAGTTGGGTAGGGAGGGCTAGGTGGTACATGGCTTTGAGGCTCCACTAAAATATATATACCATCAGTATTTTCAGGACACTGTTACAGCTTCTCCAGGCTCTGGGTGGATAGTTTTACTTAGCTCTCTCATCTGTGAAAGCTCAGGTTCCCATTCTCTTCAACTCTCCTCTTCATTATTGATTTTATCAACCAAGGTGCATTATGAGTGGTTTGCTTTATCAGATTATCAACATATTGACCAGAATTCCTGCTAGAGACAGCCCTGACGTTGGAAGAAATACTTGGATATCCTGCTTAGAAATAGGGTCTAAGCACAGTGCATGCTCAAGTAAACACAGAGTACTCAGAAAGCAGCTCTGACTAAGGTAAGAGGAGCTGCCCTGGCTGGTGGGGCTCAGTTGGTTAGAACACTGTCCAGTATACCAAAAGGTGGTAAGTTTGATTCCCAGTCAGGGCACGTACCCAGGTTGTGGGATGCATGCGGGAGGCAACCGATCCATGTTTCTTTCTCACATTGATGTTTTTGTGTGTTTTTTTCTCTCTCTCTCCCTTCCTCTCTCTAAAGTTAATAAAATGTTGTTGTTTTAATAAAAAGAGGAGCCATTTGTTTTGTTCCAGAGAAAGAGAGAGTTGATTGAGAGAGGGTGAGAGTGAGAGATGGGGAGAGAAAGAGGGAGAGAGATGGAGGTGGTAGGAAGAGTGTGAGTGGAGAGAAGGTAATAGAAGACTAGCCTATGGTTCATGATGTCACCCACATCTTCAAGTGAAAGTTGGCTTAACTCCCAAAGTGTACCGTGAATGGATTGTGTATGGGCCTATTTGTAAATCATTGAAAAGATCGCAGGGCACATGAAAACTGATGTTGGAAGGGGAGGGAAGATTTAATTAGTGGCTGTGAGGCAGATAAGGCCAGAAGGACCCCCAGCCCTTTGAGTATTGGTAGAAATTTTTGGGAAAACCATTGCCTTTCTTCTGGCTGCATTAAAGCCAATCCCACTCAGGTTTAAGGGGAGTTGGGATAGAGAA